>OU824207.1:13820255-14420255 GCA_917499995.1 Ichneumon xanthorius | reverse complement strand
GAGCGACCATAAGTTCAAATTAACGTCTCAAAATTCGACCCTAGTTTCAAAAATCGAAATTCTTGTTTCTAGAGTGTACCTACTTTCGGGACTCGAAGCGTAGAACTCCCTCGCTACTCGTCTATTCAAGAACGTTCGAGGATATAAGAAGCAAGAACGGATGGATGTAATGTAAAAACGGTCGTCAATAGACAAGTGAGTCGAGGATGCAGGAGATTCATTTTTAATCTCGGACTCGGCAGAACTACGTTGAGGAAGAAGAGACGAAGGTAAAAAAAAGGAAAAAAGAAAAGAAGCAGTAAAGGCCGAGCTTTACGAGGCGTCGAAGGGTAGCCGAGGCACAGAGCGGAATAGACGGTGCTTTACATTATTCCAAGAAGCACCAGCGTTTTCCACGTCGGTTCCCATTGAGAGAGTCCGCCCCCACCCCCGGTAACAAGGTTTCTTCTTTCCTGTACCTCTCGGTTGAAAAGACCGAGGCACGGCGTGGTTCTCGGCCGCCGTGTGAATTAATTACGCGATTGGTTTAGAGGCCGTTCTTCTCCTTTCTGTATTAACGGGGTTCATTAACGACCTTCGGCCCGAGATATTTTTGCTTCCTCAAAGTGTTGCCCGTCAAGTGTACCTTCCCAGATGGAATACGCTATTTTATGCAGATCTCATTCCGACTCCCGTAAAAGCATCGAGTTATGGAAATTCGTGTACATTCATAACATAATTCGCACTCACTCACGACGCTGATTGAACGCTTAAACGTTTTTTTTTTTTGAGATTCGGAGTACATTTTTTTATGTCCCACAAACGTTGGTGGGACAAAACGGTCCGCTTTGCCCCTGATGACGCATGATGACGACGACGACGTTTGTATGTCCGTAATTCAATACATAATGAAAAAAATGTTATTAAATTTAATGCACTGATAATGAAAGTTTTTTTTCATGCATAAATTGGTATATTAAATTTCATAGAACCGCGATGAAAAATTAATGTACAGTATATTAAAAACTGTAGAAATTCTTTATTTTTAATAATTGACTTAAATTTTTCATCACAGTTGATCATTAAATTAAATGGAATAGTTTTTTGAGTAAAAATGTCCAGTCCGATACATTTCTATATCGTCGTTGTTAATAAAATCGGCAGTTTGTTCTCCGAGGTCATTGACCATCGTCGGATCCGAGTTGCGGGGGGACACGTCAGTCCCGAAATCTTCCGAACATTCGCAACCGACGCGCCCGTCAATAATTCATTGATCGGGTGTCTCTGCCTCTCTCGAGGAGCGCGAACCGGCGAATACCGCTACCGGTGTGCGGTGCTGGCAGCGAACAGACGGCCCGATTCGCTCGGGGATTCGAGCAGGAAGCATTACTTCGCCAGCGGGTTTTCCGCCAAATCTGAAATCGAAATCTCGAGTCGCGAGACCATGACTTCAAGGGTTCACGTACGCTCGACCACGAGTTGGCTGTAGACTATCGACGAATGGTGAAAAAAGAATGAGAGAAAACAGTTTGTTGGAAAGACCGGCTGCATTGGAGAGGGCACAGGTCGATAGTCCTAGCACTAGCAGTACTATTGATTGGCTAATGAAAAATCAAAGGCATGGCAAAAACCTGCCAGCTTGAAAACAACCAATCGCCTGGGGGAAAGGCATACGCGATAACGCGACGATGATTCTGGTGTAATTGTACCGAGCCGGACAAATAGTTCGAGGAAGTTAGGAGCATTGACAGAGGAAACGGGTCGATAGCCCTAGCACTAGCAGTAGAATTCATTAGCTAATGAAAAATCAAAGACATGGCAAAAACCTGCCAGCTTGAAAACAATCAACCGCTTGGGGCAAAGACATACACGATAATGTGACGATGATTCCGGTGCAATTGGAGCATTGTTAGAAAGAACGGGTCGGTAATCCTAGGCTAGCAGTACTATAGATTGGCTGATGAAAGTCGAAGACATGGTAAAAACCTGCCGCCTTGAAAACAACCAACCGCTTGGGGCAAAGGGACACACAATAATGTGACGATGATTCCGGAGCAATAGTTCCAAATCTGACAAGAAAGCCCGAACCGGTCGATAGCCCTAGCCCTAGTCCTAGTCCTAGCAGTACTATTGATTGGCTAATGAAAATCGAAGACATGGTAAAAGTCTGCCGCCTTGAAAACAACCAACCGCTTAGGACAAAGGCATACACGATAATGTGACGATGATTCCGGAGCAATAGTTCCAAATTGGACAACACCGCACGATGAAGTTGAGACCATTGTCGGAGGAACCGATCGATAGCCCTAGCCCTAGCAGTACTATAGATTGGCTGATGAAAGTCAAAGACATGGTAAAAACCAGCCGCCTTGAAAACAACCAATCGCCTGATGCAAAGGCACACGCGATAATGTGACGATGATTCCGGCGCAACAATACCAAACCCGACAAAAAAAAAGCCCGCTGGAGTTAAGAGAACCGAGGCACTGGAAAATATTTGAAACGCGCATTCGTTCTCCTTCGCCGTGCGCGGGATTCGCGAGTTCTCGGACTGTCCCGGATAAGGTATCGTTCATCGGCTTAGCGGCGAAATAGCCGGGGCCGTAACATTGCCGCGGCGCGGAGCCCTCGCGCTCATTTCGCGAACGGCAGAAGCAACAACAGTATCGGAGGAAGTGGGGAGGAACGAGAGGCGAAGGGAGGTAAGGGAAGAAGCGCGGCCTGCGGGACCAACGGGAATTTCGTATCGCATCGAGGATCGCATTGTCACCGCGGCACCTCTGCGTCGACCTTTTATCGTCCTTCTTCCCTTCCTCCTCGCTCGCTACCCCTTTCGCTTCTGCACCTTGCCACCTCCTGCCGCAGCCACGCCATCGTCTTATTTTCCTTATTCGCTTCAGCGGCACAATACCAGCCTCAGCTTCTGCTGAACTTCTGGTACGTACGTATAGTGGAGACCGGGGCAAAATGGCACAGCGGGGCAAAACGGGACAGTGAAGGCAAAACTCAATTTTCCAATAATTTTTGGATGCCCCATTTTGTTCCCAACGATACATCCGGATTTTCGAACCCGTTTTGCCCCACGTACCACCATCGCCACCATTCAAAAGTTATTGGAGAATTGCGTTTTGTCCCATCGTCCCGTTTTGCCCCCGTGTGCCATTTTGCCCCGCTCTCGCCTATGTATGTAAGGCTGGTGTAAGCTATAGGGTATTTCGCGGATCGATGCCTCCAACTTTGGGTGCCGCGGCTGTAGCGCCGAATGTTCGAGACCCTCCATGCGCTCCCGGTGCCAGAATCGGCTGAACCATACGTGGGCTTTTGGGTGAGACCGTTTCGTCGATGGCGACCCATCAACCGTTCTCTCTGCATTGCGCCGGGGCGTTTCAATCCAGCGGAGCGACCGCTTCAATCTCGAAAGACCACATACGGGAGTACGGTGCGCGTTGCACCCGGCTATTCATCCGTGTCACTTACCAAGTAAAAAACAAAGTAAAACTATAGGCCGCGCGTGGTTCTAATCGTAGATACAAAGAGTACCGGGGCTCGTGAGAGCGAGTCACATAAACCAGACAAGAGTACATTTGGGTCACCTAGGGGTGCCGCTTTGAGTACCATCGAGAACCCACCGGATACTTCCTGCCGTTCGGAGCGGGACGACGAATCACTTTGTTTCATCTCCAGAGCCATTGTCTCCGCCATGAATCACTCGTCGGCGAAACGAGTGCGGGCTGAAAATGGTGGCCTCTCCGGAACGATCGTTCGGCACCGAGTGCGGGAGACCCTCGAGAAGAAACAAGCCAACGAGACGGGCCCCTTCAAGCGCAAGTTCTTTTGGAGGAGGTGGGTTAGGATGTGCGCCACAGAAATTCGCAGGGTTACATAAGAAGCTGTGGAAGAGGCAGCAATGGTAGATACAGTATTAACATCGGTGTGAGTCGTATAAGTGAGTGTCTAGAGCCGGAGAAAAAGAATGAACGCAGGAAGAAAAAGAATCGAAAAGACAAAAAAAAAAGAAAAAAAGGAAACACATCGAGGGAAGACTCGGAGCTGTTGGCGGGGCGAGGGTCGAAGGGCGTAGAAGAAGCGCGAAGGAAAGGCAGCGCGGAATAGCAGAGTGAGGGCACGGGGCTGGAGCTATAAGTCCGTAGAGCTGAAGAGGGAGTGCGAGCATGTCCTGAAACTGCTTGCCGATATTTCATCGGGGAAACAAGCGAGATAACAACGGGCGCGCGGGCACGCCCACCTCCTCCACCCGGCATTCGCGCCTGCCAGGCCCACGGACCGTTTCGTGGCAAGACCGAGAGCAAGAGCACAGGAACTCCACGGTACACACACGGCCGGGCTCCGGGAGAGGTTACACACGAGGTTGGAGGAGCGTGGAGCTGGCCCGGAGGCGAGCGAAATCTTCGTCGAGCCGCTTAATTCTGCGGCAGAAGCCCCGAGGAGTCCCCTCACACTGGTAACCGGGAACGCGTCCGTGTGCCGCGTAGATTGCATGTATCGTATAGATAAATGTCTAAAAAGGAGGATCGGGAGGTGGGGTTGGAATACCGTATGGTATGTGTTCTCCATAGTGTGCGGTCGCAAGGTCGTTCGCGATGGGCTCCGGTTCATGCTGGTACTCGTGGCGAACCTGGCAGACTGCCCTGGCGAGACGCGGAGGAAGAAATAATCGTTAAAAAATATTACCACCACTTCCCGTCCACCGGGAGCACTCGCTGAGTACGTTGTAGTGAGTACATACTTGGGTACATGCGCTAGACGAAGGCTGTTTTCGCGGGAAGGTGGAGCCGGGGACCTAACTTGTTCTGATGGCCTGTAGTCGCCGTTTCGAAGTGAATTTCGTGTCCGAGCTCAAGAACAACGGATTATGACCGGGACATTCTCGTATATAGCCGAGGAAAGTTGGGGGTTTCCACGCTTGGGATGTACCGATCCGATCTCGTAACTCGTTACGTGCAGGAACTCCAGTGGCCGACATCCTTACGAATCCCAACTGTGCTCTCTGTGTGCAGTCTTCTTCATCCACAATTGCCGCCTTTGATCATCTTTCGAGAGCTCTGAGGGCGCACCGGGAGACTCCGGTCGAGTGACTCAAGGAAGGATGATTGTATTTGAGAGACTTAAGGCAAAGGTTCCAATGTTCGGACCGTCAAGAGCAGTTCCGGCTTTCAAGCAGTTGATCAGTCGGTCAACAACAGATTTCCCATTAAACGACTCACAGCGACGTCATGCTCGGAGCTTCGAGTCGGCGTGTTTTCAACGCGCGGTCGATAGTTGACGTATGCGAGACCATTTCGCGATCATATATGAAAATAACAAGATTGCCCAAGTGTCCCAATCGTTACAGGGCAGTTTTCGGCTGGTCCCTACTTGGAATCCAGCGATAAAAAAATAGTTGTATGGGCGAATTTATTCATTCCTGCACATCAATTGATGATTGTAGACACGGTTTCGAATCTGAACTTCAGCCTTCTGCCAATCCAACACGCATCGATCGATAGTTAAGGTATCGAAGCATTTTGCAATCATATAGGAAAACAACAACATTGCCCAAGTGTCCCAATCGTTGGATGGCAGTTTTCTGCTGGTCCCGACTTTATAGTCATCCGACTTGGAACAGAATCAATAAAACAATCGTTTTATGCTTGAATTTATTCTTCCTTGAACTTCAAATGGTTATTGTCGATAGGACTTCAAATCCAAACTTCCGCTTTCTGCTAACCGTCATTGCAACACGTTCGAGTAGGGGAGACCGGGGACAAAAGTAACACGGGTCAATTGTAACAAGCGGCCGCGCAACGCTGCGCATGATCGGACGCATCGGATATGACGTGAGCAACATTATAGACATCACCTTATGGCCATGCAATCACCTCATAGCCGAGTTTTCAAAAATACCAATTCGCCGAAACCAAATGTGATTCGCGAGTGCAGAAGTGATTTTTCGGCTGTGCGGATCGCATGAGCTACGCAACACAATACAAAATATTAGTGCAAACAAGCACAAGGAGTTTAAAGGTACACTTTTGCGGAACATTTTGATCGCTGAGACGAGCCGTTTCAGATTGTTATTAACCGATGCCACAGTAACTTTGCTAATAATCATGTGTGGTGTCGATTGTAACAGTCGATCCGGATCAATTGTACCAGCAATAATTAATTTCTACCAATACCAATACCAATACCAATACCAATGTATTTTATTTATTTTATTCTTACATTCTAAGCAATCAGCGATAATCTATACACTTATAATTTATAACCAACAAATTGTAGACTATAACATTTATAGTAGGGCTGTATAGTTAGGCCGGCTAAAATGGCTTAGCTGGCTAAAACCGCTTAGACGGCAAATAATTTTTCAAATTTTTTAAATTTAAATTTAAATTTTTCTGTGGTAATGCACCCCCGTTCTATTTGTTAATAGCGATCAGCGAAGGATTTCGTTGATGCAGGAGGATGTTACAAATGACCCCACTACCCGTTACAATTGACCCCACCACGGCCCAAATTTTTACCCAATTTCGTCTGTGTTTAATGGGGCGGTGTTCGCAATTCCGTGCATATTTCTGCTTGCAATTTTTTTTACTAAATACCTAAGCGCTGGTTAATGGTACACCATTGGATGCCGAAGCGTTAGACTCTCGGATTTGTTGGTAAAAAAATTAAAAAGGATTTTTGTTACTTTTGTCCCCGGTCTCCCCTACACAGCGCAGCGCCGGGTGACAACTGGGTGTCCGGTTGTGTTGATACCGTTAGATAAAGCTATGTATAGCACTCGATGACCACAAGGTGTTGGGGTGTTGTTACCGTTACCTCAAGCTATGTATAGCACTCGCGTGGAAAACTCTCACGGCCTACACCGCGGCTATGTTTGTCACACGGTTCTGGATTTAATGGGACCGCAACCTTTTAAAGTGTTACAAAAGAAGGGCCGGCACATCAATTTGTAATTCGCTACATTGAGGTACGAGACTCTAGAATTCAGCGTGTTTTCCCGAAGCTCTTCAAACTCGATCCTCCCACTCAATCGTCAATGGAGCTTCGATCAAGTAGACTCCCCCGTCCGACCGGCCATTCAACGCGTCCTTTCGCTACTTGGTCCACGGATAACACAGAAAGCAGTGAATAAGTCGCACCCGCTCGAACCCGGCCTTCTTCTCCTTTCACCCTCCGCCATCGACGAGGATGAAATTCTATCTACATTCCGACGAAGGACAACTCGCCCAAGTGAATTCGAGAATCGTCACTGCTTTACCTATACACAACTGAACTTGCGCCGAATCCCGTTGTGTGTCTACCTCGTCGGGTAGTCCTGCACGTCCGTTTCCCGGATCTCCGGGGACTCTTCTTCATCGTCGCACAGCACGCTCTCGGCACTCCTCGTCCTCGCCCCCCCAACCCCCTCCCCCCCTTAACCTCCGCTGCAGGTCCTCTTTCACCGTTAACACCCCGCCAACTATTCATCGCGGTTTCCGTGAAGCTTCCCCGTTCATTACTCGCCGGCCTCGGCTGCCTCCATCAACTCCAGCAGCGGGCTATTCATTATCCTCCCCCAATCCTTCAGCTTCAAGCGAATTATATGGCGTTGATAAAAAAAAAAAAGAAGAAACGCAAAATAAAAATAAAAATCAAAAGAATCTTACTTCTTCGTATAATTACGTCCGTGTGAATGCGCAATCGTGCCTGCTATTGAGTCTGTAATGCGTGTTTCGAGGATGATATTTAAATTTCCTCACAATTTTCGAAGCGTTCAGCGTGTGTTATTGGGGGATTATCTTCCGAAGCATGAAAACGTAACACGTGCGAGATTTTTTTTTCTTTCTAAATTGCGGGCATAATTTTTAGTTTTTTGTTTTCTGATAAATTGTAGGGGTCGTACGGAACACTTTGCCTCAGTATCGCGTACGTCTCTGATTTCCCACATCCATTTTTTACGCAATCAGCTAAAAAAAGAACCTCAAGAGACATGGAAAGGGAAAACGATTTCTTCGCTCCGGATCGATCCCGATCGATGGACAAATTGATTTGTAATCGATAGAGGCTCGGGTGAAGCGATCAGTTGCGATCCCGAGCTTATTCGAATTTGTATGGCGTCGATAAATAAAAAATCTCACACTCTTCGTCCTACCACGCATTCGCGCCTATCGAGTCCGTAAGTGTCTTTCAAGATAACACAAAGAATTTCCTTGCAATTTCCGAGGCGTTTGGGACGTGTTATTTCGAGATTTTTTCACGAATCATGAAAACGCATCCGAGCAAGATTACATTTTTTTTTTCTAAATTGCATACATTTTACTTTTACCCCACTCAACCCTAGGCGCCGTATTTGCCACATCCATTCGAGACAGGTTCGAAAGAGGATGAAAGAAAAAAAACCTAAAAACCGGTACGGCGATGGAAAGGGAAAGCGATTTCTTCGTTCGGTATCGATCCCGATCGATGGACAAATTGATTTGTAATCGATAGAGGCTCGGTGAGGCAATCAGTTGTGCCGAGGCCGAGCTTATTCGCAAAGCCGCAAACGACCGGTGTGATAGTCGAGGTGGTGTATGTGTGTTTCGGACGATGGTTTCTCAGGGCCCTCGCGAAACGGCGAACGGGTTGTCTTGACCGCAAGACCGGCCTCGACGCACCGGGAGCACGCTTATCTTCTCCGGCCGTGCATAATTCACTGGCACGTCGGGTGCGAAATAAAAACTCGTGTGCGCCCATGCCGCTGCCCGTGGCCGTAGCCCGGACGGGCCGGTCTACTGGTCTAAGGTCCGCGACGCAGTGAT
Organism: Ichneumon xanthorius; assembly: GCA_917499995.1. Taxonomy (NCBI): domain Eukaryota; kingdom Metazoa; phylum Arthropoda; class Insecta; order Hymenoptera; family Ichneumonidae; genus Ichneumon; species Ichneumon xanthorius. The sequence goes on along the minus strand of OU824207.1, from coordinate 14,411,490 downwards.
ACACCCGCGTGCGCATCAACCGAACCCAAAGAGTCCGAGGATCGTCGAGAGTGCCACGCTTGTCACGCAACGACGCTGGCGTCTGCCGCTGAGTCCCCTATCGAATCACTCGCCGGATTCTGTCACGGTACCGACGGTGCACTATAACACCGGGACTACCATCGGTCCGGTGGTGTACGAAGCTGTTTGAATTTTGCGATCGGGCAGCTTATCCGATTAACCGTGACACGCGTGCAATCTACTTTCGTGGGCTTTTTTAATGTCCCTCTCGGCCTCCTCGTTCTCCGCCCCCCCCCCTCTCTTGCGCCAGCGATGAATCTCGCAACACACACGGTATTATCTTATACTCGCGCTCGAGGCGAACCCTAAAGGCTTGGGAAATTATCCTTGAAGGGATCCAAGAAAGTAGGCTTGTTTAGGCATTGGAGATTAAATTATGTATATATATTGGAACTGGGCAAAGTGACAAAAAAAATACTTCTGGGACAATGTAGAAAGTATCGCAAGTAATTGGAGTAACAAGTACTGGAAGTGTTTCTCAAGTACTTTTCTCAATTAAATTAGAAGCCTTAAATGTTATGTAGGGTTTTTAAAAAAGTTGCAAAGTCGCACATGGTTTCCTCATGTATTACGATTTTTCGCCTTCCTCATAGAGGAAGATATGCGCAAAATTGTAATAAATGAGGAAGCCATGTGCATATTTCTTTCCACCTTTTTTCGTAACATTGAAGAATGCTTACATTTCATACAATACAAACGGTCAAAATTTACCACAAAGTTAATTGTATAAAATCGATAACCGAAATTTTCGGAATTTATCGTTTCGAAGCTATTTTTAGTCTCTTCTTCACTTTTTCCATTAAAAAAATTCACAAAAAGGTTCATAAAAAAATGTCACATTTTTTTAAGACATATTTTTTACATACCGTAAAGGGGAATCCTTCTCGTTTGTTTTTAATGGAATATTTAACAATACATTTTTTTTAAATTCTGTTTAAAGTTATACTCATTGAAAAGTTTAGACAGATAATCATGTATTAATAAACACAGGATGTCATTCTACTCGTAGAGTATTCGTAATGCGAGCATGTATTCAAAACGTACTTGCACTTGGTACTTAAAATCTTGAAGTACCAAACAAGTCCACGGTAATTCAAGCTCTCTATATATATATATATATATATATATATATATACATATGAATACGAAAATTGATCAGGATATTGTTATGAGGCCGATAGCAGTGTGGGCGAGAAGATCTGAAGAAACTCCATGCCCATTTTTCGTGGTACTCTGAAATGTCCATCAAAGGTCGTAGCGATTCCTCGCTATTCGCGTGCATTCGGTTCCAAAGACTTTCCGGAGGGAAGCCACTCATCCGATCGGCCCGGCTGATACTTCGGTGGTTCGGGATCGGCGCCGTGTGGATACCGAGTCTCGTTTCTCGGAAGCGTCGTTCTCATCCGCGACGAGCGTTATCAATAAAAAGAATGGGACGAACGATCGATAAAGCCCCGCGGGTTCGCTCGGGCGTCACGAAATCCCGAGGCTCTCTCGCCGGTCCTCTTCAATAATATTCAAAAGGCTGAGTGGCGCGAGATCCTCCGACGTTTCTCTCTCTCCGCAACGTCGCGTCTTCCCGGTCGCCTCTCAACGACACCATCGCCCGGCACTGTTAAAGCCGACGAACTGGCGCGTCCCGGAGCGGGCGGCAACCGCGACGGAGGAATAACGAGATGGACCGGTATGTAAGTTCGGCGTATCTTGGGGACAACATAGTGCACTTTAAGAGACACGGATAACCGGCGAAGCTGACCGTTATATTACCGGTGGTTATAGATATTATTTGTGCCTTTTTCGACGATACCTTTCGGGGCTTTCTTCTTTCTCATCTTTCCTCGTGTTTTTTTTTGCCCCCTTAGTTTCTCTTCTTTTTCCACTTCTCGTCCCGTCCTCCCTCGCTTCCTCTCCCACTCGGCTCAGTCACTCACGCACTCGTCCCCTCGGAGCCTCCAGCACTCACGGGGAGAAGGACGACCGGCGACGAGGCCGAGATTTCGATTTCTTTCTCTCCGCGTTTATCGAGACGAGAATGGTCCCGGTTTGGACGGGACATCCGTAACTAATGACCCTGATAGTCGGCGGAGGCTCTTTCTCCGCCGCTCCTCGCCCCCGTCCCGCGGCGGGCCGAAGATCGTTTTCTTCTCCGTTTTACCGTCGCCACCTTCATCCTCTCTCCCTCTATCCTCGGGAGGCTCCGGCGGACCATCGAGAGGCTGCACCGATCGCAGCGCTCTCGCGCGGGCGCGCGCTCGAGAGCGCTCCTCCTCAAGACTTACGAATCTTCAACGAACCTCGACTCCACTTAATTAATTTCCCGCTCCCGCTCCAATGCGAATCGAAAAGCTCGTTATCTCGAGCGGGTCCCTCGCTCTCTCACTCGCGTGTTTGGATTCTCATCTGCTCTCTTGGTTTCTCTCGCTCTCCTCCTCACTCGGGCCGCACCTCGTCGAATCCCGCACTTGCCCGAGCGAAGATCCACTCCGAGTTCTCGTGGTCGCACGCGGTTGCACCCGTTCTCCGCCATTCCGCCACGGCTTTCGACTTCTTAGACCCCGAGGAACCCGCGATCGTACACCGGGATAACTTTGCGTATCCTTGAAGGAAATACTATCGGTGGGGCTCGGTCGCGTTGCTCGGGACGCTGCAGCGGCCACCGAGCCGAACTCGGATGTATCGGTTTGCGTTTCAGGTCTCCCGGTGGAAACCGAGGGGCCTCGAGAGTTAAGACGTTCAATCGGTTTACAGTCGAGACAAGAAACGTACGAAGTCGCCGTCCGACACGGCGAACTTGGACCGCGAATCCCAACGGCGAACTGTGGGAACCTAACGTCATGAACAACAAGGCCGCAACTAAGTGGAACGGGAGGATGTTAATTCGGGGTTTTGGTTTTGGAAGGTTTCGATTGTATTAAACGACGTCGTTTAATACAATGTTTAATACAAATATTCGTCCTTTAATTTCACGGATATTGTGAATTTGAAAATATCAAGCGTGAAGAACAATGTCGTAAACAACAACGCCATTACTCAGTGGAACGTTCGGATGTTATTTTAAGGTTTTGGTTTTGGAAGGGTTGAATCTATTAAGAATTTCCAGTACTTGCGGAAACGACGAAAATCTGAATTAAAAAAAGATCAACCGAGAACAATAACGTCATGAAGAAAAACGCCACGACTAAATGAAACGTTCGGATGTTAATTAAAGATTTTGTTTTCCGAAGGTTTGATATATTAAAAATTTCCGATACTTTCGGAAACGATGAAAATCCAAATAACAAAAAAATACGCCACTACCAAAAAGGAACGTTTGGATGTTAATTCATGGTTTTGATTCCGGAAGCTTTGATTCTATTCCGATACATCCAGAAAATCCGAATGAAAAAGAAATTGACCGCCTCTAAGATCTTAAGAACATAGATTTTACATAACAATAATGTCACGAAGTTATCAAAAAATTCAGCGCGATATTTGTGCATTAAAAAGAGAACAATTTTGACGAACAAGTTTGACGTCCTCTATCCTGAGCAGAGCTCAATGTAACGCAATAACAGGGTGAAAGAGGGGAACGGCCCACGCGGATTAGCACGCAGATCAATGATATATGGACCGGGCCATATCGACCACTTTACCCCATACAAGTGTACGAATCGCTTCGAATCGTAACATATTTTCTTTCTTTTGTTGCTGCGGAAGTGGGTCTACGAGAGGAGGGTCGTGAATATTGAAGCCAGCGGTGTATCCCATATTCCACGTGTAATCGAGGAGTAATAATTGAGTAGCTACCGATGGCCCCCTAACCCCATCGATACGTCGGCATAATGCCTGTACGTACCGCGATCCGATGCACCGCTGTGCTCTCCCCCGATACGTATACGGCAATCGAATAAGCAACCGGGAGACTCTCGCTCTATCGCGGTCCTGTGTACTGCGCATCTCCCCTTCATCGTGAATAATTTCTTCGACGACTCATTCGTTCAAGCTCCTCGTTCGATTCTCAATGCGCATTTCCGCAAACCCCGAAGTGGTATTGTTTCTCGCGTGTGTGGCTGCAACGCCGGTTGCCAGAGTAAATAAGTTAAAACCACCGGCACGTGATGCTCTATCGTAATGCCGTTTACGTGAATTCACCGAACTAAGTTTCAATTTGCCTCGTTCGCGATCTATTATTCAATTATGTGCTGAAAGTCGATTACTCAGGTTTGCCGATTCAACGCTAATACAAACGTCATTCGAGTGGGTTAAAAAAAATGTTGACAATTCGGCGCTAATACAAACGTCATTCGAGTGGGTTTTAAAAAAATGTTGACAATTCAGCGCTAATACAAACGTTATTCGAGTGGGTTAAAAAAAATGTTGACAATTCGGCGCTAATACAAACGTCATTCGAGTGGGTTAAAAAAAATGTTGACAATTCGGCGCTAATACAAACGTCATTCGAGTGGGTTAAAAAAAATGTTGACAATTCAGCGCTAATACAAACGTCATTCGAGTGGGTTTAAAAAAAATGTTGACAATTCAGCGCTAATATAAACGTCATTCGAGTGGGTTAAAAAAATGTTGACAATTCGGCGCTAATACAAACGTCATTCTAGTGGGTTAAAAAAAATGTTGACAATTCAGCGCTAATACAAACGTCATTCGAGTGGGTTAAAAAAAATGTTGACAATTCGGCGCTAATACAAACGTCATTCGAGTGGGTTAAAAAAATGTTGACAATTCGGCGCTAATACAAACGTCATTCGAGTGGGTTAAAAAAAAATGTTGACAATTTTTTTTTTGAGACCCGATCGAAGAAAACTGTGACGGCTGGTCGGTGCTTTTCGAGACGGAGGGAGATTAATTTGAAACCATCACCGGATCCCTGAAACGTGGATTCTTTGTAGCTACCGCAGTTATGCAGCTTAGCCCGTAGCGCGGGAGCGTCTGATGTACGACTGAACCGCAACTAATACGTGCGGCCGAGGTACATCGTTGGCTCCCGGTCTTTTCATGCAAGTGCAAAGTCCGACTTGCTGTTCTTCTGGATTCGCGGCGTCTACGCTCGCTATGCACCGGCAGCAGCGGTCAGCACCTAATTGGCATAGCTTTAGCTGCGGTCGCTTTTCTCGTTCTCTGTGCCGCACCTGTTCCCGTGCTACTGCTAATGCGAACGCGTGTGGTGCCCACGGAGAAGTTGCACCGGCGATGAATCTGCGAGAGCGCAGACCCGTTCACTTTCGTGGGACGGCAACGCGTGTCTGCGGAATCGCTGTAATTAATACGAGCTTTGACACACGTTCTTGCTCAGAGGAGGCCATGAAATCCCGTGAGTTTCATAAACAACCCTGCGGCCTTCCGGTAGCGTTTTGCGTTTATTCAATTCTGCTTTTTTTATGTGAAAAGATGTTCAGCGAGACTTCCGAGTGAAAAGCGTTGTCACAAAACGTTAGGGCCAAAGTATCACCGGGGCAGACCTGGGCCTAGGAGGGAATAATGAGGACCTGGCATGGCTACTGGGACCGAAAGTGGAACTTTCAGAGACCTGGAATAATTAGGAATTTTCGCAGACTGAACGCAGTTAGGACCTGGGAGCGGAGCCTTCGGAGACTGAACACAGTTAGGACCTGGGAGCGGAGCCTTTGGAGACTGAATGCAGTTAGAACCTGGGAGCCTTTGAAGCCTGAACTCAGTTAGGACCTGGGAGCCTTTGGAGACTGAACACAGTTAGAACCTGGGAGCAGAGCCTTTGGAGCCTGAACCCAGTTACGACCTGGGAGCAGAGCCTTTGGAGACTGAATGCAGTTAGAACCTGGGAGCGGAGCCTTTGGAAACTGAATGCAGTTAGAAACTGTGAGCGGAAACTTTGGAGACTCAACCCAGTTAGGACTTGGGAGCGGAAACTTCTGAGACTCAACTCAGTTAGGACCTGGGAGCGGAAACTTCGGAGACTCAACTCAGTTAGGACCTGGGAGCAGAGACTTTGGAGACTGAACACAGTTAGGACCTGGGAGCGGAGCCTTTGGAGACTGAACACAGTTAGAACCTGGGAGCGGAATCTTCGACTACTGAACATAAAACCTGGGAGCCGAACCTTGCACAGTTAGGACCTCGGAGTGTATGATCGGAGGGTTTGAAATAATCGGAGCCTGGGAAGGGTCTCTATTTTCAATTCCCCCATGATCCTAAAACTGCCGAAGATGTTCTCGCACAAAATTTAGTGAGGATATGCAGTTGCGCCCACCACTATTTACAAGCAGGATAAAAACGTGTCGCTGGAAAAGGATTGGGTCAAATTTCGCAACGTACGTAATCTGTGGTCAGGCGGGACCGAAGTGTGCATACCCACGCAGAAATATCCGTTGCAGTACGTTACGTGTATATGACGGATATAGATAGATGCTCGCGGGGACAAAGAAAAGTCCGTGATGCATGGGGCCCGGTCGCTGTCGGGCAGACGACTGGTATCTCGATGACAAAATGCATCGCAGCGCGTTCCCGAAGCGATTCGTGAGCGCGTTGTAATCTTTGTCGGGCCACATACGTGAACGTGCTTTATCTTACGCGGTTGTCCCGCTGTCTAGGCCATGCAGCCTTGTCGTCGTGAGTAAGGAACTCAACTCTGGAGCGTGCCGGAATGAGAGATGATGAACGAAGAATAGGAAAAAAAGAAAAGAATGAAGAAGAAAATTACGCCTCCTCATTTTAATGACTCATTTGCAAATGAATACTTTCACACCTCTAACGATAGTTCTTTTTGCAATAGCTTCGCTTTCACGGCAGGCCTTCACGCTGTTAGTTCGCCCATCGATGGTCCCCCTTTCCACTCGTGCGGAGTTTCAGTTAAAAATTACACTGTACAAAATAATTTCGTAAAATCGGAATGTGAAATTTCGTAAAAATAATTTTTTCGAATAAGTGACAGACGAGTTTGTCACTTATTTGAATATACGAACCTGTCCTTTTATTTCCCGTGTCATTTAGTTTGTACTTTGTTTGTAAAACTAGAAAATTAACAAATAAAAAATTGTGGACGTTTGTGGACAATAAGTTGTAAAAAGTACAAACTTTTTTTACTGTGTAAACTCCGCAAAACTGTCATCAAGCTGACGAAAAGTTACGCATCGGACCGGAAGAAGCAGTGATGAACGCTGAATCAGAACCATCGGATTTCATGGCAAAGAAAATTAGATACTAAGATTTCAGTGATCTTTACATTCGAAAACTTTGATAATAGCTGTTCTTACTTAGACCGTAACAATATTGCTTATACGTCTTAACGTCGATTTTTCCAGATAATCGTGAGAGACCGGAAGTCATTAGAATCATCGGACTTCATCGCAATGAAAAATGGATACTAAGATTTTATGAATCTTTACATTCCAAATACTTCGAAACCTCCTATTCTTACTTAGACAGTAGCAGTATTGCCAGTCTTAGTATCTATTTTTCCTGGTGATCGTGAGAAACCGGAAGTCATTAGAATCATCGGACTTCATCACAAAGAAAATTGTATACTAAGGTTTTATCAATCTTTACATTCCAAATACTTCGAAACCTGCTAAGCTTACTTAGACAGTAGCAGTATTGCCAGTCTCAGCATCTATTTTTCCCGGTGATCGTGAGAAACCGGAAGTCATTAGAATAGTCGGGCTTCACAAAGAAAATTAGATCGTAAGATTTCAGCAATCTTTACATTCCAGATACTTAGTAACCTACTATTCTTCGACAGTAGCAGTATTGCAGGTTTTAGCATCTATTTTTGCCGGTGATCGTGAGAAACCGAAAGTCATTAGAATCATCGTTATTCATCACAAAGAAAATTGGATACTAAGCTTTTATCAATCTTTACATTCCAAATACTTAGAAACCTGCTATTCTTCGACAGTAGCAGTATTGCAAGTTTTAGCATCTATTTTTCCCGGTGATCGTGAGAGACCGGAAGTCATTAGTTAAGCGGAAAACGACGGAAGAGTGTCTCGGGGCATGAACCGTTAAAGTGCCGCAAGGATGGCCGGTAGAAAAAAAATGATCAATTATTTTTCGCTTCCTCGGCAGTTTCTAGAAACTGGGGGCGGGAGGGTGGGGGGTGGGGGGGGGGGGGGGGGGGGGTTAGCAAATAGAGATGGAATTATGGGACCGCCAGATCAAGAAGGACGAGAAACGGCGGTCTGGCGCTTGCGACACGTAAAGCTTCTAGCTACCTAGCTAGCGACGAACTATCTCGAAGTGTCGTTAGGAAGTCATCTATTATGCGATATAAAGGCAGGAGGGCAGCACAGCTCGAGCGGCCCAGGTTCGCCTAGCCCACGCTGCGCCACGGCTACGACTCCGAGCGTTCATGGAACTATAACTATACACCGGGCACGCCTCCACCGGCTCGGGCTTATTCCCCTGTACCTTCATCTCCTTCTCATCCCACCGTGGCTTTCCACATTTCGTTCCCCCTTTCCTGCCTCATCTCTACCTCATTCTCATATATAAACTATATATCCCACTCTATAGCTGTATAACTGTGTAATATACCTCTTATTATTCTGCCTCGCATCCTCCACTTCGGAAGAGTTTAAGGACCTAATAACCGAGGCGAACAATAAGTGCGATTAGCCGGGGGTGAACCGGCGCACTCGCGTATCACCTGCTACTCCCTTTTGTGCTGCCAACGGTAATCGAACAAATTTTTTAAAATACATTGGTTCACTAAATTTTCGTGTACGAGCGGATCTTCACGCGAATCATTGGGATGGGAAAAATTTAAGTTCTCAAATTTAAGTTCTCGGCCTGTAATAAAAATTGCAGTCTGGGCGCCTACGAATGGCGAAAATTTAAGTTGTCAAATTTAAGTTCTTAGCCTTTAATAAAAATTGTAGTCTGGGCGCCTACGAATGGCGAAAATTTAAGTTCTCAAATTTAAGTTCTCAGCCTGTAATAAAAATTACAGTCTGGACGTCTACGAATGGCGATCGAGCTGGTTTTTGCAAAGATTTCTAATATAATTAATCGAAGTTGTGATATCGGACTGGCTCGGCCGATATCACAATCGAGGCGAACAATAAGTGCGATTAGCCGGGGATGAACCATCGTTTTCGCGTATCACCTGCTCCTCTCTCTTGTAACGATAATCGAAGAAATCAAAATAAAAAAAATACAATATTTCATCAAATTTATGTGTACGACCGGATCGTTCAACGAATCATTGGAATGGGCGAAATTTAACTTCTCAAATTATCCGGTAATAAAAATTGCAGACTGAGCGTCTACGAATGGGGTTCGAGCCGGGTCTTGCAAAGGGTCAATCGGTCGTCGTACAATTGCGTATTTAGCGCTATAGATCGCTACCAGCTATCTAAGTATACAATATAAATTGCATTAAATTAGTAACGAAAATAATTAATATATTATTACTTATTATCAATTTTTTTTGACAAAATAAAAATTAAAAAAAATTAATGAAACAAAATAAAATAAAATGTGGATATTATTTCTAATGTAATAAATCGAAGCTGTGATATCGGACTGGTTCGTCCCGTGGATAGCCCGTCGGACCCCCCGGGTGCCGCGGGACACCGGATGGCCGAGGTCACCCGGGCTCTCGTGAGCGGTCGAGTCCCAATATTTTGGCTCGCACGAAGACCCACCACTGCGAGGGTGCGAAGCCCCGAGCCACTGCGCCCGACTCGTGAGAAATACATCGATAATTAATATGCAACGGCGGCACAGTCGAGGTTGGTGCGGTCTAACCCTCACGAAGCCCAAGGTACGCTTCCATATAGATACCGGTTTCATTGTATCCGCGAAATTGGCCAATTTTGATTAGCTCCGGACGAGCCAGGAACAGGAACATAGAGAGGAAAGTAATTGCCAAAGGACGGCATTCCGTGCACGGATAAGTCGAACGACCAAAATACATGAAATTCCACAACAAACATTTAACAAGCCTTGCACTGAGAGAAGGGTCCAGTAAATACGACTAGGGTAAATGTGGGGAATATGGCCCGGTCTATATATCATTGATGTAGGGGTTAATCGAGGTGGGCCATATTCACCACTTTTACCCTATATCGCTTGAGAAATATCACCATAGCACATAGTAGTAGGGAACTGGGGCGCCACCTATGACAGAAAGTTCCCGATTTATAAGAATTTTTAGTAGATATTATGGTAACATTTTTTTTGGAAAATCTCACACTGTAAAAATAAATTATAAATTTAATGTACTGGAACTTTAAATTTGCTAACATTAGTCATATTAATTAAACATTAATGTACTTTGCTTGTAAAATAAAAATACCAGATATCAAAATTACAAATCTTTTGCTTGAAATTTACAAAAATGTTAATGAAAAATACAAATTTTACTGTAAAATTACGACGCACATGTGTTTGATATTTCAGAAACGGTTTATGTAAAAAAGCTTCCAATACTGTTAATTAATTTTCAAACATTTTTTTACAGTGTACTATATCCTTCTCTCTGTGCGAATGTTCAGTTGATCTTCGAAGAGTTCACAGTAAAACACGTTCGAAGTTTTTACAACTTATTGTCCACAAAGGTCCAGAATTTTTATTGTTAATTTTCCAATCGCACCAACCGGCTGCAGTTTTGCAACCAAAAATACAACAACACGGGAAATAGAAAGACAGGTTCGTATATGAAAAACCGAACAAACATTTTCGTCACTTATTTACCAAAAATTCTTTTCCCAAAACTTCGTATCCCAATTTCACGAAATTATGTTTAACTCTCTATCCCCGACAAACAAAAATTACAATAAATTAACGTGAGAGTTCGCCATACCGGTATCAGAAGCATCCGCGTAGGCTTTCGATATCGGACACGGTATCGCAAATAATCCGCGCAAACGAGTCGTTCGTTAACCCGGCAATTTTTTTTTATCGGCATTCCTGACATCCGAAAATACCAGACGTACAAATATTTTTTTAATTCCCTAGAAACGGGCTTCGCGCCCGACGCGGCCCGCCCGTTTATAGGACTTTCGTTCCTCCGCCGACGATCCTAAAAATAAATTCGAGAGACAACAACCCCGTCCCCGATAGGGTTTTCCGCGAGGTACCAGCATCCAGCCTAACCGTAATAATACCCTCCGGATTGAAATCGATTCTCCGTTAATGCGAAATACAGAAAGGCGGTCCCCCCATTAAAGACTATTTTTATTACGCCGAAGAGTGAAGTGGGTGGAAAAAGGTATACGGCGGAAGGGAACCAGTAGGGGGAGGGGGGGGGGGGGGGTTGGAAGGGAATGAGGTTCTCGTAGCTTTTTACAGTGGCTTAACGAGCATCGCAGACGATATAATGCTACCGGTCCCGGTTTGCTTTTCCAAGCGGTCGTCGTACGATAAAGGATCGTGTAATCCGTCGCGACGAGGCAGAGCTGCCTCCTCTCCCCGGCTTTCCACCCCCGTTCATCCACCCTGCCGGCCCGTCTGTATCCCGTGCCATCGGCGACATTTGTTGCAACCACGCAATCCGTTATCGCGAAATATCGATTTTGAATTAGCGAGATTGCACAGTGCACTGGGCAGCGCTGCCGTAGGGGAGGTGGAGGGGGGGGGGGGGGGGGTGGGGGCGGTTTGGGGGATGGATGGAAAATATATGAATGGCGAGGAACGAAAGAAGGACCGAGAGGGAAATATAAAGGGAAATAAGGTACGAGGGAGGGAATTGCATATATAAAGGTGTCTAATCATTAGTTCGTGCGGAGGTGCGGCGCCAGATCAAATCGGCGTGCATGTGCCGGAGCTATAACGTCTTCCGCGTGTTTCCCGGCACACCTCTCACCAGCCCTCTCTTTTCCATGATCATAGGCCCCCGCGAGTACGTAATTGCTCGAGTAGCCGACCCTGCGGCTCGGGGTACACCGAGACCCGCCGCGTAATATCGATCCCGATTTTCTCAAACCATCTCACCCGCGCGGCGAAACGTCGGTGCTCGTGTGCACGTTGCGTATGTAAATTTTGACTCCCGCGGTGCGCCGGCTCGCGAAGCTTCGATGGGAGTCGATTGAAGAAAAAAAAAAAATTCGTGAGATATCTTAAATATGAGGGAATGAGCGTACAGTGTCCGGCATTGACGCCTGGGATTGGTGGAGCCATTTTTTTTCTCAAGTGCGTTGTGAAAATATAGTCGTGAAAATTCCTCGTAAATTTAGTGTAGATAACGGTAAATAATCATCTGTCTAGATGTGAAATCTTTTGGTAAATTTACCGTCAACATTTGTAAAATCTATGTATTTAATTGTGACGGTTGAAAAATTGTAAACCTCACCCATGTAGTTGTGAAATTGCAATTAACTTTTTTTTTGTAAGATTATCCTAAAATTTTTCGAAAATTTCACCATGTATTGGTGATATTTTAAATCGTTGTGAGACCATATTGATTCATGATCAATGTGGTAATTTTTAAGGCGATTGCGTACCCTATTTTTAAATGCGGTAAAACGACCGGTTACATTTACCGCTTTTAATCTTGCTCGATGTCTTAAAAGGATCGAAGATAACAAACAACATATTCAGCAAGACATTCGCCAGGACACCCAGTCTTCCTGGGTGTCCTGCTGTATGTTTTGCTTGATATCATCGATGCCGTTAAGAGGCTTTGATGATTTCTAAATAATCACTAATCGAATCGAATCGAATCGAATAATAATAATAATAATTAATATGCAACGGCTATGCTTAAAATTTTCCAGGATTTTAATCGTAGCCATAAACCCTTCGGCACGCACTTCAGTTTCGGTTGAAATCGTCCAACACATGAAGAAAATCGAATATTACAGAGTGTCGAGAAAACCAATGTGTCCACAAAAAATTTCAACAGCAACTATTCTGTAGGATGTAAGATATTCTGAAACTCGCATACGTAAAACGAGAGTGCACGCCGATTCTCTGAAATTCTGTGATTGATTTAGGTCCTCCTTTATGTATCCAAGTAATGACCGACTTTGGTTGATTTCGGTTGACACGAGCGGGTGAGACTAATAAGGTTTAGTCAGCAGTCAAGGTTGATGCCCGCAGGTCGACTTCCCTCAGGAAGCTGAATCTAGTTTCGCGAATTAAAATTCAGTGGTTTCCAGTGTAGACGGAATAAACCAGCACCGGCAAGGAGAAACAACTGCACCGACGCGTCGTCGTAGGAATTTACCACCGGGAGTTTCTAATTGCCATCGTGAGTTACGTTGTTTCGCTTTGGCGACCGCCCAATTACATTTTCCGGGTTGAGTTGGTAATCTAATTAGTGAGTAAATCGGTTAGTAATCATGAGGCAGAGCCGCGCTACGGCGCGGCGTGAGATACTCGTGAAATTCGCCAAACAAACGTGATGTTTTGATTCTCGTCGAAAAAGCAATTACCATTTTTTGTCTTCAGTAATTGGAAAGCATAATGTTGCTCGTTCCTTTATTGCGCGTTATCGTAATCCAGCTGCGGTTTTGTTCATCATCCACACCCAGAAAAAAATATTTATTTGACGGCCACCAATTATTAAGATTAAGTCAAATATTTATTTGATTTAAATAAATATTTATTTAAATCAAATAAATATTTTACTTAATCTTAATAAATGGTGGCCGTCAAATAAATATTTTTTTCTGGTTGCAGCTAAAGGTTTCTCCGCGAGGGAGTCAGAAATTGTACCGGCGCAATGTGCGACGCGGTTCTTGGCGAGCAATCTTGAACGACGAGGAAGCAATGCGTAAATTCATTTGCAACATTTTCTTTTCGACTTGGCGCGATTCTCGGTACACGAGATAAATTATAAGTCGATGCCTTATCTCTAAGCCCGGCAAGAAATAGCGCGAAAGATTGAGGCACCGATTCTCGGAACAATTTTGTTCCCCGAGCCTGAGCAGCCTCGATTTGTCGGTAATGCACAGCGCGCAGCTGGAGTACGCGACGGAGGAAGGTGTTTCGGTCGACGATTGCCAGCAAGGGAACGACGCACTTTAGGGACGTCTCGCGCTTCACCGCGGGATGGCCATAATGGTCAACCGAGTGGAAACTTCACGGATGAACGAGGCCGTGAGCTTCGTCGCTGGTTGTTCCGAGCAAGCAACACAGCATCGGAAGCAACGGCACGTCTCGTCCTCCTTACCCTTACTTATCCGCTCTTCAATTTTTTCCTCGGGAGTTTATCCCGAATCAAGCAGTTTCACGGTAACACTTTTTCATAATTACGCTTCGTCCAATCTATCAATTTGTCTTTTCTCCTCACCTGATCGCCCTCGTCCCGTCACGCTCCGGAGGACAATGCGCTAACTCGATCGAACCCTCGATGCACATCGTCCCAATAAGTACGATTCTTTTCGAAATTGTACCTGCACTTGTCCTTAAATGGCACGTTGTCATTATGGAAATTTGTCCATGAATGGCACGTTCTCATGATGGACATTTGTCCATGAATGGCACATTGTCATTATGAACATTTGTCTGTAAATGGCACATTGACATTATGGACCTTTGTCTATAAATGACTCATTGTCATTATGGACCTTTCTCTACAAATGACTCGTTGTCATTATGGACATTTGTCTATAAATGGCACATTGACATTATGGACATTTATCTATAAATGGCACATTGTCATTATGAAGATTTGTCTGTAAATGGCACATTGACATTAGGGACCTTTGTCTATAAATAACTCATTGTCATTATGGACATTGTCTATAAGTAACATATATCATTGAGGAAAATTATCCGTAAATGATACATCGTCATTATGGACAATTATCTACAAATGACAAATTGCCATTGCGGACGATTATCCAATTACATCGCAACGACGATCGCGGACGAATCGCTCATTATCTAATACGCGTAAAAAAATAAGCAACGTACTTTTTCTTGAAATTGCAAGTGGAAATATCAAATGTGAAACGTCATCTGTGTCATACGATAGGTGTGCCGTGAAAGCGGTTTATTGCCGTATCTGTGCACAAGTATCTGCAAATTGCTGGACAAGCTCAGTTGCGCTGTAATGCGATGAGAACTGTTCGAGCATGCGCGCGCCCGTCGGAGAATCAATGATAAATAATAAATAATATAACGGAGGAGAGTGATATAACACCAAGCGTTGGCTATTTTTCAGGGAGATCGACGATTCGCGCAAAGTTCCTTTCATCGTCGGACTTTAATAAATTATCGAGAAATCGTTCCGAGAGCTCGCGGGGGCCGGTTGGGAAATCACATGGTTTCACTGTTGCGCCAGCCGTCGTCCAACTTTCGCAACCGAGAGATTTTGCATTTATTTCTTCGGCGCGATGTCCCACACCGCCGTCTGGCTATCTCTCTATATGCCTCCTACTACTCGCCCCACTCCGCATCCAGGAACGTTGTCTCGCACACCGCCGCCCGCCATTGTACTCTCCGGAGACGCGTAAAGCTTTCAATTAAATCGAAAAAATTCTCGCAGTTTCGCCGCTTGCATACAGGGGCACGGAGGCCGAATGCCGGGCTCGCAGCTAACATGACGCTGCAATTATAGTATCGGGCGCTCGCACGCCGGCCTTTCTCGACGTCGGCACTTCCCCAGAGCGATTCGCGACCTTTATTCCTACACTACCGATACCGCTATTCAATATAAAGCGTTATCGAGTGCGGCCGGAATGAAGCGGAGCTACTGAAATTTTTTTTTTTTTTTTTTTTTTTTTAACAGACATTGAGTGATTCTTCGCCTAAATTGGGATTGGTTTATGTAAACGGCGCGTTTACGAACATTAACGCAATATACGTATTCTCGAAAGTCAACGAGGAAAGGCTCCCTGTTGCTGGTACTTTATTGATCATACATTTTTTCATTCTCTCGCTGCAGGCCATTCCGTCTCGTCCCACCTTTCGCCATTGTTGCGCGCCTCTAATATACGCAACGCACTTTACGCCGCTCGAGAAAGTAACTTTATAGCTGGATAATTGCATCAGCGCACAAATGCGTCAGCGGATAGTGGCACGGCATAGAGGCAATTACTTCTCCGCCGGTCACATCGACTATTCATGAATATACATATCTGATACATTGAAAGTAGAAATTCCACGTTCGATGAATAACGATCGATTCAAAGTTCATGACGTTAGAGTAGTCATTGTTGAGTAAAGAGTTACGACGCTAAGGGACGGATATCGAAGATGAAGAAAACAGTCGTTAAATGCGCAATTATAAATGTTATGTGATTGAACAGCAATCGCGATCGAAAGCTCGTTGTACGCAGGCCGCCCATCGGGCCAAATCGAACCGATATGCGTTCGCATAAACAGCAGTTACATACCCTTTGCTCGCCTCTTCGCATTTCTCTGTACTTCTTTCGTGGGGGAAAACGTCACTTCCGGTTTGAAAATCTCACTTTTGGATCTGAAGTGACGTCACAAAGGAAAAAGTCACTTCCGATTTGAAAATCTCAATTTTTTACCGGAAGTGACGTCACAGAGGAAAAAGTCACTTCCGATTTGAAAATCTCAATTTTTTACCGGAAGTGACGTCACAGAGAAAAAAGGTCACTTCCGATTTGAAAATCTCTATTTTTTACCGAAAGTTTTACTGAAAAAAGTTGACATTTTCATTTTCAGATCTTAGTATTTTACCGCAACCGACATCACAGACGAGACTGTACATTCTCCAAAGTAAAATATACGCTGACCCGACGTCGTTTGAAATTCGTGAGTCGGTCCAGCTTGCCAGATGTTAAATTTGTCCCCGCTTAGTACGGATGAGAGTATGACCTCTTGAACATTAGGACGGGCGACGCTCTCCGCGTTGCGGGTCAAAGAAGAACTCAGACGACAGTTTCCTCCTTCGGATGATATTAAGCCGCTCCAGCACGCCAACCGTGCAAGAGGAATCTTCCTGCGCTGAAGGACCTGACATCGCGGTGCCGGACACGAGACATAATTTTATTCAAACCAACTCGTTAGCCCGGGCGCCAGCAAAGTTCTATATTTGTGACATTCGGACATTAGAGGTGGTCCCTAAAATTTGCATACGAGTTCGCCCGCCGCGACGGGAGCTTGACGTTTCTGTGCCTCGTTTCTGTATCTACCGTGTACATACTATCAGCAATGCATATAGTAATAAGCTGTACGGCACAGGGCGCGCGAGGCCGCGGGCACCTTACTCGTATCCCCGTGTATACTAATGCGTATCTACGGATGCATTATGCATGCACATCCTTCTGACGAGTCAAAAATCTCGCTACGGTGTCCTCTCCCTGTTCTGGAGCCCGAGCAAGAAACCAAAGTGTCGTACGTCATTATAATACCGTATGGCATGTTATTAATATCATTACCATAATTACGAGAGCTTTTATTTACTTTGCGAATTAGCGTACCAGCGAAACTTTGAATTCAATGTAATCTGTATTTTGTATTCACGAAATAAAAAAAAATTAAAAAATGTACCCACGTCAAAGTCAAAAGTGAAGGCTTCGCGTTTTTCATTTTTTTATTTTTATTATGCCTCGTTCGAGAGATTTTGTGCATCTCTGTGAGACTTCACATCTACGAACAATTATACCCAAAGATTAATATCATTACCATAATGACAGAAGCTTTTATTTACTTTGCGAATTAGCGTACCAACGAAACTTTGAATTCAAAGCAATCCGTATTTTGTATTCATGAAATAAACAAAATAAAAAAATTTACCCGCGTCAGAGACAATGACAAAGCCCACGTTCCACGACACTCCGTCGTATCAGAAGTCAAAAGTGAACGCTTCGCGTTTTCATTTTTTAATTTTATTTTTTATTATGCCTCGTTCGAAAGATGCCGTGCATCTCTGTGAGACTTCACATCTACGAACAATTATACCCGAAAGGTTGACGTGGCTTTCTCTCGGAGCATCGTAAAACACGATTATCATCGTGGCAGATAATGGAACGAACGGTAAAGTCGTGAGTGTCGGTGTGCGTGGGTATTATCGCTCGCTCGTGTGTGTCCTTTGGAATTCCACTCGTCCGCACAGCGGAGTCGCTATCCTACGTCGCTTTTACCGAAGCTCCTGCCGATGATTCGAGGAGTGCTATGCGCCATTCGTTCCGGCTCGAACGGAGCGTAACGAACGACGAAACACCACGGGTTGAATCTTTCGAGCATCAAGAGTCTTCGGCGGTGTCCTGAGACTTACCCGAGAGAAAGTGAGATGAGGCGCTGCTCACGTATGCTCGATGCTTCGAGTTATGCAGATACATCGGGAGAAACGCAGAAAGGATTCCCGTGTGGATTAGAGAATCAAATTTCTTGTCGTTGCGACTGTCGAACGCGTCGTAGCGACGATCATCTTCGGCAACTCGCTACAGCGGTTAACCATATGTGTGTTAACAATCGCGCACACTGAGAGAAGGATATAATAAAAAAAACTACCGGCCATGTAAGAAAAATTGCGAAACTCATGGTAGGCAATTAGGGCGCTACCTATGGCAGAAAGTCCCAGGTTTTCCAAGATTTTTTACCATAATGTCTACGAAAAGTTTGTGTAAATCCGGTTCCTCCTCTTATAGTTGGCGACCTAATTTCCTACATTGAGAAAAAGAAATGGTTGGATTAAGCAAATGCGTGGTGAATTACGTTCAATGGTGTATTTTGTTGTTACAACAAATATGTCTGTTTCAATCAACAAATTTTGAATAAATTGAAGCGAATAATCGTTTAACAAAACACGACTTTATTTGTACCAAACAAATAACCGGTTTGAACGTATGTCACCGCAACTTTTGGTTAATCCAACCAATTTTCTTTCTCAGTGTTATAGTCATATTTACTAGATATAGTCATATTTACTAGTCCTTCGGTCAGTGTATGTACAAGTTTGGAAATCATTGAACTATGTCAGATCCACCCTTTTCTCTCAGTAAAATATCTTCCGGTGAGTGAAACGCTCGCGTTGAGTATCTTATATATTATATGCATAAGCAGCAGTCACACTCTTTGCTCTAATCATTAGGCTGTAATAAAAACGAATCATTAGGATATAATAAAAACTACCGGTCATCCAAGAAAAATTACATAATTAAAAAAAAGTTCGTATAAATCCGGTACTTCCTGTCATAGTTGGCGCCCTACTTTCCTACTACTATGCCTTGTTTCCTAGTTTCCTATTTCCTAACAGTCCAATGATTTCCAAACTTGTACACTGAGAGAAGTATAGTCATATTTAGTCGATACTTCTCTCGGTGTGAAGGTTTGGAAATCATTGTACTATTTCAGATCCCTCTTTTCCTCTCAGTAAAATATCTGCCGGATTTCCGTTGCGACGCCACTTCCAGTTAAATATTAAGACTTTCAAACCAGAAGGGACGTTTCCGGAGCGTAACGAACGACGACACATCACGGTTGGATCATCGAGCATCAAGAGTCCTCGGCGGTGGCCTGAGATTTTCCAAGAATTTTCAATATAATATCTCTGAAAAGTTTATATAAATCCGGTACTTCCTGTTACAGTTAGCGCCCCAGTTTCCTGCTACTATGTGCTATGGTAATGTCTCTCAAGCGATAAAGTAATATTTACTAGATCCTTCCTAAGTGTACAAGTTTGAAAATGATTGGACCATTTGAGATCCACCTTTGCCTCTCAGTAAAATATCTCCCGGTGGGTGAAACGCCCCCGGTTGAGTATCTCATATCGGGTTTACATAAGCAGAAGTCACACACTTTCCTCCAATCGTTTGGTCTGGCTTATGTTACATCGCTTTTCATTTTTTTTTTTTTTTTTCAGAAATCTTCTGTACTTATTTCGAAGTGAAATTACTTTTTCATCGGGGGAAATGTTGCTTCTGATCCAAAACTCAAATTTTGAGAACTAATAAATATAAGTATGATTATTATTATTGGAAATATAATATAAATATTGAGATTATCAAACCAGAAGTGACGTTTCCGGAGCGTAAGGAACGACGAAACACCACGGTTGGATCTTCGAGCATCAAGAGTCTTCGGCGATGTTCTCAGAGTATCCGAGAGAAAGTGAGAAGAGGCGCTGCTCACGTATGCTTCCTGGTTCGAGTTATGCAGATACATCGGGAGAAACGCAGAAAGGATTCATGTGTGGAATAGACAATCAAATTTCTCGTTGTCGCGTCTACCGAACTAGTGGCAATTATCGTCATCTTCTTCAATTCGCTACAGTGGTTATCGACATGTGTATTACCATCGCGTACAAGCCTGGAAATCATTGGATTATTTCAAATCCACACTGAGAGACAGATCTCGGAAAAACTTCCAAGTGTTATCAAAGTGGTAAATTTCGACCAGGCAATATGGCACACCAACGGAACCGCTAGCGATGTGTTAAATTTTCACAATGACCTCAGCAATTTTTACTCAACCCATATATATTTTTTCCAGAAGATGCGTTAGCACAATTTTACGCATCTGGCTAAGAATTTCCGGGATTAAAACTGAGAATTCCGTGGTTAAATGCTGAGAATTTCGTCAGCCAAATATCTTAATGTATGTATACATAAAACAAAATTTCATCGACATGATATGTTGGTATAACTTACGAACCTAAATCAAACGGTTCGCGATCGCAATGTCACCGATTACTATATTTTCCAGTAAGAAAAACTTATATTCTAGCAAAAATGACGGGATATTAGGGTAATATCTGTAGTAGCGAATACGACCATATTTTCTAGTACAATGTGTTAAGCTTAATACGAATATTCGTCAGGATGTCGCTGTAGTTTTCATACACCTGAAAGTTCTGACGGTTTTTACCAGACTTATGGTAATTTCTATCAAATCCGTTTCGCAACGCAGCTTTTTCTCTCGGTAATGTTTTTACCGATGAGTGAAACACATCGTTAGTCTGCCCGACGCGATTGTTACTCAACTTGCTTGGTAGCATTTTTTTCGTCAACTTCGAGACGAAGCAGCACTGTTTGTTTCCGAAGTCCGGTCCGAGTTCCTCCCAAGCATGCGAACCCACTCTATGACGGTCGATGATGCTTCCCGAAGATCACAGTGACTCACCCACACGCCGGTGAGAGCCCTTCGAAATGAGGCCAGCGTGCCTGACTCAGGCAGACATTCGATAGATCTCGAATCATTCGTGATAAATAGAATTGGCATGGCACATGTTAAGATTGGTAAGAGGGAGTAAATCGTGACTGATAATGGGACCAATTTTATGGTTCTTGAGTGATCGATTGATATGATTCTTGAGTGAACATTGTGATTGCTAATGGGACCAATTTTAGTCTGCGTATGTTAAATATCCCAGATCCTAGTGCAATCCCTCAAGAGTCCCGATCACCCTAACGAACGCCTCATGGCTGGTCCGATTTTAAGGGGTAACGAGGCAACGGAGAAGCGGGTGCTTAAAATATAGAACGACAAATGCCGCTGATCGATGGTAGTTCTTGCGCACACAGTCGCACTTCTGTACACGCCGGGTTTCCCGGTCGGAAACAGTGCGGAAGTGGGTCGTCAGACCGGAGGGATGAGCCGGGCTTGAGGATTTTCCTTTCCACGGTGCGCAGGAACCGCGATTTAATTAATCTCCACCGGTCAAATCCGTTGCACAAACGAGCGTTTCTCACCGGTGCCCAGTCGAGCGCCGGTGCTCACGCACATACACATACACACAGGCCGTCGAGACTGAAAGACTACCGGAGCCCGAATCCCGCGTGAATCATTCAAAGGTCGATCCAGCATATGGAATGACCGGCCAATGAATCCACCCGGATTGATCGCTCTGGGGACAGGTTTGTATAGACACGTAAAGGTGAAAAACGTATATACTCGTCGATCCTGACCCAGTAAAAGCCTTGGAAGTAGGCTATCATGTTATTTCGGAATGTGTCAAAGGAGAATTTTCGACGTTTTGGATTTAGAATCCAAAACGTCTTTATTGATTCTGACCCAGTAAAAGTCTTGGAAGTGTGCTAAAATGTTATTTCGGAATTCGTCAAAGAAGAACGGCAGTCGGATGACTTTCGTCTTTTTGGATTCGGAACCCAAAACGTGAATTCACAATGGTGACTCCGAAGACTTTCATGTCCGATTTTCATGAACGTCCACCTATCGTTATTGAAATTACCCAATTTCTTATCTTAGGTATACGCATCCAGCTATTACCTAACTATTAAACTACTACCTAACTATTAAACTACTGCATTTAGCTAAACTATTGATTTAGATGACTGCCACTTTTAGATTGATTCCAATTGTTGATATTAGCTTCGTTAATCACCCGTTGGTTGCTTTGAAAGCAATTGAAGTCAATCATGGATATCAATCAATTAGTCCCAGTCCAACACAACAATGTTGGGCCGGTAAGTTGCTCAAGTGAGTAATCTCGACGAAACAACCTACCGATGCACAATGACTAGCAACATCGAAGCCAAGTTCGAGGCACTCCAAGTTGCAAAGTTTCCGGCAAACACATCGGTTCCATCCGGCGCAATGAAAAATTCATGAAAGTCCACCCATCGTTGTTGAAATTGCCAAATTTCTTATCTTGGGTATACGCATGCAGCTATTACCTAATTATTAAACTACTACCCAACTATTAAACCACTAGCCAACTATTAAACTACTAGCCAACTATTAAACTACCAGCCAACTATTAAACTACTACCCAACTATTAAACTACTACCTAACTATTAAACTACTAGCCAACTATTAAACTACCAGCCAACTATTAAACTACTACCCAACTATTAAACTACTACCTAACTATTAAACTACTAGCCAACTATTAAACTACTACCTAACTATTAAACTACGGCATTTAGCTAAACTATTGATTTAGATGACTGCTACTTTTGCATTGATTCCAATTGTTGATCTTAGCTTCGTTAATCACCCGTTGATTGCTTTGAAAGCAATTGAAGTCAATCATGGATATCAATCAATTAGTCCCAGTCCAACACAACAATGTTGGGCCGGTAAGTTGCTCAAGTGAGTAATCTCGACGAAACAACCTACCAATACACAATGACTAGCAACATCGAAGCCGAGTTCGAGGCACTCCAAGTTGCAAAGTTTCCGGCAAACACATCGGTTCCATCCGGCGCAATGAAAAATTCATGAAAGACCCCGGGGTGACGGCCAGCGTTCGCCGCCGAGGAAAATGTATCGATAAGTTGTAAACGACGATATTGGAAAAACACGTAAGGCTCGATTCGTCGGTGGAATACCGGTTACCTGTTACAGACGGAAACACGGGAATTCCAAACACCCTTTTTCCGAGTGTCCCGTCGCAGTCCTTCCCCTCATCGATTCCCGCGACCATAAATCCGCGTATCCCTCGCAGTCTTTTGTATTCAATAATCGCGGTCGCGCATACCCGCATCGATGCACGCATCGGGCCCCGCGACCATGACGAGGCACCGGGGTTAATTAATATTATTGCAATTACACAGTGTACCCGTGTACAAACACACCGGATAAAAGCTCGCATTGAAACGGTAGCCGGCTATGTTGCCGATCCCTCGAAACATAAGAAGCCCCGCGCGCGCCGCCGTGCTATCCCATACCTTTCTACCATCCTCGCTGATTATTCTACCTCGGAACCTTCCTTTTATATTCTTTTTCTCCTCTTCCTTCTTCCCCTCCCGCCTCGCCACAACGGCTTTGTATTCCTCCTCTTTCTCTCTATCTCTCTGTGTCGGCGAAACGTGCGCACGGCAATGAACATCGGTACACACGGGGAGTCCTCAGCGTGGGTCTCAGCACGGAGCCCACGGCCTTTCTTCCTCCTTCCTCGCCTCTCTGCCTCCGCCTCTCCGCGAACCGTTCCCATTTACTCTTCTTCAACCTCTTCCCGTCGAACCTGGCGCGCAGGAACTGCTTTATCGTCGTCTCATTAATCGAAACACAGAAATACATTTAGGATAAGACTGTAAAAACGAAATAAAGCCGGAGGGTATGTAGGCATCGGTGAGATAAAACATCATGGCTGAACGTGCCCTTGCTCCGTTCGGTTCTCTTTCTTTGTATGTATGCGTATGTGTGTGTGTGTGTATCTGTATGTGTGTGTGTATGCGTATGTGTGTGTGTATGTGTATGTGTGTGTGTATGCGTATGTGAATGTGTATGCGTATGTGTGTGTGTATGCGTATGTGAATGTGTATGCGTATGTGTATGTGTGTGGGGGGGGGGACACCACACATGTTGAGCCGCCGGAACCCCGGAACAATAAGTGCTCGAACCGGAGCTGCTACCAACGACGCGTGTGTGTTTGCACGACTCGAATTACCGAGAACTCGGGAGACCCAGTTCTGTCGCTGAAAATTCGTAATTAACCCCGTTTTCGCTCGTATCCACTGCCGCCTCCCGGCCTCGTTCGGTCCATCACCGCGTTTGGCCACACCGGAACCAACTAGGAAAACTCGTTCGCTCGCTGTTCAGGAAAATTTACACGACACTAAACTATCGTGAAACCCATTAACGCGCTGCTGTGTGTGGATGAAATTGAAAATAAATTCCGAGCGTGTCTTCGGAACTCGGGAAAGCGTAGGGGGTCGAAAACATTCGGCGGAAAAATTGGGGAACTGATCGGGAAAAGTAAGGAATGAGCGTTGATGAATTTTGCCTCGGGCTAGTGGGAAGATGCGAATGTACGAAATGACCCAGTTAACGAAGAACAATGGCGGTTCTACCAACCGCAGCGGTGACTTCGTTGAAACGAGGTTGTTAATTTGTTCGGCGAACCTTTCTTTTCGCTCTGGAATTGAACAAGTAATTGTGAAATTAGATTGTTTCGTGCGTTGCGGTTTGAATGCATGGAGCGGGAGGAGGAAAAGGTGATCCGCAGGTCCAAGTAAAACGCCTGACAATGTCCTCTAGTCAGTAGGGGATTAACAAGTGGTGCAGAGTAATTTGCACATGGGTTCCGCATTTATTAGAATTTTTCGCATAGTTTTCTCTATGAGAATGTTGGTTAATGGATTTTGGCTACCTCGTAGAGAAAGCTATGCGCAAAATTGTAGTGAATGAGGAAGCCGTGCGCAAATTACTTTTTTCCCGACTTCGCTAAAATAACCACATTTCTTGCGTGCAACACGGGCGGAAAATGGCCTATTATTGACCGATGATCATTATTAACCTGTGCGCATGCGCAGTAAAGTTGCATTACTCCGTACGGAGTAATAGGGCTCATTACTCCCTCTGCAAGCTCTATTACCCCCGGGGCAAAAATGGTCATTGGCGAATATGACGATTTTGCGACGCAAGAAATGAGGTTATTTTAACGAAGTCGGAAAAAAAAGATCGTATGGCACAAGGGAGGAAGAAGTGCCTTTTCACCTCATGTGAATTTCTGCCCTCGCTTCGGTCGGGCATCAAACTTCACACACGGTGGAAAAACGCACTTTCCTCCTTTGTTGCATAATATACTATTCCACCTTTTTCGTAACATAAACAAATGTATCATCTATATAACATAAACAACATAAACAAATGTCTACATCTGATAAAATTGAATCGGTCAAAATTTAGCGGAAAATGTATTGTAGAAAATCGCTAATTAAAATTTGGGTAATTCGTCGTTTTAAGGCTTAGTTTTACGTATTTTCTTCCCATTGATAATGAATCTCTGTTTCCCCCAAAAAAGTTGTCTCAGACGCGACAGCAAAGTGAATAACGAATCCCTTCCGGAAGATGCGTGAAGATTGAATTTATCTCGACGCGAAACACTAGGCAGTTTTCCCAACAGCTTCCTCGAGACCGCCCAGTTGTGTCAAGATCATGAGAAAGTGACTTCCACAGATGCTCCGATCGCAACAACTTCCCTGTTTCTCTAATTCCCGTTTCTCTTGCCTATTTCCCCCGAGATGGTTGAAGTCCTAATTAGCTTTCAAAAACGGGGAAGGTTATTTATGGACCTCACAGACCACCCGTCGTCTCACACGTCATCAACTGGAGATGTGCTGTTGAGACCGTGAAATTGTGGTCCACATTTCCCACTCAAGACGCATTTGTGTTCCACACTTGTGCGATGACAAGAAGTGTGAGACACAAATGGATTTTAAGTGGGAAATCCGCAGCACGATCTCACGAATGTGTTTTCTTGAATGTCCAAGTTCTGATCCGCCGTCGAGCAGGTTAGAATTTTTTTAATAAACCAAACTCCTAAACTCCCATCAAGTGCGCAACACCTTCGAGCTCGGTTACAAGCAAAATGAAGTTATAAAGTACAAGACGGCGTGGACTATGCGAGGGGTTTGGGCTCTCGAAAACTTCACCGTGAATAAATCGCCCTCGTTATTACAGTACACGAAGATGGGTGTTGATTGCAAGTGTAACACATAATCCCCCGTGCTGAACGCTCCTCCACGCCCCCGGTCGATCCTTCCACCGTGTAAGTACACGCTGCCTCGTTTCCGGATCGCGGTATACAGTACACGGGAGTTTCGCGAAAGCGTGCGGATCAAGCTCATCCCGCAAGGTTCCGCAGAATGCGGTGGGTCTGGTGTAGGTGCCATCCACAAGCGCCGAAACCTTCACACCCTCCCCAGGAAACTTGTGGCTCCACGACTTTGGTGAAACTTCGTATACGAAAGGCCGGGAGAGAGTTTCGAAGATTGGCGCGTGCACGGCGATGATGCGCCGCACGTACCACACGGATGAATACAGGTATTGGCCCTCTGGCACAAACATCTGCATGGAATATCGTCAATACGGGCGTAAAATTAATTATTCCCCGCCTGTTACGGAAAACTTCCCGATAGGTATCTGATAATGCCATCCAATCTCAGCGTGTCGGGGTACCCGGCTAGGCCCTGCAGTAGCTGGGCCGATAAAACTGTGACGGCGTAATAGGGAATCTTTCGATAGCGGTGAAGTTTGAAAGGTTGCAAAGTCGCTACGGTTCTCCCAGTTCTGGTGCTTGGCTCGTATGTCGTATGGCGGACAAAAAAGACGTTATGGGACCATGGAACAGTGTCCGGTCTTTTGATGCGTTATATAGGTCTGTTGCGCATCTTTCCTCCACTTCATCAGTTAGCTTTCCGATCTAATTTAGCCTGGATGCAGCTACGGGATTAGAGACAGCATCCCCAGCTAGGATCTTCCGTATCAGCGTGACCAAGTACCCAGCTAGGCCTCTTAGTACATGGGAATCTTTCGATAGCGGTGAAGTTTGAAAGGGTGTAAAGTGCTACGGTTCTCCCAGTTCTGGCGCTTGGCTCGTATGTCGTATGGCGGATAAAAAAGACGTTATGGGATCACGGAACAGAGTCCGGTCTTTTGATGCGTTGTATAGGTCTGTTGCACATCTTTCCTCCACTTCATC
This sequence comes from Ichneumon xanthorius, assembly GCA_917499995.1. Lineage (NCBI taxonomy): Eukaryota > Metazoa > Arthropoda > Insecta > Hymenoptera > Ichneumonidae > Ichneumon > Ichneumon xanthorius. The sequence continues at coordinate 14,384,203 of OU824207.1, read as the reverse complement.
AGTTAGGTTCCCGATCTAATTTAGCCTGGGTGCAGCTACGGGATTGGAGACAGCATCCTCAGTTAGGATCTTCCGTATCAGCGTTACGGAGTACTCGGCTAGGCCTCTTAGTAGCTGGGCCGATAAAACTGGGACGGCGTAATAGGGAATCTTTCGATAGCGGTGAAGTTTAAAAGGTTGCAAAGTTGCTACCGGCGAATAAGAAAGACGTTATGGGATCACGGAACAGTGTTCAGTCTTTTGATGCGTTCTATAGGTCTGTTGCGCATCTTTCCTCCACTTCATCAGTTAGGTTCCCGATCTAATTCAGCCTGGATGCAGCTACGGGATTAGACAGCATCCTCAGTTAGGATCTTCCGTATCAGCGTTACGGAGTACTCGGCTAGGCCTCTTAGTAGCTGGGCCGATAAAACTGGGACGGCGTAATAGGGAATCTTTCGATAGCGGTGAAGTTTGAAAGGGTGCAAAGTTGCTACAGTTCTCTCAGTTCTGGCGCTTGGCTCGTATGTCGTATGGCGAATAAAAAAGAGGTTATGGGATCAAGGAACAGAGTCCGGTCTTTTGATGCGTTGTATAGGTCTGTTGCTCATCTTTCCTCCACTTCATCAGTTGGGTTTCCGATCTAATTTAGCCTGGATGCAGCTACGGGATTAGACACAGCATCCCCAGCTAGGACCTTCCGTATCAGCGTTCACGGGCAAGCTCTGGCCGCGCTATCCATTCAGCTGTATCGATCAGATTTCCCGGCGGCGCGCATACACGGCGGATCGGGCTCATCGACAATGACCGCGGAACCAAATACGAGTGAAAACAGAAACTAAGTACGGAGTCTGTGTGCTAACGGCCGCGGTGGCGAACTCACGGGAGCGTTGGCGTTCAGCGAGCGGGACGTAAGAGACACACACGGGGTGCGCGCGCGCGCGCGCGCAAATGCCGCGAAACTAACTGGTATCTCCGATCGTTCGAGGCAGTTAACAACGGCAGTTAATGTCCAAGGGCCCGTGCTCTCGGGTACTTCGTAACCCAATGAACAGATACAATCGGAGCATAGATTAACTGCAATATAGACCTCGTGGGGCCCCCTCCAGATTTCCACTGCGGGAGGAACTGCGGGCTTCGCTAACTATCGCTGTGTTTAGTTTGGCGCACTATTAGGCTTATATACCTGTTACTTGATCCTCGATCGTTCGCAATGCAGTTCACGAAACAGCCCGAAACATTCTCTCCCGATTGACCCAAATCGATCTCCCGTTCGCGAATGACCTCTTCCCGTATCGCGATCAGGGTGAGCACGCGCTCGGTCAGTGGCCAAATGCGTGCGCCAATAGCCACATTTATTTAGCCCGTCAGCGTGCGAGTCGATTTGGTCTTTCCAGTCGCGCTTCGGCGACTCCCAACCAGTCTCTATTGGCTATCAATAATTATCAGGGTATGCACCTGCCAGCCGGAAGTATGCACTGATGCATGCAACCGTGAATGATACATTAAACTTGCTTGGGAAAGGATGCAAAAAATTTTCGTCGAATTCGAGTATCGTATCTTCCGCATCTATTGGCAATTTATCTCTACTGTTATCGGGAGTGTGTATGCGAAGTTATGACATCTGGTCGCGAGATTATTCAGGTGAGGTTGCTTCAATTAAGGACACGATATTCCGGTATTGGCCGAGGTTCCGATTCGGTCAGGGATGAAGCTTATCGGGAACTTTAATAATCAATGAGAGGTGGATCTCGGAAAAACTACAGAGTCAGGTGGTAAATTTCGACCAGGAAACATGGTACACTGCCCGTCACTAATGCCCAAATTTTCTCGATATTCTATCCTGCTGGATATCTACAATTATCTGCTGGATATCTTGGAAAATTTAAAAATAATTTACGAAGATAGCTCATCAAAAATAGCATCTTTGTTGTCGATCACATTTTTCCGTACGACCCAAAGTTTTAGAGATATAATCATTTTTAATATTGAGACGCCTATCGGTTAAGTTGAGAACGAGAGCCGATAAAAAAATGAAAAAAATTCCATGCACTCACACTACATACATAACACTACAAGCTTGATCTAAGAGGGTCAGGGTTTTGGGCCGTTCGACTTGACGCGGAATGCCCCATACCTGGTATGGAATCCCTTTATACCGCGATCAACGATAACACAATTATCTCCAATTCTAGTACCCATACGTGAACCTCGATATGCACAGTTCAATGGCTCTTCCGTGTAAAGTCAACATCGTGTATCCGGGAATCTTCATTGTCTCCGAGTGAATAGGAAATATTCGGCAAGAGCTAAATAACATCGCGCTAAATAAAAACTAGCCGTGAAGTATGCAGTTCCTCCGCACACCGCTAATGGGTCGAACCTGTCCGCTGGCAAGTCGAGGAAGAAGCAACAATCGACAACTTGTCGATTTTCAATTTTCCCCTTGGCCGTTCTTTATTTGACATTTAAAGAATTCACAGCGAGAGACGTCGCACGGATAATTCGTGTCTCCGGTAGCGACACATTTTTCCTAACATTTACAATCCGGTTGGTTCCTCTTTGGTATTTTGGATGTCTGACCAGTGCGGTCGGTCACCGCCGTCGTGAATCGACCCGAGAATATTTTAACCTCTAATATCCGCTCTTATCTGTCCAGCCAGTGGGTCCATTATCGAACGACAGCGGTGGCGGACAGGAGGACGAATGGGCATTCTCGGATAGCACCGCAGACGGCGCCTATTGGCATCCCGTCGAACGAGTTATTATTTCACGCTTCGAATACCTCAACTGCCTATCTTGCTTCTTTTTTTTATTATTCGTCGCCAGCATCTCATCAGCGTCCCTGTTCTTTAGTTTCTCTTATTTTTCCAGTGAATCCGCCTTGCTGTTTATTAATCCGGAGTGCCGTGTGAATAAGCAAGATAGTTCACAAGTGTCATTTTACATCTCCCGGACAGCGCGCGGAACATTTCGCACAGGGAGACCCGCTAAAGCCGTTGATAGGCGAAGAAAATAATTCGCTAAATCGTACCGAAGCTAATTTCATTGAACGAACAAAAAAAGGGGGGGAAATTATAATGATCCGGAGATGTGTACGTGATTGATTCTCAAAGTGGTCTCGCTGAACCGAAGTACCGTACGGTAAATCTCATAGATAACCCGGTGGAGGGAGAGGTAACGGTTGCACGTTGCTGTCTCATTACAATTTCTCACTCGGCGATGTAACCGTTACGTAACAAGGGTGTCATGTAACAGTTACATTGCCGAGCGGGAAAGGGCAGCGTTACTTCCGTTTGAGTCGCCCTCACTTTGAAGTTTGGCTGCGAATGTTGTTTCACCGATTATGTGCAATGATGTAAAAAAAAATATAGGAGGCCAAAGTTCTCATTTGGATGTTAAAAGTAGATTGGAAGTGTACCGATTTTTTCGGTTTATCTACTTATCGGAAGATAGCCACATTAAAAAAAAAATTCATTGACACAAGTAAAATTCTATTGCGAGCTGCCAAAGAAAAAAAATATTATTTCAATTCTACTGTTCATTCTAACAATTCCATGCGGCATTGAAACTATAACACGTCACCCTTGGCAGTCTTGAGGTCGTTTTTTTAATATATGGAATTGTAAGAATTTAAAGTAGAAGCGGAATAACAATTTTTTTCTTTCGCAGCCCGCAAGCAAATTTTTTTTTTCATTGCAATAACGTGATTCAGTGACTTTGTTGATCAACGCTTTCCCGCTCACGATTGCGAACCCAGTTTCGGGACTTTTTGTCGTCGCCGATTTTATTGATGATTCGATTGCACAGAATTTCGATTCGGAACCCGGCAAAACAGTTTGCGACATAATTACAATGCGTCGCACCGCGCAGCATTAAAGAAACATGAGACCAAAGTTCATTGGGATGTTCAAAATAGATTGGAAGTGTAACGATTTTTTGGGCCCCAATGCAGCGAGCACCGCACAGTAAATTTCATAGATAACCCAGTGTACATCGAGGTAACAGTTGCGCGTTGCCATCTCATTACGATTTCCCACTCAGCGATGTAACCGTTACATAACAAGGCTGTCACGTAACATTGCCGAGCGGGCAGCGTTACAGTAACTCGCCCTCACCGAGAACTTTGGCTGTGAATGTTGGTTTACCATTAGGTCCTCTGATTAAATATGTGGAATATGTTAAATACGTTGTATATAAATGTTATCATTTGTGCTTTTGGCATTGCCTCTGTTTTGATCTCATCTGCATCTGAAGTTGGCTATCAAGGAACCGCGTCCTAGAGCTTCGTTGTAAACGAATATTAGTAGCAGTAATTGCGAACCTACTTTCGGGGCATTTCGTTTTTGCCGATTTTAAACTGCATTGGTTCTTTTCCGGAAATTGACAATTCGAATGCACACTATCTTGATTCCGGACCCGATAAAACAGTTTGCGAAATAATTGCAACGGGTCGCTGAGCGCAGCATTAAAAAACACGAGGCCAAAGTTCATTCGGATGTTCAAAATAGATTGGAAGTGTAGAGATTTGTTTTTAATCTACTTATCGAGTCGAATCCAATAACGCGACTTGGTGACTTCGATGATCAACGGTTTCACGCCGACGAGTGCCGGACCAGAAGCTATGCACATCGTTCCAAATGAGACAATCGTAAATCGGTATGGACTGTCCAGTCCGTACCGATTGCCTCAGAATTATAAACGGAGCACACAAGTCGCCCGGTTTATATCGGCGACAAAACAGTTTGATAACTAATTACAATGGTTCGCTCCGCGCAAGATTAAAAAAACACGATGCCCCAAAGTTCATTTGGATGTTCAAAATAGATTGGAAGTGTCGAGATTTGTTTTTAATCTAATTATCGAATGGAATCCAATGACGCGATTCGGCGACTTCGATGATCAACGATTTCTCTCTGACGAGTGCCGGACCAAAAGCGCATCGTTCCGAACGAGACAATCGTAAATCGGTACGAGCTAGGTTACCTCAAAATTATAAACGGAGCATACAAATCGCCCGGTTTATATCGGCGACAAAACAGTTTGCCAAATAATTACAATGGTTCGCTCCGCGCAAGATTAAAAATAGCTTCCTCTATGAGGAAGCAAAAAACACGGGGCCAAAGTTCATTTGAATGTTCAAAATAGATTGGAAGTGTAGAGATTTGTTTTTAATGTAATTATCGAATCGAATCCAATGACGCGACTTGGTGACTTCGATGATCAACGGTTTCACGCCGACGAGTACCGGACCAGAAACTATGCACATCGTCCCAAATGAGACAATCGTAAATCGGTGCACTGAAAAAAATCGCTTGCGGGCTGGCGAAGAAAAAAAAAATTTGTTTCAATTCTACTTTCAATTCTTACAATTCCATACGATATTGAAACAACGACGGCAAGACTGTCAAGGTGACATGTTATCGTTTCAATCCGGTATGAAATTGTACAAATTCAGAGTGAAATTGAAACAACTTTTTTATTTCTCTGGCAGCGCGCAAGCAAATTTTACTTGAATCAATGATATTTTTTTTTCAGTGTACGGACTGGATTGCCTCAGAATTGTAACGGAGCATACAAGTCGCCCGGTTTATATCAGCGGCATTGCAGTGACCCGAGGGAATAAAGGGGAACATAAGTAGGGATAGAAAGAAACGATGTTGTTGGAAAAAAAGGCTGACAGCGGTTGGCACTAATGGCTTGATGTTTCAGGTAGCGCCGTTCGTAGGGTGGAACCGAGAAACGATGGAAGTCCATGAAATTATATATATATATATATATATATGTATATAGAGCAAGCCAGCGATATACTCGATCGAGACTTCCCTGCTCTACGTTGGAGGGGAATGTATCGTAGCGAAGTCAACGACCATTATCGCTCCCCGGAACGGAATTGCGTACAGAAAATATCTTTAATACTCATACCCGGTATGACGAACCGTCCACCCGAAAGACTTCCACCAAATTAGTCAACCGTGAATGGCCAAGCTCGGATGGAATTAATTTGCAATTAGCGACGTTGTGTCATTCGAGTGTACATCGACGCTTTTTTCCACCTCATCCATTCCCTCTTCGTGACGAGTCCAGCCGTACTCCGGTGTTCGTCGACGCGATTCAATCTATCGCCAACTCATTGGAGACTGCAACTCCGTATTTACAAACATACCGATGCAATTCAAAATCCGACTATGGATGAAGTCTCGCGATACAAACAGGGGTGCAAGAAGATGAATCGGGTGGAAAAAAAGGGAGATGAGATGGTGGTAGAATTTGCCACCGGGGCGGTCGTCGTCAGCACGTGATTACTTGGAATGTCCAGCCGTTGTTCGATGTCCGTCGATGTGCTTCAATCGATCGCCAACTTATCGGAGAACACTCCAGTCCCGTACTTACAAACATACCGATTCAATTCACAATCCAACGGTGGATGAAGTCTCGCGATACAAACAGGGGTGCAAGAAGATGAATCGGGTGGGAAAAAACGGAGATGAGATGGTGGTAGAATTTGCCACCGGGGCGGTCGTCGTCAGCACATTATTGCTTGGAATTTCCAGCCGTTGTTCGATGTTCGTCGACGCACTGAAAAAAACTCACATAGTAAATAGTTCCCAGGGGGGACGTCTACATTTTACAGTTACGACAATGACCAAAAAATATAGTTGTAACTATAATTATAATTTAATCAATGGAGTATATACTATCACAAACTATCTAAATAGACGTCCCCCCTGGAAACTATTCGTTATAGTAGCAAATAACATCCTTTTTCTCAGTGTGCAATTCAATCGATCGCCAAGTTATCGGGGAATACTCCAGTCCCGTATTTACAAACATTCAATTCAAAATCCGACGATGGATGAAGTCTCGCGTTACAAATAGTGCAAGAAGATGAATCGGGTGGAAAAAAAGGGAGATGAGATGGTGGCAGAATTTGCCACTGGGGCGGCCGTCGTCAGCACGTTGTTCGATGTTCGTTAAAGCTGGTTGCACACAAAACAACGTACGGAACACAGACAGGCCGCGCCGTATCCACACTCAACCGTGATTGGCTGATGCTCGCGTATCGGTGTCCGATCTGATCCGTTCGACTCGTCTGTGTGACGGAAAACGGCGAACGTTGTTTTATGTGCGAGCACCTTGACGCGATTCAATCTATCGCCAACTTATCGGAGAACGCTGCAGCTCCGTATTTACAAACACACCGATTCAATTCAAAATCCGACGACGGATGAAGTCTCGCGATACAAACAGGGGTGCAAGAAGATGAATCGGGTGGAAAAAAAGGGGAGATGAGATGGTGGCGCCCAGCGGTGAGAAACCCAGAATTTGCCACCGGGGCGGCTGTCGTCAGCACGTTATTACTTGGAATGTTTTTGCATCCCACTGCCGGAAGATCGCCGAGAGATACCGCGAACACGGCTCGCTCGTCCCACAATCCTTGCACCGCCCGGTCTCCGTGCTGCCCGCTGCTGCTGCTGACCGTCGCAATCGACCACGGCTACACGGTAGGTAGCTACGCAGGTGGGGGCGAGTGAGAACGAGCGAGCGTTTATGCATATCTCGGTAGTCGATTATCGAGCGCACAATCGTACTCTCGGAACTATCGCCGACGTTCCTCCCCCCCCCCCCCCCCCTGCACCGCGATCCTCAACCCTAGCACATCGGTCTGAGAGGTTCCCCTTTCCTCGCATTCCCGCGGACCAAAGACGCGGCTCGCTGCGACTCACCGCGCGGCCTCCGCGAGACTTCCTTTTAGAAAGCGGGCACACATCCTCGTACTCCGGGAATACCAATCCGCCGCCGCTCCTGCCTAGCTTTATTTATCGGAGATAGACCGAGATCGTCGCCGATTAACGGTCAAATTACTATACCGGGACTTTCGAACATTAAATAAACGCGACGAGAACGAGAAGTTGGGTCGCCGGGATTAATTAGGCGCATCAAATTGCTTCGATCTAATTCAGACATACGCGATACTAAGGCTCGTTATTCAAAATACGGATCTATGGACGTTGAAGTCGATTCGGGGGTTTTTAGTTGCACTTGTTAGAACTTTCAAACACTGGTAGCTTTGCCGAGGTGCTGGATTAGTTTTATGGTAATTTTACAAACAATAACGGATTCGCACTTCCGGTTTGAAAATCTCAGTTTTCGACCGGAAATGACGTCGTCTAGGGGAAACGTCACTTTCGGTTTGGAAATCTCCATTTTCGACCGGAAGTAACGTCATCTAGGGGAAGCATCACTTTCGGTTTGGATATCTCAATTTTCAACCGGAAGTAACGTCGTCTAGGGGAAATGTTACTTTGGCTTTGGTCATTTCAATTTTCAACGAGAAGTGACGTCATTTACGAGAAACGTCGCTTCCGGTTTGAAAATTTCATTTTTTGACCGGAAGTGGCGTCATCTAGGGGAAATGTCACTTTCGGTTTGGAAATCTCCATTTACGACCGACAGTGGCGTCATCTAGAGGAAACGTCACTTCCGATTTGGAAATCTCACTTTTTGACCGGAAGTGACATCATCTAGGGGATACGTCATATGGTCATGTGTCTATAAGTTTATCGTCACTAACTGGAGTTACTAGCCATTTCTACAAACTCAAGCATGCATTTAACCTTAAGATTAGCAGGATATATAATTAAAAACATATAATAAAAAAAAATTGTTATTTGATTCTTCCCTCTACAACAATTATGTCTTCGCTGTATCTACTCAGGTTGCCCCAAAGTGTTACTACCAGGGCATAACCAAATCTACCACTACCAAAATCCACTAACACATTTTTCTGAAAACTATGAAGTACACAATTCCGCCCGATGTCCCCATTTCACCCCGGTCGTCACCACACCTCCGCCGCCCATCAAAGTTCCCAAGCTAACGCTATCACGGTAAAACGATGTTTCTCATTTCTAAAATAAAAAAAAACTCCACATGTCTAATGGCATGCTTCAAAGGGTGAACGGACTAAGCTCGAAGATTAGTGGCAAAAAAAACGAGTGAGGAAACTTGCTATCCGCTTTAAGATCTCGGAGCGATGAGAAACTCGGAGAGAACTCAGAGTGACTCGGTGGCGTGTGTAATCATACAAATGCATTTATCGTAAATACTCTGTTCGGAGAGGGCGTTGGGGGCGAAGTGTTCCGGAAATAATGGCGGGTTCGCCTCCGCCGGCAATGGACTAAGGGCGACAGTGGTAGTTGCCGCTGGTGCTCTCGGTAAGATTTCCGATCGGGTCGCGCGAGCTCGCCAACGGCCGAGACGACGACGATGGAGGAAATCCGTCCCGCTGTTGCTGCTGCTGCTGGCTAGCTTTGTCGCACGTGGGTAGTCACGCCACTCGATAACATCGTTTCACCGACACTCACACCTGCACCGCACATGTGCACAACCTAATGGACAAACCCTCGCAAACGTTGGCAGCGCTCGCAACGACACGCTATATCGCGTATTCAATAAATTTCTACGATTTACCCTCTTCTCGCTTCCTCATCTCCTTATCCTCATTTTTTTTTATTTTATTTTTTTTTCTTCCCTTCGCTGCGATATAAGATACACCCGTTCGTTCGTGCGCTTTCCTTTGTCGACGGGACTGCGTCGTTCATAATAATATAATACCTTAATTTTTATTTCTCGCACGTGTGCATTTTTATGCAACTTGATAGGCATTTTTATTTTCTCTTCGGACACGCGATACGTATGTGTGGGGAAGTATCGTAATAAAAACGACAAATCGGCGGTCGTATTGCGATTTAGAAACATGTGTCGTGTACTCCGGAATAAAAAAAAATTATTTTCGTCCCAAAAAACTTAATTTTATTGATTACTGATTTTATAGAAAATAAATAAATAAATAAACAGCCCGCACACTGAGTTTATTTATTTTTGTAATGGACCTTTTGCATATTTTCTTACATATACTATGTGGTCAATAATAACATAAGCTCTGCATTTTTATTTCTCGCCCGTGTCAATTTTAATGCAACTTGATAGGCATTTCTATGTTCTCATCGCATACGCGGTATTGTAGAGAAACTATTTTAAAAGAAATATCGACGGTCAGATTGCGATTTATTTATTTATTTACTGTAGATATATAATATATATATTTATTTAGTACAGATTTCGAAACTTCTTTCATATACTCCGAAATAAAAAAAAAATTATTTGCGCCCCAAAAACTTTTAATTCTTGATAAATTTGATTTTACAGAAAAAACTAAAAAATAAGAATGAATACTAGAGGAGAGCGATGCAAAATGGCACACCGGGGCAAAACGGGATAATGAGATAAACCGCAATTCTCCAATAACTTTTGTATGGTGGCGATGGTGGTGCAAAACGCGGGGCAAAATGGGTTCGAAAATCCGGCTGTATCGTTGGGACAAAATTGACAAAAAGAAAATTGAGTTTTGCCCTCACCGTCCCGTTTTGCCCCGCTGTGTCATTTTGCCCCGGTCCCCCCTACACAGCACACTCATCGAGTTTACTTTTGCAACGCCTCTTTTTCATATTTCCCGTCAAACAGTGGGTATATATTTTCGTCAGTCGTATCGCGGGCATTCCGTGGCCGTGCGGACTTAATTCGCAATTTGAATCGACTGCGGAGTCCGGGTCAGTGCAGCGAGCAATCGTAAAGTCGTATCACCTGGGAGCAGCGCGGACGGGCGCGCATCCGCCGCGACGTTCCGTCCTTCGTTATTTCTCTTGTCGGCTCTCCCTCTCGCTATCTCGGGGCGGAGAAGCGGCGAGAGAGCTCTTCGCATCAAGCGACGGGGTTAAATAAAATTTATCTCGCCCGCAGCAGCCTCTCCATGGAATTCCGACGCATTCCGGCAGATAGAGAAGCCCCGAGTTATACCGCGGCCCCAGCGGCAACCCCGGTTCGCGCAACCCCCGTGTGCTCAGACGAGGAGCGGAGGCTGCAGCCGGCCCGGTAGGAAAGAGCGCGATCGCGGACGCTCGCGGGTGCCCTCGAGCTTTCAAACGGAATGTCGCAATGCGCTCGAACCGCACATTTTTTTTTTCCTACCCCAGACCGTTCTTCTCCTTGCCCGGTCTTTATATTACTTTTTTATTTTTATTTTTTTATATATACATTATTTCGGTCCGTATGTGCGAGAGCCGCGCGGGTGGAGCTGTTCGCGAGCTTTTTATCTATTTGCTTCGCTACTGAATGGTACACTGCAGCGGGCAAACAGGAGTGGAATATCCAGATAAAGGAGCGCGTCACGGACCGGTTCAGCGTGCTTCGCTGAATCATTTTTTTTTTTTTCACCCGGTTTCACGTTAAACTAGTAGCGGGGATTAAACATTGCCGTATTCTTGATTTGCAAAAAAGTTTTTAGAAACGCCGATTGTTTGTCAATGGAGCTGTTTGCGGAGCGGAGAATGTGCGACCCGATTCTTTACAGTGGATGGACACGGTTTTCTGAATTAATCGCACGTTAATTCTGGACAAGGGCTGTGCGGAGAACTAACGGGGATTTTCGATGATTTTTTTTTATTTCATTTTATCTTCGATTTTATTTAGAGATCAAACATTGTCGTGTTCTTCATTTGAAAATGTAAAAAAGAAACAATTGTTTATCAATGGGAGTCGCGTACGGAGCAAACAATATGTGACCCGATTCGTTACAATGGCCAACACGATTTTCAGAATTATTCGCACGTTATTTCTCGGCGCCGGCTGCGCGCAGAACAAGCGAGGATTTTCCGCGAATTTTGCTTCCTCGTGGAGGAAGCTTTTATGGCAAAAAAAAAAGAAATTCGAGATTTTAATGTACACGTGTTCGGAATGTTCCAAAACATCGACAAATCACATGTAGACAAAAATTCCCGGATATATGTGTGTGTGTGTGTGTGTGTACACAGTAAAAAAAAGTTTGTACTTTTTACAACTTATTGTCCACAAACTTCCACAATTTTTTGTTTGTTAATTTTCTAGTTTTACAAAGAAAAGTACAAACTAAAATTGTCTATGAGACGGGAATCAAAAGGACAGGTTCGTATATTCAAATAAGCGACGAACGAGTTTGTCACTTATTTAACAAAATTATTTTTACGAAATCCCACATTCCGATTTTACGAAATTATTTTTTACTGTGTATGCGCGTGAGTGAATCGGACGCGAAAAATTCAAACCGCCATAACTCGAGAATGCCTCTGCCGATTAAGCTGAAATTTCACCCACAGCATGTGTGGTTGATAGTCAATGTTTCTTTAAAATTTAATTTAAAAATGTGAAGTTTTTCTTTTCTATAGCCATTTTTGAAATTTAATTTTATCTCCAATTTTGCTTCCTCATAGAGGAAACAGCGAGATTAAACATTGACGTATGCTTCATTTAAAAAAGTAAAAAAAAATCCCCAATTGTTTATCAATGGAAGCCATGTACGGATCAATCAATGTGTGACCCGATTCGTTACAACGGCCGACACGGTTTTTCGCAATTATCCGCCCGTCATTTTTGGACACCGGCTGCGCGTACAGCGCGCGTGGGATTTTCCACGAATTTTCATTCCATTTTACATTCAATTTTCATTCGCTCTCCATTATCGCAACGAAATCCTTTCGCAGCCCGACTCGTCGAAGGCTTCATTTCAATCGGAGTAAACATACGCCCCTAGTGAAATGTCAATTCCATCTCGCGGGCCAAATACCGAGATCAAAGTACGGTAAAGAAACCCTCCGAATCCCGCCGATTTTGCCGTCCGAAAAGATCCCCGCGAGGTCCGCCCTTCGCCCTCGCAGCTACAAGCGCGATGTACAAAAAAAAAAAAAAAAAAAAAAATTGGAACCTAATACAAGAGAAAAAAAGCCGCCTCCACCGCGACAAACGCAGTGCCTCCTACCAGCGAAAAAAGAGTTACAGCAACGTCCGCCGGTGAGCCGTGGTAGGCGATTCCGCTCGAGGATTCTCTCGCCACGAGGAGTGTGTGCGTTTTGGGAATAGAAGGGTAGGCGCGCAGACGCCCGCGTAAATATCCTTCGTCGGGCTGGTTCCCGTTGCGGGCTGCCTCGGGGCTGGGCGGCCGTTTAACGCAGTAAATTTCGCGCGAAAAGACCGAAGGTCCCTTCCCCAAGTGGCTGTGGCTCTTCCGGGGTACGAGTCCCGCGAGGCTTTTCTTTTTCCTCCTCTCCTCGCCGCCCCCGGGCTCGGTACGTACACGCCAGCCGAATCCCCCACACACGACCTCACCCCGGCTTTTTCTCCCTTTTGTTCCTCCTAGCTTTTCCCCATTCCTCCCTCTTCCGCCTTCCTTTCTTTCCGTCTTTCCGTCTTTCGCCTGGTCTCCCTGTACGAGCCTCGTTCTCGTGCCTTGTCCCTGTTCCTGTTTCACCCTCGCCCCTCGAATCTTGGCCTGCAGACGGAAACGGCAGTTCGCGAGCTCCGCAGTTCTTTCCTCCGTCCTTAGCTACCCCGTCGTCCCTCCAGGCCGGAGGTAGCGATAGCCGCACCGCTCGCGGTCCTCGCCCACACCATCCGCCGACGGCAACTACCCCGTGCTTTATTCCCCAACGTTGCCTCTGCACTCTTTCCTTCGGATTCCTCTTTTTTTTCCACCCCTTTCTTCCACCCGACTCCCTCCATCTGCGAATGCCCCACCGGTACCCGGGCTCGCTTTTCTCTCTTTTTGCACCGTTACTTTCCACCAGTCCGCTAAACCCGCACGTGAATAATTACACCGCTTCACCGGCGGCCAGAGCGGCTCTAAATTTTCAACCCCCCTCGTTGCGAACTCCCTCGCTGCGCTCGACGCGCGATGTACTGTAACCCACTTACGCGGCCCGCGCACCGACGGATGGCGCTACCGTACACAGCCGAACTGATACACGCACTCCGCTACCGCCTATAGTCGTTTCTGCTACTTTCACCCGGCGGAAAGTTTCGCCTGCTTTCCTGGAGATATTACACGGCTGTGGGGTACACCGCTGCGATTAATGCACCGCTATTCGCTAGGAGCGGAACACACACGAGCTCAACGGATTAACGTGGATTGTGTGTACATGCTGAGAGCTGGGTGCGCACGTTGCGCCGGTAGGCGGCGCTGATAGAGTGCATGTATACTAATTGGACCTCGCTAAGAGGTGCTACATCAACGTATGTACCGAAAAAATTCGACGTCTGTCTTTTTCAGGTATAAACGACGAAAGCTACATTTCTTCGCGAGGTTCAATTTCAGATTAAAATCTATACTTTTGGAGGGTGGAAACAATTTTTTTTCAACAAATTCACCCTATGGACATTTATAGAGTTTTCCATATAGGAATGTAAAAATCGAAGTCTTTTGTCTTTAATACGAAATGACAAAAAGTTAAGCTCCCACCCCGTAGAACTATATATTTTGATCGACAAAAAAAATCCAGCGAAAGGCAGTTGCTGACTATTAAGTTTGAAAGGTGTCGCATTTTTTACGTAAAACGTCGAATGCGGCGTTTTATTTTATTTTTTCTAGGTATCGCCTTTCGCGAGATTCAATTTGGGATCGAAATCTGTACTTTAAAAAGGTGGGTGGAATATAAAAAAAATGCCTTTTTTCGAAACACCCTAATGCACACGGCAACACATGCCCAGCCGGAAGCTCTGTGTAAGTCACGTGCATAGCGAATACCGTAATAGGTGAGCGCCCGCGACTCCCGGCTACGTCATCCGGACCGACATTCCCGACGAGGAGCTCGAATTTTCTACGATTGTACTCGCCCGCCGATTTCGAGGGGGAGAGCCGCTCGAAACCGTCGACCCTCGAGCCGTATTGCGAAACTCACTCGTTCACGCTGGGCGCGCACGGCAATTTTCATTTTCGACCGGACTCCGACCGGCCACCGGCGCATTTGTACGAGGATAAAATGATGGTGCCCGCTACAGGAATTTCGAAACCTCGACTCACCGCACCATTGACGCAATATTGACGGATAAAATCCCGAGTGCGGCATGTTTTTGGCACGCAACGCCGCTACCAGCGTACAAACCGGTATCGCCGCTTTTTCGGAAGCCCTCGCACACGCTAGGGCGATTAAAAAAAATATATATGTATATGTACATCTAAAAAAAAAAGCTGTTTTTTTCGGAGCTTTGTTCATCGAGATTATTGCAGGTATTCACTGGAACATCGCTTTCGCACAAAAGCCGGTGGGCGGGGGGTTGTGCAATTTTTTTTGACACTGCCTCATGGATGTTAAAATTTGAATTTGAAAAAAAGAAATGCAGTTTCCGGAGATTTGTACGTCTCGGATATTGAGAAATTCTTCGGCGCGCATATCGCTCGTTGCAGGACAAAAGCTTCTTCAAGAGCCGAAGCTCGGGTGAATTCTTTTTTCACCGAGTTTCACGGTTATTGAAATTTTTGAAATTTGGATTTTTTTTGGGCTTTCAATAAAGGTTTTTTTTTTACATTGTAATTTTTTTCTTGTTCCTTTCCACGGTTTAAATTTCGCCACTTTTGCATTATTTTTATTCCGTCTCTCATGGCGATCGGAAAATCCCTGCTTTTCATCTGACTCGCTGATGCAGACTTTCCGATGATTTTTCTTTTTTTTTACTATTTATTTTACCGCAAAGCTCACGATATAATTCAATGCGGAGAATCACCATTTCGTGCAGCTATGCAAGCGAATAGTCGAACGAGCATCAGCATCCTTCCGGCACGACAGGAATATTTATTGGAACACAGGTGGAATGTGAAGGAAAGCGCGTGGCAGCGTTTTTTCATGCCCTGTCGCATAGCCAACCTTCCTACGCTTTCCTCTTCCTCTTATTTTCACTGCTTTGTCATCTTTGAAGCCTTCGACGAGCTTTCCTCGGATCGCTCCCGAGAGACATTTTTTTTTATTCGCTTTAACCTCCGCGGAATGTTCAGTGCCGATCGATGAAGCACGTTGCAGCGAAGATAGTATGTTCGACTGTTATAAATTCGAGATGCAGATCGCATCCGCTGACGGTGCATCGGCGATGAAAAAGCTACTTTTCACTAAATCCATAAATCACCAAAAAAATTTGCCCTACGACACGAATCCTTACTCCACGTGGAGCCATCTTTTTTTTTTGGAAAAAGTACCATGGTACTTTTTCCAAAAAAAATGGCACCGCGTGAAACTAAGGATTCGTGTTGTAGGTCAAATTATTATATATAAATTCGAGATGTAGATCGCACCCGCTGACGGTGCATCGGCGATGAAAAACCTACGTTTCACTAAATCCATAAACCATCGAAAAAATTTGCCCTACGACACGAATCCTTACTCCCACGTGGAGCCATTTTTTTTGGAAAAAGTGCCATGGTACTTTTTCCAAAAAAATGGCACCACGTGAAAGCAAGGATTCGTGTTGTAGGTCAAATTATTTTATTGGTTAATTAAAAATATTAAAAATGATAAAATATTTTTAACAATAAAAAAACCTTAGTCGTTATGTGGGGTGTTTTTTGTTCAATGTAGGCATTGCGCCTGCGCGTCTCTTATCATTAGTTACCGTCCTCGAGGATCTTCCTACACAACTTTCTTCTCACAACAGACACGGTCCTCGCCCACCCATGAATCCGAAGTGGCTCTTTCGCTTACCTGAAAAATAAAAATATACGATACACGTTAGTTTCCGTTCGTTTTGACGGGCTCGCTGTAAAGATACACATGGGTATGTTATAACTCTGGTAGCATAAACAGATCTCATGCGTGCACCGACTAAGAGGGGCTACGAGGGGTAGCCTAAATATTTGGCCAGATGTCATCTCGACTGTTGTTTTTGGTGGCTGCGGAAGGCATCGCCGCGACTCTCGGGACCAAAAGCCTTCGAACGTTTAGGTTCACGGATCCACATGCGTAATGCCACGAGAGGCAACCGACACTTGAGAGCAGGTTCGTATCTATGACGGAATACTGGAGTCATCCCCGTGACAGCTTCCGTGGTGCAGGAAGGGAATGACGGATGGGCTCTTAACCCGATCGATCGACCCTTTGCAAACAACATAAAGCAATTTAAGATACTAGTGCGATAAAACTCTTGCTGACGAGTGTGAGTTTGCAGTGTTGCAATCAATTATGAAAGTTTTTCTCACGAGTATCGTACTAAATTTTACGTCACAAGGTGTGGAAATGGGAGTTTTACACACGCAAAGCGTTATTAAAACTGCTATATTCGCACTAAGTGAAGCAAAAAGCCTTACTTGTTGGCTTCGTATCGTTGATAATTTAATTAGCCCTGCGTTACGAAAAGGACATGATGACAACATGGTAAAATGGTTACTCGAACCGTTTGAGGCCCATATATCGAAATCCTCTTGCTGCTAAGATAAGTAAAAATGGTAAACGTAAGCATCGAAAAATTATAGGAAACTTGAGTTTTTCCCTCACTGTCCGCTTCTGTCCCACTGTCCCATTTTGCCCCACTAATCACTACAGAATTGGGTACGAAAGTATCTTCAGTAGTCCCAAGTTCCGTATCAGAAATCCCGATTATCCCAAGTCCTCCCAGGTTCAAGACGCTCCAGAAGCCGTCCCGGCCTCTGAGTAGCAGTAGTAGTAGTAGTGAGTTTATTAACAATTCATAACATGTAACAGTTTTTTTATCTAATAAACTTTTCTCTTTTCACCTATATTGCATATTGCTAATTGGCCATCGATTGCAGTCCTTCAGCCACGAATATTACAAGGTAGTTTTGGCGTTTCATAGTTTGCGTAAATGAAACTCTTACTGATTTGTGAGAGTAAATGTTCAGTTGTCCCCTTTATTGTTCATAATTTCCAATTCTTGGTATGTCGTATGTATTCGATATTTAAATAAAGAATAAAATATTTAACTCTGATTATTCTCACCGACGGGGGAGCTCACTTTAATTTTTGCAAGGTGCTTGATGGGGTTGCAAGTCCCAGTTATCGATATTATCTCCCGAAACTGTTCCCGCCGGCGAGTGACCCGAGAGGAATGATGGGTAAATGAATTTCGAATGGGATTTACACGCTCTTTGAAACTCACTACATAATTTAATAACTAGAAACAAAAACTGTTGATTGTTACAGTTTGTACGGAAGTATTAATAACTGCGGATCGTTCTTCTCCGGGTTGAAGTTCACGAGTTGAAGTTAAGTCGATGACTGACGACAAAGAGTTAATGCGCAAACTCTCGAACTTTTCACTTCCTGTTTTTAAGAGGGAGGCAGAGAGGGTCTCAAGAGTTTGTGTTGGGTTGAAGGGCTGGCGTTCCCCGCAGGTAAGTAGAAGGCGTCGAGACGCCTTGTACTTACCTGCGCCCTGTACTTATCAGTACTCTGTCGATACTCGCAGAAAGAACCTTAACAGTCAATGCGTCGCAAAACATTTGGTCGCCAGACTTCTCACATCGTTTTGCCCAATAATACAACGATTTAGTAATCAACTATCTGGACGCCCAAAATTGCTTCGCCGACTTAACTTTCAAACATAGGGAGAGTGAGGTGGTAAAAAGTCCATTTGGGCTAAGCAATTTTCGGATTACTAGATTATTTGAGTATGGATAATTTCTGAATGTATAGGGTAAAAGTGGGGAATATGGCCTGGTCCATATATAATTGATTTGCGTGTTAATCGAGGTGGGCCATATTATACCACTTTTAGCCTAAGGCGTGTGTAATTGTAATTTCGGGTGAGGTGGTAAAAAGTTCATTTGAGGCTAAGCAATTCTCGGATTACTATATTATTTGAGTATGGATATTTTCTGAATGTATAAGGCGTGTGTAATTGTAATTTCGCGTGAGGTGGTAAAAAGTCCATTTGAGGCTAAGCAATTCTCAGAGTACTAGATTATTTGAGTATGGATATTTTCTGAATGTATAAGACGTGTGTAATTATAATTTCGGATGAGGTGGTAAAAAGTCCATTTGAGGGTAAGCATTTTTTTTAGTATGGATATTTAAGTATGGATATTTTCTGAATGTATAAGGCGTCTGTAATTGTAATTTCGCACAATAATTAATCTGCAGAGTCGGCAATCACCCTCCTGGCAATCTCCCCAGGGGTAAGCGTTATCCCAAGCGGATTGAAAATAATCAGAACCTGGGATAGCTTTGCAGCTTTGCAACGATGGGGGGAGACTTTGATTTATTTCAGGACACTTGGAAGTCCCGTTGATGTTGATTTCACCTCAAAAGTGCGCGCGTCGTTGCTAGTTCCGGGAACCCGCATTTGTACGGAAAAAACGTACCAGGTGACACATATCCCATATCTGGTATTGATTTTACTATTACCGCGACGTTTTTACCCGGGATACGCATCAATATTGTACACATGATCGAAGTCATGGTGTCACGCCGTACCGCATGGAAATGCAGTTTCTCCATCGCTAATCGACTGTCGGGTATGGTGGGGCGCTTCGCCAGACGTGATAGATTCGACCGATGAATTGCAACGATTGCGATACCCATATCTGGACACGCAATCTAGAAACGTCGGCCGACTGTCGAGAAAACTCGCACGGAAGTTTCAGTCAAGTCCACGGAATTTAATTTTACCTCCACAGCGTACGCGCAAAGCGGAAGGTATACATTCGCTATATATCTTTGCGTAAATTTCCCAGGTTTAACGCGCCGCGGGAATGCTGTTCCATCTACCACCAGCTCCCAAACCCCACTTTATGTCCGTCTGTTTCCATATAATTTCCTCTGCCATATTATCCTTAGACTTATGATATAACAACGAGATTTTCGCCCCGCGATGAATGATATCTCAAAGTGGATGTTGACGCGTTTAATTGGTCCTGGCAATTTGTGTTGCCTCAAGGATCAGTTTTTACCTTGTATCTATCCCATGACGCTTATCCGTTTTTTTATTTGTTTGTATTTAACCTCGCATCAACTGCCATGATCATTAGCGATGGGACCTTCCAGTTTTTTTTTCCTTTCGTGGGAACCGCATCACTTTGGGAGTTCCTCAATAGGGTAAAAGTGGTGAATATGGCCCACCTCGATTCACACGTAAATCAATGATATATGGACCGGGCCATATTCCCCAATTTTACCCTATAAGTGAATGTTGACCGTACTTTTGGGTGTCTGTAACAGTAGGTCTTCTGGGTTTGCTTCACGGTGCCACGTCACGTCGATCGCTGGCTGCAAACATTGGACGTCTAGTGACATATGTATCGAATATCGGGCGATGCCAGGAGCTTCGACGTGTCTCAATATTTTTCCGCCGGTAAGACTGCGGCACCGGGATTCGAACCCAAGACCTTTGCATACTTTGTTTTCGAGACTAGTATTCTATTCAGGAGACCAAAGTGATTGGTGACACTTGTCTTGCATGGGAGAGTTCAACTGCACGCTGGGGAAATTGGGTTGATTTGATTTGAGGAATTGACTTTTATTACTGACCTCGGATTTCCCGCCGAAAGTTGAATGGACGCCGATCGAGACGATCGGTAGAATTAACGGGAGCCAATAACGTTTGCGGTTTGTGCCGATGGTGATTTTCCCCAAGGGTCCTTATTTTTCTTTCGCATTCTACCCGATTTTTTACCGCGATCCGATCGAGAAAAGCCTCGCCAGACCCTGCAGGACGCGGGACGTTGAATGATTCGAAGACGCGAGACTGCGGGCTTGAGAAATTGTACACGACGAGGCGAAAGCGGAGTCTCGCCGGAGGAAAGTTGTTGGCTGAAAGGGAGGTCGGAAAGGACCATGGAAGGATCGAGTAAAACGGGATCCCGTGATATTAATGGACGCCCTCGCGCGCACGCTTTCGCGTTTTTTTGCCCAATGATAAATCACTTTATACCCAGTTTATTGTATTTATATCATTTATACGGTCTTTCTCTCGTGAGTAATGCGATGTATAGTGTTTCACTGAAGGTTCGTATATACCCAAAAAATGTCGCGGACCGACTGTCGATGTTTCGTGAAAAAGTCGTAAAGGAAACTTTGTCGTGGGGCGAAAGTGGCGAAAATGAACCGGTCAATGTATTTTACATGTTCGTTGGGCAGAGCAATATTCACAACTTTTACGCTGTACACTGAGAAAAAAAATTTGTTGGATTAACCAAAAGTCGCGGTGACATGCGTTTAAAGCTGTTATTTGGTTGGTACAAATAAAGCATTGTTTGGTTAAACGATAATTTGCTTAAATTTATTGAAAATTTGCCAATTGAAACAAACATTTTTGTTGGACCAACAAAATACACCTTTGAACGTATGTCACCGCGCATTTGCTTAATGCAACCATTTCTTTTTCTCAGTGTATCCAGAATGTTTCTCGACTTGCATAGCCTTACGCTTTTTTTTTTTGTAAAATTTCCGGGCCATAGAAATCTTCAAGTGACTTTCGTTAAGATGCAAAGACATGCGGGTATTCTTTTCAATAACTATCAGAATGTTTGTCTTTGCAGTTCGCTTTAGGGTAACAGAAAACGTAATAGAAAAATGATTGATCTTGGGTTGCTTTGCTGGCAAAGTTTCCTTGAAACCAGAAAAAAGTCAACTATTGCCCCAGCAAGTCTACAGATGAATGCGTCCTTTGACGCCACGAACGGAAAGGCAATTGAGTCGGATATATTCTCCAACCCTTTGCCAGAGAGTATCTCTCCCACTGCCTGATATTCGCAATGCACATAGCGTACTAATACATAAATGCACACAGAAAATTCGGCAGACACAGAGATAGCGGAGAATTTCAGAGTTTCGGTGGAGAACGATCGGAGTATTCGTGTTCGCCGAAACCGATAGAATAGGATCACAGAATCCTCGGAGCCACCGAGTCATTCGCGAAATAGGTTAATCGGATTCACCCGGGGCACACACTCCGGCTATCTTTGATGCCCGCGTTGGGTGTTCAAAAGAGGCGTATGACGGAGGCCTCCGCGCAGGGTGCGTCTACTGCATGAATAATTTCAGCCCCGATATCGGCCCGCCAGTTCGAATTCCCCTCGATTTCTCACTATGTCTGTTTCTCTACCTCCCACAGGTTTCCTTCTTTTTCCCTCTGTTTCCATCAAACTCTCCGAGAATTCGATGATCCTGGAAAATTTACCGGCAGTTTCGGTGAATAGATACCGATCTTTGCGCCGTTTCCACATGATTTCCGTCCCTTTGGTCACAGTTCTGTGGCCGAAACCAAAGTATGGGGTCTTTTCGAAGTAGCAACTACGAATAACGAGTTGCACAATCATTTCAGGCCGATTATAAGTCCGCCAGTTCAATTGAAGTTATGGAAATTGTCTGGCGTCAGGAAAAGGTACCATTTCACGTTTAGCAATCTTTGCTTTAACGGTTTAGGGTAGAAGGAGGGAATATGTTCAAAACTAAAGTATGAGCTCATTTCGAAGTAGCAGCTACGAATAACGAGTTACACAATCATTTCAGGCCGATTATAAGTTCGCCAGTTGAATTGAAGTTCTGGAAATTGTCTGGCGTCAGGAAAAGGTACAATTTCACGTTTGGCAATCTTTGCTTTAACGGTTTAGGGTCGAAGGAGGGAATATGCTCAAAACTAAAGTATGAGGTCATTTCGAAGTAGTAGCTATGAACAACGAGTTACACAATCATTTCAGGCCGATTATAAGTTCGCCAGTTGAATTGAAGTTCTCAAAATTGTCTGGCGTTAGGAAAAGGTACAATTTCACGTTTGGCAATCTTTGCTTTGACGGTTTAGGGCAGAAGGAGGGAATATGCTCAAAACTAAAGTATGAGGTCATTTCGAAGTAGTAGCTATGAACAACGAGTTACACAATCATTTCAGGCCGATTATAAGTTCGCCAGTTGAATTGAAGTTATCAAAATTGTCTGGCGTTAGGAAAAGGTACAATTTCACCATTCGCAATATTTGCTTTAACGGTTTAGGGCAGAAGGAGGGAATATGCTCAAAACTAAAGTATGAGGTCATTTCGAAGTAGCGCTACGAATAACGAGTTACTCAATAATTTCAAACCGAGCATAAGTTCGCAAGTTCGAGTAAAGTTCTGGACATTGTCTGACGACAGGAAACGCTACAAATCCATGTTTCGCAATGTTTGCTTTAATGGTTTAGGGTAGAAGGAGGGAATACGGCCGGGTCCATGTATGATTGATGTACGTGCTAATCGACCTGGACTATATTTACCACAAATCGTCTAGACGGTACACGGAAAAACGAACCGTTCCCTGCAAAACATATTACGTCTGAACTGCCCAGGCTCCCGACGTATCAAATGCCTGTATTGTCTGGCACAAGGCGTCCCGGTTGCGTGAAGTAGCCGGGCTACCTCCCATCTTCTGAAATAATACAGTATACGCGAGAAGGCGCCGATAGCTCTCGTACACGATGGTACTCAAGATTGCATTCTTCCCCGGTGAAACGAAGCTTCGCGAACGAAAGAGAGATAGAAAAGAGCGAGTAAAGATACTCAGGTGTTGCGTGACCCTAGTAGGAAACAAAAGAAAATGCGATTGTCCATTGCAGCGGCAACTACACTGAGGCGCGACGAAACAAAAAAATAAAAATTCCAAAAAGAAACATCTATGGGAGCTTGTCTCGAGTTCCATCTTCTTTTCCATTCTTTTCTTTTTTTAAAATACATTTTCTCGCCTCTTTATCAAAGCTTTTCGTGTGTCGATCTAACCCTTTCGCCACGATGGTTCGGGTCGATACATTGTTCTGCGAACCCCTCGGCGACATCCCGATAGACGCGTTTCTGCGTCACGCAATGATACAACCGCGCGGACTCCTCGACTCCGCCAATCGAGAGACCCTCGATCCTTTGCACTCCCTTATCATCGATCCTCTCTTACGAGACAATGTACCCGCATATCCTCGCTGACGCACTAAGCCAGATAGAGCATGCCGTGCACTTACCCTACGTGTACGGTAAGTGCACGTTGAAGTGCATGCATGTATCCCGTTTAGTGAAAGCCACGCACTCTGTACGGTTCCACTCCGAACTCCTCGAGATCCGCGCTATGTGTGTCAAGTTAGGATCCGAATTAACACGGAAGTAAATCCCCGGTGGGGAGTTCTGATGTGTGATATTGTGAAAGTATGTGTGTTCTCGGTATGGCTCGTTGAAGCACAATTGTGCGACTCGTTGGAATCAAATGCCCCTGCGCCTCGGATCTTGGAAGTAAATCCTCCCGACCTAGTTTGGTGCCAGTCGGGATCATCGCGAGTACGCGGTCTGCTCTCTGGCATCGGGGAGTGGCTCTAAGTACTCTTAATCGACCTATGGCGAAAACCAATGTTGGGCTGCTAAAGAGGACTGCCGTGAGGCAAGCTGACACTCTAGAGAAGGAACTAATCAGACTTTGCGACTGTTACCAGGTGAACTTTTGAAAGCTGTAGATGGATAGGATAAGCTTGCATATGTTGCCCGAACCGTCCTGATACATCAAAGAAGTCCGGAAGCTTGTAGGCTTGGAATCGGCAGTGTAGAGTTCAGATCTCTGATGAAAATACGTATTTCCAGTTCGGTTTCATGAAGTACAATTGAGCGACTATTTGGAATCAAATGCCCCTGCGCAATGGATCTTGGAGGTAACCACCTCGACCTGGTCACCTCGACTTAGTTTGGTGTCAGTTGAGATCATCGCAAATATGCGGTCTGTTTACTGGTACCGGGAAGTGGCTCTAAGTACTCATATCGGGACTGTTGGACTGTTGGAAGTTGTCGTTCGATAGGATAATCTTGCAAATTTCGGCCAAACTACTTTGGTATATCGAAGAATTCCGGAAGCTCGTAGGCCTGCAATCGGCAGTGCAGTGTCCAGATCTTTGACGGAAATATGTATTCCCAGTCCGGTTAGATGAAGTACAATTATGCTCCTCATTGGGATCAAATGATCCTGCGCAACAGATCTTGGAGGTAAATCCTCTCGACCTTGCCTGATGCCAATTGGGAACATCGAAACTGGACAGTCTGTTCGCTGGCAGAGCAAATGGGCTCTGTGAGTACTCCTTCTCAACCCTTCTGTCGCAAAGGCCAATTTTGGGATGCTAAAGAGAACTGTGTTGTGAGGCAAGTTTACATTGATGGGAAGGATCTAATGAGACCCCTGCAACTGTTACCAGGCGGACTATCGGCAGCTCTCGCTGGATAGCATAAGCTTGCGCATTTTGGCCGACCCACTTCGATACATCAAGGAAGTTCCGAAGCTCGTGGTCCTGGACCAGTGCGTGGAAATTAACGGATCTCTATCGGATCGGGTAGCTGTACACGCTGTCCTAGCATCAGATACGTGCCCACTACGCGCGATGCGAGCGTAACCGTAGGATCCGATTCCCCGACATGTCGACCGCCACGCACGTCGATGGCGTCCACGATGACCCGCTTGCCAACCGGAGCAATATGCCTCTCCCAATCCAGAGCATTACGCATGTCCTATGACGTCGTGCGACCAAACGGGAGGACACCAAACGCTTCAACGTCATAACTACACAGCGTATGTCGATGTCTTGATATCCAGGCGCCGTCCCGTTCCCCAAATTATCAACTCAATTTCATGGATGTAGCGGAGGATCGAATCTTGATGTAAATTTCTCTGAATCCCGTGTGCCAGGTCCACTATGAGCATAGCTGGCGTAAGTGGCGTAGGTATGTCCACCAAATTATCTGGATTTCGGTCGGGTATATCGGTCAATTCCCGCGGCGTTGTACGATTCTCCAGGCTCCGCGGCTTAATGTGGGTCGGAGTGAGCGTCGTTCGGCTATTATCGACGGTAAGAGATAATCCCACCGATGGGCATCTGGGTCTCGCTGATAACGACTTATCGTGTGTAGAACGGCGAGATTATCGTTCGGGGCAAGAAAGACTTTTGACCTAATTGGCCTCAATAACGATCGTTGCGAATCGCCGATGGGTCCAATATGTGTCTACCTGCGGGCTGTACGTCCGTACGGTACGCGGAATCTGACTCCGACTCCCGACCTCTGACTGGGCGCCTCAACATATTTCCGTAGAAGCATTGCCCGTCGCCCGATGGTCTATTAATATTGCTTCCAGGATATCGAGCTTATAACGAGCTTTCGTGCGGTCGACTGTTACTGAACGTCGACGGCGGCGGCCCGGGTTTGTGTAGGTGTTGGACATGTGTGCCGGACCGTAAGCGGAGAGCGGCGAGGCTTTCTCATGGATTCCGATCGCCGGCGAGCCATCGGGCGAACCGCTCGGGCACGAGCGACGAAGGTCAGCCCGGGCTTAATTAAAAGAAAGTCGAGATTAATAAACCCCCTAACGATTCATATTGTCCTGGGGAGCGAATTAATTGGAGCAATTTGTCAAGGTGTTCGGAGCGGTCAGCCTCGTATCGGTAAATTCTCTACTGTAATGTGCCTCATCCAACCGCGCGCACACACACACACACACACACACTGCGCACGCTCGGTACGTCGGCTTCACGGGGAACTCTCGTTGCACCCTGCGCACACCCTACCGATATGCTCCTCACCGTTATCTATATAGATCGCGTTCGATGATCACAATTTCGAGGCTGTCGGCCGTCGATCGTGAAAATCTCACCGAGATCATCGGGCGATTAGCTTTTTAGCTTATCATCGATTATAGCTTCAGCGTTTTACGGGCTTTCCTTGTTCGTAACGCAGGCAGAATTTCACGGAAGAGGCGCAGTTTTGAAAAAACAGTGCAGCTCACATGCATGCCCGCTTCGCAGTCGGGATCGGCGGCGGGAGCTCGCCCTGTCACACCCAGAAAAATTATTTATTTGACGGCCACTGTTTATTTGGTTTAAGTAAAATATTTATTTGATTTAAATAAATATTTATTTGATTTAAATAAATATTTATTTGATTTAAATAAATATTTATTTGATTTAAATAAATATTTATTTGATTTAAATAAATATTTATTTGATTTAAATAAATATTTATTTGATTTAAATAAATATTTATTTGATTTAAATAAATATTTATTTGATTTAAATAAATATTTATTTGATTTAAATAAATATTTATTTGATTTAAATAAATATTTATTTGATTTAAATAAATATTTATTTGATTTAAATAAATATTTATTTGGTTTAAGTAAAATAAACGGTGGCCGGCAAATAAATTTTTTTTCTGGGTGCACGCGTTCGTTGATCGTAATTTCGAGGCTGTCGGCCGTCGATCGTGAAAATTTCACCGTGATCATCGGGTGATTAGCTTTTTAGCTTATCATCGATTATAGTTTCAGCGTTTTACGGGCTTTCCTTGTTCGTTACGCAGACAGAATTTCACGGAAGAGGCGCAGTTATAAAAAAAACAGTGCAGCTCGCATGCATGCCCGCTTCGCAGTCGGGATCGGCGGCAGGAGCTCGCCCTGTCACGCAGATACCTATCCGCGCGCATATATATAGGTCTTGTGGTATCAAATATATATGTATAGACCTAACTTGGAGCGTTTTGCGAGGAGATACGTGTACCCTGGGCGTGGGCGGCCTTTGATCCCCCGCGTATTTCCACTGTGAGACACACTACGGTATATAAACTCGTACATATATACTTAACTATAATAATAATACGTATAGTGTACAGCGCATATGGCTCGGGAGTACAGTCTGTGCGCCAAAGAGAAATCACGGAGGCTTGACTACCCGCGCGATTTCACGCACACGTTATTATCAATTATAATCATAGCTTTATAATTGCGTGGATAATTGTGGCATTTTAATTGGTGCGTATTTGAGGACATCGATTCGTAGATGTGTACGTCAAATTAATTCGAAATATTAATTTCTTTCGGCTACGATGTGTTTCGGGCTGTCAGGTTGTTGCGGCTCGGACGCTTCGCGCACTCGCTGTGGGACTGTGGAATTTAGAGAGCGGAAATTTACATTTCCGGGGATTTACCGGAAACGTGTCACTTCCGATCGAAAAAATGAGATTTTCAATCCGGACGTGATGCACTACCGGTCCAAAATTTGTTTTCTGGATCGGAAGTAACGTATTTCCGGTAAAACAAAAATGGTTTTCTGAACCGGAAGTGATGATTTTCCGGTAAAAAAATTTGTTTTCCGGACCAGAAGTAACATATTTCCGGTAAACAATATGGTTTTCTGAACCGGAAGTAACATATTTCCGGTAAACAAAATGGTTTTCTGAACCGGAAGTGATGAATTTCCGGGAAAAAAAATGTGTTTTCTGGACCGTAAGTTACGTATTGTCGGTCAACCTTTTTTTTCTGATCCGGAAGTGACGTATTTTCTGTCAAAAAATGAGTTTTTCTTGCTCACTGCGATAATGCACAGTGCTATTGTGCAACGCATTATTATGCACATTTTCCTCGTCCAATTTTGCCGTATCCCACGTGGTGTGTCGGATGCGAGCTTTTTTTGCGCCTCCGACCGACTATTAACTGGCGTTAATGTTCGGAAACGTTAGTACACTGTACACATCAGCGTGCCACGGGCACAACGAGGTATTGTGCGAACCGCAGGGATTTCACAATCGTAATAATAAGCCCTTGATACAATTATCGCGTATTATTAATCTCGTGCATCGAGATTAATGGTATCTATCGAAGCTGTATGGTCAATTTTAATCTTTTGACCATGGCACCGTGCGCTAATGGACGAGCGTTTTACGCCGGCGGAACGCGGGTCCATTTTGTCCGAGGGAACGGAGGTTGGAGCTCAAAAAGCCCGCGAGCACAGTCTGCCAGAGCCCTCGAGGGCACATAACGCGATATACATAGATATATGCGATAATGTAGATATAGATATGTGTATATACATATACGTATGGATATATATGTATATACACATATGTACGTAGATATATGTACGCAGATATATGTACGTACATATATGTACGTAGATATATGTACGTAGATGTATGTATGTAGATGTATGTATGTAGATATATGTATGTAGATATATGTATGTAGATATATGTATGTAGATATATGTTTGTAGATATATGTATGTAGATATATGTATGTAGATATATGTTTGTAGATATATGTATGTAGATAGGCGCGGTGGATGAAGTCCATCAATCCATGGGGTTGTGATTCTCGTCTAGCTTAGTGAATAGCCGTCTGATTACGAAGAGAGCCGAATGCCCGGGTAGCGAGTGCGTGAAATCGACTTCCAGCAGTCACTGCGCTCGATTCGTTCGTACCGCAAGTGTATTATTAGGTAAAACGCAGGTATCCGTGCGCATGCCCGAGCCGCTTTGATTCGCCCACGTGTGATGCAGATTGCACTACCGCGCATGCGCTGTAGATCAAAGTGCGCGCACACATTTCACACTCGTTATCGCTGGACCGCGGCCTCTGAGATTTTACGCCGCGCGATCCACTGGATCCACTGTGTGGTCTTCTCGGAACCTTGATGTAGCTCGCAAAAAATTCCTGCCGGAGATGCGCAAGATTAACGCCCGATCTATCAACGATCAATGGAGCTTTTCGCCAGCTTAAGCGCAAGCCAGATCCAAAATCGAACCCGCCCGCACTTTGACAATTCCGCTGCCAATGAAAGTGACATTGGCGAAAATGTGATCGGCAGCGTGAAAAAGCTCTGGGGCTTTTACACGCCCCGTTTGATCGCAATCGTGGTGCACCAAAGAAACTTGTTCCCGTCGCCTTCGAGTCGAACCTTCGAGGAGGATTTTTGGGACAGGGTGCGAGGTCGAGTGAGCGAGAGTGAACGCTCGGTAGCGTGAGAGTGTTCCGAAGCGAAAAGCTCCGCTCGAGGGGACTCGACTGGAGAGGCCATGGGGTCCGCGCCTCGAGTGTCGAGGGACAACAGCGAAGCCTCTTCCGTCGGCCCCTTCCGTTCTCCGGTCTCGCCGTCAGTAACCTCAGGTATACCGGCAATCGAGCTTCGGCTTGTTCGTCCCAGACGGACTGAATAGATGGCCCTCGAATTTTTGTCCAAGTACTCCGAAATACTTACACAAATCGCGACTCGCTCGCCACACCGCTACCCGACACCGTCTAATCACACACGACACATAGGAACGTCGAACATTGTCTCGACTATATTTTCAAAATAATAATTATAATAATGATAATAATGATAATAATGATAATAATGATAATAATGATAATAATGATAATAATGATATTAATGATAATAATGATAATAATGATAATAATGATAATAATGATAATAATGATAATAATGATAATAATGATAATAAAGATAATAATGATAATAATGATAATGATGATAATAATGATAATGATGATAATAATGACCAGCCGTTATGTTGGCTCGCGTGCTCGCAGTATCTCTGAGTATTTGAGTATCCATGAGTATCCATGAGTATCCATGAGTATCCATGAGTATCCATGAGTATCCACGAGTATCCACGAGTATCCACGAGTATCCACGATTATCCACGAGTATCCACGAGTATCCACGAGTATCCACGAGTATCCACGAGTATACACGAGTATACACGAGTATACATGAGTATCCATGAGTATCCATGAGTATCCATGAGTATCCATGAGTATCCATGAGTATCCATGAGTATCCATGAGTATCCATGAGTATCCATGAGTATCCATGAGTATCCATGAGTATCCATGAGTATCCATGAGTATTGGTATGAGTGAACTTTGTTATTGTGTAGATAATAGTGACAACAATAACAGTAATAACAATGACAATAATAATAACGAGAAGCGTGATAATAAGTTAATTTTCAAAACAAAATGTCATTGGTAGGATGATTTGGCATTGTCATAAACAGCTCCAACTCGCCTAAATAGCCGCATTCACCCGTAGTACAAGCTATCCTATACAGCAGCGTGTTTCGGAAGCCGTAACCACTGCGGTACGAGGCAGTTTACGTCCAGGATCGTCGTGTACTACCGCAGCAGGAGCAGCAGCAGCACTGGCACGCCCGGCGTATCTGCGCTACCCGGTATTTCGCCCACGCAGTTCCTCCGGTATGACAGAGCCAACTGAGCGTTCTAGCTTGCCGGCTCCGGCCCTACAACGGCGTGCCTCGCGGCGATCGAAAGGACGCGGTCGAGCATCTGGTATCCCGCCACCCCGCTCGAACGATTATACTGTATACGCCCGAAGAGCCCACACTAAACTTTCGATCCTCGCCTCGAATCGCCGGAGATTCAAATTTTTTTTTCGGAGCCACAGCCATTCGGCAAAACATTCGTCAGAGTGGATTCCGCGGAACGCCATGGATAAAAAAAAAGTATATGCGAAAATATATTTTTTATAGGTAAATATACATTTTAAGAAAAATTGTATATAATTAATAAGTTACGCAATATGCGGGACCGACGTATAAAAAAAAAATATATATATATATATACATTTAACGAAAAACTGTATATAATTAATATGTTATGCGATATACGTGACTGACATGTCCAAAAAAAGTATAAAAAATGTATGTATTTGCGTAAGAAAAAATATATTTTTAATGTATTTTAAGTATATTTTTCACACAATAATTTTCATCCACCCGGGCAATTTAAGATTCATTTAATCGTCGTTATATCAGTCCGTGCCGTCGAAGGAGCCCGTTTTTAATATCTCTCGCTTCCCGACTGCGAGTCTCCGTTTTCCATCCTGCGACCCGCCGTCTTTGGTCTTTCGCTTCGCGCCATAATATAAAAAATAAAAAACACAAAATTCATTATGAAAAATATCCCGACTCAATTCTCTCTCTCTCTCTCTCTCTCTCTCGTTCAATCTATCCTTTTGTGACGCCCCGGTCTCAAATTCATAACTCCACCCCCGCAGATATAGACGGCGGGCGATGCGCGAGTCGGTACTAGGTCGCCTTTCAAATCTGTTTCCAACCCTCTATCTGGACAGCGCCGAGATACACTTCGGATACGATATTACTTTCTTAGTACAGTATAATGCACTGTACTATATCTGTCGGTTCTCGCCTTCTCGTGCGCTCACGTTCCTGTGTCACGCCCTCTTATCCTCTTTTTTTTCCTCTTCCTCCTCTTCTTCTTCTTCCTCCACTTCTTCTTCTTCTTCTTCTTCTTCTTCTTCTTCTTCTTCTTCTTCTTCTTCTTCTTCTTCTTCTTCTTCTTCTTCTTCTTCTTAATCTCCATTCGCGCTTCTATGTCGCTCTCTCGCATCCCCCAACGATCCTCGGTTCCGCAGTTAATCAAACCGGTAGATCTACCTACCGATTCTCCGTGCCGCTATCTGTGTCTGTGTCCGTCCGTCCGGGCCTCTCTCTGTGCGCGTGCGTCCGTACACGTATTCGAGCGCGCGAGCACATCGTGATCTACGCATAACCATGATCCACGAGCGAGTGCCTTGTATTTACCGACAGCCGCGCGCGCCCCGGTCCGACTGAAAGTGAAGAAATGCTTCTTCTCGCCGAGTGAGAATCGAAGAAAAGAAGTGAGAAGCGAGACGGAGGAACAAAAAAAAATAAAGGGGCAAAACGAAGGGACGACCGGTGAGGACGGTGGCCTCAGCCGAGCACGGACGAGTCGCGTCTCGGCGATGCACTGCACTGCATGCTCGCGTTTCTCTCAATCCTGAGCTATCATAGACACCCCGGCTCTTCCATACTCGCAGACGGTGCACAAATGCACTCACCGCGGTTGAGGTTGCCCTTGCGAGTAGTGTTCACTTCGCATAAGTTTCAGAGAAATGAGAATTCACAGAGGGAATTGCCAATTCTGTATGGTATAAAAATCTGAAAAAATAGCCATATTAAGGGTGCTGAGAAGATTAATTTTGCAGCATGATAATTCCTAAATGTTATTAACAAATTGATGAAAAATAAAATTGTTCAATATACCTCTTGGAGAGCTAACTTTTTTTTTCTGAAAATTATTCGTTTACATTTCCGAATACGTATGCATTTTTTCAGTTTTTTTAATTAACTTTGAATTTTTTTTATGTGGAAAAATGTGTAGAAAGTGACTAAATTCAAAGTGAATTTAAAAGTCTGAAAAATCCATACGTATTCAGAAAAATGAACAATTTACATTTTTTAAAAGTTGGGTTTCCCTGAGATTTGTTGAACAATTTAATTTTTCATCAATCTGTTGATAACATTTTGGAATTATTATTATAAAAAATGAATCTTTTCAGCACCTTTCATATGCTTGATTTTTTCAGATTTCGGTGGGGCAAAACGGGGTTGAAAATCCGGATGTAAGGTAAAAGCACCAGTGGCCGCACACCTAAGGGCGAAGTCCCACTTCCCGGACATGCATGAAGAATCGTATTTGCGTCTCTCTTGCACGCATGCTTTGCGCGGCCACTGGGACCTTTACCTTATCGTTGGGACAAAATGGAGCATCCGAAAATTATTGGAAAATTGAGTTTTGTCCTCACCATCCGGTTTTGCCTCAGTGTCCCATTTTGCCCCGCTCTTCCCTACCATCGCGAAGTGTCTGCATTTATCTCCTATTTCTCTGAAACTTATGCGAAGTGAACACTATTCGCAAGGACTACCTTAATACTACTTCTCAACGATGGAAAGTTGACCCCCTCCTCCTCTTTTCTCCTCTTCCCCCTCCCCTCTATGATTCCTATACCTTTCATATAGGTGTAGGTATAATCCATTCGCGCAAACTCTTAGCAGAGTTCGAGCGAGAGGTTCGAAGAACAAGAAGCTCCAGGCGGCGAGTAAGGCGTCGCGCGCTCGTCTTCGCGGTTCGAGCCCAGAGAAAGAGAGCGAGAAAGCGAGATAGAGTCGGCGGTCCCGAGGTCGAGGGAAAATGTCAGCGGAGACTCGGAATCCGCGGCTGTAACTTTCTAAGGCAAGGATATTATCAATGATCGGAGCGTAATGCTACCGGGACGTCACGCTTCGGAGATGATATTACCGATATTAGGCGCAATTATACCGTGTAGGAGTATTTAATATTGTTGGCCTTTTGCGGATGTGGAAAAGACCGCGCGGGACGAGTCTCACCGTGCTTTTTGGAGTGATTTTTTTTATGGGTAATGATTTCTGCTGGTATAGCCGTTTTGGGACGATAATTGGAAATGGAACAAGTCAGATTTTCTATAGACATTTTTGAATTAAATGAAAACGAATGAAGAAATATTGAAAATCTTGAATTGGGCGACGATATCGATGAAAATTGCAAAAAAAAAAAATCGCGTTTCTCAAAATTTTAGCCTATTTCATGTACTCTTACATAAAAATCTCGATTAATTAAAAAAAACCGAAATCTTCATTAATTTAAAAAAAAACCGATCATTAAAAATATATATATATTTTTGTAATGATAAAATTATATTTCCAAATCCCACAGATTTCGAGGTTTATTGGCAGCCAAACGTGGAATATCTCATGTATAGTAATTTCTGGTCAAGTCAGATCTGCCACAGACGAAAAAAAAACGCCCAAAAAAATTGGAAAATCTTGAATTGAGCGACGTTATCGATCAAAATGTAAAAGAAAGAAATCGCTTTTCTCAAAATTTTAGGCCGTTACATGTACTCTTACACGAAAATCTCGCTAGTTTTTAATATGACAGCTTCCTCCATGAGGAAGCGAAAAATCCACCGAAAAAAAAATAAACCTTCCGACTATCCTTTACGCATACACTGATATTTTAAAAAATAATAAAAATAATTTTAAAAAACCGATAAAATTATATTTCCAAATCCCACTGATTTCAAGCTTTATCCTCTTCGGATGTACTCAATATTAGTCCGACAGTGAGACGTGGAATATCTTCGCGGGGTTAAAGCCGGTGCGCTATAGTGGAACTATCGTCTAGCTCGGTTTCATACCGAACAAGGGGGTTGTTCGCGTATAGGTTTCGGTATAGTATGCATATCCTGTTATACAGAGCATTGGCTATAGCTATACATCTACGGTGCGTTGCTTGAGCGATCGATACGTCGGCTGGACGGGCTGCAGAGCCGAGAGACAGGAGCGTATCAGGAGGAGGAAAGATAAATCGAACAAACGCCCATCGACAGCTCGCTCGGTTGTCGGTGAAACGCACGTTCCCAATGTATTTCCTCGGCACAGATTACCGACGAATGACGTACCAGAGCCACCCGGATTTATTTACTCTCTGATTTTTTTTTCCAATTTCTTTTTTTTTTTTTTTTTTTGTCATTCAATACGAAATTGCATACACGTAAAGTTTGGCGCGTTGTTTGGTCCATTTACGAAACAATAATTAGTAGCGTGTCCTCGATTATATGACCTATAGAATCCTTGCATGTTACGGCACTCGGTTGATGTGCAGTGGTGTTGTTGCAAAGTTGAAGCTCCTGATGTGGCAAACACACACACACACACACACATGCACACACACAGAGGAAGTGAACGAGCTATTAATTACCTCTCGGATAATTTGGTCGTACAGTACAAATTTTCGTCCATCTGTAATTAACGCGGTGCAATGTATGCAACGATACATCCGATACTGCACCGGTAAAGTTTTGTGGAAGCCCGATGAGTATCGCGCATTCATGGACTGTACGGGGACGTTACACCCGTCAGCATTGTTTCGTTGATGCCTTCATATTACAGTATGCCATCGAACATACATATCCGATGTTCCGGACAATGTTGGATGTTCATGATCGCTAATTACGACCCGTAAGTGGACCACAATCGGGTAGTCCATTAATCGGTATAAATCCATTAATACATGTAACGGTTTTGACGGCCCTAAAAAAATTGTTGAAATTCGACCCAATATTCGCCCATTTTTTTTTTTTTTCAATCAGAATTAAAAACTAAAGAAATATCAAAGAGCATTAAAGAATTAAAAGACTTGTCAAGCCTCGAGACTTCTTTGTCGCAATGAAAAAAAATTTGCTTGCAGGCTGCCAAAGAAAAAAATTGTTATTCCGATTCTACTTTCAATTCTTACATTTCCATATGATATTGAAACAACGACGGCAAGATTGTCAAGGTAACGTGTTATCGTTTCAATCCCGTATGGAATTGTTAGAATTAAAAGTAGAATTGAAATAATAATTTTTTTCTTTGGCAGTCTGCAATCAAATTTTACTTGAGTCAATGATATTTTTTTTCAGTGCGGTTCTGCATTGAAGTGGCAAGGAGCAATCCATGCATGCACTCTTATAGCGCTTCCGCTTTAAGGTGGGTGGAACTGATACAGGAGAGATTGCACGTTAACGCCAAAAGCTAGGAAGCAGAAAACAACCGAGCTGCGGAAAACATCGGCTCGACCAGTGTACCTAGCTACGACAACAGTTGTGTGTCTAGCTGTTGTCCGGACGATAACACACCGAACTATGTGGATACCGCGAGACCAGAGCCGAGAAATCACCTTTATTGTTGGTTTCCTTTATCGCGATCGAATTCGGGGCCACTCACGTTGGCCCATGATTGGCGAAAGGGAACGGAAACATCGACTGGGGGGGGGGGGGGTGGCAACCCTCCTTGGGCACTTTCCAAAGGGAAAGAGTTTGTTTTCGCGGTTTCAGCGATTGGTCGGAGGCGCCGTGGGGCAAGAAGGCGAGAAGGAAAACCGGCGAGCATAGAGAAGACAGGCGGTGCGGAGAGGTGGAAGCCGAGTCGCCGAGCACGGAGCCAATCAAGCCGACACGGTGGATTCGAAAACGAAGCAATTTCTCTTCCAGCCACGTCGTTGCTACGTCGGGCTTTTCGCTCGCAAGGGCGATCGTACAGCTAGCCGCGAGCAGCTTTTCCTCGAGATAAAGACCCACCGCCTTGCGCCTTCGCTCTCGTCGCACAAGGGGTGTGCGCGAAAAAGGAAGAAGAAAAAAAAATTGAAACTGTGGGGGCAAGAAGTCTCTTTCTCGTTTCCGACCGGATCCCGCTGCCTAGTTGCTTCCACCGTCGGCTCTGTATTCAGGGTTCGCCGTACTCGAGATGACATCGACGGGCCAAATCTCGGATGCCCCCGACTCTTAATCGTATCGATCTTCATTACCATTTTCCAAGAGGCGCACCGAGGAATGAAGACATTTATATTCGTGCGAGGTGAACAGCGAAAAAGCTGCATCGTTGCTAAACAATGGAAAACTGCTGATTACTGGAGATTCTTTCCCCTCGCGGGCTTCGTGCCTTCCTCACGATGGTCTAGTTCTAGTTTAGGTAGCTTCTTCTCCTCTTTAATTTGACTTCAGGAAGTTGGCAACTTTACCAGTGAATGTGCTCCAGAAAATGTCGCTGAGCCGTGCTGGTCGGGGTGGACCATATTCACCACTTTAATCCATATTGTTGAGGAAAACAAAGTGATCTTCATCACGAAGGAGCGAGCTGTGCTGGCGCGACCAACAGCTCTTTCTTGGTCCGGAGAGTCGGCTGCAGACCAAATAAATGATCGACTCTACCAGATCTCATCTGTACCAATCTTCATCGCCATTTTCGGGAACTAGTTAAACTGACGATAATCTGTGCAACATTGGTGGCGAGGAGGAAATAAAAACGTCGTTTCCGTTGTAAAGCCGAAAGCTTCCTGGTGGGTTTCCTCACGGTGGTGCTTTTTCTATCCCTGCTCTACGGGCGGTTTGTTTCTTTAATTCGATTTCTGGAAGTTGGTAACTTTAACGGTAAATCTGATCGAGAAAACGTCGCTAGGCCATGCTGGTCGGGGTGGACCATTTTCACCACTTTAATCCGTATGGTTGAGGGAAACAAAGTGATCTTCGTCTTGAAGGAGCGAGCTGTGCTAGCGCGACCAACAGCTCTTCCATGTTCCAGAAAGACGGCTGCGGACCAAACACACGATTGACTCTGCTAGATCTCATCTGTACCAATCTTCATCGCTATTTTCGGAAATTAGTTACACTGACGATAACCGGTTCAACATCGGTTGCGAGGCAGAAATAAAAACGCCGCTTCACCTATACATGCGCTAGGGGCGTTTTGGTTTCATTAATTTGATTTCAGCAAGTTGACAACTTAACTGGTGAATCTGCTCCAGAAAACGATATCGCCCACTTTGATCCATATGGTTGAGGAAACCAAAATGATCTTCACCACGAAGGAGCGAGCCGTGCTGGGGCGACCAACAGCTCTTTCATGTTCCACAGAGTCGTCTGCGGACCAAACATACGATCGACTCTACCAAATCTCATCCGTCCCAATCTTCATCGCCACTTTCGGAAACTAGTTAAACGGACGATGACCTGTGCAACATCGGTTGCGAGGCAGAAACAAAAACGCCATTTCCGTCGCAAAGCCGCGAGCTCGCAGGTGACAAGAAACCCCGAAGTGTTCCAGAGTTATCGCGGTGCAAGCTGCCTCGAAACATCATCGCCTCCGTCCATCCTCCACCACTACTTAGTATCGATCATTACCGCTCTCAACAACGGGATCAAACAACACGCCCAAAGGAAACGAAAAACTGCCCGAGGAAGCTCCGCGGTGCCTCCGAGCGGTCAATGAATCCTGACAACCACCGTCCGCCCTCCCATCTCCAGAGAAACAAAACCGCGACACACGTTGCTCGTGGACCGATGACCGTTCGATATCTATTAGTCCATCGGGAGAGGCTCGGGCGAGATTTCAATGCGCACGGATACAGTTACCACAGCGCGGAGTTAACGTACACGCTCCGAAGTGGAAGGCGGCGCGCGATGCGGCTCGAGAGTTCATGGGAATCGGATGCAAATGCAAAAGGCCCATTGCCAGGAGCGTGCAGGGTACCGTCGCAAATGGGAACAGAGAACAGCTCTAAAGCCCGGGCTTGACCGTCAGCAGATATACACATGTCCGACGATTATCCGTTATTTCATATATGTATACCGACTCCGCGGTGTTAGGTTATAGCTAGGCATAGCTGGTATACATATCGCGATATCCTTATATGCGCTTCGTGGATCTACCGCGACAGAGGGGGGCGGCGGGGGGAGGGGGGGGAGGATAAGAGGGCAGGCTGTGCGCGCGCGATACGTGAGAGATCGAGCGATCCTCCGGGCGATCAACGATCTAGCCGCGCGCGAAAGAGTCCTGGGTCTCCGTCCGTTCGTCCTCCACCTCCTCGCCGTGCGAGTTCTGCGAGTCCTGGATTGCTCGCCGAGTATGTGAGCCAGGGCGAACGGTTGCCGGCATGTCGGTGAAACGGAGAAGGAAAGAGGAGAAGCGGCGCGCGGTGAGGAGGGAGGGGGGAGCGCGAACGGGGCCCCTCGAGAAGGAACGGGGCCCGATGCACTCGGTTGCGAGGAATGCGGGGTGGCCATCTTGGCGAGTCTCTCCCCACCGACTTTCGTCAAGAAGAGGCTCACTCCGCCGAAGCCGAGGCTCTACCTCGCGCTCCTACCCATCCGCCGCCGCTGCTGCGGGGGCCCCGGTGCATTAACTGGGTATATCGCGTTCTCGTGCGACTTGACGCACTATCCGACACAGCTCAGCCAACCGGCACGCAACCCTTCGACGCTTTCACGTCATAATAATTATTAAAACATTAATCTCCGGATGAGCGCAGAGGGTCCGCGTCGGGCTGCTAGAAGGACACTCGCCGTCTCTGCCGGGCTGCTGGGACTTCCTCATGAATAATAACGGTTGCGAGTCGCCTACCCGGTGAGTGCAACGTACGCGAGCCCCGGACCACTATCGGGCCGCATTATGTATATCGATCATGAATAATAGATAGTATAATGCATCTGGATGGTATGGTAACTCGGTGATTCGCCACTCTCGATCATCATTGCGTTAAGTTGTCTCTCGCTGAGGCGAGAAGCCTGCTCGCCGAAACGGGTAGAAGGGAAAATCATCGATAGGTAACTTCGGGGGTGTCTCGGTGGATGCGGCTGATGTTGGGAATGAACTTTTGGAAAACTGTGGCGGTGTTCCGGAGGGAACACGCCGCTTGTGGCTGTGCGGTATGGGGTATCGTAGTTCGGCAGCTCGGGCTATCACGCAACCATATTATTGGCTTCGTCACGCGGAGCGGATGAGAACGGGTCGGGGCTGTTAATTTCCCAAGTGATCCAACGTCGACTGGATGGCTCACGAAGAAGCAGCTCTTCGACCACTTCGAGTCTGTCCGTCAGTCTCTCAACGTGTGTTTGGAGACTTTGCATCGGGGCCCGTTTAGGTCTTGCTAAATTTCTGCCACGCTAAGGGCAATCGTGATCGAAAAAGTTATCGCAACAACGTCCGAACCGGTGGCTAAGACAATCATGCCCGATACAAAAATAATAGATCCGAATTCATCGATCCAAATTCATCAATCCAAATTCATCGATCCAAATTCATCGATCCAAATTCATCGATCCAAATTCATCGATCCAAATTCATCGATCCAAATTCATCGATCCAAATTCATCGATCCAAATTCATCGATCCAAATTCATCGATCCAAATTCATCGATCCAAATTCATCGATCCAAATTCATCGATCCAAATTCATCGATCCAAATTCATCGATCCAAATTCATCGATCCAAATTCATCGATCCAAATTCATCGATCCAAATTCATCGATCCAAATTCATCGATCCAAATTCATCGATCCAAATTCATCGATCCAAATTCATCGATCCAAATTCATCGATCCAAATTCATCGATCCAAATTCATCGATCCAAATTCATCCGCCCGAGTAGAAATTTTCACGCCTTACATCGAGCCCTGACAAGGACCTGATAAGGCCTTATCAGAACCCTATCAGGACCCGATGTAACGCTCGAAAATTTCTACTCGGGCGAATACCAAAGAATGTTTTCGTTTTGACAGTGCTCTTTCTGTTCTCTCGCTCTCTCGCATTCAAATTGAATTTCTGCGCAGCGGATGTGTCATAAACAATAACCGATGCATCCACTATCTGCGAATCGAGATTTTGCAAATTGCATAAACTCCGCGTATCCGTGAGAGCTCACGTCGGGAAGTTATACTCCGTTGAGCGTTGAATCAAAATTGATCGTGGCAGTGACTCACGTCGGGTTTATTTTCAAAACTGACTAATGCCCCTCGCATGTTTCCGCGGTACTTTGCCGGCTGTATGTTGTTCCTCAGCGGCTTTCACAGTGAAGATGATCGTAAGCGAATAAGCTTACCAAACGGCGAGAGAGGAAAGGAGACACACAGCCAGTGCGAGAGGGAGGTAGAGTGTGAGATACTCGACTCTCTACTCGACTCGCTACAAACGAGGAACTAATGCTCCCGGATTTGTAGCGGGAAGCGCCAAGTCTATTTTACTCTCATACAAGTTGTACCAAGGTGTGCTACTGCTCTTGCTCTTGCTGCTTCTGCTGCAGCCTGCTTTATACCGCACAACAGTGCCAGAGCTGTACCTGCTACTAAAGTCCGCAGTTAATGACTCTCATGAATACGTATACATACAATATAGCGTACACCGTGCCATGCATGCGCGCCGCGATGTAACGTATCCTGTATGCACCGAAAGCTGCGTGAAGCCGCCACCGAAACGCTGCCTAATCTTACGAATCCTACGCTCCCTGTGCCCCGTGCCTTCCGGAAAGTGATTTAAGTCCTTTATGGAACAGAACGGGGGAAAGCTCGTTGCAAAGGCTTTGCCAAGCCGGACGGATAGTTGGCCCCCTTTTTCCATTAGGGCTGCGACTGCGCATCACAATTATTAATGAAAATTGGTAGAGTGAACATTGGAAAAACATCGTTCGATCCATCCGTGAAAAAAATATGGACGCGTTCGTTGTGTTGTAAAGTGATGGGAGAAAGACTGTTGAAACAGGTAGTGGGGATTGCCATGAGGATTTCGTGGGATTACGATGGACCAATGAGAATGTGAATTATTTAATTTGCCGTGCGGGATGGACAGGGTGGTCGGTAATCAGGCTTGGGATTAAATGGTGAATATGGCACGATCCATCGATCATTCATTTGCGCGCTGACCGGGATGGGTCGTATTTAGCACGTTGTGGATGTTTCGCCAAAAATCAGTATTTTCCACCTTGATCGCAGTGAAGTGGGTATGACGGTATGAAGCCGAGAAGTTTGTCGAGATGCCATATCGATGTCGTAAATAGTGGAAAAATCGTAAGTTCTAAAACAAATTGTAGGATCGCAATGAGTATTCCGTGGGATGACGACGGTCCAATAAGAACGTGAATTATTTAGTTTACAGAGGACGGACAGGTTAGTGGATAATTAGGCTTAGAGTAAAAATCGTGAAATTGGTACGATCCATAGATCATTTATTTGCGAGCTGACTGGGGTGGGCCATATTCACCACACTATGGTTACTTTGCCTAAAATTAGTATTTTCCACCTTGATCTGAATGAAATGGACATGACGGTATGAAGCCAAGAAGCTTGTCGAAGTGCCCTGACGATTTCGCAAATAGTACAAAAATCACAAATTCTAAAATAAGTACTGGGATTGCAATGAGAATTCCGTGAGATCACGACGATCCAATGACAACGTAAAATATTTAATTTTTAACGCAGGATGGACATGTTGATAAATGATCAGGCTTAGGATAAAAATGGCGAAAATGGCACGATCCATAGATCATTTATTTGCGAGCTGACCCGGATGGGCCATATTCACCACACTGTGGTTATTTCGCCCAAAATCAGTATTTTCCACCTCGCTCGCAATGAAATCGGTATGACGATATGAAGTCCAAAAGCTTGCCGACTTACAATGCCAATTTCGTAAATAGTGCAAAAATCAAAAGTTCTAAAAATTGAAGTCTCGAATCTTGCCTTGCCAGATCAACGTGCGAAATTGATCTCCGTTTGTGCGCAAAGTTATAAGCCTCGTTCGTCTGTCAACGAAACGCAGCAAGCAACTAAAAAAAAAAAAAAAAAAAAAAAAAAAACAGAAAGAAAAAAGCAGCAGAAGAATAACGCCAGTCATAAACGGGAAATTTATTTGTTATCGTGTACGCTGTCGGAGGAACTCGTGAATCGGCTTTTCGGATGGAACAGCGTGGGGTTTGTCTGTCACGGGGGGTAGGGGGGGGGGGGGTGGTTTGAGAATGGAAAACTTTTGAACAAGCTGCCGCAAGCCGCGAACAGTGTATACACACGTACGGTAAAGAGAACGCGGTGTGGCCAGTCTACACGCAGTTTGTGTGTGCGCGGAACCGAACGGTCGTTGGACTATCCACGGGAAGCCGATGAAGCCTGGCTGTTTCCCGACCAGTCGCTCGGGCGGCGGTGTCCTCCTATCGATATTCAGAAATTATAGCCTGGCCACTCGTCCGGGCGTGTAAACGCTGTATACACTCTGGGGCTCGGGAGAAACGAGCCATTTATTTGCGCGCTTGCCGCGAAATGCTTTTGTGGGAAAACTGGACGAGTGGCAAGTGCGAGGAAGAGGGGGTGGGGAGAGGGTTGGCGAGGCGGCTATGGTGTGACGCAAAGCCCAGAGGCAAGCTGAATCGGCGTACCTTTACCGGCGGGGTAATCGATATTCCAACGGCTTATCGAAGGATTTAATTGTCTGGTAACGAGAGCGGTTGGCGTTCCGCGACCGGGTAATCGTGCGAAACTCGGGGCCGTCGAAGCCTCTAAGGCCCTCGTACAGTATCCACTCGGCCACACGTTAACGAGTCCGAGAGCGGCCGGGGACAAAAAGAAGGGGACGGCGTGTCGTTTGCAGGCAAGGATTTATAGAGGGTTGTTTGGTGAAATGGGAAAGTAAAAAAAAAAAATCGGGAGTACTTATAGGAGAGTTGTATCGAGTGTGAATCGTAGGGGAACGTGGAATTGGTATCGTGTTGTTATTTTCGTCGAATATTTCTCGATACCTTCGAACAGAGACTCAACGAGAAGGTCATGAAGAGACCCTTACAGGGGCCGTGCCAGACTTGGTCAGGGCCCAATGTAACGCGCAGAAAATGCCGCCAGGCTAGCTGTGCGTCCCACTTGTTTGCATAGTTGGGATCAACAGCAATATATGGTAAATTTCGATCAAGGAACATGACATTTTCACAGCAATTTTTACCCAACACACGAGGACATTTTTTCCTGAAGGCGGGTTGGCAAAATGTTGAGTTCCCGGTTAAGAATTTTGAGCATAAAACTAAGAATTTCGCGGATTAAAACTGATAATTTTATCGATCAAATTTTTTTTATAGATGTATACATATAAAAAAAATGATTGACATAATATGACGGTATAACCTACAAACCTAAAACAAACAGTTCGCAATCGCGACGCTACCGATTACTATATTTTCTAGTAAAACTGTAAAAAAAAGGTTGGTTTAATGTACTACGATTGTCATGAGAAATGAATGGATTTTCAGAGTGAAATTAAAGAAAAATGATCGGAATTACAGTAATTTTATAATAAAATTGAAGTAAATCATTAAAAGTAAAGTATTTCTAAAGTTTTTCATATGCCGTACCTTAATTTTTCATCACACCTGATCGCAATGTTTATTACACCAGTTTATGCATAAAAACTTGCACCACCAGTACATAAAATTTCATACGAATTCTTTCATTACAGTTCAGAAGAACGTGTATTCGAGCAGAAATTACGGGATATTCGACTAACATCTCCGATAGCGAAAATTACCATATTTTCCATCAGAATGTGTTAAGTCTAATGCGAACCTTTGCCAGGAGATCGTTCCAGTTTCCACATACCTTCCAGTTCTCTCACTTATCACCAGATTCATGGTAATTTCTATCGGATTCTTCCAGACTCCCATCCAGGTAGCCAGTTAACGAATTCACTCATCGCAGGTTCCAAGACCCGACAAATCCCGCAAGTCCCTTACCGTTTCATCCCGCCAAGCGTCTCGTCTTCGCCCTTTCGCAATATTCCTCCCGACAATTAGCGATCCCGTAAATCGTCAAGCGTTTCACGGAATCTTCGCGGCAGTAAACGTTTTGTTCTCTACTTGCGGTGAGATCGGTCC
Source organism: Ichneumon xanthorius (assembly GCA_917499995.1). NCBI lineage: Eukaryota > Metazoa > Arthropoda > Insecta > Hymenoptera > Ichneumonidae > Ichneumon > Ichneumon xanthorius. The sequence continues at coordinate 14,339,565 of OU824207.1, read as the reverse complement.
ATTTTACTCGACGTTGAGGAGCCGCATCCGTGTAAACGATGCGGCGTGGATGGACGGTTTGTGTGTAAGTCGGCGCTTTCCCCAGACAGCCGGGATTAGACGTTAACGTTGTAACGCGCCTGATTGAATATTCGGAGGGTGTTCCGGTAGTTTAGCCAGGGTGGAAGGGTGCGAGTTGGTCCCGCCGAGCGGAACGCGGCCTCCCCTGCAGCATCCCCCGCGCTTTGCCTGCGGGCTCCGCTGTGCTCGCTCGTTTTAAATGCCACAAGCCGAGAGACCTAGCTTTATGCCACGGAGGCGTCGGGGGGAATGGGGGGTGGGAAGGGGGGAGCCGAAGGGATGAAGCAGGATGAAAGCAGTCGCGGAAGCGACGGCGGCCCACCATCGCCTCCACCCCCTGCGCTCCATCGTACAACCCAACTACTGTGCGAGATTATCGTTTATTGGTGTACTCGGTGCACCCGGCTCTGGCTCTTCTCTTCTGTCTCGACCCACCCCTCCGCTTCCACAAACCCCCAGGAACGAGAGCCGCTCGTGTGTGTTCCCCGGGACTCCCTTTCCTAGTGTAGTGGCACATACATCGGTCGGGCTTCGCTGTATGTGTACATCCCCCGAAAAGCGCTACGCGAAACATAGAAGTCTGGCCGGGAATTTATCGTAGGAAAGAGCAAATAAAGAGTACGAGAAACTACGAAGCACTCGGACATCGCACGGATTGGTGATGCATTGAATTAACAGAATTATTTATTAATTAGTGAGTCGGGAAGCTGTACTAGGAAAAGCACTGCGCGGAGCGTAGAAGTCTGGCCGGGAATTTATCGTAGGAAAGAGCAAATAAAAAGAATCGTACGAATAGATGATGCATTGATTCACAAAATTGTTTATTAATTAGTAAGTCGGCAAGCTGTACTAGGTAAAGCACTACGCGGAGCGTACAAGTCTGGCCGGGAATTTATCGTAGGAAAGAGCATATAAAGAATACGAGAGACTACGAAGTACTCGGACATCGCACGAATGGGTCATGCATTGAATTAACAGAATTATTTATCAATTAGCAAGTCGGGAAGCTGTACTAGGAAAAGCACTGCGCGGAGCGTAGAAGTCTGGCCGGAAATTTATCATAGGAAAGAGCAAATAAAGAATACGAGAGACTACGAAGTACTCGGACATCGCACGAATGGGTCATGCATTGAATTAACAGAATTATTTATTAATTAGCAAGTCGGGAAGCTGTACTAGGAAAAGCACTGCGGGGAGCGTAGAAGTCTGGCCGAGAATTTATCGTAGGAAAGAGCAAATAAAGAGTACGAGAAACTACGAAACACTCGGACATCGCACGAATGTGTCATGCATTGAATTAATAGAATTATTTATCAATTGGTAAGTCGGGAAGCTGTACTAGGAAAAGCACTGCGCGGACCCATGAAAGTCTAGTCCGGAATTTAGCGTACGATATAGCGAATAAAAAGAATCGCACGAATGGATGATGCATTGAATTAACAGAATTATTTATTAATTAGCAAGTCGGGAAGCTGTACTAGGAAAAGCAGTACGCGAAGCGTAGAAGTCTGGCCCGAGCAAATAAAGAGTACGAGAAACTACGAAGTACTTGGACATCGCAGGAATGGGTCATGCATTGAATTAACAGAATTATTTATTAATTATTAGTAATTCGGGAAGCTGTACTAGGAAAAGCACTGCGCGGAACGTAGAAGTCTGACCGGGAATTTATCGAAGGAAAGAGCAAACAAAAAGTACAAGGAATTACGAGGAATTACTCGAACACACATCGGTGATGCATTGCTTCGCGAAATGATTTATTAACAACTAATTCGTGAAGTTCACTTCCCGTACGTTACGATTGCGAATTCTGCGGACCAAAATGTACATATTTTCGTCCATCAGCCCGAAGATTTTCCTACGCGCCGTTGAAGACATACATAATCATTTACAGAGAAACTGCTGAAAAGCGCATTAATCGACGCATGCCTTACTTCGCTCTGCAGCTCAAATAAATAATGCTCGTTTCTGCTCCGCAATCACCCTACATACACCGAACCCACCCCACGCCCGACAACACACACGAAGCCTTCGCTTCGTGCCCCGACTTTTTTTTACCCTCTTTTTTTCTATTAAACGCTGCATCCTGGGAGCGAGTTTCGATGAATCGCTCACTGACGCGTGCAAAGCAATCCCGCGCGTCAATAAGTGCGCGTGCAACGCAAACGTTATGGGCGTCGGAGAGATGAACCTCATGTATATATATCCATATATATATATATATATATATATATATATATATATATATATAAAACGTGTGCAGAATGTGTATTACGGGTAGGGGAAACGTTCGATGCAGCATTATGTGCTGCTGTACGATGAGCGTGCGAGTCTCCTATTCACCCAAGAGAGACCTCCTAACCGTTGGACCCGCTCACACGTTTTTCACTTTTATTTATTTTTTCTTCTCCACTTCTTCGTTGAATTGCGTTAGGAAAAATATGGAACATTTTCTACATACCTATAGCAAGTAGCCAGGGGGGTGAGGGGGGGGGGGGAGAAAAATGAGGGAAGTGCATTCACCACCGCCTGTGGGACTCTATTTTTCTGGGCGGAGTTTTCTCCCTCCGCGACTCCGGAGTTTTTAGCCCATTGGGAGAGGCGAGCCGCGGCTCGCACCGGAAATGGGACGACGTCACGCGATGGGCGAAACTTTGGTGCACGCTCACGTCGCAAACCCTTTGCAGACACACCGCGATTCGATATACGCGGTGTAACAAGAATCATTACGACGATGGATCTTTATCGGGCGGGCTCGCGAGACGAACACTCCGACGGACTGCCGTTATTGCGCTGGGGTGGGTTATGGAAAAAAAAAATGTTCCGATGATTCGACGGAGTGTGAAAAATCTGCGGAACGGCACGCCGTTCCGCTCCGCGAGATTGTTCTCGTGTGGCAGTGGAAAGTTATTATATTGTTCTTTTTTTTTTTAAATTTACGAGGCATTCGACGCCAAGTGGGCTGGCCCATTTTCTCGGGGTGCCAAAAGGGATTCGTATATTTTTTGGGAAGCAGTCTCGAATGACGAGGACATCGATAAATTACATGGCATTTTTTTTTTTTTTTTTTTTTTGTCGCTCCGTTAACGTGGAAACACTGCCCGAAATTACTTGGCACAAATTATTAATTCGTAGAGCATCGAGGGAACGGTGCAAACGTAAGCGTGCATTTTTTATGTTCGAGTGCGCATGTTGTGGAGATTTTTTTGAAAGTCCTCCAAAGGCCACATTAGTCGGGTTCGTTGGAAATAAAATGTAATATTTATTTGTATTCATCTGGGCTCCAGACAGTGTGGTAGTGAGGGGCGATACGGAATGTCAGAGGTAAAACCAACAATTTTTACCAATTTTTTATAATATAAAAATAGAAAGGATACAAAAAAGAAAGTCTCCTGTCAGATGGAAGAGACGGGTCCATTTTACCCCACTCATAGTTATCTCTTGTTCGATTCTCAATGTCCAATTTGGCGGAGAAAATCGCATGTTGGTCCACTCGATATGAAACGTCTCAAACTTTTATGGTCGATCCGTAAGGCTAGCGAACAGCGTCGAGAAAAATCGTCCAAGAAATGTCCGAGAAAAATCGGAATGAAGTAAGAGATGAAGGGAAGAGATCGATCTACCACAGCGAAATCGGGCAAGGCAGAGATAAATCGCATCAAATTTTTTATTAATTAACCCAGAAACACATTACCCAAAATTACTTCGCACGAATTATTAATTCGTAGACAATCGAGAGAACGATGCAAGCATAGCGTACATTTTTTATGTTTAAGTGCGCATGTTGTAGAGATTTCTTTGAAAATCCTCCAAAGACGACACACTGAGAAAAATAGTTCTGTTTCTCTAACAAAATGTAGATCGTTAATAATTTATTGTTGTGCCAGCAAAAATATTTTCTTGTCCCTATGTTAAGCACGTAAATAAGTTACGGTAACAAAATTGTTGCTGTCCCAATAATTTTTTTTCTGTGCATCATCAGAAACATATCCATCTCGGTTCCATATAGTGGATGTACACTGAGGAGAAAAAATGGTTGGATTAAACAAATGCGCGGTGACATACGTTCAAAGGTGTATTTGGTTGGTACAACAAAAATGTTTGTTTGAATCGACAAATTTTGAATAAATTGAAGCAAATAATCGTTTAGCAAAACAATGCTTTATTGGTACCAAAAAAAACAACAGCTTTGAACGTATGTCACCGCGTCTTTTGGTTAATCCGACCAATTTTTTTCTCAGTGTAGTTGTCAGCAAAACTTTACCAGTTTTTCGGGGTTCATAAAAAAACGAGTCTCATCTGAGATTGAAAAGACGGGTTTATTTTACCCCACTCATAGTTATCTCTTGTCCGATTCATAATGTCCAATTTGGCAGAGAAAATCGCATGTTCATCAACTCGATATGGAATATCACATACTTTTATGGCCAATCGGTAAGAACACCTTCGGATGTCTCGACGAGACGAAACAAAAATGTCCGAGAAAAATCGAAACGAAGTGAGGGATAAAGGGAAGAGGAGATCGATCGACCATAGTGAAATCGGGCACGGCAGGACCGACTACCGTCATTGGAACCGTCTCACTCGTGGGTGGAGGAGTCCGGTACAGTGATTCGAGTCTCTTTCACGAGGGCTCTCGCAACGACGGCGACGTCGTCGGAGGTTGGTCACCCTCTCGAACCGGTTAAGGATTCGACGATTTATGTCCGAGTAGTGCGAAGAGATGCTGGTGGTTGCCACTTTCCTCGGAACTTCGTTTCGGGGCGAACGGGCCGTGCGAGGGAGCGACACAAAAGAAAAGGAGAACTAGCTCGCGGGGTTTGGCGAATGACCGGGGAAGTCGCAGAAGTATTCGGTGGCGGGGAGGACTCTGCGGAGATAAAGTAAAACGTTCGGGAACACTCGCGGCGGAGCTCGCGGAGAGCACTCGATACTCGGGGGCTCCGAGCGAAAGAATAAAACGAGGAAAAAAGACGGAAAAGAAAGCAACGACAACGAAAGGCATGAAGAAAAATTGGAAATCAAAGAATCGAAGTGCCGCATCGATTCCCGAATGGATTAAGGCAAACGTCCCAGTGACCGAACACGTCCCAGTGGCCGCGCAAAGCGTGCGTGCACACCCAGAAAAAAAATGTATTTGAAGGCCATCGTTTATTTGGTTTGAGTAAAACATTTATTTCATTTAAATAAATATTTATTGAAATAAAGTAAATTGTTACTTAAATGAAATAAATATTTATTTAAATCAAATACATATTTTACTTAAACCAAATAAACGGTGGCCGTCAAATACATTTTTTTTCTGGGTGCAAGACGCAAATACGATTTTTCACACCGATAAAAAGGTTTGATAATATCAACTAAGCTGCGGTTGCGGGTGGCGAAGGAAATGTTTGGTCGATTGAACAAAAAGTTTTTTACAATCAATAACGGAACAGTCAATTCAACTAAATATTCGCTCACACGACTACATATTCGTTCAATCAACTAAATATTTCGTTCAATCGATCCGAATATTTCCTTCGCCACCCGCAACCGCGGCTTAGTTGATATTACCAAACCTTTTTATCGGTGCATGCATGTACGGGAACTGGGACTTCGCCCTTAGGTGTGCGGCCACTGGTACTTTTACCTTAGGGAGCCGAAAGACCCGACGGGAGGCGTTGCATTTTCACTTCCGAAATTTGCAGTCTTTCACCTCACGACCACCTCCGATCCGCCGCCCAGACTCCGGTCGTGTACGGTGTCACACGCGACGGCTGGTGCAGCTGTTGTCGGCTGCAAGATGTTCGAGAACCGATCGGCAAGACGTCGGGACGAAAATAACATTGTTCGGAGCCAAAACGTTTTTTCCTGTCGTCTGGATGAACGGAATTTCGCTCTCAACTGTCGAACGGAGGAATACATTTTTTTTGGTTGATGAAGCTTGGATTCTGTCAGACATTTTTCCCCTGTCCATGGGGACGATGTAAAGAAATTGTAGAGTCGAAGGCTGCTAGTGAAATTTTTGTAATCACAAGATTGATTTTTCTCTCACCTGTAGCTGCGTCGATAGCGGAGATGAAAACAGGTGAAATCAACGAAAAAAATACTTATTTCAAAAAAAGTAAAAAAGGCACACCAAGCTTATTCAACACTGAGAAAAAGAATATTATTTCCCACTATAATTGGTTAAACTATAATTACGGTTGCCATGATTTTTTGTCATTATCGTAACTACAAAATGCAGACGTTCCGCCTGGAAACTATTTTATATGGTAAAAAGTCAGTATTGTTGCATTTGCTATGTAATTTTTTCTCAGTGAAAGGTTATCGTGGATTCAACAACCTTCGCAACTGAGTTCACCCACCGAACCCGACGCGTTTCACCGTGCCGAGTCTGATCGTCCATGTCCTCCTATCGAGTCGTTTGTACCGCTATCGGTGCATACCGGATGCTCATTTTTTTCGACGTCATATCCAGCATTCTCGGTCTGGCTGTTGAAGCTAGTCGAACAATTTGGATAGAAGTGGAGTAGCGGAAGTGGAGTTTGTACACCGGTTGGAGAGGCTTCAAAGTTCTTCCGCTCAGGAGAGCATGACGAGCGCCGTGCCAAAGGACCTCTCGGAGTCTCTCGGTAGACGTCGAAGTGAGCAAGGTAAGATCGCTGAGGGACGGAAATGGGAGGATCCTAGAGACTTCGGAGGTTCCAGGGTAAGCAAAAGAGACGGAGGAACATTGGGTGTCGGGGGACCGAAAGAAGGGCGGTGTATAGGTGAACGATAGCGAGACTCCAGCGAGGGGTTTCCTCCTTGCATCTGGGAGAGTTTGGTAATGGCCTGTAGTAACCTCGGGACGTTCGGTCGGGTCCCCCGGATGGTGGCCTGCAACGCCGTCGTCTTTCCCTCGCGGTTCGACTTGTTCAGCAACAAGCAGCAAGCAACAGCAGGAGCGGCTGCACCGACAGCAACCAAGCAGAAGAGCACGTCGAGTGAAGGAGGAGAGGAGAAAAGTTGCATCGGCATGGCGGAGCGCGCCTCGGCCAAAGGGAAAGAAGGAGGGAAGAAGAGCTTACTTACTTGGGGAACCGGTTCTACTCACCGCAGGCTCGCCGGCTGCTTCAAGACTGTTTCTCCTGCTTCTTCGTCTTCCTCGTCGCTGACTCTCTTTCTATCTTGAAAGGGCCCCTGAGTAGCTCTCGTGGCGCATGCAGCCTCTATTCACGATCGCCGCCTCACGAAACGACACTCTTCGAGACACCGCCGCCGCGCGCGCCAGGTCGAAGAAAGATTTCAGCAGCTCCAACGTAGAACCTTCTGCCCGACAAGCCGCTCTTACAGGATTCCCTTCCTCGATCCTCCTCTTTCCCGTTCTACAGCCCGAGATTCGTCTTTCTCGGTGACTTTTCGCTGGGAACACATGCCGGGGCACACGGGACTGCGACTGCGACCTCGCGGACATCGGGAAACTAGGGTATTGAAGTATCGAGCCTAAAGGACGGGAATTCGTTCTAAGAGGAGCCGAACTTTGATCGCCAACTTTGGCGTGCCGAATGCTCCAAGGTGCTCAACCCGATGATGTTGGCAGGATATTTACTGGGAGGTCTATTCGAGGGAATAGTGGCGACTATTCGAGGGAACTTGATCGCGACACTTTTTCTCAGAAGAAGTTCCGCCCGAAGATGTCGTCACATAAAAATGAAAGATTCCATTTAATGTCTGGACGGATGAGTCCCCACCTCGCGGATATCAAGAAACTAGGGCTATTGAAGTATTGAGTCAAAAGGAGGAAAATGCGGTGTAAGGAGAGCCGAACTTTGATAGCCAACTTTGTTGAGCCGAATGCTCCAAGGTGCTCAATCCGATGATGTTGGCAGTATATTTTCAGGGACGGTGACGACTATCCAAGGGAACTTGATCGCGACACTTTCTCAGGACACTTTCTCAGAAGAAGTTCCGCCCGAAGATGTTGTCACATAAAAATGAAAGATTCCATTTAACGTCTGGACGGATGAGTCCCCAACAACCTCGCGGATATCAGGAATCTAGACTATTCAAGTATTGAGCCAAAAGGAGGAAAATTCGTTCTAAGAAGAGCCGAACTTTGATAGCCAACTTTGACGTGCCGAATTCTCCAAGGTTCTCAATCCGATGATGTTGGCAGTATATTTTCAGGAACGGTGACGACTATCCAAGGGAACTTGATCGCGACACTTTCTCAGGACACTTTCTCAGAAGAAGTTCCGCCCGAAGATGTTGTCACATAAAAATGAAAGATTCTATTTAACGTCTGGACGGATGAGTCCCCAACAACCTCGCGGATATCAGGAATCTAAACTATTCAAGTATTGAGCCAAAAGGAGGAAAATTCGTTCTAAGAGGAGCCGAACTTTGATAGCCAACTTCGTCGAGCCGAATGCTCCAAGGTTCTCAATCCGATGATGTTGGCAGTATATTTTCAGAGTCGGTGACGACTATCCAAGGGAGCTTGATCGCGACACTTTCTCAGGACACTTTCTGAGAAGAAGTTCCGCCCGAAGATGTTGTCACATAAAAATGAAAGATTCCATTTAATGTCTGGAAGGATGAGTCCCCAAGCGCGCCGCGCGAGTGGGCGGGTCTGCAACAGCTACAGCCGAGGTGAGAATTAGTGTTGAAGGAAAGTGGGACGAGGTCATACATCACGCTCGAGCGGGGCGTCGCGCCAGAACAAAGTTTCGGACGATCGTCGGGCTGTTCAACGACGAAAAGTCGTTTCGTGTGTCCCGTGTCACGGGGTTCACGGGTCGATCGATCAAACGGCGACAATTACGTGAGGCTTCGTTCGGCTACCTGGAGAGCCGATAGGAGCAAGCTTGGAAATACTGAAAACTGGCGTGAATTCTCCAGCCCGGTCTGTCGATACGACAGGCGGGAAGTATCCGGATACCATTTCTTGGCCATTTTCTGACAAGATTTGTCGTCTGCACGACCAACAACGAGGTACTGTTACGTCCTACCCAACTCGTTAGTTTGTAAGGGAGTCAGCAACACAGTCCATCTCTCTTTTCGGGTCAACGCCGGGCAGCGATTTACACCGGGGACGGAGGTCTCGCCTTTTACACTTAATAGTTTTAGGATCGGGATGATTGGCGCGAGCGAGTGATTCCGCGGAACAAGTAACGTACACAGAAAAAAAATCAATTGAGTCAACAAAATGAGCGCTTACGGGTCGCGAAACAAATGTTTGGTTGATCGAAAGAAATACCTCGTTTATCAGACTAACAGCCGAATCGAATGTTTCTTTATTTGCTACGACTAGTTGGTCCGATCAACAGACATTATTTTGCTACCCTTAAGCGCTCATTTCGTTCGATTGTTGATCTCAGTCTAGAGTGTATTTGAAGGAAATAGTTGCATTTTGATTTTCATTTGTCGTTGCAATATTGGTGTGTGTCGCACAAATGTTAGTTAATTATTCTTCACGACAATACACGGTTAGACAAACGTCCTTTAGCACTCATTTTGTTGACTCAATCGATTTTGTCTCTCAGTGTACAGCGCGTTTGAAGGAGATCGTGCTTTGCGCTCATTTAAAGGTTACACTTTGGTATTGATTTGTCGCTGCAATGTTGGTGGGTAGAATTATCCTTGTGAGTACGTTACCATGTCTCACACATATATTCTTTAACTATTGTTCACGAGAAGACACGGTTAGAAAAATATTATTCAGCGCTCATTTTTTTGACTCAGTCGATTTTGTTTCTCAGTGTAGAGCGCATTTGAAGGAGATTGTGCTTTGCACTCATTTGACGGCTACACTTTGGTTTTGATTCGTCGTTGCAATGTTGGTGGGTAGAATTATCCTTGTAAGTACTTTGCCATGTCTCGCACATATGTTCTTTAACTATTCTTTGCGACAATACACGGTTAGACAAATGTTCTTTAGCTATTCTTCGCGACGATACACGATTACAGTACACATACCTAAAATCAGTGCACTTAGAGGCTTTACAAAATAAGAGAAAACAACCCTCTGCAACAGAGTAAGGTGCTAGATGTGCAGACCACAGCCCTTTCGGTTAATCCGGTTTGAAGATACCTGAGCTCCCTGTGATTAAATCATTCGGCTTATGTGTTATTGAAGTCCAAATAGGATACCATCCTAAGCCCTTGCGGAGATAGATACGGGCCACGTTGGGGTAATGAGAGTTCCCGCAATAGTACACGGCACATTCAGCGATCGTCGCGTATAATGTTTGTTCCGCATTGGGGTAATAAACGTCCCAGAGAGGTTCGCGGCGCCTGCCCGCCGTTCCCGGTTAATAAAGGGCCGGGGATTGGCGCCGTAATGAACGTCGCACGTTCGGCCATTGGTGCATAATTGTGCGCGTCACGTTCGATGCAAGTCTGCGCACAGCGACTTTTACCAACACGTACAAAAGAACAAGTTAAGTTATTCAATATTAAGGTAGCTATGTCGCTTCCCGCTCATCTCGCATAAGTTATCGAAAAGAAAGTGAATATTGCAAGTACTTCTCGATGGTATAAAAATCTGAAAAAATTCATGCATATTAAAGGCACTGAAAAGATTCATTTTGCATAATAATAATTCCAAAATGTTATTACCAAATTTATGAAAAAAATTAATTGTTTAACAAATTACCCGGCAAAACAACTTTTTTTTAAATTGAAAATGATTCATTTATATTTCTGAATACGTATGAATTTTTTCAGATTTTTCAATTAGTTTTGATTTTTGTGTTTTTTCAGACATTTTTTCCATATAAAAAAATTAAAAAATCAAAGCTAATTGAAGAATCTGAAAAAATTCGTACGTATTCAGAAAAATAAACGAATCATTTTCATAGAAAAAAAAAGTTGTTTTGCCGGGCAATTTGTTAAACAATTAATTTTTTGATTAATTTGTTAATAACATTTTGGAATTATTATTGTGCAAAATTAATCTTTTCAGTATCTTTAATCTGCATGCATTTTTTCAGATTTTTATATCATCGAGAAGTACTTGCAATATTCGCTTACTTTTCTCGAACTTATGCGAGATGAGCGGGAAGCGACATAGCTACCTTAAGAGTTACATGAGACGACTAACAATACATCGGCAACTGGCCCAATCAAATTTGAGTAACAAAAAATGGCAGACACTTTCGCCACACGCTATGGAAGACCCAGACCGGAATCTGTGAAATTCGACGAAAGTGTTGAAATTTACATACCGCGCAGCTTCGCGAACCACGAGAGTTTAACGTTTTGGCTGCTGGTTGATGTTAGGCGATGAGCGTAACTTTTAATTAATGGCGCTGCGCATTTAGAAAGCACTGTGGCACGGCGGAGTACTCGTCGCTATAATTGGGCCGCTGAAAACTCGAAAACGAGGCCGACTCTTCGTCAATGCCGCGGTGGCGCTTTTCCCGCTGGTCCCGGGTACGCAACCAGGATGGCATAATGGCGATGCGTGCGCCCGATCCACGCGCATCGCGACTCAGCGGAGGCAACGACGAGGGGCACCTTAGGCGCGGAAACTCGAGCGTCTCGCTCGCACCCTTCACCTGCCAATTACCCTAATTTCTTTCTCGCGGAGTCGCGACTCTATCATTGCATGCGAGCAAGGCCGTGCATGCATGCGAGCGGCACCGTCGGAAATCTGAGGAAAAAAAAGGCAGAGGAAAAAAAAGAAACAACCCGGTGAATTAATAGCAAATTCTTGGCGTAGTCATGTTCGGATAATTATTGGTTGTAACTTTTTTTTCTCCTTTCCTTTCGCGTAGGGCAGGCATAGGTTGATCCATTATGTACCCTCATGCTCCGGCCCGCTGTCGAGACGAAGAGTCGCACACGGCAAAGGTGGGAGAGATTGATGGCGCGAAGTTCAACTTGGCGAGCCTGCAAGTGGTCACGTATTCGCGACTGTGGGTCAGCTAACCCCGCTTCGGCAAACACCCGCATCGGATGGGAAGCCAGAAATCCCACCCTCCGGAAAATCTAGGCCAGAGGGTAGTCGCAGAACGATCGTGAACTGTTTTGATGCTGATGATTTTTTACTCCCCACTGCCCGCGGCACGGTTAATGAAGTTTGTACGTTTCACAATAACTCAACTTACGCAAGTGCGTTACAGTGAAAAAAAATATCATTGATTCAAGTAAAATTTGCTTGCGGGCTGCCAAGGAAGCAAAAAAGTTGTTTCAATTCTACTCTGAATTCGTACAATTTCATATCGGATTTAAACGATAACATGTAATCTTGAAAGTCTTGCTGTCGTTGTTTCAATATCATATGGAATTGTAAGAATTGAAAGTAGAATTGAAACAAACATTTTTTTTCTTCGGCAGCCCGCAAGCGAATTTTTTGTTCAGTGTATCTACTCGGGTCCTACTCTACGGATAACCCAAATTTCTTCCCTACGGATAATCCAAACTTCTTCCCAAACTCCCCTTCGATTTATACCCCTTGACCTAATCTCATCCTACTGCGTTACTATAACTTCACTAATTTAGTTACACTGTAGAATACGAAACAACATTGTTATTTTTTCTCTATAAATCTGTATTACTTTTCATTGTAAAAGGGCGGGTCCCGTAAATAAATAAATAACTTATTGTCCACAAACGTCCACAATTTTCTATTTGTTGACAAACAAAAATTGTTAGTGACACGGGAAATAAAAGACGCTTAACCTTAACCAACCCCCCAAACCTTAACAAACGAGTTTATGACTTATTCAACAATAATTTTTTACCGTGTAGGGCAACAAGACGGGAGTTTCACTGAGGCTCCTCAATGTCGCTCTTTTCGTGGTCTCCAGTCTTTGTCGAAACGGCTCGATGTCTTTTCACAGAATTTGGCACATTAGTTCTGTGGATGTGCGGAAAATAAATGCGATGTAGCGGAGATAACCAACTTCGAAAAAAACGGGCCGAAAGCCTATTCAGATATAACAAAAGGCGGCCACCATTATCTAATTGCCTTTGCGATTATTTAGCGTCTGCTATAAAAATGCTGGTTGTCTGCTATTCTATAGTCCATTGAAATCACTCAACGTCCAGTAACCTCGAATACGCGTCGCGCTGCGTCTATGCTAATTTGTTTATATATATAAAATGAGTTTCAGCGTATTTTTTTAATTATTAATAGTTATCATCAACAGTTCATTTTTGGGCGGATCTAGGTAGTCTCGAATACGGTTCGACGAGGTAAGACGGACCAGCGCGTGTTGTCCATCATCGTAGAATGTTTTCGGGTACTCCTTCCACCAAGGTGGAATTTTCCTCCGGGAGTCGGAGACGCAGTTTCGAACTTTTTAGTGTACCAATATTCCCCAACTTGGAGCTATTAAATTTTTCATGAATTCCTTTCAATCTCCGGAGGGCGACAAAACTCGCTATTAAACTGCATATTGCAGGAAGTATGAAAGGTGAGGGGTACAATTTTTCATTTAAAAAGAAATCGTAACGCTTACCGATGTAACATTCACGGAGCGTGGAATGCGTTTATCCAGATTGAGGTGAGTTTTATGTTTGACCAATACGATTATCGCGCTACATGTGTGCGTCTAGCTATCCGTGAAACTGGACGAAGAGTTTAAGACGATGATAAATTCACTCCTTACTCGGTGGGCATCGGGTGTGTGCACGTGGTTCGTGACTCGATACCAAGTCGGAGTCATGCAACAGACGACAGGAAAGTAAGTCTCGAATTACGAATGCGAAATGGAGCCGTAAGACGGTCGAGCGCGGGGCCGTGCAGATAGATAGCGCGGGACCAAACCGTGGAAGACCTATCGTGAGCGTATATGCTGTACGCTCCCCGTAACATACGACCGTATAATGCCCGAACGTTCTGCGTTAGCGAGGCATTATAAATCGCGGATTTCTGCGTAGGTGAAGGGCTCCGACTCGGCGACCGCGGACCTACCGGTCGGACCGTCGAATGACCCATTCGATGTCCCCGTAGCCAAGGGGACATTATTCATTTGGGCGTACGCGCACTACTATCGGGATCTTCAGTAACCGCTTCCTCTGCGTCAGGCGCGAAGACACATTTTACACCGGGTTGAAAAACAACAACAATTGAAAATTTAAATTTTCACATCGCTTCCTCGTAATATCCTTTTATTTGCAAAGCTTCCTTTATGGGAAGGCTTTTTCTGGATTTTTGGCTACCTCGTGGAGGAAGCTCTGCGAATAAAGGGATATTATGATGAAGCGACATGGAAATTTTAATCCCCGACTCTTTCCCGAAAAAATACGCCAATGTTGCGCTCGGTTTTCTGTCGAAACGCATGTCGGATCTGTGCTCGCCGCGAAAAAATACATGGAATTATTTTTATAAAGAATTAATGGAAATATTTTTATAAAAAATTAATGGAATTATTTTTATAAAAAATTAATGGAAATATTTTTATAAAAAATTAATGGAATTATTTTTATAGAAAATTCGTGGAATTACTTTTTGTAAAATCCATTATTCATTTGGGCGTACGCGCACTGCTATCGGGATCTTCACTAACCGCTTCCTCTGTGTCAGGCGCGAAGACACATTTTACACCGGGTTGAAAAACAACAAAAATTGAACATTGAAATTTTCACATCTCTTCCTCGTAATATCCTTTTATTGGCAAAGCTTCCTGTATGGGATGGCTTTTTCTGTATTTTTTGCGACCTCGTGGAGGAAGCTTTGCGAATAAAGGGATATTACGATGAAGAGACATGAAAATAAAAATTCCCGACTTTTTCCCGAAAAAATACACCAATGTTGCGCTCGGTTTTCTGTCGAAACGCCTGTCGGATCTGTGCTCGCCGCGAAAAAATACATGGAATTATTTTTATAAAAAATTCATGGAATTTTTTTTTTTTTAATCCATGGAATTATTTTTATAAAAAATGCATGAAATATTTTTTTATACCATTCGATTTTTACACGAAATCTAAACGATAGCGCTTCGTAGCTTTTTCAATCCGGACATTATTTCTCAATGTGATTTTCGACGTTTTGGAACGTTCTCAACACTCCGACACAAAAAACTCGAAATATTTTTTCCACCAAAACGAGGGGTCGTTTGAGGAAGAAAAACCATTTCAAGATAAATCGACAAGAATTATTGAGGAGAATCGAAGGGATCGACGACTAGGAAACTCGAACGGTCGGACGCTGTTTTACCCTCCGAGCGAGAGGGATTGATGAAGGGCGGAAACTGTCGTGAATCGGGGATAAACGGGAGGAACGTGCCTCGGGATCGTCGACCCATTCGTTCGTACTTATCCCGAGAAAGAACTAAATGTTTCCGTCCTTTGCCGTCCTCCTCGCACTTTTCCATCTTCAACCGGCTTCTAATTTTAATTGCGTAATTTATATTTTCAACCCTTCGCCGGGAGATGGTTTATAATTAATTATGGGAAAGTTGCCGAATACGGGGAAGAGAATTCCGGGTTTCCCCGTCCGGCCGTTGGAGCGAAGTGGAATGAGGGATAGGGTTTCTCGTCTGAGGGGGGGTAAGGGGTGTGCGGGAAACGAAGGTGAGTAGGGTGCTCTCGGGAGCTAGTGGATTCTGGCGAAGAATGAGCTTGTAGAATGAAGGCTACCATCCTTCCCCATTCTCTTCCTAATTCCGAGCCAACCGGCTTCGAAGCTGCAAGTGTTGGATGCGCGCTCTATTCGCCCGGTATATTACCTTCCAGCTATATCAGCCCAACATCCTATCAAACAATAGCTACAATAGCTACTTGCCAGACCGAGCTTCACTCGTGCACAGGCTCGAAACTTTGTATGCTTTTTTTTTGTTATCCCTCTACCAGGCACTTGCCAGGAAGATTGCCACTTTAGAAGAGTGAGTATAAATCCTTGAGAAGAGTATCTTTACGTTGTTAGATCCCAAACAATGAAAACTATCTGGTAACATCGAATAAAAAAAAAAAACTGTAGATTTTAGCATCTTACGCGTATATTTGTGCGAGTATCTGTGAGTACCGGTGTAAGTGGCTAATCGGCGTGAACTTTATTATTAAGAAAACTATGGATTATGTCGGCTCAAGTGCTGCGGGCGCTCTTTGTATCCACAAGTAACCGCAAGTAGCCGTAAGTATCCGTAAGTACCTGTATCTGTGAGTATTTGTGAGTATTTGGGAGTATTTGTGAGTATTTGTGAGTATTTGTGAGTATTTGTGAGTATTTGTGAGTATTTGTGAGTATTTGTGAGTATTTGTGAGTATTTGTGAGTATTTGTGAGTATTTGTGAGTATTTGTGAGTATTTGTGAGTATTTGTGAGTATTTGTGAGTATTTGT
Organism: Ichneumon xanthorius; assembly: GCA_917499995.1. Taxonomy (NCBI): domain Eukaryota; kingdom Metazoa; phylum Arthropoda; class Insecta; order Hymenoptera; family Ichneumonidae; genus Ichneumon; species Ichneumon xanthorius. Next base: position 14,323,246 of record OU824207.1, on the reverse strand, counting down.
GAGTATTTGTGAGTATTTGTGAGTATTTGTGAGTATTTGTGAGTATTTGTGAGTATTTGTGAGTATTTGTGAGTATTTGTGAGTATTTGTGAGTATTTGTGAGTATTTGTGAGTATTTGTGAGAATTTGTGAACATCTGTGGGTATCTGTGTGGATCTGTGAGTATTTATGAATATCTGTGAGTACCTGTAAGTATCCGTATGAGCATCTGTGAGTATTTGTGAATGTTGGTGCCAGTACCGTGGGAGTATCTGTGACAATGTGTATGGGTATCTGTGACAATGTGTACGAGTATCTGTAACAATCTGTATGAGTATCTGTGACAATCAGTATGAGTATCTGTGACAATCAGTATGAGTATCTGCGACAATCTGTATGAGTATCTGCGACAATCTGTATGAGTATCTGTGAGTACCGGTGTGAGTGGCCAATCGACGTGAACTTTATTATTATGTAAATTGTTCCGGAAATAGTCCATAAACGCGATGATTTCCGACACGTCTGGCTCGTCGGTATGCGATGACAAAAGTGGCGGACGCCTATGTGCCGGCTCTGCTGTGCTACCCGGACGAGTCAGGATGTCCTTTGTCCCGTAAGTTAATTAAGACAACAAAGTGTACGGTACTCCGGGGTCTGGGAGTAACACTCGACGAGAGGCGAGGGTGAGTGCGCGTGAAGGAGAGCCAAGGAGTAAGAGAGAAAGATTAAATGAGACGGATGAAAAGACGGGCGAGGGATAAAAAGAGCTAGACCGAGTGAAAGGAAGGAGAGGCCATCGAAGGAGCGAGACTTGAGTGCCGGGCGTCGCGCGGCCCAGTGGCGTCGACTGAAATTCGATGACCAGAACACGACTCTCTAACGACAGAGACCAAATTGCACGAGGACACTCGACAATCGTTAAAATTTTATTATCACCGACAATTATGATCGAATTATTGGATAACGATGCATTCTGCCAAATCGTCGCGAAACTGTTTAATACGCTCCAGAATTAACTTTGTAATGTTAAAGAGTAGCAGGTTGCTGTGGCTCGGGTACTTCGTGACCTTGCTATGAATTATGAAATTTGGAAACCGGAAATGTAGATTTTTTAAGATTTACCGGAAACACGTAACGGTTTGAAAATTTCATTTTACGACCGAAAGTGACATATTTCCCTCTCGGGGTAGAACAAACATACTAACAAATCCGCATCTTTCTAAAAATTATTATAGATTCATATAATATTACATATTAATATAATATTAACGTCAATGGTAATTGTTTTCGAATCGATACAATAAATCGCTTCTCACCGATCTTAAGAAGTTTCATAGATGAAAGAAAAAGTCAAGAAGCTCAATCAATAACTGCAACAGAAATTTTTTAAATAAGTAAAGAAAAAAAATGTATTTAAAACTTTAATGAAAAAGTCCCATTGAGAAGTGAGAGCGTGCCGGAAAAGCGTGAGTGAAAAGCGTTGAAGTCACAGCGGCGTAGCATAATCGTACGTAATAATGTTCCCGTAATGACGTTCTAACGCGAAGAAAAAAAAAGCGCCACCAGTTGTTGAATAAGTAGAATAATTAATATAGAACACTGCATATTCCTTGCTTTCCTTGTGGTCCCGTTTTCGACAATTATTTCCTCGACACCCAACCGCGCTCAATGCATTCTGAGCTATCGGTGCGCGTACATGTGCGCACCAACACGTGTCTGCAATGCGCTTCGCACAAAACTGCGATCCGAATCCGAGAAAAAAAATGGTTTTGACATCTCGCAGTGGCTTCGAGCAGCGGAGGATAAAAGCAAAAAAACGAGAATATCGGATTTCTCAAAACCACACACGAGCACCGGACATCCAAATAAATTCTCGGTGTGCCTATCGGATAAATGAAGCTATTTACGATATTAGTGCGAAAAACTTTTTCCGAACTCATGTGATCGCAGCACTCGCCCTCGGCTTGTGCCGCAAACGCACACAGGTAAAAAAAAATATCGCACTAGTATCGTAAATGACAATTTTCCCACATAAATCACACAATCCATCATTGTCGCTCCCGCGACTAAGGAACTTTACCAAAATTTCTTCGCAAACAAATAAACCCCCTAATCGCTTCTACAAAAAGTATGAATTGTATCAAACTCTTCCGACTGACAAAACGGCGATCCGGATCCGAGAAAAAAAATGGTTTTGACATCTCGCAGTGGCTTCGAGCAGCGGACGATAAAAGCAAAAAATGAGAATATCGAATTTCTCAAAACCACACACGCGCACCGGACATCCAAAAAAATTCTCGACGTACCTATCGGATAAATGAAGCTATTTACGATACTAGTGCGAAAAACTGTCTCCGAACTCGTGTGATCGCAGCACTCGCCCTCAGCTTGTGCCGCAAACGCACACTGGTCAGAAAAAAAAAAATATCGCACTAGTATCGTAAATAACAATTTTCCCACACAAATCATACGTTATCACACAACTTATCATTGTCGCTCCCGCTACTAAAGAACTTCACCAAAATGTCTTCGCAACCAAATAAACCCACGAATCGCCGCCACAAAAAGTATGAATTGTATCAAACTCTTCCGACTCACAAAACGGCGATCCGGATCCGAGAAAAAAAAAATGGTTTTGACATCTCGCAGTGGCTTCGAGAAGCGGAGGATAAAAGCAACAAAAAAAAAAAAAAGAAAGAGAGAATATCGTATTTCTCAAGACTACACACGCGCACCGGACATCCAAAAAATTCTCGGCGTACCTATCAGATAAATCAAGCTGTCGTATAAAAGTCCTTACGGAAAAGTTACAGTGGGTTATGCGGCGATGAGCTACGAGAGAATAACCTCGAGAGGATACCGTCGGAGGGGGAGATATCGTGGCCTCGTGCGTGGCGCAAGAGCGATGCGTACTATAAAACTTATCCGTTGTCGGGCGGGCGCATAATTCGGAGATACTGCCAGTACCCGCCGGGTAATCCCCGTTTCACGGTCGACCAGTGTAGAGCAGAGGACAGCCGGGCCGCGTTCGGGAAATATTTATAATATGCGTCTTAAGCCGGCGGACGGGTCCGAAAAAGATTATTAAGCGGGTCTGGCGGCGCGGGTTCGCGAAGAGGGGGGCGGAGGGGTGTGGGGGGGGGGGGGGGGAGAGAGAGGTGTGGGCAGCGCCGATAAGGGTCTTACGTCTCGCGAGCGGCGGATAGGGGGATGAATATTGGCGGCGGTAGAAAGGGGTTGAGGGTGATCGAGGACAAGAGCCGGTGGCGATTGTGCGGGTGAGGGCGGACCGGGAAAGACCTGATGCTGGCCAGTGCTGGCCCGGTGGCCCGAGCCACCGACCGTTCGGACTGTTTACGATGACCCCTTATAGGGCTATTTCACTACATCGTATAGCCTACATCACGATGGAGAACCTCGAGCTCTGACGCGCGAACAGAATAAACAGGGGTGCGACTATTTCGTCGTTTATGTATTTCATGCTATTATCCTTGTATGGCACATATACATATACATATACATATACATATACATATACATATACATATACATATACATATACATATACATATACATATACATATACATATACATATACATATACATATACATATACATATACATATACATATACATATACATATACATATACATATACATATACATATACATATACATATACATATACATATACATATACATATACATATACATATACATATACATATACATATACATATACATATACATATACATATACATATACATATACATATACATATACATATACATATACATATACATATACATATACATATACATATACATATACATATACATATACATATACATATACATATACATATACATATGTTTTTATATATGAAAATGTACTTATCCTTGACCGTGACTGCCGCTGGTGGACGTCAGGGGCCCGGCTGAGTACACTCCACCCTAACAATTTCTGGATTACAACCCCGTCGTCATTGCCGTCACGTTCGCTCTCGCCTATTCAATTCGATTTATGCGAGCGAGGATCGCGCGAACATAATCCATTCGAACAATGGGGAGGATCGGCGAGACGCTGACACAGGAAAATTATTAGGTACTAACCGAGCGGGTAATAACTATCAACCAAGGTGCTTCGATATTGGCCGGTAAATTGATTTTTTTTTCCTCCCGACAGTCGACTGGTTTACGCGCCCGACGGCGAGACCCGCTCGACCTGAGTCGCTATCTGTGCGCGTCTGAGCGCGATCGTGTCATCTTACTCAACCAAACCCGGAGGAATGGATTCGTTTGACGAGTGGCTTTCAAATAAATTATATGAATTATTTATTTAGAGTATAAACATGGAACTTTCTCGGTGACTCGCTGCTCGATGTGTTTGGGCAACGGGGCGCGAGTTTATAGTTCACAGTTTGGAGTTTAGAGTTTACGTTTATGTTAGGTCGATAAGCAGTCGAACGATCGAGAGACGGCGATTGGCGACCGAGGAAGAGCTGGAACGATCGTGTGCATGGTGTGATAGTTGTTTTGCAATTCAGGCATGAAAAGTGCTACTTCTCGTGCCTGCCGAGAGTGGCGAAAGGGGCGCTTTACAGTCAAGTGTACTAAAAATAGCCGACGTATGCGCAATCAGTTCAATCTTACTGTACGCACCCTTAAGCGTGCGTAAAGTCACCTTTACTTCACTCGGTACGAAAATAGGCGTTTTACGCACCGACTGGGGAATCGGTGCAAAAATGGGGGTTTTAAACTCTCATTTTCACACCTTGTAAAGGAAAATTTGGTACGATACTCGTGCAACTTTTTCTGACGAGTGTTACTTTACAGCACGATTTTTGCGCACGCGGTGCGTAAAACTGTAATTCTCGCACCGAGTGAAGTATTAGTTGCTATTAGTCGCTCTTTCCTAAGACGCCCAATGGTTCACAATCATCGCAATCCGGGCACGAGCTTAAGATCAAATTTAAGCACCAAATCGAGTTCAAACTTCGGTTCGATCTTAAGTTCGAACTCAAGAGCTATCTTAAGTTCAAACTAACGTCATAAAATTCGACCCTAATTGCGACGATGTATCGTAGAGTATATTCAGGACTTATATCGTCGTGTGCGTTTGAAATTGGTGTCTGGCCCCTGTATTTGGAGATCAGCTATTGCATGGGCATTTAATAGTTTCTAGGTGTGTTTGCTCGAAGTCTGAACTTAGGTCGTTGACACGCTCCTGTACCTGATTAGTCTCGAGGATTAAATTATTTACTTAATTAAAACGAACGCATTTGGAGAATTAATTTCCCTGGGTGTGATTGATACATTAATTATAGAAATTGCTATTCATTTTATCGCTATATGGAACGTATAATTTTTTTTCACGTGGATTAATCCGTTCGCCCGGAGCGGGCCTGGCGCCTCGGCCAGTTTGATCCCGCGATTACAATGAACTAATTGCGTGTCCGTTTTCGTCTCCTTGTCGGAGAACACAGTTGCATTAACATCTGATATTTTTTTTTCCTCGTGTCTTTTTCGTTCGCGCCGTTCTAATCGTCGGAATGCACAGAATCGTCATTATTAAGGATGACAAGAGATCTCTTGTCGCGATAACCGGGAACCACTTCGTTTGGTATGCTAATTAATAGCCAGAGTTAGCTGCGGGTGCTGCTTACGGAATTTTTTGGATACCTTGGCTCCGCTCCTATAGACGCCGTTCGTTAGTCCTCGCAGACATTGCCGGTAGTGAAGAAATCGATCGTTCATGTGCAGGTGGATTTTAACTATTAATGAGCTAGACAACTTAAGCGGAACTTTGCCCCTTCGTTATTAGTTATTATTTTCGGTAAAATGGAAATAAAGGCTCATCGACTACAAGAAATTGCGCAAAGCACGGCAAGCGCGCTATGCGCAACGGCGCATGCGCATGGCACGGCAAGAGTGCTATGCGTAACGGCGCACGCGCAAGGCACGGCAAGAGTGCTATGCGCAACGGCGCATGCGCATGGCACGGTAAGCGTGCTATTCGTAACCGCGCATGCGCATTGGCCGTTTTCCACTTTGCAACGCCAAATAAAGCGAAAATAAGTGTTGATTATTATTTTTTTTTACTCTTTCCCTGATTTTCAAGCAACGGAGCATGTAATAATAATAAAATATAAAATGGGGTCTTTTTTTAGATCAATTCGCTTTCTATATCCGTCGCATGTAAAGTGTAATTTGGGTAAAACTCCTATAGATCTTAGCCGATCGGGTCTCTTGCGTCCGTTATTGGTTCAACAGTTCACAGTAAAAAAAAGTGTGCACTTTTTACAACAACTCATTGTCCACAAAGGTCCACAATTTTTTATTTGTTAATTTTCCGATCGCACCATCCAGCTCTAGTTTTACAAACGAAACTACAAACTCAAATTTTCAATGACACGGGAAACAGAACGACAGGTTTGTATATTCAAATCCGAACAAACAAGTTTCTCACTTGTTTAACAAAATATTATATTATATAATATATTATTTTTACGAAATTTCGTATTCCGATTTTACGGAATTATTTTTCACTGCGTTTTACTCAAAGTCCGGTGAAGCCGTTCGATCGCTTCCCGTTGCGCATGCGCATGTTCTTTGTTCCCCCTCCAACGTCAAATAAACCGAACATAAGCGTTGATTATCTCTTAACTCTTTCCCTGATTTTCAAGCAACAGAGCATGTAATAATAATGAAACATAAAATGGCTTTACATTTTTTTTTTTTGTCAAATCACTTTCAATATCCGTCGAATGTAAAGCGTAACTTGGATAAAACTCCTGTAGATCTTAGCCGATCGGGTCTCTTACGTCCGTTATCGGCTCAATAGTTCCTCAAAGCCCGGTGAAACCGTTCGAGATCACATCGCGGCAAAACTTCCAATTGATCTTTCAACCCCAGAGAATTTATATGAAGGTCCGGACGATCGGGCCAAAGTTGGCCGCAACCAGGGCGGTTCCCATACCCCGTCGCTGTTACTTAATCACTTTTCCGATTTATCGACCATTTTACGTTGGACCGAGACGGGCCGGGGGTGGGTTGGGGGGGGGGGAGGGTGGTGAGCCGCCCCTTCGCAAACTCCTCCATTACCGAGATTATATTAGACGTGCCGGCGGCACGAAGCTCGGTGACGAAGTGGATTCAGGAATATTTACTACTCGATCGCGGCTAGCGGAATCAATTCTGACGAGAAAGAGTTATCGTCCCGCGCTGTCAAGAGCGCCCCGTTAAATTGCGTTCTCGCTGATGATTGTTGCGTCACTCGAACACGTCCCTTACAAACATTTCTACGGTTCGCAAGACAAATTTCGAATTTCGAATTAATTTGTCGGAATTGTTATTCATTAAATATAATCGATCAGTAAATCGATCAATCCCGGATTTGCCAACCAGTCATTATTTTTCTGTTATGCTTTTTTTAAATTTTTATTCTTAGGACGAACCGCATTTTTTTTGTCCCAAGATGTCAAGATTGTTACGTTAATCGAACACGTCCCTATAAACATTTTTACGGTTCGCAAGACAAGTTTATAATTTTGAATTAATTCGGGAGAATTATTATTCATTAAATTTAATAAATTTTTTATGCAAAACTGGTATATTAAATTTCACGTACAATTGCGATGAAAAATTAATGTTCTGTGTTTTAGAAACATTGGGAATACGTTGTTTTCAATATGTTACTTTAATTTCAATGAAAAAGTATATTAATTTTTCATCATTATTCTACCTTAAATTTAATGTACCAGTTTTTGCACAAAAACTTTCAGTCCGCTACACTAAGTTTACATTTTTTTTTACACCGCAGAAAATTCCCCGAACATACAAACCAGTCATTATTTCCTTCTTCTGTTCTATTTTTCTTTTTAATTATAATGAACCACACTTTTTTGTCCAGAGTCGTCAAAAGCGCACCGTTAAATTGCATTCGCCCTGACGATTGTTACGTCACCCGAACACGAGGCTATAAACATTTTTACAGTTCGCAAGACAAATTTCAAATGACGAATTAATTCCTCGGAATTATTGTTTGTGACTTTATTAAATATAATCCACCGAACGTCCCGCAAACGCCCCGAACATACAAACCAGTCATTATTTTCTAGTTCCATTCTCTCTTTTTTTTTGTTTTGTTTTTAATTCTTATAAAGAACCGCATTTTTTTTTCTCGCTCCAATTTCTCGGGATCGCGGCTAAGTCGAGGGCGCGACAACTACAACGAGGTAACCGGTCGAGTGCGACTCGGCCGTCTTAACAAGCCGCCACCCCTTAATCTTCATGCACTAATCATGACCTAAAACATTTAACCGGCGAGCGAGTGAAGTACGTTCATTCCCCCAGCTCGCCACTTGCGAATGGTACTCGCCGCTCTTGCTCTTGGGTTTCACATTCAAGAGCGCTCACTCTCCTTCTTGGTCCCGCAGAAACCTCCCTTTCTCGCACACCCCCCCCCCCCCCCCCGCCCCTCGCTCTCTCGTTATCCAGCGCGCACGGCGAAATTTTACGTCAGGGAGTAATTTCCCCGTGCGCCAATATTTCACGCGCGTGCTTGGACCAAGATTGGCTCGGATCCGCCGCACTCACTCGCTCACTCTCTTTTTCCCCTCTCCATTCACTAGCACTCTTTCGTGCACACTTTTTCTTTTTTTCTTTACCCCCCCCCCCTCCCCAACCCCCTCCCGGGGCTCTTTCCGCCTCACTCTCGTAGTTACGTCACACCGAGCTTCGTCATTTTTCATCCCCGTCGCGATAAACGCGACGTACGCCTCGCATGTCGCCCGCCAGCAGAACGAACCTTCGGACCTTTGGTGCGCGTCGGCTTCGCAGATTATCGCCGGAACGAAGAGATGCTCGATGTACAATTACGAGGTGGATTTTTTTTTTTTTTTTTTTTTTGGCGATGTGATCGTGCTTCTGTGGATTGGAGAAAAAAATTCTGGATGTATCGTTGTTCCTTGGTGGGGTGGTATTTTCTTGAACATACGAGGCGCATTCCGGAAAAGCGGTTTGTAGGCCGGCTGGGATAAATACCGCGGAGCAGTTTAAAAATTTATTTATCGGAAACAATTTTTTAATTATCGAGAATTAAAAAAAATGGGTGAATTGTAAACTTAGCGACTTTAAAGGTCAGGCTGTCTCGCCGATATTCGCGGCGGAATGGCATATTTAATGGAATATCTTACGAGCGGGATTTACCTGTTGTCGGCTTGGATCGGTTTTTTTAGTGAAGGTGGAGCGGTAAGTAAAATTAAAAAAAAATTATATTGAATTAAATTAAATTAAAATTAATTCAATTACATAAGAAAATATTTTTAAAAAGTCAAGAATTTAATTTAAAATCATTTAAAATTAAACAATTAACATTTTTTAAAATATACATTTACATATCGATTTCATACGGAGCGACTGTAAAGCGAATGATTGAATACCGATAAAAAAAAGGTCGACCGAAAGAAAAACGAAATAAAAACATTCACCCAACGATCGGCCGTTCTCGCCTACAGATAATTTCTCCGATATATCTCTTAACAAAAATCCATAAGTAGAACATAAAATAATGGCGAAAACCGGTGCATCTTGGGGTATCTCACTTGAAATTTAACCGACGCGCAAGATCGGATGCGCAATTTGTGAACTCGTAATGCCATTAGAGCTAAGCGAAGTTGGTCGGCGGCCGCGACAGCAGGAACGCGAGGAGGGAGAGCGAGGAGAACCGCGGAGAGTGGAAATAACGCCCGATCGTGATAATCACAGGTATCAGATCGAGGCAGGATGAGTGGCGATCCGGGCGGGACGTTCGCCTCCACGGTTCTTGATCGACGCCGGAGGCGTCGTGGATGTTCGTGGCGGGGCATCAGCGAGGCTCGGAAACTCTCGCGGCGTTTGCCGACCCGAGAGAGAGGTGAGTCCGCGCGTTGCGGTGGAGGGATGTCGGCTTTAAACCGATGGAAAACTTTCTTCTACGCTGCCGCCGCGCGGAATATATCCCGCGGAAACGCCGGATTAATTCTCCGTCGTTCGGAAAACTTTACCGACGACTCTTCCACGTCCGGGGCTCTCCGGAGTCCTCGGAGCGCGTTGCAACGTTTAAAGTATTATGCGCGGGGCGTGTTCGATTCAGAATAGTGGCAGATTTTCCTCCCGGACTCATTCTTCCGTCAGTCGCAACGACCCGCTTTGCGAGCCGGACGAAGTCTTAGCTTCGGTTTAAAATTGAGAAAAGTTCATTCTCGGCAGGTTCGACCATCTCGGGGTCTGAAGATGAACGGGGATGAAGCGTTTTTCCTGTTGACGTGCCGTAAACGTAGTGGCAATGACGCAGAGGACCGACGGCGGGCCGACGTCGGGCCAGCACTGGCCGACATTGGGCCAACACTGGGCGAACGCTGGGCCAGTGCTGGCCGACGTTGGGCCAACACTGGGCGAACGGTGGGCCAGCGGTGGCCGACGTTATGCCGGTACTGGATGTATGCGCTTCTACTACGGAATGTATCCTTGAATTATAAAGAATCGCAAGAACGAGACTGAGACTCGTACGGTAAACGGGGTATTGTGTTTGTGGATGATCGATGCAACGGTGAGCGGCACAGATAGGCATCGAGTCTTGGGCACCTGCCCGGCAGTCGATATCGATCAGGATGGCATCACGTACGACCTCGGCGAGTGCATGACGGCGTCCGACTTTGAATCGCTGACGCGTCGGTCGGCAATTACATCATCGTTAGAGGCGAACGCCGTAGGGGCTAAGGAGGCCTGGAAGGATGTGCCGGAGATCCTTGACGAACGGTGGATCTATTATGGGAATCTACAAAGGTAATCTACCTATCGAGAGTAGTGTAGATGGTAAAGGATTCGATGATCGTGCACATCTAGATTGTACTCAGTGATACAGATCTACTGAGGTCTGGAGTATACGTAGAATTCTATGTATATCGCCGTAAGTCCGTAATCTATGTAGAGTACGTAGACTGGATTGAAAAATTTTCCCAGAATTTCCCGGTAATGATTTATTACTAGATTTGGAGTGTAAAATCACTAAACTGGTACAGCACTAAATCCGTATTGAATCTTTCTAAAGTTCGCCAATCCCAGGACTTCAACTTGTTTAACGATTTATTACTAGATTACTAGATAAACAAGTTGAAGTTCGGGGATTGGCGAACTTTAGAATGATTCAATATGGATTTAGTGCTTTACAAGTTTAGTTATTTTACACTCCAAATTTTGATTCTGTTATAAAAGAAGAAATGATTATGGGATTTCCCTACCACAATAGTTATTGTTATTTAGGGCCATACGCTATCGGGCTACATAGATTAAACAGACAAGGTAGATAAACTCTCCCACAATTTCCAGATCACGATTTGTTACCAAACGAATAAGTTGAAGCGGGGTCTGGCGAACTTTAGGGGCATTCAATGTAGATTTAGTGAATTACCAGTTGATGGGATTTCCCTACCACAATAGGTATCGTTATATAGAGGTATAGTTATGTACGTTACATAGTCTTACCAAATGAATAAGTTGAAGCGGGAACTGGCGAACTTTAGGGGCATTCAATATAGATTTAGTGATTTACCAGTTTAGCGATTCTACACTCAAAATTTTGATCCTGTTAAAAAAGAAGAAAGGATGATATAGGGTTACATAGACTAAATAGAACAGGGGCTTATTTTTGAGTCACTCGTATGTAAAACGCATACGTTCGGTAACGGTATTCATTCACATGTTTATACGCATACAGCGATAGAGCGTGTACGTTTTGCAAACGAGTGACTCAAAAATACCCTCCCAGGTTGACTAACTTTCCCAGAATTCCCCGGTCACGATCTGTTACCAAACGAGCACGTTGGAGTGTGGACAGGCGAAATCTGGGGGAATTCAATAAAGATTTAGAGTTTTACCAGTTTAGCGATCTTGCACTAAACACGTTTATCGTGTTAAAAAAAGGAACGAAGGATGATAAGATTTCCCTACCACAATAGGTATCGTTTATAGGGCCAATTGCCACAGGGCGTACCGGGATGCAATATACGTGAAACGTATCACAGCAGAATTCGATAAAAAGCGGGGAAAGTGGAGGCTCGAGGTTCGTTGAAAAATGGAGATCGAGGTACAAGCCTTTACAGAGACAGGGGAAAAGGAATAGGAGGTAGAACAGAAGATGAAGGGTTCGTTACTGGTCTCAGCCGGACCGACGGTAACGCAGGGCAAAACGCATTTACCCTCCTCAAGTGAATTCCCAAGGACGCGATCACTCGACGGGGCTCTCCGTTCGGACAGAGACACACGACCGCGGAGCCCTCCATCGCGCTGCCTTCTCTCGCATCTCTCGCAAAAACGCTCGATCCACTTAAGATCGAAAAGATTGGACGGGCGGAAAAGAAGCGCACCCGGCTCTCACCGCGGGCGCCATTTACAATTTTCCGGAGACTATTTTCTCAGCCTGCGCGATCCACACCGGCCCCTGAGTGAGACTCAAATTAAAAAGTATAAATCAGGTACAGAGGTCACCCGGAGTCGCCGGTGGAGAGGGAACGGCAAAAGAAACGAGCAAGCAAAAAAAAAATCGGGCTCGTCCGGAGGGGATAAATTAGTGGCTGGTCGGGTTTGCGAGGGACCGAGTCTCACGGCAAACGACTAAAATCCTCGGTGATACGAATACTACCGAGTGATATATATTCTGTCGTGTAAAGTGAAAGTAAAAAAAATTAAAACGGTGCAGAAAAAATTTTAATTTTCAAGAAAATTTCTTGAAGAAAAGACGTCCCGTTTCCATTAAAGCTGTCTGGCATGGAGTTTCAATTCTTGTGATCTGCAAAATTGCAGATCCGACAAATCGGTTTAATATTTTATTTCCAAACGTGGTATTTCGATTACCTGGCAGAAATGTTTAGACGCGTTACATCGGGGCCTGACGAGGACCCGACCAAGCCTTGTCGGGGCATCGTGTAACGCCCTAAAAATGTTTACCAGTGCAATTGCAGGAAACGGCAGTTGAACAGACGTGTTTCCATGCAAAGCACCTAGCCATCTTTGCTCTCTCATACAAAACCAACGACACCAAAAAGCTCGTACAATCCCGTAAAACTTTGTCTTCCGGCGCCGATTCTCGTGTTCTTCCTCTCGTTTTCCGGCGTCTCTCAAAGATCTTTTCCCTGGCGATATTCTTAAACTCTCATGCGACTTTGGGCGGGAAATAGAACCGTACGACTGGTAAAGTTATGTAGTGGAGCGTAGAAGAACTCTAGTAAGTTACCTAGCAGAAATGTTTAGACGCGTTACATCGCACTGAGAAAAAGGATAGTATTTTCTACTATACCAATAGTTCCCAGGGGGAACGTCTAGGGTAAAAGTGGGGAATATGGCGCGGTCCATATATCATTGATTTCGTTTGGTACGTGTTAATCGAGGTGGGCCATATTCACCACTTTTACCCTATATAGATCGTTTTTGATAGCATATAGTCAATTGTTGAAATTATAATTATTATTGCAACCATGATTTTTTGTCACCGTTGTAATTATAAAATGTAAACGTTCCCCCTGGGAACAATTTTTTATGGTATAAAGTCAGTATTGTTACTTTTACTATGTTATTTTTTCTCAGTGCGGGTCCTGGCGAGGCCCCGACCAGGCCTTGTCGGGGCACCGCGTAACGCCCTAAAACTTGTTCCCAGTGCCATTACGGAAGAGAAGGCAGTGTTTCTACGCAAAGCACCTACCAATCTTCGCCCTCCCATACAAAACCAACAACACCAAAAAGCTCGTACAATCCCGTAAAACTTTGTCTTCCGGCGCCGATTCTCGTGTTCTTCCTCCCGTTTTCCCGTCTCCCCCGAAGATCTCTTCCCGGCGATATTCTTAAACTCTCACGCGACTTCGGGCGGTAAGTTCGAACCGTACGACCGGCAAAGTTGCGTAGTATCGGTACGTGAGGGGCGTTGTGTACGCCGGCTCCGCCGCATCACGTTCCGTCCGGCGATAGCGTCCTTCTTCGCGTGTGCACCGGAAGTGCGCCGGTGTGCTCGTTTGGCGCGGAGACCTCCTTCGCCTCCCCCGTCCGACCGGCTGTATCGGATAACAACGAGTAACAGAGCTCTCCGGGCCGAGAACGAGGAACACACGGAGACGCCGGAACGAAAAGGTAAGAGACCGGAAGCGAATCGGGCAAACTTTGCCGGATAAGGACTCGATGCGAAGTGGCCAAACTTGACCGCACTTTTTCCAGGGTATCCAACGGGGTGTACATCAGGACGCGAGTGCATGTGCATCCCCCGCTCCCGAGAACCACCCGATCCGGCGACTCCTCGCGTTTGTTTTTCGATTCGCTCCGAATGTCCCGGAGTTATGGTATGTCGTTTCTTCTCGTTCCGGCTGGGCGTGCCGGCGAGAGTGCCGCGCGGATCCGGCAAAAGTTTCTTCGTTACCGAGGGCTGCCGCGGAGGGTTTTCCGAGCGAGGGACTCGTGTGCATGTGTGTGTGTGCGCGCGCGCGCGAGCTTGTGTGCTCAAGGGTGTGTGGGCAAGAATCGTCTCTCGGGCGAATTAAATGCACGAGTAGCGAGAGCTACTTCGCCATCGGCGCTGATGTGTGTGTACCGGTGTGTCGCTGTAACGCGGGGGCAACTTCTTGAGGTATGGGGCGCTACGTCCACGTGTGGCCCTGCGGCCATGCTCGAGAGGCAAACCGAACTCCGTGCCGTGTGTGTGTGTGTGTGTGTGTGTGCACCTGTGTGCAGGCTCGAGCACTCCCAGCGGCCAATAATTACGACGGCTTAAAGAACTCGAGTGCGCCGAAGCACACTCCGAACCGAGGAGCAATGTCAGTTGGCAATTAGTACGTAAGTTAATCTTGTAAGGATCCAGGGGAAAACTTTGTCGCGAAGGGAGTTTCTGTATTAGTCGGGCTTTACATTTTTTTTTTTATTCTTGCAGCAAATGTCACGTGATAGAGGGTCATATCTTGGGTCGCTCTGGAGTCTGAGAAAATTATGAATTTCAATTTTTTAATGTAATTTTTTTTTTATTTTTGTTAGAGCCAGAAATGTGAGAGGCGTCGATGAACCGCGTCTGTCGATGTTCACGACAGACGCGCGTCGATCAATTTTTTTTTTTTAGTTGTAAGAGTTACTGCATTTTTTACTGGGCGCCTTAAGACAAAAAAATAATTTTTATTCCATTAGCGCTGAAAATGAGAGAATCATTGATGAACCTTGAGTTCGTGACAGACTGGGCTTTAAATTTTTTCTTCTGGCAAATGTTACGTGATACACGGATATAGCTCGGGTTGCTGGAGTCTCTAAGAGTATTATGAGATTTCAATTATTTGGGGTAAAAAAAGAGAAAAAAGTAATTTTTTTGTTCGAGACAGAAATGAGAGAGGCGTCGATGAACCTCGCTTGAGTTCACGACAGACGCGCGTCGATCGATTTTTTATTTTAGTAGAAAAAGTTCATGCATTTTTTACTGGGCGCCTTAAAACAAAAAAGAATTTTATTTAATTAGCACTAAAAATGAGAGAATCATTGATGAACCTTGAGTTCGTGATAGACTGGGCTTTAAATGTTTTCTTGCGGAAAATGTAACGTGATACGCGGTAATATCTCGGGTCGCTGGACTCTCTTCGAAAATGATAAAATTTCAATATTTCACGGTAAAAAAAAGCAAAGACAAAAAAAGATTATTTAATTAGAGCCAGAAATGAAAGTCATCGATGAACCTCGCTTGAGTTCACGATCGACTGGAAAAACTGCGCTACACGAAGTGACCCGTGCCAATCGATATTCCGCGATTAGAAAAATCTACTCCATTTTTTTACTCGGCTCCTTAAAATAAACAAAAAATGATTTTTATTTAATTAGCGCCAAAAATGAGACAATCATCGATGAACCTTAAGTTCGCGATAGACCGGGCTTTAATTTTATTTCTTCCAGCAAATATAACGCAACACACAGTCACATCTTGGGTCGATGGACTCTCTCGAAACATAAAATTCCAATATAAAAAACTTACAAAAAGAAAAAAATATGATTTAATTAAAGCTAAAAAAAATTAGAGATTCATCGACGAACCTCGAGTTCGTGATATTCCGCAAAAACCTTGGTGCACGAAGCGAAGCACCTCGACCGAATTTCCCGATAAAAAAAACCATTTTTTTACCGGGCTCTTCAATGACCATTCCCGAAACAGTTTTTTCCTCTGTTACGCCAGCGGAACACTTCCACAAAAAAGCGAAAAAAAGTAATAAAAATTTCCATGAATTTTTACCGCTTCGAGAACTGTTATGTTTTGTTCGAGAATTATTTCCCGCGGTCGATTGTGAGCGCCGAACGAAAATACCTGTCTCCCGACCGTCCTTGACGTGTGCGCGGTGCACAATAAATATACCGTATCGAAAGTTATATATCTATAGTTGTGATGAAGTAACGAAGAATGTCGAGGCGTCTACGAGCCTTCCCCCCCTCTCTGTCGGCCGCCTCGCCTCGTGGACAAAGTTCTAACGACCCGAGTGAAGAGGATATATAATCCAAGCTTTCCACTTACTCGCATTCCGAGGATCCCGGGTCCTCCTCATCTCCCTCGCCGTCGAGCGGTCATAGTGGTAATGGTTATAGCTGTACAGAGCGCCGTATAGGCTGGTGCGAATGTGTACAGCGGTATGAGATATAGACAGGGACATCAGCGAGAGCGCGAGTGCAGTCGCGAGATGACCGGGTAATCGATAGTTGATCGGCGTAACGCGTCGAAGAGGGGGGGGGGGGATGGGGGGTTTGGGAGGGGGGAAATCGCGCGCGGGTTCGGAGTGCCGGTTAGCAACGACGCGGATCGTGGAGGATCGATTACGCGCGGCTTATAGTAGAGCCTATGTGCGTTTATGTGTGCCCACAGAACACCGGCCTTAGTGGCGCACGGACATGAGATGCGACGTTAATGCTGCTGTAGTCATACTACGTGATAATAATAATAAAGAAAAAAAAAATTATTAAAAAAAAAAATGGTGAAAAAAAAATAAGGAAAAATAAAAGCTGTTCGGGGCAGTTTGAATGGATGTTGCTACACGCGATCCTGTCAAGGATTACCGTAGGATACCTGCGGTACACGTTCATTACTAAACTTTTCAACGAGCCTCGGCTATACCACGGAGATCAAGAGAACTCCATCCCAAATAGTTTTAATGAAAAGTTCTTTTTTTTCTGTTCGCGTCACTGTAAAACAGGAATTCTCCAAACTCCTGGGAGAATCTGTGAGTATACGTGAGCATCCATATCTGTTATCTGGCAGTATCCATATGATAATCTGCGAGTACTCATATCAGTATCTGTGAGTAACCGTAAATCACAAACATTCCTATGAGTATCTGTGTGTATTCATATGAGTATCTGTGTGTATTCATATGAGTATCTGTGTGTATTCATATGAGTATCTGTGTGTATTCATATGAGTATCTGTGTGTATTCATATGAGTATCTGTGTGTATTCATATGAGCATCTGTGTGTATTCATATGAGTATCTGTGTGTATTCATATGAGTATCTGTGTGTATTCATATGAGTATCTGTGTGTATTCATATGAGTATCTGTGTGTATTCATATGAGCATCTGTGTGTATTCATATGAGTGTGTGTATTCATATGTGTAACTGTGAGTATTCATATGAGTGTCTGTGTATTCACATGAGTATCTGTGAGTATTCATATGAGCATCTGTGAGTATTCATATGAGTATCTGTGTGTATTTATATGAGCATCTGTGAGTATTCATACGAGTATCTGTGTGTATTTATATGAGCATCTGTGAGTATTCATACGAGTATCCGTGAGCATTCATATGAGTACCTGTGAGTATTCGTGAGGTATCGGGTGAGCATCCGAGAGTGTCCGATGGATACGAATTTGATTACTACCTAGATTTTCACAAATATTGAGTAATTTTCTAATAGACTGAAATCGCCCATATATCCGCTGTCAAAAAGAACGACGGCCACACTACCCAGGCATTACTCCACATCGCCCGGATAAACGATATTCGATACAAGTTGACAAATAACGATCAACCAACCAATATTACACCCCGGCAAGGATGACAAAACTCACATCGCAGCCAAGCGATACCCTCACATAAAAAAAATTAATAATAATTTACAAAAAAATATAAACTACGCTACCGCGAGTTTGATTGCCGTGGAAAAAAAAAACCACAGAGGATTACCGTGTACCGACGAAATAGCCCGGCCATCAGTTACGAGTGCATGCATCGGCGGGCCTCGGGAGATAAATTGCCATCTAACCGTGATCCAGTCAGCCAAGATATTATAATAACCTAATAAAAGTGATTAATATAGCCCCCGGGCGATATATTACCGGGGGATAGGCGGGTGCACGTCCGGACGGGCCGCTCGTCTATCCGCGGACGAAGACGAGGTACACCGGCATAAGTAGTAGTGGGCCGCTGACGGTGCCGGCAACGACGCCGCGATTCCCGGCTGGGCGTCTATCTTACTCTCTTACCGTGACGTAACGGCGTTGCCGAGCATGCACCCTCGTTTCCTCAGGATTTGACGAATGGGACGTGGCTCCGGGGAGTACGCGAGAGCCCGGACCCGTCCGGATCACCGGCCGGTGGCGCGGTCTCGCACACGAGCGAGGATCTCAGCGGGACGGGAGGTCGGAGGCCCGGCTTGCAACTCGATAGTCCAGGTCGTCGCATCGTCGGAAAACCGATAGCTCCGGTGAAAGACGGAAAGAAAGAGGAACCCGAGAGAAAGGCTCTTCGGTACCGCCACGGTATTGTAAGCTCCGAGCGACCGCTCCGTCTCTCGCTCCCGTGGACATCAATCGGCTCGATTAAAAGCAATCTGGTCCACGCTTCACCAAAAAATGCTCAGGGATGCGCGCCGAGTCGAACCTCCCTTACCGACCGAGCATCGACCCAAAAAGTCCCAATCTTTTCCGCCCTGCTGCTTCTTTCTCCCGGAGATCCTTTCTTTTTTTTTTTTGGATCTCTCCTTTTAGAAACCCTCAACGCGAACGTTTCCTGATACTTCCGGAAATCCACTTCTCGAGAGATAAGAATATGTGTGATATAATCGGCTCGATTAAGGTCGTCCCGAGCTGTACTGACCCGCCAAACGTGAGTTTCAGGGAAAAATTCGAACATTTGTCGATGGGATAAAAATCTGAAAAAAATCAACCATATGGGAGGTACTTTTAATACCTCTCATACTGTTTTTATGTAATATACTGCAAATACTGTTTTTATGTAATAATAATTCCAAAATGTTATTGACAAATTAACGATAAAATTGATTGTTCAACAAATGACCCGGTAACTTAACTATTTTTTTTCCATAAACATGATTCGTTTATTTTCTGAATACGTATAAATTTTATCAGAATTTTTGGTAATCTTTGAAAATTGCTTTTTTTCTATGTTCAAGCTGTAAAAAAAACCGCAATTTTCAAACACTACAAAAAATTATGAAAAAAATCCACACCTATTCAGAAAAATAAACGAATTATTTTTACGAAGGAAAGTAGTTAAGTTGCCAAGTAATTTGTTGAATATTGATTTTTAACGTCAATTTTATAATAACAAATTGGAATTATTATTTCACAAAAACGATCTTTCCAGCACCTCCCATATACTTGATTTTTTCAGAATTTTATCCCATAGAGAAGTGTTCTAAATTTTCTCTGAACTGGCCTACCTCAAAAGCAATCTGGTCCACGCTTCACCAAAAAAATGTTCAGGGATGCACGCCAAGTCGATCCTTACAGACCGAGGATCGACCCAAAAAGTCCCAATCTTTTCCACCCCGCTGCTTCTTTCTCCCACAGATCCTTTTTTTTCTATATCTCTCCTTTCACCGACCCTCAACGGCAACTTTCCCCGAGACTTCCGGAAGTCCACTTCTCGAGAGATAAGAATACGTGTAATATAAGTTAACCGTATGTGTAGTTACAGACGGAGGTTCCGGGCGAGGAACTATCCCGCGATAGTCTCCGTCCGACACGTTCGCGCGAGAGCAAATTGAGTTTCCGACGCATCAGGCTTGTTCGGAAACCCCGGAGAGAGCCCCACGTAGGAAATTCGTAATGTCCCGAAGTTTGAAATCCGATTTTTCCTACAAGTTCCGGGTGTATCGCGCGCGTTTGTGTTTACTCGCACGTGCGTGCGCGTGTGTGTGCGTATGCGTGTGCAGGTTGAACGTCCGCGCCATCGGGAGAGCCACTTGGTGAGCGCGTCGGAGTACGTCACTTTGCTGATTGACTCGACCGTTTGATCTCGATGGGATGGCTCGTTCCTCGCCGATACCTTTTTCCTTTTTTTTCCCTCCGACAATTCCACCGGTGGACTTTTTTTGTTCCGGTCATTCCGCGCTCTTCCGGCGAGCAGAAGAAGAATCGCCGGCCATCAACGGCCGCGCGGCGGAGTAAGCTACGGTATTCCGTCCGTCAGCCATTTCGGGGCGAAGCCATCCCCGATTTCTCGACGTGTGCAAAATGGCCGGGCGTGAGACATATTAGGGGCAAGGCACAAGTGGTCCCGGCATCATCTCGTCCCGGAGTTTCCGGAGATCCGCGTTGATTGGCCCCTTCCCCGGACTCACCCCTCGCTTGTCCCGAACTTGTGCGGAAACGTGCGCGGATAAAGTCCGGCACAACAGCCCGAACCGTATCCGTACACGGTTGGGGATACGCGGCTCCGGCGCCGAATACAACCGCCTTTAAATTATAGCCGGGCTAGCCGGACTTCTCTGTCGTAGCTCCGTCTGACGGCTCGACACGTACAAAACGCTCCAATTTCAGCTGGCACCTGCGTTTCCTACTGGACCGGTATAACACCGTTGCCGCGTCCCCCTCCGTGTTTCCCGTACCATATAATACCGTATCCATTCTATTCGTCTATCCGTTTTAAAAGAATTTCTTCATTCGCGCGTTCCACGGTGTACACTCTATCGTCGCGAGGCGGAAAGCCGTTTGAGCTCGAAGCTCCCGGTACAATGATATCGTCTAACGTACATACCCAATCGGCCCGGACAATGAAATACGGATTGAACGCGATGGCTCGCTCCTCTGTTATTGAACATGTGCTCTACGTACCTGGAACAAAGAAAATAACATTTCCGTAAGTCTTTTGATTAATCGAATGTACATGACACACAATAGTTTATACATTATATGCTTATGGTAGGGCGTTAAAAAATCTATTGTTGCGTATCGAAACGCTGCATGATAGATGCTCGTACGAGTATCTGTATTATAATAAAGTTCATGTCGATTGCACACTCCCACAAATAGTCACAGATGCTCACAAATACTCATACTCACGGATATTCATAAATGCACATACGCACGGATACTCATAAATACTCATACTCATAAGTACTCATACTCGGGGATTATCATACATACTCATACACACGGATAGTCGTAAATACTCATACTCACGGATAGTCATAAATACTCATACTCACGGATATTCATCAATACTCATACTCATAAAAGCTCATACACACGAATACCCATAAATCGTCATATTCACGGATATTTATGAATACTCATGCTCACGGATACTCATAAATACTCATACTCACGGATAGTCATAAATACTCATACTCACGGATATTCATCAATACTCATACTCACGGATACTCGTAAATACTCACGGATATTCGTAAATACTCACAGATATTCGTAAATACTCACAGATATTCGTAAATACTCACGGATATTCGTAAATACTCACAGATATTCGTAAATACTCACGGATATTCGTAAATACTCACGGATATTCGTAAATACTCACGGATATTCGTAAATAATCACGGATACTCATAAATAATCACGGATACTCATAAACAATCACCGATACTCATAAATAATCACGGATAGTCATAAATAATCACCGATATTCATAAATAATCACCGATAGTCATAAATAATCACCGATACTCATAAATAATCATGGATACTCATAAATAATCACCGATACTCATAAACAATCGCGGATACTCATAAATACTCGGTTGCACTCGTTAATAAAAGCAAATACTCATAGACACTCGCAATTTAGAATATCGCCACAGATTATAGAAGGAAATATCGAGTGCGTCTATGGCCCCGAGCATCCACTCTCGAACTCGAAACCCGGTCGCAATTATAACAACGACTTTTCCATATATTAAATATTATAATGCACGTTTAACGAGATACTTATCGGTGCATAAAGGGTGACCCGCGTCGGATCGCCATCGCTCGGAGTAAATTGCGAGTAAAAGTACGGTGGATATCGATTTCGGTGTCGGTATAGCTCAATCTATTATTCTCTGTGCTGCATAAAACACGAGGTCTCTGGGTCTGCGCGCGCGTGGGAGACGCGGTGCCTCGTACGGCGTATCTATCTAATGCGTTACAGCCGGAGTACGTACGAGAGAAAGAAAAGGGGAGAGACGCGGAGAAAGGGGAAGAAAAGTCCCGCGAAGCTGGGGCTCCGCGCGGACAGGTGGGTTTCATGTATGCACGTCGCGAGACAATAACCCGACGAGATATAGGCTCGTCGTTAATTAGCGATCGGGTGGGCGCGCGGGTGGTCGCGCTCCGCGAGTGTGTGCGCGCGCGTTCGTGTGTGTTAACGTCCGGCTGAGATGACGCGGCCTGTCTGAGCACTCGTCCGCCTCACGGACGCAAAAACACACACACACATGCACATCGACAGATGTGTATAGACGGTCAGCGGGATAAAAGAGCGAGTCAATAAGCCTGTCCCTTTTAAAACGATGATTGCAGCAATAGGCCGTTACCTACGTCGCATTCCTGCCACTCGGCTCTATATCTCTATCTCTTGTATCTTTTCCACTCCGGGCCGCTCTCGTTTAATCTCCCGTGTCATTTCTTTTTCTCATGGTTTTTTTTTTTAATTTTTTTTTTTTATTGTTATTCTTATCGATCCATCTTGCGCTTGATAACTCCGATGGTAGAAGCGAATGCCTCGTCGTTAACTGCGCTGCGATGGATTACTACAATAAAAAATAAAGAAAATGGAAAAAAAGGAATTAATGAATGAGGATAATTTCTGGCTCGATCAGCGGATCCGAGATCAAGATCGCAAACCCATTTGGATAGAGGATCGATAGGCCGACGTCGTTATGGATGGGAGTATCGGTGACGCTCGGCGATGAAGCGATGAAAGTGTTATCGAAGTGCTGGTACACAACATTGGAACGGGTTGGCGGCGGCGGGGAGAGCATCTCGTGGCTCGATGACTCGTAACGCGCGCTGCGCTCCGCGCGATAACGACGAACGCGATCGTCAATGTAGCACGACGACGCGGAACCATCGCGCCGCGTCGTCGGCAAAGGGTTGAGCGAGGGCGCGGGCTCAGTTCGGTCAATTGAATCATTTCATCGAGCCAACGAGTCGTGTCCGCGCCGTACCACATTTTATACGACACGGTCGCGGCACCCGATGATCCCCGACACAGTTAATAACGTCGACCACGACTCAATATAAGTTACGCGCGGATATATTGAAATAATACTTTGCGAGTAATACGATAAAGAACGTTCTCTTGTTTTGCTTCCTCGTTGACGAAACTGTGTTTCAATTTTGTGAGGTAACATTTATAAATTAATAAAATTAATTAATAAATTTATAAGTTTATTTATAAATGATATATTTTGTTATTTGTAAATATGAAGATTTTTCAAAATCGGAACATAAGATTCTTTCGGCAACGATATAAGCGACTCCGACGCTTCGCGCACCCGCTATGGATTATGAAAGTTAGGAAAGGAGCATTCAGATTTCCGGAAGTTTGATTTGGAAATATGTCACTTCCGGTTTAAAAATATCATTTTTCGATTGCAAGTTAGCGAAATAATTCATACCGAAAATTCATCGATTTTGGTTCGGAACACCCATTTTTCGTCCGGAAATGACGTCACGTCGGAAATACGTCACTTCCGGTTTGAAAATCTCTTTTTTTGATCACAAGTTACGTCATATGGAAAAACGTCGATTCCGGCCCGAACACCCATTTTTTTCGTTATTAAGTGATGTCACAACGGAAACTCGTGATTTCCGGTTTTTCAATTTCATTTTTCGACCGGAAATGACGTCATACTGTAAATACGTAATTTCTGGTTCGAAATTCTCATTTTCCGATCGGAAAGTGATGTCACATAAGAAATTCATTACTTCGGCTTTGAAACTCCAATTTTTTCGACCGGAAATGGTGTCATATAAGAAATGTATCACTTCCGGTTTGAAAATCAGAATTTTCTCGAAAGGAAGTACAACGCTTAAATTACCGGTGACACTTTCCGCTCACATGGAAGATGGACCGGAGCGTTACAGACTCATAACATTCCTATTTAAAAAACGGATATTAAAAAAAAGTCCCAGTCGACCATTGTTTTTTTTTTTTTTTTTTTCTTTCATACACAGAATCATCGTCGAGTCATGAAGAAAGCGCCAAGGCGTTTGTGTCGATACCCCGTCTCGTCCCAGTAAATTATCAATGACTCTGCACAGTAAGCGTAATGACTACACCTCATTTCCGATCGTGGGAGCGAGGCATCGGTCTCCCCGGAGAGGCGCACACTCGGTCATTCTGATCCATTACATCGGCGTAATGGAGTGTGTATCTCGCCTCTGCCGCGATACGTTTATATCGTAATGTCCCTTGCATAACGTATCGCGCGAAATTGCATATCCATATGTCAACCATACTTATAGAAAGTGGACGACGAATATAGCCGCATCGGTAACGCCTACTCGAATGAAGTGGAGTATCGCGCGAAGCAACATCTGGCCTCGTCCAGTTAGAGGGAAAGAGAGGAAAAAAAAAAAGAGAGAGCGAAAAACAAAGAGAGAGAGGACGAATGAGATGTACGAGATGCGGGGTGGTTGGCGAGATTGAGGTTGTGGAGAACGACCGGATACTATAACTTATGGATATACGCTTATTCCCGGTAGAATCGATCCCCCGAAGCTTCATTGTGTCGGGAAGGGAGGGGAGTCCCCGTGAATGGGGGGCTTTTTGTAGCTCTCCGGCTCTCCTTCGTCGTTGATGGCCTGTTCGTTTTGTCCTAAGCGCAGCGACTCTTTTCCTCCTCGCATTCACCCCGGCGGACATCAAGGGGCAAGAGAGAGCCGAGCGAGTGAGCTCGAATTTGCTCCGAATTTTCCAAGAAATTCCCTCTCCGTCACTCGTTGCGACCGGCGAACGGGCGAGGGACTCGCTCCGCACTCGACTATGCGAAGAGCTCTCTTCTTGTTCTGTCCCGGTCGGATCTCTCTCACAGGGGTGTTGTTTAAATAGCGTCTATTCATAGCCGCGCGACCAAATGAATGGACCGGAGAGAAGCCCGGTCACTCTGGTCGCCAGACGCGAGTTAACCCGCGGTCTGGCGCATTCGCGTTGCGGCGAATTCTCCGCAAACCTTTGCCCATCAACGAAGCTGCGATATCCCGACCCCACCGCCCCACCGGCGGAATGGTCCACCGACGGCCGCGATATAAATAACAACCCGGCCACCTGTCCCTTTAATCCTTCTTCCTGAACTCCCGTTAAGAGTCGAGCGGACTGCATATTTTTGGCGTCTTCGCGCTTAGGTGCGCGTATTCGCGGGACAGTTTGACGGCTGACTACGCACGAGATTCAAGAATAATCGCCTTGGAAATGCATTAGATATAGGCTGAAGAAAAATATTAATAAGTCGAGTGCGATTCGCTTGCGGACTGCCGAAGAAAAAATTTTGGTCTTCCTGTTCTTACAATTCCATACGGGATTGTAATATAATATGTTTCAATGTTATATGGAATTGTTAGAATTGAAAATAGAAGTGACATTTTTAAAAATTCTTTGGCAGGCCGCAGACGAATTTTTTTTATCAATGTGTATATATATATGTATATATATATGGGATCGTTGATTATACGGTCGAAAAATTTCACCGAAAGTTAATAACTCAATGACTCAAGTAAGATTCGCTTGCAGGTTGTCGAAGAAAAAAAAAATGGTTCTTTCTATTCTTAAAATTCCATACGGGATTGTAATATCATATGTTTCAATATCACATGGGATTGTAAGAATTGAAAGTATAATTGAAATTTAAAAACAATTTTAGCAGTCCGCGAACGAATTTTTTTACCAGTGAATATATATATATTTGATCGTTGATTATTGGGACGAAAAATTTCACCGAAAATTAATAACTCAATGACTCAAGTAAAGCTAGCTTGCGGGCTGCCGATGAAAAAAATTGTTCTTTCCAGTCTACTTTCAATTCCTACGATTCCATACGTGATTGAAACGATAACATGTCACCTTGATGGTCCTGCCGTCGTTGTTTCAGTATCATCCATATGATACTGAAAAAAATCGCTTTCGGCTCCCAAAGAATTCTTTTTTAATTTCAATTCTACTTTTAATTCTTATTACAATTCCATAATTGCAATAAGAATTAAAAGTAGAATTGAAATTAAAAAAGAATTCTTTGGCAGGCCGCAAGCGAATTTTTTTTTCAGTGTGATCGTTGGTCATTTCGAAAAAAAAATGTCACCAAATGTTAATAACTGAACGACGAGATATACATGCGAGAACCGAATCGCGGTGAAACTCAGAACGCCAGCTGGAGCGCGCTGCGTTAGTCACTGGGACAATAACGTCCGCTCTATCTCGCTGAGATTACGATATAAAATATAGACGGGCTTTACGAAGAAGAAAAAAAAATTCTTCGAACCCGATTATTCCCATGAGTTTACATTTCACATTGGTCATCCGTCACCTCGAACGCGGTGCGTCGCTGATAAATTCAGCGCAATCGGGAGATAAAAAAAATAAAAACAAATTCTACACCACCTTTTTACCGTGCAAACAGGCGAGCCTCGAGCGATAAATTTTTACGTCGAATACCACGTACGTTTACGAAAACTACACAAATATTCTGTCAAGTAGGTGAGAAATTATCGATAAAAGAGGAAATCTGGTTGCATGCAATCGACACCTATGTAAAATCGAAAAAAATCGAAAAAAATCGGAAAAAAAAGGGTGTAAAAAGTCGTTTACGCACGTCGATAATTTCCTTTCGCAAGTGAACTCGATTATTCCCGCGAGTTTACATTTGATATTGGTCGTCCGTCACCTCGAGCACGGTGCGTCACTGATAAATCCAGCGCAGTCGGGAGGTAAGAAGAAAAAAAAATACTACACCGCCTTTCTACCGTGCAAACAGGCGAGCCTCGAGCGATCAATTTTTAACTCGAATATCGCGCAAGTTTACGAAAAAAAAAATATATATATTTCTGTCAAATATGCGAGAAATTATCGATAAAAGAGGAAATCTCGGTGCAAGCAATCCACACCACCTATGGTTGAGAAAAATGGAAATGGGAGTGAAAATTCGTTTACGCACGTCGATAATTTCTTTCCGTAAGTGAAGGAAACGAGAATGCATTTGCTCGCATATACGTATATATATATATATATATATATATATATATATATATATACGAATGTACATAGCATATATAGCATGGGAGAGAACGGAGAACGAGAGGCGAGATAGCGGGTCGTTGGTTTGGACGCGAGATCGACCTACGGGGCCCCTGCGAGACCGAAGCCCTTACTCTCTATCCCTCTCCTCAGCTCCGCGAGCGAATTTGTAATGCAAATCTTTAGGTCGAGCGGTTCCGAGCGCGGATGGCAGAAGGAGCCGCGCGATACGCCGATGACGGATGGTCGTGTGCAGAACTCGGCAGAGAAGCGATGTCGCCCGGCGAAATCCTGTCGCCTGTACACACGCGCGCACGTACCGTATCTACGTGTGGACACACTTAGGTGTATGCATGCACGTACGGTTTCGAACCCTGTACCCATGACGGATGAAGCAGTTCCGAAAGGCGAAATGCTCATTTCAGGTTTTCGGTGTTTTTACCCAATTTCAAAATTCCGTATATAAGGTTAATTTCTAAGGATTTTTTTTTATACATTTTTTTCCATATACGGTGTTCGGGTTTTCTACATATATGTCTACGTATGCACGTACGGTTTCGAACCCTGTACCCATGACGGATGAAGCAGTTCCGGAAGGCGAAATGTTCATCTCAGTTTTTCGGTGTTTTTACAAAAATTCCAAATTCTGAGTATGACGTTAATTGGTAAGGAAAAAAAAATTATTATTCAAATTTATTCAAAATAATAATTCAAATTATTACTATTTTATAATTATATTATAATTCGAAATTATTACTATAATTATAATTATATTATAATACAAAATTATTACTATTATGAAAATTCAAAATCCCGAGTATGACGTTAATTGGTAAGGAAAAAAATGATTATTCTTTTTTAATTATTATTTTTTTGATGTTATCGAGAAACCAGTTATATTTCTCCCTGTATACTCTCGGGTTTTTACGTCTACAGAAATGTCCAGTCATGACATTTCTGTACGGTGAAACTGCGGAAAAACTATACCGATACAGCCGGTCTCAGGCTCGATTCCCGCTGTCGGAGCTTCGTGGCGTTTCCCCGAGAATGTAAACATGGCTTATAGGTATATACATCCGACACTCACACTTTATAATTATCAAGCGTGAGTGACCGATACATATATCTGGGGCATCGACCCGTCCATATTTTTATTCTCAACGAAGCTATGAAAACTGCGCGAACCGTCAACCTCCCGATGTTTAGGTCCGAAAGCGAACCCGTTAACTACCAGGACCACCGCACTGGTTAATTATTGTATTTGATAAAAGTTTCAAAACCAATTTCAAATTGAAAGAAAACTGCACCGAATCGTCGGTGCAGTTATTTAACAACCGCTCCATAATTTTTAATAATTAGCTCCCATCGATTTTCAACTTAACAATAATACCGTTTATGAACTAATATTTTTTTACGCATAAATGATTCCCAATCGGCCCCAAAATGGTTATAATTCCCTACAACAGCACCAAAAAATATTTCACCAAATGAATTTAATTATAAATTTTTATGTTATTTCACGTAAAAATTATTGCCAATCTACAACAAAAATGTCTATAACGTAATTAAAAAATATTTAACCAAATGAATATAATAATAAATTTTGTATCATTGCAACGCACAGTAGTTACGAATGTCGACTCCAACCGATTCGACTATCAAAAAGCCTCCAACATGACGGACCTCGTAAACCAAAAATGCGAGAAGTATTTTTGATCCGCTCACTTCCGTTTCTCTGCTGACCACAAATTCCCTTTCATCGCGTCTCCCGCCGCGTGCCTGTCTCCTAACGCTGTTACGTCTTTATGATCCAGTTAGCATGTGCAGTTTCAGCGCGGTCGTCATGGGCGTCCTCCGTGCGGACTCGTCCGCGATAATATTGCGTGTCGCCGCCCGCGGTGTTGGTTGCATTTTGCATTTGGCGAGCGACGGCCACTCGGACTATTGGATTTCCTTCCGTCGCCGTTGGTGTTGATGCGCGTTTGGATATCCTTTCGGACTTTGACGCCGAGGACGGCAACGAGTCGGGCATTGTCAGGCTCGAGAGCCGTCCGCCGGAGGGTGCCCTAACTCTAATTAAATAACGTGAGAGATACGCTCTCGCGAAACGGTCCGGGGCGACGCGGGATGCTGATCGTACCGAGAGCCATTGCGGACCCGCTCCGATTAATTTCGCAGCGCCACGACTATTTATGCCCGGACGAGACTGTCTCCCGCTATGCCGAAGGACAAGAACCGTTTCCGTATGAGACTGCGGCGATCCCCGGTCGTCCCCGCTACTCCTCGTCCCTCGGGATATGAATTGCTCTCCCAACTCCGCCGTGACGTTTCATCATCGACGATGATAGCCCCGCGTCCCGTGGACATTCCATTATTCATCCCTGTCTCATACCCGACACGGTCAGTCCGACGAGAGCGCGCGGTCGAGTCATCGGTAAGGGCGTTAATCAAAATCGCTGCCATCGGCGCGAAGACGAGAATTTCGAGAGTCATTTTTTAGCTTCCAATAATTCGGGGTTTAGTTTGTTGGTTTTGGAGATTTTTCGGATATTGGTGAGATGAACTTCGATGAGGAAGTGGCAATTGCGGGGCGAGAGGAAGGAAGTTTGTAGGGAGAAGGTCGATATCGGAAACTGTAATTAAGTTTCCTCAGTGATAGCGGCGCGGGCGGTCGAAAGGAAAGTCTCATGCACAGCCGACATGACATACGCTTCACATGAGACTTCCAATTCGATCGTACATGCGACCATCCGTGAGAAAAGTTGATTACAGGTTTCCTTACCGACCGCGCTATCTCGCAAGGTACAGGATGTTAGCCCATCATATTTAGAAATTCTAAACTGTGAAGGATGTTCTGAATTGTTCTAGGGCTGTTCGTCACTGAGAAAGAGAAATGGTTGAATTACACTGAGAAAAAGGATGGTATTTCCGACTATAGCGAATAGTTTCCAGGGGGAACGTCTATATAGATACTTTCTGATAGTATATATTCAATTGATTAAACTATAATTATCGTTGCAATCATGGTGTTTTGTCATTGTTCTAACTATAAAATGTAAACGTTCCGCCTGGGAACTACTTTGTATGGTAAAAAATCAGTCTTGTTGCTTTTACTAATTTTTTCTCAGTGTAAGCAAATGCGCGGTGACATACGTTAAAAGGTGTATTTCGTTGGTACAACAAAAATGTTTGTTTCAATCGACAAATTTTCAATAAACTGAAGCAAATAATATTTAGCAAAACAATGCTTTACTTGTACCAAACAAATAACAGCTTTGATCGTATGTCACCGAGACTTTTGGTTGATCCAACCAATTTTTTCTGAGTCTACAATGTTCCAACCGGATAAGTTTCTAAGATAAAATCCTTAGCGGTAAGGTGAAAAAAACACTTTTCGACGCGAGCCTCTCATTTTTGCTAAAAAAAATGCTGTCTGCTGTTCCAAGTTGTTCTAGTTGTTCCAAACATTCAAGCGCATGCTCTTGAGAACAGAATTAACCCTCACTCCATATACGTGTTTTCCGCACCCTAATTCCACGTACCGGGGTCGTTTTCCGCGGCGCGCTACCACACCCACAATTATTAATAGAAAAATCGGAAAAAATGCATGGTTGATCCTTGGAATGCCCTTTGGAAGTGCAAACAGGAATTTTTCGGATATTGTTATTTAAACAAAAAATATTTTATCGAATATCAAGCAATGCGCGGAAAAAACGCTTCATTCCGCGGACAAAAACGACCCCCCTACATGGAGTGAGGGTTAAGCGTCACATCGATGGCGCGATCAAAATATGTGCCGTGACGGAATCAGAATTCAAAGTCCGTGAGTTCCCGATCTGGGAGAGCGTTTGGGAGGATAACGTGGGTCTTCTCGTTTTCCCGGAAGTGTGAAAAGCGGAGTTGCGTGAACGGTAGTGCCATGTCGTCGTTGCAGCGCTCGCGTTTCTTTCGCCGCCGTGGTACAGAGGGTAGTCTTTCAAAGGGAGCACACCGTAGTGCGCGCGGTCGTGCACCGATTGTGTCGAGCCCAAAGCACGCTAAGCTGGCTTTGAAAGCGCGGCATGGCCGACGCGTAAGGGAGAAACTGGAAGGCGCAAAGCAGCCAGCCAGGGTGTGAGTGAGCTTTCCTTCGCTCCTGTAGTTTTTTTACCCCTCCATTTTTCTCTTTTTTTTTTGTTCCTTCCTCAGTCGCGTCGATTGTCTTTCTCTTTGATACAGGAATCGGTGAGGCAAAGGGGCTTTCGTGCTCCGTGTAAACGACGCCGACGAGGATGCAGAGCGGGCTTCGCTGTGTAAGTGTTACGCCCCATGCACGCTGCCGGGCCACGAGCTGTACCGCGCTTCCGCCTCGTTCTCGGTCACGGCTTATCGAACAGCGAAGCATACCGGGCTGGGACGATGGCGCACATAGATACGCTCGCCGAGACCCCGAGCCTCTACTAATAATATGACCCTTGCATAGAACGGATTATCCACGAAACGCCTTCTCATCCAAACCGGTGGACCAAACCGATCGCGCTCCTCGACGCGATAGGACTAAGTCACAAACTAAGTCACAATATCGCCCCGCGTTCGGGCGTCAAAAGTAGAAGTGTAACACTAGTTGCTCGAGTTTAGTTAATAAAGTGACCTGTCGTTCGTAGACGGGAAGAAAGAAGACAAAAAATTTGTAATAATTTAAGACTGGATAGCAGAAAATATTGACACGTGGGGCGGCGATACAATGGCGCACATAGATACGCTCGCCGAGATCCGAGACTCTACTAATAATATGACCCTTGCATAGAACGAATTATCCACTAAACGCCTTCTCATCCAAACCGGTGGACCAAACCGATCACGCTCCTCGACGCGGTACGACTAAGTCACAAACTAAGTCACAATATCGCCCCGCGTTCGAGCGTCAAAAGTAAGGAGTGTAACACTAGTTGCTCGAGTTTGGTTAATAAAGTGACCTGTCGTTCGTAGACGGCACATAGATACGCTCGCCGATATCCGAGATTCTACTAATAATACGACCCTTGCATAGAACGGATTATCCACGAATCGCCTTTTCATCCAAACGGGTGGACCAACCGAGCGCGATTCTCGACGCGGTACAAGTAAGTCACAAACTAAGTCACAACAGGATCGCGTTTGGCCAACAAAAGTAAGAATCGCAACACTGGTTGCTCGAGTCTCGCCAATAAAATGACATGTCGTTTGGAGACGGGAACGAAGAAGAAAAAAATGAGCAATAATTCAAGACTGTATAACAGAAATTACTGACACGTGGGGCGACGATACGTCTCATGCCAAGTGCATATCCCTCGAAGCGCGAGGTGGTTAATTGGGTGAATTATTTAAGACAACATTTTTTGTTAACCCGGTAACGATGTTCAGTTCGTAGGAATGACAAATTCACGGGTCTTAATATAGTGGTTTTTTATAAATTATTCGAACGGCTCGCTTAAGGTCCGTCGTTCGAGAGGTTACTGTTATTGGATCGTCAATTTTTGTCGACGTCGGATTCTCCTTTTCCCTTGAATTAGGTAGGAGCGCCTCGCATCGTTTAGCGACACTTCGTAATTATCGGGTCGGCCCAGAAACGGAAAAAGGCGACGAATTATAAATTGCTCCGTCGACGCTCGCCAACGAAATAGCGGTCCGTTAAAACAAGCTTTAAAGTAGAATGCCAATTGATAAGGTCGATCGGCTGTAAATAGCGAAACAGCAAGTAGTCGACCATCACGTAGGGCAAAATTGGTGAATAGGGCTTACGTCGATCAGCACGCGACCTAATGATTTGTGGGTCGGGCCACATTCGCTACTTTTAGACGTAATCGTACCGAACCGTTTAATGTCTGCCGCTTATTTTGCCGCGCATGCGCCCTTGCCATGATTGACAGGTGTATCCATAACCGCGTGCAGTCACGATAGAGTCGGGCTATTCTGCATGAGCAACGAGTTCTGAAATTTCCGCAAGCTTTGTCGGAATTCGGGAATTGAATATTTTATATTTCTGTCTTTTGAATTAACCGGAAGCGATCAAAATGTCGTAGACAGTAAAAAAAAAAGATTCTTCTCTCAGTCCAGGTGTAGCAATAATAATTGCTAACGAGTCATCGACATTGGTCCTTCAGCCCGAGAATTGTTTCGGTTTATTATTACTAAATAATAAACTAATATTTATTTAGTTGCGATTTATGTGGAAAAACGTAAATGCGCGTTTGTGTACGGTTGCGAGCAGTAAACAAAAAATGTTTAGGTTCGGTTTTTGTTTTTCATTCTTTGGTTGATGGAAATTGTGCCGACCAAAATCCAAAATTTTCAATGCATGATCATGCGTACGTGATAGCATCCCGAAATGGATGTGCAAACAGACCGCCGAAGCTTTTCAAGGGAAGGTCCAATTTATGCTGGTCGCCTTGATCTGCTGTGACTCGGTTTAGTCGACACGAGCTGTCCGCCGGTTCTGTTACAGACGTATTGGCTATTTATCGGTGGATGCATGATTCCGAGCAGGGTCGAGCGGGTACGTTACATTCGCTCGTATCTGTGCACAAACCTCATTCCGGCGCATGGATGTTGGCCAGGAACGAGACTCCGAACGGATATGTCCCCGATCGAAACTGTCACGCTTCGACGGACCAGTTGTAATCGCATAGAGTCGAGATTGGCCGAGGTGATTACCCGCTCGAGATCCGCGATATGCCTAAACACGCCGCCATACGTGTGCGCCGGGCATGCCCGGGGCACACGTATGCTTGCGGCATCAAAAGTGAAGATATCGCGTTTTAACTACCTCCGTCGGTTGAGCTCGATTCAATAACGTCTAGTCCCCGGTACGGCACCTATCAATCCACGATACCCGACCCGATAATCCCCCCCATAACCGGTCAGTGTACGGTTCTGAAAATTGTCGCTCGCCCGATATCGGGAATATTGAAGTGATTCAGCAGGTCAGTGGATAGATTGAACATCGGTTAAATTCTTCTCTTAAGCAAACAATGTAACACTTGAAAGAACACTGTACTCTTGCACTTGTATGTGTATATATCTACGTATAAGCCCATCACCTTGTTCTCAAAACTCGGACTGTTTTGTGGGTTTGTCACTTTCGTTTCCACCACCTCCCTAAAGTATGACATCTACGCTATCCTCTCGATTTAGGTTAATTTAGGTTTATCTAGTTTGCTAGATTAGGTTATTTAAGGTTTAGGCTACGTGTGAGCTAGATTAGCCCTTTGCAGCTCAGTGTTTCATAGGTGATACACCTCTTTGAATTCAGAAAAAATGCATTAATAATCAAACAGTGCATATGAAACGTCATACTTTTAAAAAATGTATCCTTCAAACGGTTAAGAGTTGGCTGCGTCTCTGCCTGGCTGCGTGCGTTTCTCTCTATGTTTACTTGCGCTTGAAGTTAATTATTTCTTATTTCATATTAATCGTATTCTCAGCATTCTCCGTATTGCATTTTCTGCTCCTGCACTTTTCCTATGCCAGCTTACCGACTTTTGCACGTTGCTCTTAGGTTGCTCTGGCCCTACAGCACATAATGAACAGCTCTTTCTCTCCAAACAGATCAATGAAACACTGTCAAATTTTCATGACATCCCAACGAAACGTCATACATCGGTTAGAAAATTTCCCAAATTTTTTACAATCCCCTTTCCAATACAGCCTATAATTTCTCAATTCGCATAAGGTCCCTTTCACGTATGGAATACGATTTCCCCAAAGACCCGAGCGCGCATGCGCCGTATGTAAAAGTTTCTATTCTCAACAGACAGTCCAATGAGATAACTACCGCTTGGTATTCACCGAGACCAGTTCGAGCAGCCTTAGTTCGATCAACAGTTTCGATAAAGCATACCCGACCCGAATACATTCGCTTTTATTTTTTAATCCCAAACAAAACCGCAATAATCCTATCTCATACACGCGCCCCGGCTCAGCCGGGGCCGGTAATTGATACAACAACGACTGTCGAGATAGCGAGGGAGTGGCAATGGGGGAAGAAAGTTGTACTCGCGTCGAGAGAATCACGGAAGGAAGGAACTTACGAGTCCCCGAGGACGTGTGTTCTATGTGCGAGGGAGGGTTTGGTCGAGGGGGTTTTCGACGCGCAACCCGGAGTTCCCGGTTCGCCTGCGCCACGGCCTGAGCCGGCTACACCGGACTACTTTACGGCTCTTGTTAGACAACAATAATAGTACATGCGCCAAACGCCGCGGCCAACCGAGCATAATAATGGTCGGTGAGCATTCGGGGGCGACTTCCTATCGGAACTTTAATTAATACTACTCTCTGCCACCTCCGGTGTACCACTCAATTACTGTATCTCGTTTCGTCGGTCAGTCGCTCGGGCAGGAAAGGCCCCGGTTGGCGGGCGCGAGGCCGCGCACCGAATTTCGGTAAACCCGTCCGAGGCTCGTTTTATCGTTACGGCAATCAAGCTCGCCCCCGATAAAAATTATCGCCGATTCGTCGATTCGCGATAACGCGCCGTCGCCGCGCTGGGAATTCGGAGACGCGGACCGAACGCACCCAGAAAAAAAGGTTTATTCCAAACAAAGAAAGTTTATTAAGGACGAGGAAAAATGTTTGTTTGCTTCATAACCTAATTGAGCGTTTATTCATTTCTAATATTTTTATTTGTTTCATTGTATTATTCTTATTATTTAATAATGTTTATTTTAATCTTATAAACAAATATTTATGTCAAATAATTTTTTATTTATTTCGTGACAGACCTGCTACTTTTGGGCGTATGGGAATAATGTGATATATGAATGACGCAGCAACGAATTTTTTGTTGAATAAGATATTTTTACTTTTACTTAATGTTTTATTTTTAAATAAGCATACAAATCCGTTATCTACGCACAATTTCTCTAATCACGTCGCACATTGCACTGTAAAAAAATGTTTGAAAATTAATTAACAGTATTGGAAGCTTTTTTACATAAACTGTTTGTGAAATTTCAAACACATGTGCGTTGCAATTTTGCAGTATAATCTGCGTTTTTCATGAAAACTTTTGTAAATTTCAAGCAAAATTACAAAAGATTTGTAATTTTAATATCTGGTATATTTATTTTACAAGCAAAGTACATTACCGTTTAATTAATATGAGCAAGCAAATTTCAAGTTTCAGTACATTAAATTTACAATTTATTTTTACAGTGCAGTTATACTCGTAACATAACCAATCTTGAAGTTGGAAGTTGGACTCATTCCATAACCACAATTCGATCAAGGTACACAGCTTGAAGTACACAAAGTTTCATAGAAACAAACCGATGAGTTGCTTCTCTGTTACAATATAGCGGTTCCCTGTTAGGAATAAACACAGTCTTGTACTGTCAGAGAGAGATGTTTTCATACGACTGACGCGTTGACGACGCTGCAATGCGCGCTACCGAACAATAGCCGCGTTTTCCTTGACGTCAAATATCCGATTTCTTCGGTGCGAATGAACCTTTTTTATTTTGCAGTACAAAACTTTGAATAATTTTTTTCACCTACGCTAAAGAATAGTCGTTACTTGAATCTAACAAGGATTTTGTTAAGGCAAGTAAACATTTCTTTTATCCCAATAAACGTCATACGAAGATCGAAATTTATTTGTTTTTTTACATTTTTATTTATTTCCCGGAACATTCAGAGCTGGAAGGAATTCGCGAAAGATCGAAATTCTTCGAAGGGGAAATTAACGATTCCGCGTTCGTTCCCCTCCGAAAAATGCGGCATTCTCGGTATCGCGAGGGGCAACTTTTTTCCGCGCCCCTCCCCGGCCTCGGACTCGGTCAGTCGAGTCGCGGTGGAAAAAGCGAGCCGGCTCGACGCGAAACCGGGCGCGGATCGGCACGAGGCTCGATTTATCGCCGCGAGCATACCGATCGGCGGAAGCCCCCGATCCAGTTGAATAATGTCGACATCGAGGAATTCGCCTAATGCGGGAGGCCCGCGAGCGGCCTTCGATCGTGGAAAAACTCGGATATAGCCGTTCGGATCGGTTTTTCCCTGGAAACGATTGTTACCAGCCCGGAGGAGAGAAAATTGAGACATCTTCGAAAGCCCGGCGAGACAGCGAGTCCCCTCCGTGTTTGCTTTTCAGTCGGGACACACACACACAGGTCGTGCGGCAGTGTAGTTTTACTACTGTGCTATGTTGTGTTATACGCGGAACAGGCGTAACAGGCACGTCCCGGGCTGGTACTCACGAAATATAAAGAACGAAAATTATTGGGGTGTGCGAGAGCCCGACGCGGGGTTAGGCGGGGTGTGGAGGGGAGGGGAGGGGGGTGGGGGGGATGATGAACCGGTGATAGTATAGGTATAGGCGGAGTGCAGAGAGTAAAGGGAACGGAAACGAGTCAGGCGAACGGGTGGATGAAGAGGGCCGCACCTTTGGAGTAGAAGCAGTAGCAGCAGCGAAGTCTGAACCGTGAAGCAGCGTAGCCCAACTCCATTGTCCGAGGGTCATAAATTTCTTAACCGTTGGAAAATGCATTTTTCCGCCGGTGCACCGGGCGTTGCAGGTAGATATAGATGTGCCTACCCTCTGGGCGGCGGGTCGCTCGCCCCTCCGCGTTAAACCCTCCGGATCGGGGCCGGTTCGCAGACTCGCTTCTCTTTTTTTCACTTTTTTTTCCCCTCCGGTTTCTGTCTTTATTCACTCTGGGCCGACGAGCCGATCCGAGCTTTTCCGGCCTTTTCTTCTCACCTTCGGATTTCAGGGAGCTCCATCAAAGATTCAGGGGGAAAGTGCTTAAGGGCGCGACTAGAGCAATATGGACGGGACACTGTTTTGTATGAGATCGATAAATTCTCATTTTTTAAATATGAGAACAGAACAAAAATTCTTTCTTTTGTAACTGTGTCAATGAATTTTTTTTGGAGTTATGTAGGTTCGAGCGCTTCACACTAGGCAAATGAGGGCTGGATTTTTAAAGTCGTTTATGCACACTTTTACGCATCTATTGATCAGAATGGATGGGTATTCGCAATTAATACATTAATTGCGATGGATATATAAAAATGTTAATTGGTTTGTGTTAATATATATATATAATATAAATTAATGTAATATATATTAATATAAATATAATTGTGCTATTATAAGTGATAGAGTCCCTTTAAGAGATGCAAACCCTATTAGTGACAATCCTTGGGACAGCCCGTGAAAAATTTATTTCGACGATTTTTGTAGATCAAAAACAAAAAAATCTCTAAATTGGTACAATTTTCAGAGTTTTCATAGGTCGAAGCTCAATCTACTCCATGACTCAATGACTCAATGACTCTATGACTCTATGACTCTATGACTCTATGACTCTATGACTCTATGACTCTATGACTCTATGACTCTATGACTCTATGACTCTATGACTCTATGACTCTATGACTCTATGACTCTATGACTCTATGACTCTATGACTCTATGACTCTATGACTCTATGACTCTATGACTCTATGACTCTATGACTCTATGACTCTATGACTATATGACTATATGACTATATGATTATATGACTATATGACTATATGACTATATGACTATATGACTATATGACTATATGACTCTGTGACTCGATGACTCGATGACTCGATGACTCGATGACTCGATGACTCTATGACTCTATGACTCTATGACTCTATGACTCTATGACTCTATGACTCTATGACTCTATGACTCTATGACTCTATGACTCTATGACTCTATGACTCTATGACTCTATGACTCTATGACTCTATGACTCTATGACTCTATGACTCTATGACTCTATGACTCTATGACTCTATGACTCTATGACTCTATGACTCTATGACTCTATGACTCTATGAATATATCAATATATCGCATCCGATATGAAAATTAGGCAAGAGATAACAAAATATCTGTTTTTAATTCCCTTCGCAAGGAATGTCCTTTCTTAATTTCACCGCTGACTCGTTCGACAAACCTATCGAAACATATATATATTTGTCAACAGATCGGACAATTTTTCCGGGATAATTACACTGTAGACAGAAAAATACGTGCCGCGCCTCAAGATAAGTAGGGTCCCAGTTGAGACCGCAATCAGTTGCGCGTCGAACGTCCATCCATTGCAAACAACCATTTGGCAAGGCATGAAGCTCTCGAGCACGATATGTGCCATCCACATCTATATCTATCGCGATAGCTCTTCGTCCCAAATGGCATTCCCGTTACCGTCATCGAACGACAGACTGCGATCTAACGATTTTTTCCCGCATCGGCGCCCCAGCACCGAAATTTCCGGCGCGAAGTATATTTGTCCAAAAAAAAAAAAAACGAGTTTGAAGGACCGAAGAGTGTGAAAAGCTGGACGTAAAGCAGACGCGGAGCGATGTCGTATGAGGAGAAGGGAGGAAATAAGGAGAGGAAGAAAATTGTTGAGGGTCCGCGTATGAAACTCACCGGGAACGATTGGCTCCCTCTCGAGGATAGAGAGGGAGGGGGGGGGGGAGGGGGGAATAAAATAGTGGTGTGTAGCTTACGCCCACGCCGGGTCACGTAACGTGTAATCGTAAACTTACAAGATTTCCAGTCACGTTCGGCGAAGCTAGTTCGCTCTACTACGTCTGTAGCTCGCTACACTACGTATAGCTGTCCTCGGCTCTATCCGTGTCTGCAGGAAAGATACCACCGGGGAGAACGAGACGAACGCAAGAAGTCATGAGACGGGATGGACGCCGAGGGGAGAGGAGGCGAAAACTAAGAGGGCATAGATATCCTTACAAAGTGGATGAAATAAAAATAAAAAATAAATTTGAAAAAAAAAAATGAAAAGGATGATAGGAAAAAGCGAGATACGCGAGCGGAAGCTGTTGATGGAGGTGTAGATAGATTCTATAGATATAATAACGGCGTTATGTACGGATGTGTATGTGTGTGTGTGTGTGTGTGTGTGTGATGGAGATAATGTAAGTGGGCAGAGATCGCGGATACGCGGTCGGTGAGGAAGGTTATGGAAGAAAGCCGCGGAGAAGACGGTGAGGCCATATTGGAGCAAGAAGAGGAACGTTCACTCCGGCCGAACGTGATCGATAGAGTA
This sequence comes from Ichneumon xanthorius, assembly GCA_917499995.1. Classification (NCBI taxonomy): domain Eukaryota; kingdom Metazoa; phylum Arthropoda; class Insecta; order Hymenoptera; family Ichneumonidae; genus Ichneumon; species Ichneumon xanthorius. The sequence goes on along the minus strand of OU824207.1, from coordinate 14,282,683 downwards.
ATGGTTAATAGCGTACGAAATATTATAGATGGGAAGATCGATTACAATTACATTATTTCCGCAATTCACAGCGCCGATGTACGCCTACCGACTTCGCTTTCACCTCGAATTTTACGCGACGAGGGACGTGGGGGAAATTTTTCTTCCACGGGGAAATTGGAGAACATTTTGGATAAGGAATTATTCGTAGAAACGTGGCAATTTTATTGTAGAACATATAAGTGCTATTAATAGAAAATAAATAGAAAAGATAAATGTGTTTGGCTGATCGACTTTATAGAGACACGGGGCAAAACGGGGTAGCACTAAATTTTTAGACAAATTCACCGAAACACTCGCGGAAAGGGGAAAAATTGAAGCTTCACTGTAGTGCGCATGCGCGACTCAATTTTGTATGTCTGAATTATGGGAGAATTATAGAAATCTGAATTATCTCCGAAAATATAAGAAAGATTAAAATGAACCGTGAGAATGAATCATAAACGAAATCCAATCGAACTCCTCACGTTTCTACTCCATTCCACATTTTGGATAACGAATTATTCGTAGAAACGTGTCAATTGTATTGTAAAACACAAAAGTGTTAATAACATCAAATAAATAAATAAAATAAGCATGTTTTGCTGGTCAACTTTCATATAGGCACGGGGCAAAACGGGATAGCGCAACATGTTTAGAAAATTTCTCTGAAACACTCGTCGAAATAGAAAAAAAAATTGAGGCTTGACCGTAGTGCGCATGCGCGACACAATGTGGAAGGGAAGAACGGGGCAAAATGGGACTGTGAAGCAAAACAAGATAATGGGTAAAAGCGCAATTTTCCAACAATTTTCCAACCGCCTTTGAAAATCCGGATCTATCCTTGTGCCAAAATGCGGCATCCAAAAATGACTGGAAATTTGAGTTTTCCACCCCACCGTCCCATTTCGCCCCGTCTCCCCTACCGCCAAATTCCAGTCCGAATCGAACTAACCCGAATTATCGCCGTGACGTCTGACAATTAAATAAATTGACGACCGGCAACGAAATTACATTTAATTGCGTTATCGTAATATTAAAATGAACCGTGAGAACGAGTGGCAAACAAAATCCAATCGACCCCTTCACGTTTCTACACGCCAACCCTCCGCCGTCTCACAATGCGCGGTAATTATTAAATAATTCACGAAGCTTCCGCGCACGTAGCTGCACACGTACGGAATACCGTAATGCTGGTATCGGTGGGGTCAGAGGCGACTTTCTCTGTCTGTTTTCAATTCCAATCGTGTGTGAAAATATACACTGTTGCCGACAGAGTGGCTAGCCGCGAGGAAGTACGTGCGGAGGATTACACAGGGCTTGCGGGCCACGCCGGTGCATCGCGTCGCTTCGAGCATCAATTTTCACGGTCCGGACACTCGATGCAGCCGTCGGGGTGAGCGAGGAGACCTGGAACAGAAGCGATGTCCGACCGTCGGACAGGAGCGTTGAAGCGAGTGCGACAAAGAAAAGGAAGCGGACGACGAAGAGGAAGGCGGTCACTTCCGGCGCTTCGCGCTGCCGCGGGAATTCGCCCTTCGCCTCGTTTCCCTGCACGAGCGACTCTCTGTGTACAAGGGATACAAGCCGGTACGCTGGTAACGTACGTAACAACGTACATAGGCGAGAGGGACATTAATTACACTTTCGGAGACGCCGGCAACGCTGTCGTTCGCGGTACTCGAAGTTCTCGGGCCCTTAACAACTCGGAGGGATGAATAAATGCCTCTGAGCCACCCTCCCTCATACCCTGTCACACCCCCGCGCGGCGACTGGGTTGTCCTTTCGGGACGTCAGACTGCCACCCAAATGGCTATCGTAAATTGGAACACCTGCGACGGTTGAATAGATATGATTTTTTTTTATTTCGTAGATCTCTGGATTTCCAATTTTTGTGATTAGGGGAGAGGGGGGCGAAATGGGATAATGGGACAAAATAGAATTTTCTTGAAACTTATGGATAGTGGTGGTAAGTGGGGCAAAACGGGTTTAAAATCCAGATGTATCGGTGGGAGAAAATGGGGAGAGGTAATAAATTGAAGAAGAAAAATTTGGTGCTTCGATCGATCGTCCCATCGTCTGCAGCATGCACGCTGCAAGATATTTGTACATTTAAGGGTGGAGGAGCCGTTTTTGACTAGGCTGTCTTGTCGGGACGTCAGACTGCCACCCAAATGGCTATCGTAAATTGGAACACCTGCGACGGTTGAATAGATATGATTTTTTTTTATTTCATAGGATTTTATTTCGTGGATTCCAAATTTTGCTGATTAGGAGAGAGGGGGGGTGAAATGGGATAATGAGGCAAAATAGAATTTTGTCGGAACTTATGGATGGTGGTGGTAAGTGGGGCAAAACGGGGTCTAAAATCCAGATGTATCGGTGAGAAAAAATGGGGAGAAATAATAAATTGAAGAAGAAATATTGAATCCTTAAGGTGGTGTAAACTGTACAATCTTTTTTTTTTATTTGACAAAATGCTGACTCAATTTCAAAAACTTAAAAATGTTAATTTTTTTTTTGTACAACATATTATTTCCCTACAAACGGTATTTTTGAAATTTCAAGGTTGTACCTAAGCCGGACGATAGAGAGATTCATTTTATTGATCTTTTAAATAAATATGATAAAATATACACAAAATTGTACAATTAACAGGAAAATTATAACGGACGTTTGCTAAATTTACGAAGATTTCTTGCCGTCTGTTTTATAAATTTATCACTGTTATTAAGTGGAAGTCCGCGAATTGATTATACATTGTAATGAGAAAGGTATGACGCGGTAGCTGTCAAACTTAAGGATGAATATGAGTGAGATTAGCGTTCGGGGTATTCTCGAACAGACGTCGCGAAAATCCTGCGACGGCGGAAGAGACCGTGCGCAGTATATCTGCTATATATGTATATACATGCATATACTAAATGCGCATGCAGAAGGGGGTGCGTCTGCACGACTGACTTCACGGAAGTGACAGACTTCACGCTCGGGCAATTTGGTATGTGCGATTCAATTAAATCAGAGACGATGTCGAGATGATATGAAGTATGTATACATATATACATATATGTGTATGTGTATGTGTATGTGCCTATGTATATATGGATACCTATTTTCGATCCGCCCAGTGAATTAAGGGAAAGATAAGGACGCATTACGCACAATGTTTCCACCCTCACTGAGTTACAAACTCTGTTATTTGTTGTGCGCAATACATTAACGACGACGAAATGCAGACTTGCCAAACTAATGAAGATACATGCGCGAACGGTTTGCATCCTACAACCTGCTCCTCCAATTGTTCCTTCAAAGCCCCAAGTTCTCCAAATTCGAAAAGGATCTATGTTTTCTTTTATTAATTTAAATACCGCTCTTTAAGAACTTGGGAATTACCGCGGTCGGTACTGAAGACGGCGATGCTATTTTTAAGTTTCTAAATTAATCGACCGCTTCGCCCTGCACTCGAAAAAATGATTTGTTTGACGGATGCCCCGGAAACAAATATATATATATGCAATTAAAATAAATATTTATTTAATTCAAGTAAATAATTATGTGCTGGTCACTCTTCAAATAAATTACTTTTCTAGGAGTGGGGGCGATAAAAAACGATTAAATGAATGAAAAAAAGTTTCTCTTGCTCAGCCGGTGTAGAATTTTCTCTGCGAAGCTAATGAGACGTAATGAGAAGAAAAACATATTATTCGCAGGAATACGGATATAAAGTTTACAGGACAGCGAGTCCGTTTCGTTACGGTACCTCATTAGGCAAATGGTACTTTCCCCATTCAACCCTTCGAAATTTCCGACGCCACGTGTGTTTTAAATACGTTAAAAAAAAAAACAGTCTTGTCGGGTGCACTATTTGCGATGTTTAAAAGTGTATCGAGTCAAAGGGTGAAAAAGAGTTCAGCGACTCGCGCTTCAACGCCACAAGGCCTTTTGAAGTTTCAACATGATGCCCTTGTACATCCCAGCGTTGCAGCGCGAAGTAATTTTTTTACCCATTCTTTTTTTTTCTTTTGCCTCATTATACGCGCCCGGCGCTGGCAGTCGCCGGAAATTGCAGCACTTTGTGAAGCTTTATTTTACTCCACCGGTTTCGGAATATCAAAGACTCGAAGCCCGGCTGTCGGCGGTCAGACGCCGTTGGAGAGCTTTTCTAACTATTGAATATCGATTTAAATGGAAATCTGAGCCCAGCTATATTAATGAGACCGGGAACATCCCACTCGAACGCGGGGGAAAAAATTGCATCCGAAACAGCGCTGAATGGGACGATATGATTTTTATTTCGACACGGTGCAATGAAATTTTTAGCGGTGCTCGAATCTCTTTGCATTCGTCTTTTTCTCGGTAAGGTGAACGGCCCGACTGACTATCAGTTTCAACGCTGCTGATGGCATTGATCATGAAAGAAGATTGTTAAAAACGGGGAGTTTCAGGGAGAAAAGTTAGAGTCTTAATTAACTAAAACGAGTATTATTTTATTATTTTTGAGTATTTTAAAAATAATAAACTCGAAATATACACACTGTTGTAAATGTCCCGATTAGTGTCTTAACATTTTGTCATATAGGGTAGAGCGGGGCAAAATGGGGCAACGGGACAAAACGGGGTTTTTGGGCAAAACGTAATTTTCCAATAATTTTTGGATGCTCGAATTCGCCCTATCGGATACATCAGGCTTTTTCTGCCCAGTTTTGCCAACTTGTCCGATCCAAAAATGATTGGAAAATTTAGTTTTGCCCAAAAACCCCGTTTTGCCCCGTTGCCCCATTTTGCCCCGCTCTCCCCTACACTGTAAAAAAACGTATGAAATTTAATGTGCCGGTCTGGAAGTTTTTATACAAACTGGTATATTAAATTTCATGTACAATTGTGATGAAAAATGAATGTTCAGTGTATTAAAAACATTGGGAATACTTTATTTTTAACAATTTTCCTTAATTTTAATATGAAAGTACTTTGATTTTTATTATTTACTTGAATTTACTCGATTTTTATGATTTACTTGAATTTACCCTGTAATTTCTAATTTTTTTTTCTCGTGCACTGCGGTTTTAATTGACCCTTAATAACACAGTACAACTTAGATTCGTCATTTTATTCGCTTCCGATAAAGACCATGAACCGATTTTAGAAACGTAACCACTTAACGAATCTCATAAAAAAATTGCCTGCGTTTCTCAATAAAACTCTGAAAGTTCCACGGTTTTATAAAATTTGGTCTCGATGCTTATTCAATTACATGATGCAGAATATAAAAAATGTCCAACTAAAAATTTGAGTATGTCGCACATAAGTCGGATTTTTTATCGTAGATAATATGATTAAAGGACAGTAATTGGGCCACGGTCAGTAATTGGGCCATTCACCTTAGCGAACTGTAATCCGACTTTGGACACGCGAATGCATTCCGTGCATCGCGCTAGTTCCGTCCACAGAACTGGTGGGCTTTCTCTCGTTGCTGCGAAACCAGTGGCAATATTTTTTTTCTATCTCGAGTACGGCAGAGCAATCAATCCCGTTCAATCGACGGTCCGGGATAGAGGATTGGAAATCAAGAGGCGCACCGATGAGAAAAGAGGAGCGACAAAGATTGAATCCGACGCCTCGGACAGTCGCTCGAAACCGTGAGTGAAATTACTTCGTGTGTGCTCAGGGTTGCGTGTTCCGTGTACCGCGGCCTACTTTCTCGATGGCCCCGGAGTAAATAGCAGAACGCTGTCAGAAAATTCCGTCTAAAGTGTGCAAAATACCCTGGAAATGGGAAACTTTCATATTTCTTCGTAATATTCATCTTTTTTTATTCACAAAGAGTCTTTCCGGAAGGATCTTTTGTAATTTTAACTGGCTTCTTTGTACGAAAAGCTCCGCGAACCAAGGAAAATTGCGAGGAAGCAATGTGCATACTTTTAGGATTTTTTCTTTTTTTACTTTTACAAAAATCAGTAATTTGAAGAACGAAAGGTTAATTCAATGGTACATGTTTCAGTCTCGTTGACTTTCCTCCAACGTTTCATCTTTTAATATCCGACCCTCTTCACTTGATTTTTAATGAAAGTTCAAGCCACGTATTATTTAATTCGTTGAGTTTTACCTCGAAAGAAGCTCGCTTCGGAGGTATCGGATTTTTTTTATTTTTTATTTAATATTTAAAAACTCATACGGAGTCCACACCGAGCGTCAGGTTCTCGTCGTTCCTCGACGTCAAATTTATCATTAATCCACCGTTACCAGGTTTTATCTCGATGGTCAGACACTTGCTCGCGTCACAAGTGACGTCGGTTTTTAAAGAGATCAAAAAAATTTAATACTTTATCTGTTCTCGCAAAAAACAACACTGAACAATCCAAGCTTACCGACACTCATCAACCTTCCATGTTTTTTTTAATGGAAAAAAAATCAAAGCTCCCTCTACGACGAAGCAAATGATTTAAAAAAATATTAATAGCTCTCGATTGAAGGCTGACCTCACCCTTGACGCGAGTAAGTGTCCGACCATCGAGTTAAAACCTCGGTTTTTAAAGAGATATAAAAATGTAATACTTTAGCGATTCTCGACAGAATCAGCACCGAACAATCCGAGCTTACCAATATTCATCCACCACCCATATTTTTGTTTTATGGAAAAAAAATCAAAGCTTTCTCTACGACGAAGCAAATTATGAAAAAAATATTAATAGCTCTCGTTTGAAGACTGACCTCACCCTTGACGCGAGTAAGTGTCCGACCATCGAGATAAAACCTCGGTTTTTAAAGAGATATTAAAATGTAATACTTTATATCGATTCTCGCCAGAATCGGCACCGAACAATCCGAGCTTACCAACCTTCATCCATTATCCATATTTTTTGTTTTTTAATGGAAAGAAACCAAAGCTTCTTCTACGACGAAGCAAATGATGAAATTTTTTTATAGATGCCTCTCATTTACTCTTCCGTCCATTTGGTAAATCGTTGCTCGGGCAACAGTGGGAAGCAGTTCTTGATAGGGAGGCATCACTATTTCCTGTCTCTTCCTTTGCATCTCAAACGCTCGACGCCTTTCTTTCCTTCGAGCACGAACACGTACGACGTACGTACCCGTCCGAGGTCCCCGTCGTCCCACCCGCCGACTTAAGCGCGGTACCCCGCCATCGTGCCCAATTATGTAAATTTAGGATTACATAATTAAACAGTCACCAGCAGCAGCAGGAGCAGCAAGCGGCAGCTATGTTGTTGCCGTGCGGGTCTCCTGGCGAATAGTAGAGGCACTAGCGCAAAGTTTTGAGCATGGTTGACGAAGACTTCAAATCCGAAGTTTCTAGCTGGAAACACTGTTCCGGATGAAGTACCTTCACGGCGACGTAACTTAGATAGGATACATAAACTATACATCAAGGGAGGCAAAGAAAAGGAGGGCATTGAAGAAGACTTAGCCGCTATGTGCCGCGGTTCCTGCCGGCGGCCAAAGATGCTAGAACAACGCCTCTTACTATTCAAGATATCGATGCAGTTCTATGGACGATAGCGATCAGGAATGACGAATTGGAGGCAGAGAGTTCACCGTTGCCAACATTGTCAGTTTTTGCACACGATTCGATTGAGGAGGTTGGAGCGCTTTAAACTAATGAGTGCTACGTTTTAAAAGTCGTTTGTACAAACTTTTAGGTTTCTATTGATTATAGTCGATGGTTGTTTGTATTACAGCGGATGTCTTTACCTAATCTAGAAAAAGATTAGTTGCAATGGATTTGTAAAAATGTTAACCGGTTCTTGCTAATTTTCGAAAAGGTTGCACACGATTCGATTGAGGAGGTTGGAGCGCTTCAAACTAATGAGTGCTACGTTTTAAAAGTCGTTTAGAACAAACTGTTAGGTATCTATTGATTATAGTCGATGGTTGTTTGTATTACAGCAGATGTCCTTAATCTAGAAAAATATGAATTGGAATGGATTTGTAAAAATGTTAACCGGTTTTTGCTAGATTTCGAAAAGGTTGCACACGATTCGATTGAGGAGGTTGGAGCGCTTTAAACTAATGAGTGCTACGTTTTAAAAGTCGTTTGTACAAACTTTTAGGTATCTATTGATTATAGTCGATGGTTTAACAACCACAATCTGCTGTAACACAAACGTATTACAGCAGATGTCCTTAATCTAGAAAAAGATTAGTTGCAATGGATTTGTAAAAATGTTAACCGGTTTTTGATAATTTTCGAAAAGGTAGATTCAGTCGTTCGGTTTTTTTAAAGAATAAGCCGCGATTTCCGTTCGTTTTTGATGTACTACGGCTTTGAAGATGCCTTTGAAGCCCTACGAATTCACCACCTAGATATTCGATAGTATTGTCTGTTTAAAAATGACAGCTGTTTGTTTGTGAAGGAATTTCGTTGATGGATAAACAAAAAAAAGGCTCTCATTTTATCTAACGCAAAGTACTATTGGATATCTAGGTGGTGAATTCATAGAGCATCATTCAAGAAAGAGAATGCAATTCATGTTTTTCTAGATTAAGGACATGTGCTGTAATCCAATTAACCATCAACTATAATCAATGGGTGCGTAAAAGTTTATGTAAATGAGTTTAAAAATGGAACTCTCACTTGAATAGTCTGAAGCTCTCCGACCTGCTGGCAGACATTTTCAGCCCGGTAAGATCCGGAAAGGGGCTTCTCATGGCCCAATGTAACGGTCGAAAATGTCTACAAAGGGATGCTCAATATAACTGAAAGCTAGAGTTTCACTCTAAAAGGTTGAACTTTAGCTTTAAGCTGATTCTTCTTTGACGCCGCTTGATGGACCTTTGGATGGCCGTTTCGAAGCCACTGGTCCAATTCTCTCGATTCCTTTCTTCGATTCCGCCTCCGCAAAGTCGTCTTCGACACTCGATTTTAAAATGACAGCTTTGTCTATCTTGAGCCCTTAGAATCGACCTTTAGTCTCGCCCCAAGTGCAAAAACGGGCAATCTCTGGTACGCGAAACTGTATCGCTGGTCCATTCGAAATCAGTTTCGCCACAAGTGCAAAAACTGTCAATCCCTGATGCGCGAAACTGGTCCCTATAGCTGGTCCATTCGCGATCAGTTTCACCACAGTCGAGGCAAGTTGCGTGTCAATTGATTATGTTTCCGCAGACGCGAACAATGCAACTGCTTCGACAACGGTGGAACAAGTTGGCGAAGCAGACACACAGTTCGCGATAAAGACACTCGGCATCGTCTTCGGTGCGCTGAGCCATGGCTACGCGACGACTCGATGACAATGAGGCGAGCCGAGCATATTGGCCCGATGAGGTGGGATTTCGTTTGAGAACCTGACGCGTACAAGACCGCAGTCTCGACGGTTTTCTTGTACCTCAATCCCTCCGTCACACGTTCAACTTAACGCAAACTCGCGTCGCCTTGCCGTGCAACTCTCAAAGTTCAACACTCAACTCCTGTACACTTCGCGGGAGCTGCCGTGCCTCGCCGACACGTGCGACATTGACACCCTCCGTCACGGGCCGCGATCCTATCCCTGCTCACGTTGTCGTATCCTCTCGGTTGCAAAAAAAAAAAAAAACAGTATAAAAAAAGAAACGTAAAAAAAGAAGAGAAAAAGGTACACGCTGTGTTGGCAGATAGTTTGAGGATAAAGGTTGGAAGGTAACGAAGCATGAAATCAGCGAGCCGTTGCCGAGGGTTTCTATCAAAGCGGACGAGATTCGATAAAGCGTTGAAGGGATTGTTAACCGCTCGGGAAATGAACTGGTTTTTAATTCGTAAATCTTGAGGAAACAGGTCAAAATTGTTATGGAGACCATTTCTGCAATTTTCTTTGTATACCATAAATATCAGCAGTTCAGAAAGTTCCACACTGAGAAAAACGATGGTATTTCCTACTATGACGAATAGTTCCCAACGGGGACGTCTGTATAGATAGTTTCTGATAGTATATACTCAATTGATTAAACTATAATTATAGTTACGGCTATAATTTTTGATCATTGTCGTAACTGTAAAATGTAGACGTCCTCCCTGGGAACTCTTTACTATGCAAGTTTTTCTCAGTGCACGTAGTTGTTGTATGAATAACTCTTTATTGTCAATCTTCAATCAAGAATTCTGAATAATCGACGATATAGCTCGCTTTTCCTCAGCTTTCGTGGTTTCGAGTCGGTACTCATTGCCGGTTTTCCTTACCATTTTTAATTCAGAAATTAATAACAAATAAGCAATACCGGCAAATAAAAATTGTTATAGAGACAATTCTTTATCTTTTATATACCATGTATATCAGCAGTTCAGAAAGTTCCACGTAGTTGTTGTATGAATAACTCTTTATTCTCAATCTTCAATCAAGAATTCTGAATGAACGACGATATAGCTCGCTTTTCCTCAGCTATTCGTGGCTTAAAGTCGGTCCTCATTGCCGGTTTTCCTTCTGACAAATAATCAATACCGGCAAATAAAAATTGTTATACACACAATTCTTTACGTTTTGTATACCGTGTGTATCAGCAGTTCACAAAGTTCCACGCAGTTATTATATGAATAACTCTTTATTCTCAATCTTCAATGAAGAATTCTGAATAAACGATGATATAGCTCGCTTTTCCCGAGCTGTTTATGGTTTCGAGTCGGTATTCATTGCCGTTTTCTTTACCGTCGGCGCTATCTCGCGCAGCCTTAAAAACCCGTGTAACAAGATGCGACGAGCAGCCATAACAACACCCACCACTCCACACCACCCTTATTACCCTATCATCCCAAATACCGGCGGATCGAGGCCGCCCCAGCCTGCGGATTTATTCAAGGGGGCTTACTCAACAAATCCCTGTGTTACTCTTTTGAACCGTCGATGGACGTGCAAGAGAATGAGGAACGAGAGTCGGGAATATAGAATAGGTAAACAACGAAGACGTTGGGTTATCGGGTGGAAGCTTCGTCCGCCAGTTTCGCGAACTTTTCATTCTTCTTACGGCGCCGGCGTGTGAATTTATGAAGAACCTTCACGATCTTCCATCCTCCGCCGGTGGAGTTCTCGTTTGCTCTCTCCTACACGAATATAAAATACGAGGGTACAACTCCGCAACGGAGTCAATCTCTCGGTGCCTCCTCCACATCCTCACCCACACGCGTATCGATGGTGAAACGCCGCAACGGCGCCTAAGCCCGGCTTATACACACCTCATACGCCCTTTTTACCTCGGATGCCATCGATATACGTACATTTGACGTGGGTATACATGGAATCGTGAAAATATTCTGTGTGCGGAAAAGCTCAGACGAAAGGGTACCTATAATATCAGCGTCTGTGTGGTTACCACATTCGTAGGAGATCCTATATAGCCTATATAGTATATACGAACGGAGTGGTACAGAAATCGTCGGAAAATGGAAAGCGAGTGGCTAGATGGGGCCCCCCGCTTGAACACACCGTGGGCCAGACGGTTAATATTCAATGTTTGAGCAATGCCGGAGCGAGAGTATTTGTGTAAACCTGGAGGGACGTACGGAGAGGATGAAGCCTTCGAGCGGGAACGAAACGTAGCAGACTGAAAGCGCGGTGAGGAGTGGCGGGGGTGTAAGACACCGGTGGAGCAGTTCGAGGGAGATTCGGCTCTAAGAGTAGAATGCGAAATGGGCAGCGAAATCTTTGGTTTCTCTCGCGAAGGCGAATCCGTCAGGGCGCAAGGGTCTGCCCAAGTGGAGTTTCAATCTCTGGACGGAGACCCGCTCGACGATCTCCTCGGCCGCTAGACGAGCCCTCCGCGTCACTTTGTCCACACAAATACAGACGGAAGTAATATCGGGAAGACTCTCCCGGCCGGAGAGCCGGCTTTCCGGAGCGGACCGGGCGTTAATCGAAGAGAGATTTAAGATCTGGCGCATAGGGCGAGAGTGGCGGATATGGCGATGGTCGGTATATCGGTGATTTAGGAGCTGATCTGGGTGGGCGATATTCGTCCCTTTTATGCTTCGGTTACCAAAAACGGCGGAGAAACGGTAGATAAGAAAATGGTGGAGAAACAAAGGGTGGAGCGTATGGGAGGCGAAAACATACATCGATCAATAGTTTTGGTATCGATAAACGTATCGATACATTTTACGGGGTTTCATAAAATAGGTATTTCATAAATGAAGCAATCGAAAGGTGGGCAAGAGTTGGATATTTGTAAAGTAAAAACGTATTCAATATTTTTAATTCCGGATGTTGCCTTGGGTTTAAGATGGGTTTAAGACACATATCTATATCTATATTTCCAATATTGGGTTTAAGACACATATCTATATCTATATTTCCAATATTGGGTTTAAGATACATATCTATATCTATATTTCCAATATTAGGTTTAAGGCACATATCTATATCACCGTATGTAACATTAGGGATTTAAGCGCTGATTTGGGTGGGAAATATTGGCCCCTTTTTGGCTGCAGTTACCAAAAACGCAACTGCGTAAATCACGGAAACAAAATGGCGGAGAAACAAAGGGTGGAGCTTATGGACGGTAAAAACATAAATCGATCAATATTTTCCGTATCGCTAAACATATCGACTTTATGCGCATTACATTTTACGGCGCATCACAAAATGAATGTGACATATATATTTCATAAATGCAGCAATCCAAAGGTGGGCAAGAGTTGCATATATGTAAAGTAAAAACGTATCCAACGTTTATAGTTCCGGATGTTGTCTTGGGTTTAAGATGGAAAGTGCCGTGCGCGGGTGCAGTTTAGATATACACATATCTATATAACCGTATGTAACATTAGGAATTTCAGCGCTGATTTGGGTGGGAAATATTGGCCCCTTTTAGGCTGCAGTTACCAAAAATGCAACTGCGTAAATCACGGAAACAAAATGGCGGAGAAACAAAGGGTGGAGCTTATGGATGGCAAAAACATAAATCGATCAATATTTTCCGTATCGGTAAACATATCGACTTTATGCGCATTACATTTTACGGCGCATGACAAAATGTATGTGACATATATATTTCATAAATGCAGCAATCCAAAGGTGGCCAAGAGTTGGATATTTGTAAAGTAAAAACCTATCCAACATTTTCACTTCCGGGTAGGGTGAGGGATGTTGTCTTGGGCTTAAGATGGAAAGTGCCGTGCGCGGGTGCACTTGAGATATACACATATATATATATATATATATATATATATATATATATATAACCGTATGTAACTATATGTAGCAAATAGAAGTAGGTAAGGGAAAATACGAGAGACTCGGAAGATTTCTTCTCGATTCGCGACGTCGATGTCTGATGGAGCGTGAGAACGCGACGAGAATCGAGTGTATCAAATTCGCTCCTATCCCTGTCTCGCTATCTTTGAAACTCTGCTGGGACTCTCTCCTCCTCGACTTCTTAAAACTCTCTCGCTCAGTCCCGCTTCCGTATCCAGCCTATCTTTCCGTCGTTTTCTCACTCTCGAAAAGCTGACGCTTTGCCGAGCTCTTCCTGAATTATTTATCATCCAAATGGAATAAACATTTTCGGTAAGGCATCCAACTTGTCAGGCACGTAAGGTGCCTATACAGATATAGAAACTCCGTGCCGGCTCGAGGCGCAGTGTGGAGAAGATTCACTTATGCACCAGACAGAAATATCCCTCCGGTGTGTACATACTATACAGATCCAAACGCGACCCTGCAACGGAGGGAGACAATGAAGTCTTGATAATTGCAGAAGTTGCCTCATTGCCAATTTACATTTTCGTCTCATCAAAGATTCTTCGTGGGCTTGCAGAGCCACGACCCGAGAGATTCCTTAAATATTTTGCGCTGATGATAGACATGTTTCATTGTAATCATCGTTCCGGAGTCGAAGATGCGACTCCGAACATGGATAGGAGCAGGGTAGATTTTTTTTTAATACCCGAACTACGTTATTTAATCTATACAAAGGTAATTCTCAAATTTAGGTAATTCATTACGAGCGCATCACGACTCAAGAGATCCCTTAAATATTTTGCATTGATAGACATGTTTCATTGTAATCGTCGTTCCGGAGTCGAAGATGCGACTCCAATTAACTACGTTAATCTAATCTGTGCAACGGTAATTCTCAAATTTAGGTAATTCATTACGAGCGCGTCACGACTCAAGAGATTCCTTAAATATTTTGCGGTGATGATAGACATGTTTCATTGTAATTGTCGTTTCGGAGTTGAAGATGCTACTCCGAACATGGATAGGAGCAGGGTGGATTTTTTTTTAAATAACCGAACTGCGTTATTTAATCTGCGCAAAGGTAATTCTTAAATTTAGGTAATTCATTACGAGCGCGTCACGACTCAAGAGATTCCTTAAATATTTTGCGTTCATGATAGACATGTTTCATTGTAATCGTCGTTCCGGAGTCGAAGATGCGACACCGAACATGGATAGGAGCAGGGTAGATTTTTTTAAATAACCGAACTACGTTATTTAATCTGCGCAAAGGTAATTTTCAAATTTAGGTAATTTATTACGAGCGCGTCACGACTCAAGAGATTCCTTAAATATTTTGCGTTCATGATAGACATGTTTCATTGTAATCGTCGTTCCGGAGATGAAGATGCGACTCCGAGCATGGATATGAGGAGGGTAGATTTTTTTTTAATAACCGAACTACGTTATCTAATTTGCGCAAAGGTAAGTCTCAATTTTAGGTAATTCATTACGAGCGCGTCACTGGAATTCTCCGAACCGGTTGATGGCTCAGTGAAGAGCGGAGAACGGTAAGATCTTTCCAATAATTCCGTGTTTCACTGTTTCCAGCCTTGTCCCGGATCACCAACCACTTCGGAGAAATTCAAGTCAGGAAACGCGCACCAATACCTACAGCTCCATCTCTGAGACCTCGGTGCTTGATAATAATGTTAAAATATACCGAGTAAAAAATACCGATATAATGTAGGGCGTGATTTCGCATAAAAAAAATAAGTACGCTATTATACTTCGCCGGGGCTCCTTCGAGAAATCAATAATGCTGCCGCGCAGAACGGCCGAGGAGGCGGGGGTATTGTTAATGTTCTCCGCTACCTCGCTTCCTTTAATTAAGATACGCATATGATACCATGTACACACATATATATATTTATACTTATTATTCGTGACTCGCTCTACGTGACCTAAATATTGTTTCGATATCCACGTCTTTAAAAATGTCTACTAAAATCTTTTTGTAAACATTTTACGCGATTTGTTATCAGGAATCCGACAGCAGATCAAATTTTCCAGAGCGACATAACGGCGCGGATCGTCGATCGCGTCTCCGATCTTTGAGTGAAAGAAGCGACGGCGAAAGCGTCGAGCCGCAGTCGCAGAAAGCGCGACCCTTCGTTCCCTCCTTACTTTCGTCCGGGTATCTCCCTTTCTCCCTCAGGATTAATGTGTGAAACGTAACGGGGTGGGCTCGAGCCCGAGCGCTTTCGTCGATCTTGCGCCGGTTTCGCCGGGATGATCGAAGAGCCGGCCCCGCATCTTCGCCGCCGAGGGAAGGGTTCCCGAATGGTATGCCCGTGTCGGTGTGCTCGCGAGGGTTCGGTCGTGCGCGGGCCGCGCACACCGAAAGTGGACAGTTACTAATGGATTACAAGGAATTCGCGGGCCATTAATGCGCACTCATATAATGATAAATAGCGGGGCAATGCTTTAAACGATGACGGGTGAGGACCGCGAGCTTCGGCGTTCGTATATTTTTGGCGGTTGCGCGCACACACATGAACACACATGAACACAATACACTCGCAAAGTCGCTAAGATACATAAGATCGCATATGAGCGCGCGCAGGTAGAGCCGAAGTTCTCGATGGCGATATCGCCGAGCTTTGGTTGCATCGACGTGCATCGCCGATCGCTTCAGTGTGAAGGTGCACGCACGCAACACACACATGTGCACACATGCGCTACACACAATCGTCGGAGTTCATCGTCCACCGGCACACGATCTCACGTGAATTCTTCCGAACATGTTTGCGACGCGGGACGTACGTCGCTTAAGGGGTCGCTGATTTATCGGAATTCACGTCGTCCCCGTCTTCGTCCGGTCTCATCGTTATCGTCGCCGTTGTCGTTCGGCTCAGCGGTCCGTCCAGCTGTTTACCGCGTCGCGATATGACCGGGCGTCTCTCGCTCCTATGGCCGGCCCGGTATAATGCACCGATATAATGGCAGGCGCGGACAATGCGCGACCGGTCTCTCGGACCCATGCTGATTGCGTCTCTCGATAATGAGAACAACGATATCCGACTCTGGGCTCGATGCCGCTCGGTGGAGATAAAAGAGAGGAGCGGGGATGTCGCGGCGAGAAACTCCGCGTCTGGCGGCCTCTTCTACGAGGGCGGCGTGCGTGCCGGAAATCATCTATTGAATGCGAGTACACCAGCACGCGAGGGCACCGAAGAGTGTCGCAGCGGTCGAACGAAGACATCGGCGTCTTCGCCGAGCTCGCCCTGAAATTACCTCTCCCATGGCGTCGGGAACTGCGTGCGTTCGTCGTGCAGTATGTGCGAGACGCGCGTATCTACCTACGAACGCTACACGATATATGTGTGCGCTAATGAACCTTTGTTACGTACGTGTTTGCGAACCGTTCGCACTGGCGGACCGTATCATCTACGTCGGGCGCGAGCGAGGCTGAGGCTTTATATGCCTACGGTAAATTCCCCTTATGCCTGGACAAACAGAGAAACCACTAAGTCCGCTGACCACAGGCTGAGTGCGAGATTAAGCGTTGGTATCTTCCGACGAGGCTCGCCGCGCCGAGGATGAGGCTGGAAAGCTGATTTCGGAAAAGGCGGTCAACTATCCTTCGGTGTCTTGACGTTCTTGTAGGATTGCTTCCTGGCGAAGGTCCTGGCGATGATAGCGAGAGCCAAATATTGTGCGACGTCGCTGAAGACACTTTTATGGGGGCAACGGATTGGTTATCATGATCCTTACACTGAGGAAAAGGATGGTATTTGCTTCTATAACGAATAGTTCCCAGGGAGGACGTCTAGGGTAAAAGTGGTGAATATGGTCCACCTCGATTAACACGTAAATCAATGATATATGGACCGGGCCATATTCCCCACTTTTACCCTATATAGATAGTTTGTGATAGTATATACTCAATTGATTAAACTATCGCCGAGAATGAAAATATGAGCGGGACGAAGCTCCAGATATATACATCGGTCACTCGCACGTGATAACTCTAAGTGTGAGTGTCGAATGTATATAGGGTAAAAGTGGTGAATATGGCCCACCTCGATTAACACGTAAATCAATGATATATGGACCGGTCCATATTCCCCACTTTTACCCTAGCTGTACTCCATGTTTACATTCTTGGTGAAACGCGACGAAGCTCCGATGCCAGGAATCGAACCCGAGACCGGCTGTATCGGCATAGGTTTTCCGCAGTTTGCCTATGCCCATGGCAGAAATGTCATGGCAAATGCGATACAGAGGGGGATGTCGGATGCGGCCGCAAGGGGTTACTGACCCGGGCCGACTCTGTATAGGCGCTGATGCCTGAGAATGGGAGAAAAATGCAAATAAAAAAAAAATTGATTAAACTATAATTATAGTTACAACTATAGTTTTTGATCATTATCGTAACTGTAAAATGTAGACGTCCCCCCCCTGGGAACTATTTACTATGTAAGTTTTTCTCAGTGTAGAGCTGGTGATGATCAAAAGTGGGTCGCAGAGTTGGGGAGCGAAGTGCAACATAACGGGTCAGTTTACACGGCGATTTGGTTCAGTTCGTTCCGGTCGGGGAACAACAAGACGTTGGGCGACAAGACTGGTCCCGAGGTAGTCCACCCCGAATCTCTCGGCGGACGCCAATTGACAGTCCTCGAGGTTGAGCATCGTGCGGGGAGGGTCGAGAGCGGGTAAGCGGCCGAGGGTAAGAATGGCTCCGTAGTGCAGAAAGTTCAGTGCAGCGTGCGGGGCGGAAGGGTCCGAAGAGGTTCTCGAGTCGGTCGAAGGTCCGCTTTGGTTGGTTCCGAAGTCGAGGGACCACGTCGAGTGGTGGGGCTCGGCGCGATTCGACGACACTTCGCGAATTCGCAAACGGTCCTTCACAAAACCCCCCGCCGATTGTTCCGAAATCAATACAGCGGCGACGATATTGCGGAGAGAAGCGCGGTCAAAGGGTGGAGGGAAATCCACGGACTTGATGCGATACATAAAGAAAGAACGGAAACGAAGAGGCGAACGGTGCGGAGCGTTTCGACCGTCGGAGCCGAGCGACTGCCGAGCGTGTGCATAGGAAGACCGAAAGCCACGGTGAGCTGCCGGGCTTGGCGTCGGTGCCACGTCCAATAAAATTGCCCGATGCGAGCCTCGGGGCCGAGCACCGATGCGGATAAATCGCGGTATCGAACCGATTCCTTCGTAAGATGAGGAACGGCTGGATGATGCAGCGGAAAAGAGCTAAAGTAACTTGCGCCGCGCCTGGAGCGACCGCTATCGCCGCTCTCGTGACTAATCCTCCAGGGAAAAAGAATGACCCGGCGTCGGGGAGAGCATGTCGACCGAAAATGGCCGTGTCCCGATACAACGGCGGGGAACTTTCGAAGAAGGGAATAAACAGTTTCGGATAACAAGAACGATGCGGACTTCAAAGTTTGGATCGGGCGAATCGCCGTCGTATCGGGACTTAGCGTTTGGGGTTCCCAACACTGCGTTCCAGAGGCCACGGAATGGTCGAGGACTCTTATCCAAGTTCTTGCTAGATTGGTCCCGAGAGCCTCGAGAGAGGGTCCTCTTTGTTTGGCTTCTTGTGTGATGTGTGTAAAGGACCACGGAGACGGCCACGTTCGTGGGGCGGCGTGAGCGGCATATGGGGACTACGATAATTCCCTCGGGTTTGGAATTCACGCCTTTCAAGGAAAAAAAGCTACGAGGGAGTTCTCAAGAGTTCCAAGCGTTTTGGATACCAGGAGCTTCGTCTTCGTAGTCGAAAGCGCGGTACATCGGAGCCTTGTCTCAATAACTAATTCTCCGTTCTCTTAGAACACTGGCTTTTGTATTCCCTCATCAACTTTTAACGACCCCAAACGCTGTCTTCTCTCCTTTCGCCGTCCTCGCCAGCTCGGATACTTTCCGCTTCCCTCGTTTTGCGCTCGCTCGCATCAGCCAAGTCTCCAGCTTACACGCGTCAAACTTAAACTCCGGCATAGTCAAGTGCTTCATTACCTCAACAACAACTCTCAATTGAGCTCCCTCACGGAGGAACCTAACTTTCTTCAATAAAAATGATTGTATCGGATAATCCGGTGTCACGACTCAGCGAACGGTTGGACACCGAAGCGTTGATGCCGAAACATCGCTTGCACTCTCGGTATGTACAGGACACAAAGTCGCCAATCCAACATAACGCCTCCAGCGACGCCTTCGTGCCTCTGGCATTGAACACCAACACCATCCGCACCGTAGTCAGACAACGGCAAATGAAAGTCGGAGCGTCAAGGGAAACCAGAGGAAATAAAGAATGAACAATTCCCGAACTGTGCCAGCCAATTCTCTATCTCCGGTCTAAATAGGATACAGGTACACCATGGAAGACAACAGCCGGAGCGGACACATGGCCCGAGCATCGGAGCCGGCGCACATAGCTACGCCATCGCCGATGAAACAGCCGTGGAGAATCGTACCTGCGGGCTGTCCGATTTCAATCTGACCGCTCACGTGTTCCGAGAGCGAGGGATGAAACGGGGCTTCGAGGGCTCGCGGCGTTGTTGGTCTCTGCCACCCTCTCGCTTCGAGTGCTCACACGTACAGGAGGGAACGGAGCTCGGAGGGACCAGATACAGAGGGAAACTGCGTCCCACAGAGTCCTTCTCCCGCGAGTAAACCGTGCTGTAGTTGGCTACCATGCATATAACCCAGCCCGAACTTCGTCGGGGCGTCCTCGCTCGCCATCGTACGCTCCGCGTTAATCACGGAGTGTTACGTGAATAAGGAGGAACTGGCGGGGAGGCGAGAGAAACCTGCGACCGGGAGCGCCGGAGGGAAAACCCTCCGCCTCCCCCGAACCCCTCGGCCGGCCAACTCCGAAAATTATCGCTTCGCGATTCACGGAATTCCCAAAGTTTCGCCGATGCCAGACTCCTCGGTGCGCCTCGCCCGGCCAATGCTCGTACCTACGACACGATTGAAGCCCCGCGAGACTTTCTTCGTCGAATTCGATGGGCTTTTGTGGTTCAAGGCAAACTTTCCGGGGTCGAAGTTTAAAATCAAACGAGTGCGTAACTGCGGCGAAATTTCCATCTGACTGTCTGTCCGGAGGCGATGTGACCGGACGTGTCGTGAGGTTTGCGGAGCTGCGCGCGCATAGAGACACTGCGGAGTTTAGATGAGTTACCGGACGTGCGACGCTGCTCCGTCGGGAAATATATGGGAAAGATAGTTTCTTTTTTTTACATGTTTATTAGTTATCATTGGAGTTTGCGATGAGAAATACCGGAAGCTGTTACATACACTGAGAAAAAAAATGTGTTGGATTAACCAAAAGCCGCGGTGACATACGTTCAAAGCTGTTATTTGTTTGATACAAATAAAGCATTGTTTTCTTACACGTTTATTTGCTTAAATTTATTCAGAATTTCTCGATTGAAACAAACATTTTTATTGTACCAACAAAATACACCTTTGAACTTATGTCACCGCGCATTTGCTTAATAGAAACATTCGTTTTTCTCAGTGTACGGTTACATATTAAAAAATTAATGTTTATGAAAATAATGTTACGGCTATTGTAAAATTCACCGGGCCGGATTGTCTCCTGCATCCAAAAAAAGGTCATTAACCTTTGTCAATAAAATCGGATATTGGAATAGTTTTTAGATTAATTTATTATGATTTTATTTGAGGCAAGGATATTTTTATTTCATTCGGGTAATGTGCGGTATTGATCTCTAATATCAAATTTATGTATGAAGGATAGATGTGCTGATTTTTGCGGGGTAATGAAACGGTTTGTTGGAGGATTCGGAATCGCTCGGGAAAAACAGCGCCTTCAGTACATATTTATTTTCCTCGAATAAAACGGATATTTGCGCACGCGAGGTTGAATAGGTATTTATTTCCATTGAATAAATAATTTATTTGATTCGTGGCAAGCTGCGTCGCATTTCGTTGCATTGTCCGGCGATCAGGCGACTTCGAGCGATGGTCCTCGGAGGTGTTGCCATTGCGACGAAAAATAATGTGTTCTCGGAAAATCAAGATATTCTTCGTATCGATCGAATGTCTTAATGATGAATAACAACAAAATCGATCGATATAATGGTCGATAATAATATCGATAATAATATCGATATAATGTGCATGAAAAAAAAATACTTAACCTGAACAATTTATTTGTTCGATCGAATGAAACAAAATTTACTTAAAAGCTGAATGTACGATTACATAAATTAATTTATTAGATTTCAATAAAACTCTACAATTTTATTTGTCCCAAATAAATTTTATGTGGTTTTAGTAAACTTTTTTTGTGAGTGCGAACATAAGCTCAACCATGGTCATAATTAGTCCCATTCCTGCACGAAATGTCCGGATGCTATTCGATGATATTAATTTTTCCGCTAGCAAAAAATGCCAATATCCGCGTCGCGACATTTGCAAACGGTACACGAGTTAAAAAATGTATTCGCGCGAAATCAAGATATTCTTGGTATCTATCGAATATATATATAAAAAAAAAAAATATCAATATTATGGGATATAATGTTCAATAAAGAATAAAGAAATGAAAACTGAATGTACGATTAGATAAATTAATTTATTAGCTTCCAATAAAACTCAGTGAAGCCCATATCCAAATTAGTAATTTTATTTGTTCCAAACAAATTTTATTTGATTTAAGTAAACTTTTTTCTCGGTGCGAACATGAGCTGAGCCACGGTCATAATTAGCTCTATTCCTGCACGGAATATCCAAATGCTATTCGACGTTATCAATTTTTCCGTTGGCAAAAAATCCCAATATCCGCGTCGCGATATTTGTAAATGGTACACGGGTTAACGCTCTCGTCGACATTCGGCCGGTTTCCCTCGACCCTACACGGCCGATCGTGTTTTTCTGCTTCCCACATTTATAACTCACACAGTTTTACTTTCACATTAGAGAGAATTCATATTTGTGATACGGGCGTACGCGGGTGGAGAGTGGTCGGACGCCTATTTTTACCGCCACAAATCATTCGCCGCCCGCCGGCGAGAAAATACCGGTTCCGCGCTATGTGGCACAAACGCACGATGTATACTCGACGCACAGGCGAGTATAGTCGAAGCTCGCTCGTAAACCCATTAACAGATTTAGGGGTGGTCCGTCGGGCGCACCGGGTGCGCGTGTTCCTTCTTCATTTTTCATCGTACGACGAAGAAAAATTTATCGCTCGCGTCTTATATATTATACACCGTCGTCGTGCCTCCTTTCTTATTTTTTTTTCTTTTTTTTACCCGCTCCGGCCGAATCAGCTGCCGCGTACAATGTTAACAGGAAATATATGTATATTCAACGGTCGGAATGGTAATGCAAGAACGCGTTACGCGCAAGCTAACGCCGACGAAGTCGAACATAAAATTTTTGCCAGCCACCTCACATTCGGCGGTTCAAATGCTTTTTAAATAACATTTTTGTTTCAATTTTATAAACATGTATAATTAAATGTTTGTTTCAATTTTATAAAAAAGTGTAACAAAATTTTGTTTTTTTTTTAAATAAAAATGTATAATGAAATTTATGTTTTAATTTCATAAAAATTTATAATTAAATTTTATTCCAATAATTATTTTTTATTTATTATTATTTTTTGAAATAAAAATATCTATTTCTTTTCTTATAAAAAAATAACGGTGATGAACGCAAATACCCGTACGCTCCCGGTTCATCGCGGCACATCAGATTCTCCGATTGAACTGACCGACAATCGTGTGTCCATTTTTTATGAAAATTTAAATATCAAAATTTCGAATTGGCAGTTCCATCCCGATCTCGTAAAAGTCATCCTGCGCATGAATGAAGAAAAAAACGTAGCTTTTAACGTCGCGCTACCGAATTACCGTGCCGCATGGAATGTCTGAATAATTCAGAATAATCTGTCCCACATCAAAGTCCGTGTGTGACGCTGACGACGTTAATGAATATTAAATATTCCGACAGCCTGTTTTACATCATTAGGCGGATCCGCTGTGTACGCTGGCCCGCTATGAATCGGCGAAATTTTCCATTTACACTATAACGCGGAACGAAAATTTTACGAAGCGTACACCGATGCAATGCATATCCAAATGAGCTGTTGTTCCCCGCGCGATAGACCCACGGCGCAGCGGTTTTAATTCGCGGAATCGGGACGCGTGTATGAGCAGCATCAACAACGGACGCAAGGGACGAGGAGAGGAGCGGCGTTCATTGAGAACCCATTTCACGTTCTCATTATACATGCTCCGCCCCCGTTGATTACAATTTTCGGCTCGCCGGTTCACCGCCCGACGGTGAGGGGCGTTGATTACAACTTCGAGGTCGCGGATACAGCGCGCCTCTCGTACCGCGAACAAGAAACTCCCCCCCAAACCCTCCCGCGCTGTTTCTCCCGATAACAGACAGCCAATGACGGAATCGCGATGAGAAAATTAAATATATATATATATATATACATGTATTCTTTAAATAAAATGTCTAAATGAAAATTATATGTTTTGATATGTATATCCGAATTATACAAATTATTAAACTGTTTGTTAACATTCAAGCATTTTTTAAAACAATTTATTTAAATGATTAAGCAAGTAGTAGTAGTAGTGAATTTATTAGCATGGAACAATTTTTTGATACACACGGAGAAAAAAAAATGATTGGGACAACAATCATTTTGTTACTATAATCGATTTAGCTGGTTAACATAGGGACAATAAAATATTTTGCTGCAGCAGCCAAATATTTTTGCTACCGCAACAATAAATTATTAACGATCTACATTTTGTTAGAGAAACTGAACTATTTTTCTCCGTGCATAACAGACTTAGATGACATATATGCTGCCGATTGGCAATCGACCGAGGTCTTTCAGCCAGCTTAAACAATTTATTAAAAATTTAAATAATTTATTTAAATTCTTAACCAATTATTTAAATTTTTACTCAATCCATTAACATTTTTAAACAATAAAAAAAATTATTAAACAATTTATTATTTCATTATTTAATTGTAATAAAATCTACATAGATATTTTTTAAATAAGGATTCAATTCTATAGTCGCGGAATGTTCGAATGGGATTTTGGGCGCGTGTAGTTTTTCACGGCGTAGCGACAAAGGCATCGACTCGGCGAGAGGTGCGGACAATTTCGCGACAGCGCAGGCTCGGGATGTATCTCTTAATATCTCATTTGCATACGGGAAGGTACGGCCTCTCGTACACATGCGCGATGTGTATGTAGGTGTGTATAGACAAGCGGCGCTGGAATTAAAGTTGAAACTCCGAAAAATTTATGGTGGAAGAAAGATTTCGGGGTTTACGGTCGGCCGACGATGGGACCTCTGACCGCGGCCACCCGCGGTCCTCGGGAATTTGTAATTCCTAATTACCTGTCCCAAAGTCTGTGTGTAAGCACCGCGCGTACTATATTTGCCCCTCGTCCTACACTTCGGCCTTGCGCGAACGAACGTCGGTGAAGGTGGTTACTATTTAGCCTTATCGTTATCTGTCATCTGTTATCAGTATGGAAACGAAGCACCGGCACAAAAATACTTCGTACTCGGAGGGAGACCTGCGAAAGTGGAACAAAAATATCGAGCGATGGAAAGGGCGTAGAGCATTACCGGCAAATGTGGGCCACTTAAAAGTTTTCGTCTGTATCTGTCAATTAAATATTTTTAGGATTTTTTTTAACCGACCACTCGGGGTGGTCCATCTTACCCGCCTTTTTTTGCACGCTTGGTAACGTGGACCATAGGGGTCGGCTAATAATGGACCACCTACGGACGTCTCGGGAAAACTCCGGAGACTGAGAATTGAATTCGAGTTTTTTTGGAGGACTTCGAGTTTTTTATGTAAATAAAGTAAATTTCAATATTTTAAGGAGATAAAAAGGTGGTCCTTTTTGACGACCTTCGATTGTTCCAAGAAAGCAATGAGAATCGAGAAAGGTTATTCGATGTCTTTAAATCTCATGAGGAGCAAGGTTTAGGGATCTAAAAAACTGAGAGAAGGATCTGATAGAAATTAACATAAATCTGGTAAAAACTGAGGGAACTTTAAGGTATACGGGAACTACAGCGACATCCTGGCAAATGTTCGTATTAAACACAACACATTCTGCTAGAAAATATGGTAATTTTTTTGCTGTGGCAGATATCACGCAATTTTTGTGGAATATCACGCAATTTTTTTTTTTTTAAATGTAAACACTTGTTCCTCGAAAATATAGTAATCGGTGGCGTCACGATCGCGAACCATTTGTTTTAGGTTCGCAGCTTATACCGGCAAATTATATCGATCAAATTTTTTATGTATACATACATAACAAAATTTGATTCCCGAAACTCTCAGTTTTCACAGTTCACAGTTCACAGTGAATTCACGGAATTCACAGTTTTCATCCACGAAATTCTCAGTTTTAATCCACAAAATTCTCCGTTTTAATCCACGAAATTCTCAGTTTTAATCCACAAAATTCTCAGTTTTAATCCACGAAATTCTCAGTCTTAATCCACGAAATTCTCAGTTTTAATCCACAAAATTCTCAGTTTTAATCCACGAAATTCTCAGTCTTAATCCACGAAATTCTCAGTTTTAATCCACAAAATTCTCAGTTTTAATCCACGAAATTCTCAGTTTTAATCCGGGAAATTCTCAGTCTTAATCCATGAAATTCCCAGTTTTAATCCACGAAATTCTCAGTCTTAATCCATGAAATTCCCACTTTTAATCCACGAAATTCTCAGTTTTATCTACGAAATTCTTAGCCAGATACGCAAAAATGTTGCCAACCCGCTTTCTGGAAAAAAATTACCATACAGATCGGATAAAAATTGCTATGCCCCCTGTGAACATTTCACACGCTGGTGTACCATGTTGGCTAGTCGAAATTTACCGCGTATGGTAAATTGGTAGTTTTTGTAGAAACTAATTTTTATCTTATTTTTTTATGACGTTTGATTTTATATTTTTTTAAATCCGCATTAATGTCGCCAACACGTGGTCCATATTCGCCACTTTTTGCCTATACGACTACGAGCGTGTGAGATCACCCTGTGACGCAACTTGCGCTTTGCTTCTCAACACGTCGCGACCGAGTCGATTACGTAGCTCCGGCACCGTTTAGGCTTGACGATTCTTCTTTCATTCTTCCCACAGTTTGCAAAGAAACTGTGCGCAGGATTCCACGAAAGCGGGCGAGAGGAAAGTAAACGGGAAATGGTTATGTCGACGTGCCGCACCGCGAAACAATTGGTAATTATCGGACTGTGCCCGATAGCAGAGCGTGCACGCTTCCCTCCACCCTATGAACTTCTTCGAACTGAATTTTCCGAGCGTGCTTCCAATTCCTCGAGGAGAAGTTTTGCCGCGAGTTAAAAGTTTTTTGCCGTACGGCATATACGTACGGTGCGCGGTATATGACGAAAGACAAACGGGCGAGGCACGTGTCCGGGAGCTTTAAAGATTTTGCCGACATCCACCACTCGAAGAGAAGGACTCGGTACTATTTAAACGGGGACAGCCTCGGCTCAGCGAGGAGAATAAATCCTCGACGAGAAATATGTATTTACCCTGCGCATACACGACCATTTTTGTTTTTTTTTAAATTTATTTCCTTTACGTTCCCATGAAATACGAAGTACTCGAGGAAAGTATCGTTTTACCATCGTTGTCTGAGCTTTCAATTTTATTTTGTCCGAAAAAATTGCAGCGAATTCCCAAAACTGGCGCCAAATCGATGTTTTTAGATTTTGGTTCTTTTATCGATCTGGCGAAATTTTTGTTAAAGTTTACACGTTTTTCGACATCTTATCGCGCGCCTATTTGACGCTCTAAAATTTCATCGGAACGGTAAAAATACCGAAATCTTAAAAAATTGCCTTGGCGCCAGTTTTCGGAATTCACTGCAATGTTTTCGGATGAAATGAAATTGCAAGCGCAGATAACGATGGTACAACAATACTTTCTTCGCATACTTCTTATTTCATGGGAAAAGAAACGAAGTAAATAAAGATTAATAAAATATTGTACCGAATGTAGAAATTACGAGTTTGCTTCATACCGAAACACGGAGACTATTTTTATTTTTATTTAAAAATTTATTTCGTTCACTTTCCTATGAAATACGAAGTACTCGAGGAAAGTATCTTTTTAACATCGTTGTCTGAGCTTTCCATTTTATTTTGTTCGAAAAAATTGCAGCGAATTCCTGAAACCGGCGCCAAATCAATATTGTTAGATTTCGGTTTTTTTATCGCTCTAAAATTTCATCGGAGCGATAAAAATACCGAAATCTTGAAAAATTGATTCGGCGCCAGTTTTCGGATTTCGCAGCAATTTTTTCGAACATAATAAAATTGAAAGTGCAGATAACGATGGTGAAGCAATACTCTCTCATCAATAAAATAGCAATTTATGCTTAGTAAGCTTTCTTATCAATAAAACAGCAACTTATGCTTAATAAGCTTTCTTATGAATAAAATAGCAATTTATGCTTAGTAAGCTTTCTTATCAATAAAATAACAACTTATGCTTAGTAAGCTTTCTCATCAATAAAATTAATGAAAAAAGTGCACGGACAGACGGTACAAGTTTGCTTCATACCGAATCACGGAGAAGCATGAGCCATCCATGTGTGGTTCGGTCGCTACGAATCGTTGGGCGAGAAAAAGCGATAATGTTATGTACTTGCAACACTCGAAGTTGGAGCGACGAGAACTCTGTGGAGGAGGCATAGAGAGATAAAAAGATACTTTCGAGGAGTGGATACTCTTGTGCCGCGTCGAGGCTCTCTCGTACGCTCAGCCGAGATACAGAGATAGAGCAAAAATAAAGAGGGAGGGATACTATAAAAAGGGAAGGAAAACGTGGCCGCGAAGTACGTACTGCCGCATGCTATACTCCACGTTGCCACTCGTAAGTGGACCTCTTTCCGTCTTTCTTCCGGAAAGTGAGGCTGCTGCTTGCTTCTCCAACTCTAACATCCTCGCCGCAACTCGCTCACGCGCTAGAATAAACCCCGGCTCGGATAAACTCGAGTGTGTACGTCTCTCGGACCTTGGGATCCGCCTTCCGGCACTTCCGGCTTCCAACGAGGGCGATTAAGACTTTCCTCTTTTCGCGGTGTTTATCATTGTAAGCCCGCCACCTCTCGCCGCTGGCCTCGGACGACCGAGCTGGCGAAAGTTTTAAAAAAATAACGAAATATGTGCCACTGACGTAAACTTGGCGTGTAAAAGTTCCCAAATGTTCCACTCGTATATTTTCTTTTCGTTCTTACTGCGGGTCACTTTTATGGACGCCTTACAGGTTCGAAGCCACTTTGGGTCGTTTCTTTTCATTCTCGGCTCCGGTTTTGCTGTTTAAGGACACTACGATAGATATTTCATCATTAGGTTTCGGTG
Organism: Ichneumon xanthorius; assembly: GCA_917499995.1. Taxonomy (NCBI): domain Eukaryota; kingdom Metazoa; phylum Arthropoda; class Insecta; order Hymenoptera; family Ichneumonidae; genus Ichneumon; species Ichneumon xanthorius. Next base: position 14,254,086 of record OU824207.1, on the reverse strand, counting down.
ACAATTGTTCGTTTACTAAAAACCAAAGAAACGAAATCTGAAAAATTATCGACTCATTGAAAAACCAGTTTACTTTACCTAAATCAATTCCAGTTACATTTCTAACTTTCCAGTAATATTTTTTCCTAACACATGCACGGAAAATCCCGCTTTCCGTTCCTGTGAAGTGTGCGCAGAAACGCACTTTTTGGTATCGCGTGCGGGAAAAATACTGCGCATGCGCGCAAACGCAATATGGTCTTTTTCCACGCATTAGAGCGGCAAAGTGCCTTTCTACGCACACTTCACGGGAACGGAAAGCGTGATTTTCGTGAATTTGTCAGGAAAAATTATGTGAATGGCATGGGCGTACAAAAGGGAGTTCTGACTCGTATGAATGCCGTACTCGTCAAGAACTCTGTTTCTACGCTCTTGCCATACAAATAACTATTTACGACTTGATGCTATTAGCGACCTGCGATTTGAACCACACACCCAAAATCGTTCGTTTCTCGAAGAAACCGCACAGTGCTCGTTCGACACACGTTCAATGAGGACGACTGAACTGGCAAAAGTTAAAAAAAAAAAAAAAAATGTGCCACTGGTGTAAACTTGGTGTGTAAAAGTTCCCAAATGTTGCAGTTTTATTCTTACTGCAAGTCACTTTTAGGGGCGCCTTACAGCTTTCAGGCCACTTTGGATCTTTTCTATTGGATATTCTGTTGGATTTCTATTGGATATCTCATGATTACCTTTTGGTGCAACGATAAAAAGGTTTGATAATATCAACTAAGCTGCGGTTGCGGGTGGCGAAGGAAATGTTTGGTCGATTGAACAAAATGTTTTTTACAATCAATAACAGAAGAGTCAATTCAACTAAATATTCGGTCACACGCCTAAATATTCGTTCAATCATCTAAATATTCGTTCAATCAACTAAATATTCGTTCAATCAACTAAATATTCGTTCAATCATCTAAATATTCGTTCAATCAACTAAATATTCGTTCAGTCAACTAAATATTCGTTCAATCAACTAAATATTCGTTCAATCAACTAAATATTCGTTCAATCAACTAAATATTCGTTCAATCAACTAAATATTCGTTCAATCAACTAAATATTCGTTCAATCAACTAAATATTCGTTCAATCAACTAAATATTCGTTCAATCAACTAAATATTCGTTCAATCAACTAAATATTCGTTCAATCAACTAAATATTCGTTCAATCAACTAAATATTCGTTCAATCAACTAAATATTCGTTCAATCAACTAAATATTCGTTCAATCAACTAAATATTCGTTCAATCAACTAAATATTCGTTCAATCAACTAAATATTCGTTCAATCAACTAAATATTCGTTCAATCAACTAAATATTCGTTCAATCAACTAAATATTCGTTCAATCAACTAAATATTCGTTCAATCAACTAAATATTCGTTCAATCAACTAAATATTCGTTCAATCAACTAAATATTCGTTCAATCAACTAAATATTCGTTCAATCAACTAAATATTCGTTCAATCAACTAAATATTCGTTCAATCAACTAAATATTCGTTCAATCAACTAAATATTCGTTCAATCAACTAAATATTCGTTCAATCAACTAAATATTCGTTCAATCAACTAAATATTCGTTCAATCAACTAAATATTCGTTCAATCAACTAAATATTCGTTCAATCAACTAAATATTCGTTCAATCAACTAAATATTCGTTCAATCAACTAAATATTCGTTCAATCAACTAAATATTCGTTCAATCAACTAAATATTCGTTCAATCAACTAAATATTCGTTCAATCAACTAAATATTCGTTCAATCAACTAAATATTCGTTCAATCAACTAAATATTCGTTCAATCTATCCAAACATTTCCTTCGCCACCCGCAACCGCAGCTTAGTTGATATTACCAAATCTTTTTATCGGTGTGTCAATTGTTCGTTGACTAAAAACTAAAGAATCGAAATCTGAAAAACTGTCGCCTTATTGGATTCGAGGCTACACCGGCTCAAAAGCCAGTTTAAATTACCCAAATCAATTCCACTTGCATTTGTAACTTTCCAGTATTTTTTTTTACGACTCGAAGCTATCGGCGCCCTGCGATCTGATCCACACACCCAAAATCCTTCGTTTCTCGTCGAAACCGCACGGTGCTTATTCGACACACGTTGAATAAGGATGTGCCCGTCCATTGATTCTCGCCAAACACCGAGGAATCGAAAAAGCTCCCACGGGAGACTGAAAGACTTAGTACACAGCGAGCGGTATAGAACAGTGCAATGCTCGACGTGGACCGAGGAGAATTCGCGAGGGGCTGGTGAACAAATGGGGGTTTGCGTTTTCCTCTTCGGAGAAACACCGCCGACATAGACGCCTCTGGCGGGGCTCAGACGTCCCGATGGAACTTTACGGTTGTTTGCCCCGAATATCGATGATAGGGTGAAAGGGGGTTGGCGCGGAGGGTGGGCGAGGGGTGGATAAGAGCGAAAGACATGGCAGGTGGATGAGAAGGCAGAGATGGCCTCCTCGTCGAATATAAGCCATCGAATGCTATATAGGAGCTAGTGGTGCAAAATGGCACAGCGGGGCAAAACGGGATAACGAGACAAAACGCAATTTTCCAATAACTTTTGGATAAAACGGCACTGAAAATCCGGACGTATCGTTGGAACAAAGTGGGGCATCGAAAAATTATTGGAAAATGGAGTTTTGCCCCCACTGTCCCGTTTCGCCCCACACCCAGAAAAATGATTTATTTGACGCCCACCGTTTATTTGGTTTAAGTAAAATATTAGTTTGATTTAAATAAATATCTATTTCATTTAAGTAAGTATTTACTTAATGAAAATAAATATTTATTTAAACCAAATAAATATTTATTTAAACCAAATAAATATTTATTTAAACCAAATAAATATTTATTTAAACCAAATAAATATTTATTTAAACCAAATAAATATTTTACTTTAAACTAAATAAACAGTGGCCGTCAAATGATTTCTTTTTCTCGGTGCACTATCCCATTTTGCCCCGCTCTCCCCTGCGCTCTTCGATGAAATACTTGAAGGAAATTTGCGATATTGGCGCATGCGCCGCGCTTCTCCCGGCTACGTTCGGGGACGGCTTCCTCAACCCCCGTCTTTGGATGACATTCCTAAAATGTTACACCTGAAATATAGCGTGCCGAGCGTCATCGCAGGATCTCCCAGCTTTCGCAACAGTTCGTTCGCATTCGCCGCGTTACCCGGCTAGATTGAAAACCGGATGAAATTCTCCGAGCTGCGAAGGAGGGCGCACGCTCTACCGTGATATCGCTGTCGATAAGTGGGCCCGGGTTTTCGCTACCGGAGTGAATCCATCGTCGGACCGCGGCGTGCCGGTGGCAGCATTATCCCTTCCGCAACTTATTCCTGCCTCCGGTACCGAAACCTTGCGGACCGGCAGCGGCGCGTTTCCGATTCAGTTTCGATTTCGTTCAGCCCGGTTGCCCTCTTGCCTGCTCCCCGGCTCCGATGGCGCGCGGACCTCTGATTGAGGGATAAAGGATAAATTGGCTCGTTGCCTCACGCAGCACAATTGAAGAATTTGGGATACCCGAGAGGGAAAAAAGCGCCCTACCCGTTCTGTGCTTTTACCTCCGGAATCGGGAATGGTCGGTTTTTTTTTTTTTTTGGCAACGCAAAACGGTAAAAAGGGAGATGCGAAGTTTTTCTTATATTTTTGGGCACCAAAGTAAATCCTAAAGTTCCAACTGTTTTAAATAATAGGGCTAAACTTACGCTCTTTGGCATGCAAGATTGAGTCTCTTTAAGCGATGTTGTTTTGGATTTTGGGACTCAAGTCCACCAACAACACACGAAAAATGTTCATAATTAACTAATTTTTCTTCAATATCGCATATTGATTTTACCTGCCCTATTAAAAAAACCATCAAAAGTTGAAATCACTCTACGAAAAGTAAACGATTTTTATATATTAAAAATTGAACTATATTTTGTAGAGTGTCAGACGGCTAGTTCCCGAAGCATTACAAGTAACTAGAGTTATAGCGCAGATAAGGCTAGCAACCAATTTTACTTGTAACATTATTCTTAATAGAAACTCATAAAAAATCGATCCGAACGATCATTTCCGTTACCTTATGTAACAGAAATGAATTCTAACCACGGCAGTTTATGCTAGTCTACCCAGTACAATGCGACATAAGAAACCATTACCTAAGAACCCTCGTCACTGGAAACGAGGAAATAGATCTGATGAATATTTTATCCGCCTACGTGCTCGGCAAAGCAGCTCTTGAGAAAATAAATTTTTTATGTTATAGATAGTTGTTTGTTAAGAGCCTTTATAGAAAACGTGCGAGACAAAGAGACAACTTTTAATTTTACTTGGCAAGACAAAAAGAAAAAACCTATTAATATGTGAAACCCGCTTGCGAATGAGAATTTATATCCCTGCAAAGTAGCAATAAAGCATGCATAGAACTATGTTTTATATATTCCAATTTTTCCGACCGTGACGAGTCCTCCGAAGCTTCTCCGGAGATCCAGTAATATCATTAATATTCTCCGGAGTTAAGAGTAACGACTCGTTGAATAATTGCCAACCTCACACAATGCAAGGCTGCCTTTTTCATCGACTAAGTGATGGAAATGGGATTGAGTCTTTTCCTCGTTACTCGCGCCTTCGGTCCTCCTCGAGCCCTTTTTCAATTCGATAATGCAAGTAACTAATATCGCCGGATGGAGGTAAGAGCTTGCGAAGAGTGCAGGCGAAACGTTGCGGAGGAAGCCAAAACGATCTCGTACAATAGTCGCAGGAGTTTTCGGGATAGGATGGAAAGGAGCGAGCGAAGAAGTTCGGTAGCGTCCCAGTGAGGAATACGGTTTGTCCCGAAAGGGACATCAGGGTTTCTCGCGACTTGCCGTGTTGCAGACTGCTTTTCACGAGATTATACAACTTCCGAGGCGGGAGCTGGCGCTAAAAGGAATACATATAGGCACGCGAGCAGTGCGGCCACGGTAAGCATCCAATTCCGCCAGACTTCTGCAGGGGCGTCAAGGAATTCGTCTCCGTTCCTCTCGATCTCTTCATCTCGACACACCGGTCGTTTCGCCGAAAGGCGCTTTATACCGTAGAAAATTACCAGAAACCCGGAGCAAACAACTCTCGCGTGGTAACTAAAATACTCCGCCGATTAACGCGTGACTGACACATGAAAGAAAAGAAAGTAATTAACGAGCTCGATACGAAATTTCAGAACTTTAGAGAGCGGTGGATCAAAGTGTTCTCGATGAAACGCGTATAATGAGGAACATCAATATTTTGCTGAAAATCAACGAAACGACGGAATTCAATTATGAAACTAATTCACCTTAACGAGATTTCAAGCTGCTTTTACGTAGCATCGGCAAACTGCAAAATGCAACCTCAAAGTCCGTAACTTGGCTCCTTGCTAACTTACCGGAGTTCCCGATTACCGAAATTTACAGAATGGGCTGTGATAACTCTGCGAGTAAAACAGAATAGTAATACCATGAAACGAGAGGAAGCTTATTCCGAACCCGCGAGTTGCTGATGTAAACGTAGTCGCCGAAGCGTCAGACCTTTCGTAGTCCAATGGCAGTAAAGATACGGCCAATGTGAAAATTATTCAAGAGGTCGCTGGTGTTTCACCGGGGCAAACAAAGTGCGTGCTTGTAACTTTTCCACGAGACCCCGAGTGTCACCGTTGTGCTCCCGGAAGGGTTGAGCCGTCACGGGGAAACGCAGTCAGGATTGGGGTCAGGGCGATCCGGGTGGTATGTCGACTGATTGCTTCCATCCTTCACGGGGCGCTGCCGAGTTCACTGCATCTGCGAGCTGGGTGCATGGACTGGGACGGCTATCGTGTATCATAGCTTGTTTCTTGCGTGCGAAGTTTAACGAAGAGGCATGCTCGGAAAATAAGTTCTCCCTTGGTGTTGAAAGACCTCAAGTTGGTTGAGAAAGTTCATCCTCCCATTCGTGATCTTTTTAGCGCCGGACCAACCCTTGTACAAATTCTATACCATTACGCTATTTCCCAATTGGGTCTAGGGAAGACCTGGTAGGGCCCTGACCAGTTCCAGATGTAACGCTCTACGATGACCATTCATAAACAACAAGACTATGTCCACATTAATTTTCTTGATTTTATCAGCAACGGACCAATGACAAAATTTCTCCATCCAGTTATCACCAGGGTGCTGCTGAGTTCACTCTAACTGCGAGCTGGGAACAGGTCCAGATGTAACGCTCTAAAATGGCCATTCATAAACAAGACTATGTCCACATTAATTTTCTTGATTTTATCAGCAACGGACCAATGACAAAATTTCTCCATCCAGTTATCACCAGGGTGCTGCTGAGTTCACTCTAACTGCGAGCTGGGAACAGGTCCAGATGTAACGCTCTAAAATGGCCATTCATAAACAAGAGTATGCCCACATTCATTTTCTTGATTTTGTCAGAAACGGACCAATGGCAACATTTCTCCATCCAGTTATCACCAGGGTGCTGCTGAGCTCACTCCAACTGTGAGCTAGGAACATGTACTGGGATGGCTATCGTCTATCATAAATTGTTTCTTGCGTGCGAAGTTAACGAAGATAGAGGTATGCTCGGGAAATAAGTTCTACTTTGGTGTTGAAAGACCCCGAAAACAGGAGGAAGTTCATCCTCCTGTTTTCGATTTTATTAATACCGGACTAACCCTGGTAGGAATTTCAAACGGTTACATTATCCCCTGATTGGGCCTGGAGAAGGCCTGGTGGGGCCCGGACCAGGTCCCGATGTAACGCCCTAAAATGGCTAACCGTAAACAACGCGTGTATAATATCCATCTTCTTCTTAGTTTAATTAGCACCGAACCAATGGGAATGTTCGTCCATCTAGTTACCACCAAAAGGTATTGACGTTGGCACGGAGGTATACATGGAGGGCGTTGTTAGCCGCTGTCTGACTGCGAATACGGCAGGTCGAGGGTAGCTGCAGTCTTTGCCCCTGTCCGCCTAAGTGACGCGTAACAAGACGTAAGGACGTTCCAACATCGTGGAAGGTTCTCTCGTGCCCGGCGAAGGGGCTTCGCCTAACCCAACACAATTTCCTGCGCCAACCGAGCGTAAGATCTATATTCTATTCGCATAAGCTCAGAGGTTTCATCAGGTTCCTCCAAGTTGACGCACTCGTTACCCTGGCAGGGTACACCTAGTGTACAGGTAGCTTCAATCACGCGACGAGGAATAGCCAAGGCACGCATCCCGCAAATGCGCTGCATACTGCAAACACCTGCAACGACTGCGTTCGATCCCTATGAGAGGATTTACTGGCTCTGTCCCTAATCTCGGCGATTGCATAATTACACCTGTAAGCTGTACCGCCCTCATTGAGCCCCGAGAGTCGTTACGACATGGTCATCATTAGATCGGGACACAACTGTTCGTTCATAGCCTAGTGGAAGTGCCACACAGCGCCAGTACAGTAGGACCGCGCTTATCCGACCTTCGATTATCCGAGCCTCCGCGTTATCCGACGCACCCAACTAATTCGAGTCCTCCGCGTTAAGGTAGTTATGTGGCTTCCCGCTCATCTCGCATAAGTTATCGAAAATAAGTGAATATTGCAAGTACTTCTCGATGGTATAAAAATCTGAAAAAATTCATGCATATTAAAGGCACTGAAAAGATTCATTTTGCATAATAATAATTCCAAAATGTTATTAACAAATTTATCAAAAAATTAATTGTTTAACAAATTACCCGGCAAAACAACTTTTTTTTTTAATTGAAAATGATTCATTTATTTTTCTGAATACGTATGAATTTTTTCAGATTTTTCAATTAGTTTTGATTTTTGTGTTTTTTCAGACATTTTTTCCATATAAAAAAATTGAAAAATCAAAGCTAATTGAAAAATCTGAAAAAATTCATACGTATTCAGAAAAATAAACGAATCATTTTCATAGAAAAAAAAAGTTGTTTTGCCGGGCAATTTGTTAAACAATTAATTTTTTGATTAGTTTGTTAATAACATTTTGGAATTATTATTGTGCAAAATTAATCTTTTCAGTATCTTTAATCTGCATGAATTTTTTCAGATTTTTATATCATCGAGAAGTACTTGCAATATTAGCTTACTTTTCTCGAACTTATGCGAGATGAGCGGGAAGCGACATAGCTGCCTTAACTGAGGTGTAGGCTTGGATAATACGGAACATTAGGATAAAACGGATAAAGCAGCATGCCCGCGTGCAGAGTAGTCTGTAACTGCTACATTGTTGCATACGCGCTTAAACTTGTACATTTTTGCAATGTCTTTACATTCCGAGCTGCAAATACATCGGTTCCGATTCTAGAGTCAATGGTGGAACATCATGATGTTTCAAAAAAGGAAAAAAGTCATAAATTACCTAACAAAGTTAATGTTTATATGAAGTGGTGTGTTATTTTTTAAATATATAATAGTAGTACAAGTTTGACTTGAGTTTATGTTATCCGTGTCATCCGAGTTTTCGCTTATCCGACCTACGCTCTCCCCACATTACCTCGGATAAACGGGGTTCCACTGTATTGGCACACTGAGAAAAAATAACATAGTAAAAGCAACAATACTGACTTTGTACCATAAAAAATAGTTCCCAGGGGGAACGTTTACATTTTATAGTTATGACAGTGACAAAAAAATCATGGTTGCAACAATAATTATAATTCAACCAATTGAATATATACTATCAAAAACTATCTATATAGACGTTCCCCCCTGGGCACTATTGGTATAGTAGAAAATACTATTCTTCTTCTCAGTGCACCGCGTCGGCCGCTACCAACTATGTGTGTCACTCCCGATAGGTTATCGAGGTTACCTAGCTCGGTTCAGGAACGCAGTACGCACAGCAGGACAGCGTTGGCCCATCGCGTTGTTTTTCTCTGCCCCGGATTGAACTCGGACTGGCGGGTACTCTTTTAACGGTGATTGGTTTTTTGGTGCGTTCGACGAGACTATCGGCGCCGGCAACGAATCAGCCGTAGATGGAGTGTTTGTCACGAAAATTCTAAACTGACATCGCTCCGAATCTACCGCTCCCGTACTCTCAAATTGTGCAGAGTTCCTACGTCGCTTTTTTATTAGTGTTTCCATTATCTCGTTTTTTTTCTTTTTTTTTCAATTTATTTGTTGCCATTACTTTCGATGCTGCGCGGCCGATCCACGCGAATGCCACTTCATCATGAGACTCCCAAGTAGAATGGAACCGATTTGGGTGCACACTTCCTCCGCCTCCGCATTTACTCTCCTTTATCCTCCGTTTCCGCTTCGGGTACGTATGCACCAAGGTACTACAAAGAGTGGCTTTTACTACCCCGACGCTCGGCGTACTTTGGCCCGACGGCAATTGCGAAAGCCGGGCGAGCTTCCTCGGAAGACCTCCACTCCGCTTCGTCTTCGCTATTCGGAGTTAATGGTCGGCGCGGCCCGCACTGAAAATATCTACAAAGAGAAGAAAACGTTCGGGACTCCCGGAGGCTGGGAAGCGCGAGTGGAGGGAACCGAGGTAGGTGCAGCAGAGTGCAGGGAGGCGATGGAAGAAGGATCGACGGTCAGACGCGAAACGGCGCCCCTGTCGGGACTCGCGATTCTCGTGCCGACGGAAAAAGTGGTATAGTTATAAGGAGGACGGTGTATTGGAACGAAAAGAATTGATTCACGCTCGGAGGCCCGAAAGCACGGAAAATGTTGCTCGTCGCACATGCCCGGATTGCCGCGTCTGCATATATATATATATATATATATGTGTGTGTGTGTGTGTGTATATATATATATAAGCTGCGTATATGGGGATGTACACGCGATAGGGCTGGAAGAAATAGAAAGTCACCGGGTGAAAGAGCTTCGGGTGATCGATGCAATAAGAGGAATGCGAGTGCCCGCGGGCTGGGGTGAGGAACCACTTTCGATGGATTTACCGGCGAACCGTGACTCTCGAATATCCGAGCCGAAGCAGAGTCGAACAAATTCGACTGCCTAGAAACGGGACGGGGAAACGGGCACACCGCTCGATGGCTTCGCGGCTTTTCCACGTGAAGCTCGGTCCATCGTTTTACGATTTCCACTACCGCGGTTCGGAATGAATAATAATGACGGGATGGAAATCCCGCGCGCAGTTAGTCGAACGTGCAAGTTTCGCTATTGGATTCTAAGATTTCAGTTAAGAGTTCTCCTCCACGAGAGCTCGTCCGTCCGCATTATCTTTCGTTACTTATGAAAACATCTAAATTCCTCTTTCTTGGCTTCTCGAAATGTGAAGTTTTCCAGACATTCTCTGGCAACTTTTGTCGATCGAGTGGAGCGTCGAAGGTCTTCCTCGCGGAGTTCCTGCGAGACGGAGGGCTGAACCACTCGATGGTGTTTCTTTACGCGTTGCCCCGTCGGACCCTCAAGTTCTTCATCGTCGGCTGAACGAGAGGCTCTGTCTGGCTCCGCGACACTCGCGTGTTCGGTGGAAGACGATGCTGCAGGCGTTTTGTTATCTTTCCACCGAAACGTTTCGTACCCAGAAAAAAATTCATTTGACGGCCACCCTTTATTAAGATCAAGTAAAATATTTGTTTGATTTAAATAAATATTTATTTTGATGTAAATAAATATTTATTTAAATTAAGTAAATAGTTACTTAAATGAAATAAATATTTATTTAAATTAAGTAAATAGTTACTTAAATGAAATAAATATTTATTTGAATTAAATAAATATTTTACTTAATCTTAATAAACGGTGGCTGTCAAATAATATTTTTTTTCTGGGTGTACTCCGCGATGATAGGGCGCTGAAGGAATAACATGTAGGCTCAAAATCTTGTAGGAAAAATCTAGTATTAAGGAAGACGTTGTTCCTCAAAGACCATTCATCTGGAGTCGGAGAGACGCGGAAGGTTGGATATCAATGTTACAAGAATGCCATTTGCGATTTCCAAGATGGCCCGGTTTTCCGCCAAGCCGGCGCATCGAACATCCGCTCTCAACCTAGCTTCTTCCCGAGGGCGGCATTGTGTAGATTATAGCGAGTGAAGGAGAGTCTCAGCGAACCTCCAAGAAGCCGGCGCCCGGCCGGGTGGGACGAGAGGGGAGCTGGCTACTGCAACCGAGACCAGGCGTCGGGGCCATTGTAATTATGCATTCTCGTTGCTCACATCTGGGTTCTCCCTGTGGAAGCCACCGGCCGCACTGTCGTCCCTGGGCAGCGGGTGGTCCGCCCGGCTCTCGCAGACCTTCTCGCTCTACCTCGTCGTATAATGGCGAGACCCTCGAGAGGCTGCAAGAGGGACGCAGCGGAGTAGCAGCTCGACCAACCCCATGTTCCACTCGCCCTGTCGAAGGCCCTGTCTGCGTTACCCAGTCCAAGTGACATGCCGAGTCAGGCTTTATCTTTTAGATGTGCCAATGGGCGAGATTCACGATTCTGTCCATTTATGTCTTTGTAAGCCGGGTGGGATTGTCACATGGAGAAGGCTGGATGTGATTCACAAAATGCTATCAGATTTCACTTATTTTATTAATACCTGACTGAAGTACGTTTTATGGGTTCCATTGATTGGTTGGGTTCTCTGAAAAGAACCTAAAATATGCCTCAGATGCAACATCCGTAATTGTGCGCTGAATAATATTATATGCGCCAATGTTCAAGATTCACAATTCTGTCCATTTATGTCTTTGTTACATTGAGAAAAAAAAATGGGTTGGATTAACCAAAAGTCGCGGTGACATACGTTCGAAGCTATTATTTGTTTGGTACAAGTAAAGCATTGTTTTGTTAAACGATTATTTGCTTTAATTTATCAAAAATTTGTTGATTGAAACAAACATATTTGTCGCACCAACAAAATACATCTTTGAACGTATGGCACCGCGCATTTGCTTAATCCAACCATTTCTTTTTCGCAGTGTAACCGCGTGGAATTGTCACAGAAGGCTGTATGTGATTCACAAAATCCGATCTGATTTCACTTACTTTATTAATACCTGACTGAAGTGAGTTTCAAGGGTTCGATTGATTGGTTGAGTCTGGTTGATTGGGTCCTCTGAAAAATCTAAAATATGGAAGAGATGCAGCATACGTAATTGTTTGCTGAGTAATATTAGACGCACCAATGCTCGAGATTCACAATTCTGTCCATTTATGTCTTTGTAAGCCGGGTGGAATTGTCACATGTAGAAGGCTGGATGTGATTCACAAAATCCGCCCTGATTTCACTTATTTTATTAATACCTTACTGAAGTGAGTTTTATGGGTTCGATTGATTGGTTGGGACTGTTTGATTGAGTCCTCTGAAAAGAACCTAAAAAATGTCTCAGATGCAACATACCTAATTGTTCGCTGAGTAATCTTAGCCGGCTTGTTTGTTGGCCCATTTTCGATCCGACCCAACTTTTCGGCCGGAGGTTTTTGTCACACGAATCATATCGAGTCTGATTGGACATAGCTTAGATACGTTCGGACAGTACAAAAAAAATCACTATCACCCTTCCAAGAAATGTACTTTGTTATTCCTCGTATCGATATATTTTTCCGATTTACGAATATCATTTATACTCGTCCAATTACCAAACCCTTTCGAAGAGCATCTCCGAAATCTACTCCACGTCTTTCTACACGACCCGCAACTCAAAACCCCCATTTCTCATCTCAATCGTTGACTCGTGTCTCTCCGCGTCTCGAACTTCCGCGCGAATCTCCCAACGTTCGAATGCTTGTATGAACGTCGGATATTCTATCGGCGCTACACGATTCGGCGGTCGGAACAAGGCCGCACGGAAACGTAGCTACAGAGAATCGAGGGACGAGACACCGGTAACCGGGTAGTCACTTGTAAATTTAACGAAGAGTTCGCCCCGGGCGAACGAAACGGAGAATTTCACCCTCGCGTGCTTCCGTAAGAGGGTTCCAGCGAATTGAAAAAATCTATAGCTATACATGTATACACGTATTACCCAGATCCATGTATATTTATTCAGATGTGTGGGTACACGGAGCGCGACAGTGATTCAACCGCCTCGTCGGGGACGAGAGCCGGGTTCGTACCGGATGGGAGGTGAGGACGCGAGAGAAGACAAGGGGCAGAGAGCCCGATGTGCCCGGAGGGGTGGAGGGGTAAAAGGGTGGCTGTCGCACAGCCACCGGCGGAGCTGCGGAGGTTTCCGTCTCGACGCTGGCCGATCGATCGGCGAGACCGGGGGATACAAATATCTCATCGAAAAACGGGGCTTATCCAGCAAAATTCTAATATTTATTCATATACCCGGGGCTGCGTCGAGGGGGAGGGGGAGCGGGGGGGGGGGGGAATAAGAAGGGGGTCGCCCACCCCGCTGACGCTTCGCGGTTGGTTCGGCCAAGTGGAAAAGCGTTTTCGAAATCCTTGGCCCCCGGGGGACGAAAAGTGGATCCCGGGCTGGAGGACCCTTTTCCACGAGTCGATCGCGGTTGCCGGAAGGAGAACGCGACCACGGAGGCGAAGAAGCTGTTTCGAGCGGTGGCTGAGCCGGGGGTGGTTCGGGAACGAGGCGGCGCCTCGTCGAACGAGAGTCGCGCAAGGAAGGCCGCCCGCGACGAGAGAGGAGACTCGAGAACGTTGGGTAAGGGGGTTCGCGTCGAGAGGGTGAATCTGAGTCAGGCGGAAAAAAAGGTCCCGCGACGGCGAAGGAGAGGCTGGGCGACGAGGTGGACGGGACAGCGGGCGAAGATGAAGAGGGGGGGCTCGGTACGAGGCGCGCCTGTTAAGTGGCGAAGAAGACCCCCGGTGTCTATCGGATGGCGATGAAGACGACGAGTTCGGAAGAGCACTCGCGAACCGGCCTCGCTGGCTCTCGGTGCTTCCGATCAATTCTGACTGCGTCAGCAGAAACGGGACGCGGTGGAAAACCTTCGGCGGATGGAGGACCGGCTACGATCCGTTTGATCGGACTCTGACGGTCCGCGCAGTGGGCATCGCGAGCATTCTGGTTCTAGGTGGTTTTTTTACTCCTGACAGCTCTTCGGGCGAAAACGGGAGTTATGCGTTTCACTGCCATGACCCACTTTGGCGTCATTCGAAACTACCAAATGTTACCTGACTAAGTTTGGCATATTGATTCTTTGGATAATGATCTATGTTTGGGACTAAAAAAATGGAATATAAGGTAAACACACGTAAATAAATTATTCTGCGATAAGGAAATTAATAATTCGCGGTGTTATATCGATGAGACAATGAGAAATAAGAATCCATTTTTTTTTCCATTGGCTGTTGTATTTTTGGAATGCGATGTTACTTTTTAACTCCCAACTGCCCTCCGGGCGAAAACGGGACTTATGCGTTGCACTGCAATGGCCCACTTTGGCGTCTTTTCGACGGCACCAGTGTTTGTCGAAAGGACAAAATATCACTTAAGCAAATTTGGTATATTGATTCTTTGTATAATGATGTATGTTCACCAAGAAAAATAAAATGGTTGGATTAAGCAAATGCGCGGTGACATACGTTCAAAGGTGTATTTTGTTGGTACAACAAATATGTTTGTTTCAATCGACAAATGTTGCATAAATTGAAGCAATTAATAATTTAGCAAAACAATGCTTTATTTGTACCAAACAAATAGCGTATTCCATCCAATCCAAAACAAATAACGTATATCACCGCGATTATAGGTTAATCCGACCAATTTTTTTTCTCAGTGTTTGTGACTAAAAAAAATGTCGGCTAAGGTGTAAAAACACGTAAATAAACCATATTCAAGTAAACGAATTAATAGTTTGCGGTGTCATATCGACGAGCCAATGAGAAACAAGAATCCATTAATTTTTTCATTGGCTGTTGCAGTTTTGGGATGCGGTGTTACTTTGAGTTACAAAATGGCACAGGCTCGTATAAAATTTGATCTGAAGTTGGGTAGGTCTGGCTGACGGTTACATGCCAGTACAGGCGCGAGACCGTGTCAATACTCCGATTCTGGCCGGTCTGGCGCCAGTGCTGGGATGCAACGGCCAGCCGGACCAGATCATCGCTGATGTTGAACTTCATTAATAAGCGTAGTCGGGATATAATTACAACGCTCCACAAGCCAAGAAAGGAGATACGAAGAAAAAAGAAATACTATAATAATTCAGGATCTTGCGTCGCCTCGGGATGTTTTGTTGAGGTAATTAGTGCGAGGCGGAACAGCGGAAGCCGGATGGGCAAGGCACGGCGAAACGATTTTAGTTAGGGATGGAGGAGCACACAATGTTTATTGTATTACCGTATACGAACCCGGCCGCGCTCCAGGATAATCGTACTATCGAATGAACTCGAGAAGGTACGGTGGAGCACTACGAGAAACGAAGGAAAACAGCCGTCGGTTGTTTTCTGTTTGATCGAGGAAGCAGGATGCTCGGTTAAGTATACATGGGCGTTGTTGCAAACTCGCAAGATCATCGGGAATTAAACGAGAGGATGGCGGATGGAGAATATACGTCACGGTACCGGAGAAACACCGGCGAAGAAATCATTCGCGGTACGAAAGATGAACCGAGAAAAAATATTTATTCTCGACTCAAGCAATACTTATCTGATAAATAAAAGTATATAATTTATTTCATAAAAATAAATAATTATTTTATTTAATTATATAATTATCTGAGAGCAATAAATTATTATTTAAGGTAGCAGCCAAATGTGAATTTCAGGGCAAAATTCAAACATTTCTCGATTGAAAAAAAATCTAAAAAAAATCAACCATATGGGAGGTTTTTATGTAATAATAATTCCGCAATGTTATTGACAAATTAACGATAAGAATAATGGCTCAACAAATTACCCGGCAACTTAGCAATTTTTTTCCATAAAAATGATTCGTTTATTTTTCTGAATACGTATGAATTTTTTCAGAATTTTGTGTAATCTTTGAAAACCGCGTTTTTTCCACGTTCAACCTGTGAAAACACACAATATTGAAAGATTACAAAAAATGCTGAAAAAATTCATACGTACTCAGAAAAATAAACGAATCATTTTTATGAAGGAACATTGTTAAATCGCCGGATAATTTGTTGAATAATGATTTTTATCTTCATTTGGTTGATAACAAATTGTAATAATTATTTCACAAAAACAATCTTTGCAACACCTTCCATATACTTGATTTTCTTCAGATTTTTATCCCATCGAGAAGTGTTCGAAATTTTCTCTGAAACTCACATTTGGCGCGACCGTATTAATGTATAATTACATTAAGGGAGCTCCAACTCCCTTAATCTAATTACATAATTATTCGATTAAGATAAATAATTATTTTATTTTATAATACAACGAATCAATAAAAAAAAATAATCATTTAACGGAAACCCGTCGATCGAATTATTTTTCTTGAAACTTGCAACCAGCTCGCAATTTTCCAAGTATCGACGAAAAAAAACGTAAAAATAAGAATCTTTCCAGCAACATCGGAAATCGTGGTCGCTTTGGTCCTTTACGGGCTCGAAGGGACTCGGAAGCCCAGGAACTGTGGAGAACGCTCAATGGGCGACATAAAAGCGGGCAAACGATAAGTGAACTGAAAGTTCTTTCACGGATTTACGACCGGTGTCCACCGTTGGGGATTTCCGCGATTTGAGGAGTGCCGCTGGATCGGGAAACGACCAAAAACCGGGCGCTTGTTACGCGGAGTGTGCATACGTGTACGCGAATCCACGCGTGGATCCCTCGCGTGCGCAGTCGCAAAGCGCCCGGTCAGGGATGGAAAGGGTCGAATCTATACACGCGTTCCTACGAGAAAGTGCTTGCACTCCGCGATTCCCGAGACAGCGACGGATCGCAGGAGCATCGCAGATGGCGTCGGCCCTTCGAGAACTTTTTCGCCAGCATTCTCCGAGTGCGCTGTGGCCGAAGTTTTAATTAAACGTCAATGGAGAGAAAAAAAAGAAGATAAAAAAAAATGCATGCGTGACGTTATATCGGGAAGCGTTGTATATTTCAACCCCCCGTGTTTATACGAACAGTGCCGATGATGAATATTGCCTCCGGCTCTGAACGATTGTCGGACGCGAGCAGGATGTATGCATGTTGAGTGTTTGTGTGTATAGATGGCAGCGAAAGGGGGGGGTGGAGCATCAAAACCGGGGAAACGCTCGGTCCGGAAATTCCCGATCGACCCTTGCAGACCCGGCTGTAGAAGTGTGTGTCGATGGTCATCAATCGACATCTGTACATCATTGGCTATCTGTCGGATGTTTCGTGTAATGAAACAAAGCGGAGGGTAAAGCAGGATATGCACCAGTTTATGGTTTTTTTTTTTAAGAGCGATGGCGGACGGATGGAAAAGTAAAAATTTAATGTGTGGGGTGTGAGCGCGTTTCTGGGAATTCTTGTGAGATGAAAGTGGCAATATGGACCACGGATTCGTCATGGAATAGTTACGGAAAGAAGACATCGCTGGTGGTCCATATTTACCACTCTTGTAGTTGTGACGCGAGTTGGAAATGGATTTTGCGTCGTAATGAGGCGCGGTAAAAAAAGTATATACTGTAAAAGTTTGCACAGTAAAAAAGCTTGTCCACAATTTCTTATTTGTTCATTTTTCGATCGCACCATCTGCCTCCGGTTTTGCAGACAAGAGTACAA
The DNA here is from genome assembly GCA_917499995.1 of Ichneumon xanthorius. Classification (NCBI taxonomy): domain Eukaryota; kingdom Metazoa; phylum Arthropoda; class Insecta; order Hymenoptera; family Ichneumonidae; genus Ichneumon; species Ichneumon xanthorius. The sequence continues at coordinate 14,236,449 of OU824207.1, read as the reverse complement.
TCTAAAATTGTTAATGAGACGGGAAATAAAAGGATTTTATGTTTAAACCTGAATAAACGAGTTTGTCACTTATTTAACAAAATTATTTTTACGAAACTGCGTATTCCGATTTTACGATATTATTTTTTACTGCGCGGATGTACACAGCCGAACGAGGAATTACTCGTGACAAGTGTGTACATCAGTTTATTTATTTTTTATTTTTTTAAAGCGATAGTGAACGGATGGAAAGCAAAACTTTAGTATAAAAGGGGAAAAGGCGCATTTCTATGTATCCCTATGAGATTGAAGTGGCGAATACGAACCACAGATTCTATATTGAGTAGTCACGGAAAAACATCTGTGGTGGTCCATATTTACCACTTTTGCAGTTTAAATATTCTTTCAAAAGCGATGGCGAACGAATGGAAAAGTAAAAATTTAATATAAGGAGAGCGGGGCAAAACGGGTCAGCGGGGGCAACACTTAATTTCGGAATCTTTTTTGGATGACCTGTTTTGTCCGAACGATACATCCGGATTTTCAACACCATTTTGCCCCACTCACCATCACCGTAACCATCCCAAAAGTTATTGGAAAATTGCATTTTGTCTCATTATCCCGTTTTGCCCCACTATTCCATTTTGCCCCGTTCTACCCTTATAGGGGTCAAAGGCGCTTTTCAATGTATCCCTCTAAAGTGGCGAATATGAACCGCGGATTCGACGTCGAATAGTCACGGAAAAAGGTGTGTAGTTGTCTATATATGTAGCACATTTGCAATTGTGACGCTAGTGTTGGGAATAGATTTTGCGTCATAATGACGGGTGTACATAGACGAACGAGGAATTACTCGTGACAAGTGCGTACTCGTGAAGAGAGGGTGGATCTCGGTATTATGACACTCCGGGTGGTTGCAGCAGGAATGTTTGCATGCATCCGCACCGCGATTTACCCGCCCGGCCTAGTAGCGCCGTTGTGTTCGCGGGCACTTTGTCATCCGCGCCGCGAAATATACGATCCATCGGTGATTCCTGTACCGGGACGAACAATGCGAAACATCGACAAATAAAGATTGAATGGAATTTCGAATAAAAGGCTCCGTCTGCACTTGATAAGCGCGGTCTATCGTTGCTCTGTTTGAATAGCTCATCGGGATTGCTCGAAAACAATCCAGGGCCTCAGTGAATATGACTTCCTCTTTATCGAGGAGTTTATTAAATTGTTGAAAGTTGTTATTAAATTTTTAAATACCATTAAATTAATATTAAATTGTTAAATACCATTAAATTAATATTAAATTGTTAAATACCATTAAATTAATATTAAATTGTTAAATACCATTAAATTAATATTAAATTGTTAAATACCATTAAATTAATATTAAATTGTTAAATACCATTGAATTAATATTAAATTGTTAAATACCATTAAATTAATATTAAATTGTTGAACCGTCCAGTAGAGGATTTTAATCATCTTAAGAATCAATAAATGGGCGAACATTTAGGTGAATTTTCATTGCCTTTTTTTTACTTAAATTGTCTTTCGCGCTTTAACCGGACGGAAATGAGTTGTGCCTAATTCCGGAGAGTTTGGTATATTATCAGTATACTGAGAGAAGAATCTCGAAAAAATTAGTAAGTCATATGGTAGATTTCGACCAGGCAACACGGTACGCAAGCGTCGCCACTGGTGATATGTGAAAGGGTTGGTAAAACTTTGCGTATCTAGCTAAGAATTTTGTGGATTAAAACTAGAAATTTCGTGGATTATAACTGAGAATTTCGTCGATCAAATTTTCTTTATCTATGTACAGATTTAAAAAAATTGATCAACATAATACGCCGGTATAACCAACAAACCCAAAACATACTATATTTTCTAGTAAGAAGTATTAACAAAAATGTTCTCGCAAATATTCTAGTATTCTTGTAGCAAAAAATTACGAGTGATATCTGCGATAGCGAAAATTAGGGCATTTTTTAGCAGAATGTGTAAGTTTAATACGAATGTTTGTATTAGTCTGTAGTTCTGTAGTTCCCGTAAACCTTAAAGTTCTGTCGCTTTTTACCGGATTTATGCTAATTTCTGACGTTTTTTTTAGTATTGAACCTTATATCGAATATAAGGTATCCAACGATATGGAGCGATCTTTCTCGCTTCTCATTGATTTCGTGGAACAATCGTAGGTAATATGGACCACCTTTCTATCTCGTTAATTTATATAACGGTTTCTCTTGCCTCGCATTTTTATCTTCGTTCGATTACTAAATTTGTTCGGAGATTTTCGCCGCGTGACTCCGAATTGATATTACCGAATTTATTACCGTTAGGCAAACGTCCCGTGAGCATGGATTATTTTGACAAACTTTTTGGGGTCGCAGTCGAACAGTAACGGGAAAAAAGTGAGCGGGGCGTCCAGCGAACTCGTCGCGTACGCGAAGAATGCATGCCCGAGCGGATAATCCCTTTTTCATCCGTCACGTCGCACCTAATTATAATTTCTGGAAAACACCGCTTTTAATCTCGACTAATTGCATCTTGGAAATTCAGTTTGTTCTCATGACGCATTCGGGTCGACGGGAGAGCGGGAGAACGGACGGGGGTGTAAGGGAGAGAGTGTCGACGTGCTAATTGCGTTACACTTTTGAAAAGAATGTGCACTTTTTTTTTTTTTTTTTTGCAAGAGATAATTAGGATCTGAAAGGATTAACGCAACGTGGAAATGGAAACAAATGATTATTTTTTTTTACGTTGCAACACTCGTCCAAAGGTAACCTACATCGATAATATTGTTGCCTATTGTAAAGTGTAATACCGGCTTAACGGATCTCTTAATGAGCAAAACTTCGTTACGAGTGAGAAGAAAAATAAATAAAAAATCCGTAGCGCGAAGCGACTGGTGAAAGGAATTTTTCCAGTGCGCAATTTTTAACATAAAGGGTTAAAAAAAAATGAATGAATCTTCATTTAAATCATTACGATGTAATCCTGAAAATGTTCAACTTCAACCGTTCGCGTACCGCGAAGTATTTAATTATTCGTTTTGGCCTGAATGAGGTACATTTTTTAAAAATATTTATTTGATGGCTAAAAAGGATTCGTTATTAACATGAAATACCGGCTTAGCAGATTCATTAACGAGCAAAACTTCGTTACATGTATGCAGAAAAATACATCGAAAATTCGTAATTTTTGCAGCGAGACATTTTTAACATGAAGGATTAAAAAAAAAACTGATGACCCTTAATTTAAGTCATCACGATTTAATCCTGAAGATGTTCAAATTCAACACTTCGCCTACCGCGAAGTACTCAATTATTCGTTTGGGCATGAATGAGGTAAAATAATTTTTTTTTACATTTTTATTTGATGCCTAAAAAAAGGATTCGTTATGAACATTAACGAGCAAAAGTTCGTTACAAGTATGCAGAAAAATACGTCGAAAATTCGTAGCTCGAAGCGACTGGCGACATTATTGCAGCGAGCAATTTTTAACATAAAGGAGAAAAAAAAATCGAAAAAAACTTTTGACCCTTAATTAAAGTCATTACGATTTAATCCTGAAGATGTTCAATCTCAACCCTTCGCGCGCCGCCAATTACCCAATTATCCGTTCGGCCATAAATGGGACAAAAAAAATGTATTCGAAGCTTCGATGCCTAAAAAGGATTTTTTCATTTCAGCTTTTATTTTATCGCACTCCGGCGGTAAAGTGCCCGCACAATCGAGGGTTGAGATCCGCACGCCTGTGTTTAAGCAAATGCATTCCGAGTCGTGGAATTTCTATGAAATCCCGCTCGGCCCTACAACAAACGGTAACTCTGAAACGATAATCCCCGCCATGCTCGCCTTTCCCGACGCGTACTTTTCCTCGCGCCCGATAAGCGGCGGTGACTCGGTAAACTATTGTTTACGCTCGGAAAGCTTTCGTATCAACACTCTATCCGGCGTGTAACACATCAAGAAGTTCGGATTCAAGCGCTCGGAAGCTCGGAACGACACTATTATCGTAAGCGGCGTAAATCCGGATGCTTCCTCGGCGCGAGGTAGCGCAAATAAATCGCGGATGTAACGTAAGTTCGCGCGATGGCGGAAGGTGGACAAGAAGAAGACGAAGAAGAAAAAAAAATGGAAAAAAAGCGCCCACGGAGTCGGAGGCGCTGCAGCCGTTCGAAACGGTCGTTGCTGCGGAACACGGGGGGAAGTGCGGGCCCGATGTTGTTATTGTCCTCGAATTTCCCTCTCGGTCCCTTTCTCGCTTTAGCGGCCCTCTCATCCCCGTCGACCCAGTTTTCCCGCACCGCGAGCTCGCTTCGTGTTCTCTCGGGCTTTCATTTTTCGCCTCTCCCAACTACCAACCCCCCACTTTGCTCCCCGCGGCCAACAACTCGTGCCCGCCTCTTATTTTTATTCAACCCCCGCTTTTTGTTCCTCGCTACTTTTACCACTCGCACTTTTTTTTAAATTTTTTTTATTTTTTTTAAGGACAGAGGACTACGCTTAGGAGGAGCGCAGTCGGTATGCGGGTAGTCGTTGGAACGTCAACGAGCGCTCCTTCTGCGCTCCCGGTTACACCCCGGCCCGTTGACTTCGAAGTGCTCCGGTTGCGCTCCCAAGCATGAAGATCCGACGGCGGTCGCGAGATCAACGATCCGCGAGCCTAATTGATGAACGGTGGTTTTCTTGAAAAAACCAATGGTTATGATTGGGTTTTCAAGAAAACCAATGGTAGCGAATGGATTTTTAGGAAAACCAATGATAGCGAATGGTTTTTTAGGAAAACCAATGGTCGCGATTGGTTTTTCAAGAAAACCAATGGTAACGATTGGTTTTTCAAAAAAACCAATGGTAACGATTGGTTTTTCAAGAAAACTAACGGTAACGATTGGTTTTTCAAGAAAACCAATGGTAACGATTGGTTTTTCAAGAAAACCAATGGTAATGATCGGTTTTTCAAGAAAACCAATGGTAACGAGTGGTTTTTTCAAGAAAATCAATGGTAACGATTGGTTTTTCAAGAAAATCAATGGTAACGATTGATTGTTCAAGAAAACCAATGGTAACGATTGGTTTTTCAAAAAAACCAGTGGTAGCGATTGGTTTCTCAAGAAAACCAATGGAAGCGATTGGTTTTTCAAGAATAACAATGGCAAATGCCCGGTATTTATAGCACCGAGAAGTGCAAGAGTAAATACTGCGGGATTTGAGGTCCTTGAAGGAAGGAAATAAAAATCTGTTCGCGATATAACATTTTGGAGCGTTACATCAGTCCGAGCCAGGGTTTCGTCGGGGTCCAATGTAACGCTTAAAAAATGTGCCCCAGGTCGTAAAACTTAACTGAAAAATATTGCCCTTTATGTGTAAAACGACACCGAGCTTTGAACTAAAAAAACACACGGATAATGTAATTTTTTTATCGCATTCAGCATCGACAGCTGATTGTATGAATTCGCACCGAATCATAACAAAACTCGACAACTCGACAAATTTTGTCAAGAAATTTTCTCTCGCTTCGAAGAATTCGCCCTTTAAATTTTGACAACATGATCGTCAAAATTTGACTGAACGTGCGCCAAGCAATTATGCAGCGCGACAGTTTTTCCATCGCTCCGTATCGCTCGAATCACTAATGCGTAAAAATAGGGCGTTCTCCTAACCGATTTCCGACCGTGCACAATTATCGCAGTAATCTTGGCCGTCGCTTCCCCCTCCCTCTCGGCAACCCTTTTTCTACCACCGTTCTGGAATTTCATATTATCGTCTATCATACCGACGTTTTTCGCTACGTTTCATTTCCGATAATACTCGAGGATTATTGGTGCGGATGTACTACAGATATACTATTTCATACCGAGAGGGCAAGGGGAGGGGGGGGGGGGGTGTTCAGCTATACCTGCGCGGACGAGTGTACGCAATAACGGCATCCGCATTTGAGTATCCTTTCATTATTTTTCATGTCCATCGGAAATTGACGTTTACGAAGCGGAAAACGAGGGAACTATCGTTATCCCACGTTATACTATATTGCCCCTTCCCTCGCTCCTCCCCGCATCTTTTTCTGTCTCGCCGCCCCTTCGGCCATTCCCAACCACGTTAAACTCGCGCGGACTATAACAACCGATTCCCCGCGGAGGCAATGTTCGGTTCTGGGCTTACTCCTATCTTTGTTTTTTCTCCTATCCAAGTTTTTTTATTTCTTTTTTTGTAATTTTTTTTATTTCTTTTTTTTTTTTTGTCGGCTCTATCGCTTTCCTGTTCTGGTGGATTTTTATTGTCGAATCTTGGTGCGAGCCCCGAGGCTGAATCGTTAACCTACTCGCGCGCGTTCGCCCGTTTATCATCTGCTCGCCCTGGACCGAATGTTTCGTAAATAAAGATGAAAAAAAAGAGAAATGATAAAAAAAACACACGAAGAAGAACGCGAATCCGATTCCGCTCGGGGGACAGAAATATACCGCACGTAGGTGAGGCTCGCATGTGCGCGACATGTAGCTACGTACCGCTCGCGTATGTAAACGGGCCGACCCGATAACTTTCCCGACGCGACGTTTATTGCGAGAGCTCCGCGAACCTCCGCAGAAACGGCATAACGATCCCGATCGTCGGGACTTAATTGCAAGAAAATCGCGGCTTATGACTGTCTCGCCACGGGGCATGTACGAATGTTTCCTGCGCTCGAATAAATCTACTCCGCGCGAAGATTTGCATCTGTGAGGTCGTTCGACCGGGTTGAAATCGAGAAAACTAAATTTACGGATCGTTAGTGACGAGAGTACAATTTCAAAAAATTTTACAAAACGACGAACGAAAGAAAATGTATTTAAAAAATGCTATCGAATAAATGCGTTTGAATAAATCTACGACGCGCGAAGATTTGCATTTGCGAGGTCGTTCGACCGGGTCAAAATCGTCAAAACTGAAGTTACGGATCTTTACTGACGAGTATCCACTTTCAAAAAATTTAACAAATCGACGAACGAAACAAAATGTATTTAAAAAATGCTATTGAATAAATCGACCCTGCGCGAAGAATTGCATCTGTGAGGTTGTTCGGCCGAGTCGAAATCGACAAAACTAAAGTTACGGATTTTTAAGTGACGAGTTTCCACTTTCAAAAAATTCAACAAAACGCCGAAAAAAAATGTATTTAAAAAATGCTATCGAATAAATGGGTTTGAATAAATCGACTCTGCGCGAAGGATTGTATCTGTAGGGTTGTTCGACGGGGTCGAAATCGTGAAAACTAAAGTTACCGATCGTTACTGACGAGTGTCCACTTTAAAAAAACAATTATCAAAACGCCGAAAAAAAATTTATTAAAAAAATTCTATCGAATAAATGCGTTTGAATAAATCGACTCTGCTCGAAGGATCGCTTAAAAAAACATTAACAAAACGCCGGACATAAAAAGGTATTAAAAAAACCTCGAACCGAGAATGGCACTTTGAATTTTTTTTCGCAAGTGCGATTTATCGTTCTCGAGTGCTAATGACAAAGCTCCATCGAATACCGAAAAAACTAATACATTTCAAGTTGAAAACTTTGTTTCGCCTCTCGACCCGGTTTTTCCCGTTCCAATTGCTTTCTGCATCGGACCATGAAACTTTCATCTGCTCCGGGTCCTCTCATAATCCCGCCTCGGAACATGAAATCGCGACCCTAAAGTCCTCGAGCAACACAGCAGCGGAACAAGCAAAGCGCGGCAGCTCGGTGTGTATTCTGGCGTGAAAACCGCTCGCACGGATAATCCAGCCGAGAAAGGACCCTATATATTGCGGGACCGTGGCTTAATTCGAATATCCATCCAAGTGGGCAAGCCAAGAGGGTCTCTTGCAAAATTGTTCGATGTTCCGGTAACGATGGACAGTACGTGCCAGTAACAGGAAATATCGTGATGGGGCTGTCCATACATTTACTATCAATCCGCCTCTGTAACGACCGGATATTCTTTCCCGAGGGCCGGCCAAATTTACCTCAATAAACGGTCCGCACGATTTGACGTTGAGTCATAAAAAATATGTGTATATATAATACGCACGAGCGTTTTGTAACCCAAGGAATACTTGGGTTAAAAAACATTGGTGTGTCATACGTAGAATGAACGTAAGTTCGCACTTAAGTAAGAATGCAAATTTGAACTTAGGTTCAAATTTTCTTTCATGTCAATATGAACCCAAGTTTGAACCCAAGTTTGAATCCAAGTTTGAACCTAAGTTTGAACCTGAGTTTACATTTGAGTTTACACTTAAATTTGAACCTAAGTTTGAACCTAAGTTTGAACCTAAGTTTGAACCTAAGTTTGAACCTAAGTTTGAACCTAAGTTTGAACCTAAGTTTGAACCTAAATTTGAACCTAAGTCTGAACCTAAGTTTGAACCCAAGTTTGAACCCAAGTTTGAACCCAAGTTTGAACCCAAGTTTGAACCCAAGTTTGAACCCAAGTTTGAACCCAAGTTTGAACCTAAGTTTGAACTTAAGTATGAATCTAAGTATGAACCAAAGTTTGAACTTAAGTTTTAACTTATGCTAGAACCTACGTATAAACATAAGTTTTAACTTCACTATGAACTTAATTTTGAACTTAAGTATGAACTTACGTTCCTCAATTTAGCCCTGGGACCAGGTGCACTTGGTACGAGAGATACGCGTACGCTTCGAAGGACAAAGGGACGCAAAAGGGTGAAGAGGGAGTGGTTGAAGATTGGACCCCGCTCGTAAGCCTATGCATTAATACATGCCGGCTCTCGTGTGATTTTAAATATAGCGTAGCTTAATCGTTTCGAAACCAAACCGGCTGGTTCGCCGGCGAGCCCTCGAGAGTGCTCCGGCCTCTCCCCCCCCCCCCTTCCATTAGGAGGAACAATGGGTTCGATCGCAAATTTATACGGCGTCATTTTATCTTCGCACCACTTTGCATATTCGCGGCGCGTCTTAATAAACCCGGCCGCTCCCATGCGCCCGATACATCCCATTTATGCTCTATCTCGCCCGGAACACGTTACAATCCTACGGTATGAATTACAGTAGGAATTTTCCTTTCCGCCAGTTTCCATCCTTTCTTCGAAAGTGAAAAACCGTCTCAGACAGGGACTTAGCTCTCTGCCGCGCGCCATTATCCTCCGTTTATCGGGTCGGCAAGCCCCGTTTTCACGTCGGATGCAGTTAACACAGGGGCCAAAAAGTAGATCCAAACGTAATCTATTAAATAGATAACGGGGAAGTGTCTCGGTCCGTATAGCCGAACGCCCCGCCGCCCCGGACCGATTCGGATAGCGAGATATATCTTCCGTAGCTGTTCCCCGTTTCTCCCCCCGAACCCCGGCACAGTCGGCGCTGTTCCACCGTTTTCCGAGAAAACAGAACGAAGAAGCCGCGCCGAAGCCGCTCGCGGCAACGGCGAGTGGAAGAGAGCCGGCGAACGGTGAAACCGGACGAAACGGAGGAAGATGAGGAGGAGGGAGGAAGAGATCGCTCGGACGGAGTGGGGAGAAGATAGAGTGGAGAGAAAGCCGGATAGGGAACGGAAAATAAAGAAAATAAAATAGCGAAGGGGAATGGAGAGACGGAGAGAGGTGGATTAAAGGTGCAAGAGTTAGAGGAAGATTCCGAGCAAAGGAGGTGAAGTTCCTCGGCTTCCACCTCCACTTTTGGGCGCACCGAGTGGAGCATGTGTGAGTGGGACGTGCTGGAATACCGACACTTATTCCAGCTTATTCCTGAGTTATTTTTCACCGGGCGTTGAAAAATTGCTGCCACTCCAAAAATCGGAAATCGATTACCCCCCCCCACGGACTATCCGAGCGCGAGATAGCGCGGTTCCATGCAGGGGGGAGGGGGAACTGGTATGGTAGATTGGTGAGAGACGACCAGGAGTACGAGAGGACCTTAATCCTATCTTTTTCCTCGTACGGCGCGGATCGCTTACGACGGATTCTGGGGGGGGTAAAAAAAAGATGGATATCCCATTGATTCCTACTCGAGGAGCCCGTCTACGACGTTAAGCAGATTTATGTCAACTCGAATGTGGGATTGTATCGGGCGCGATGGCTCTGAGGGGATCACGAAGTCATTGACGATTTTAGGAAATTGCCTCCATTTTCCAAAATGATTTTCTCCAAGATGACAAAATGGATTTACAGTGCTCACTGGCAATGTAGTAAAAAATAGTCGTTATCATCAGTCTGCCATCTTACTTACGGATAAGAGGTGTTTGCACAACTTGCTCCGTCCTAGCTAGTTGCAGCCCACGAAAGAACTGTTACGGATCGCGGATCTATTACGTCGGATTCTGGGGGGTAAAAAAATGAATATCTCATTGATTCCTCCTGCATCCCGTCTACGACGTTAACCAGATTTATGCTGACTGAAATGTGGGATTGTATCGGTTGTGATGGCTCCAAGGGGATTACGGAGTCATTGACAATTTTTAGAAATTGCCTCCGATTTGCAAAATCACTTGGATTCAGCGAGTCTATCGGCAATGTAATTTAAAAAAATAGTCTTTATCATCAGTCGGTCATCCTATCTAGGGATAAGAGGTGTTTGCAAAACTTGCTCATATTCCGGACGAGCTATTTGCAGCCCATGACAGAACTGTTACGGATCGCGGGTTGATTTAGGTAAACGTTCCAATGACCGAACAAGGCGTGCGCACTATGAGATGGAAATACGATTGTTCATGCGTGTCCAGGGACTGCGACTGTTCCCTTAGGTGTCCGGTCATTGGTACGTTTATCTTACGTCGGATTCTGAAGGGTAAAAAATATAGTTATCCCATTGATTCCTCTTCGACGATCCCGTCTACGACGCTAACCAGATTGATGTCGAGTCCAATTTGGGATTGTATCGGGTGCGATGACTACGAAGGAATCACGGAGTCATTGACAATTATTAGAAATTGTCTCTAGTTTCCAAAATGACTAGGATTAAACGACTCCATCGTCAATGTACTTTTAAAAAATAACCATTATCATCAATCGCTCATCCTACCTAATGATAACAGGTGTTTGCAAAACTTGCTCACCTTCCAGACGAGCAAGTTCCAGCCGACGGTAGGAAGTCATCGTCACCCATGGTTTCCCTTATCCGGGTATTGGAAATCGGGCCGGTGGTGTCGGGATCGTGGCCTTTGTGCGGATCCATCGACGATGATTCGGCATCCCATGCGCGGCTAAATAGGATTTCGTTTGGCCTCGTTCGACGTACCACTGTTCGTTCGGCGGACGAACGAGGCAGACGGAGGATCAGCACAGAGGCCGGAGCCACCCCGTGTGCCCGGGTATGGGGCTGAGTACCCTGGATGACTGGTTGGCTGGCTGAGAGTGACGAGGCTCGGTTACCACGACGGTTCGTCCGCGTCCGGGGTTGGCCTCACTGTCACGAGATTCTCGTAGGTATTTAGGTAGGCATTCGAGCGAACGGGTTCACCGGGAGGGTTGCCTCGACGGACACGCCTCGGTCGGGAATGCGTCGGACCCGACGTACGTGTACCGTACTAAACTACAAATATATATATATACATATATATATGTATATATATATATTGCGCCGTACGTGGGGTACACCGAGGTATTATGTATACATGAACGCGCGAGCGTGCGTGCGTTCGAGGTACGCGGTACTGCTTTGCAATCGTGTGTACAATGTACACGAGTATCGATTGCGTATATTTAACCCTCGTTAGTCGAGGAACGTTTAACGAGGTATACACCTATACGGTATCTGGATGGGGCTTCGGTTGAACAAGCCCTTGGTCGCACGAACGTTACGCAGCGCTTGACCGTCCGCTTACCGTTCTTCCTTTCCTATGTTTGCGTGAACGTGAAAACATCGGACAGCTCGTGGGATATGGATTAGTCAGGTTTTTACGACCGTGGCAACGAGGCCGGCTTTACTTTGACTGAGGGCCCCAGCGCGGTCGGAGTCGTCGAAGTTCAGGGTCTATCCGTTTGATAGCTCGGATACTGGATACCTTTGTCGTAGGCAGTAATGCCAGGTTCCCCCACTCTTTTTCTCCCTCGCCTATCTCATACTGTGTTAAAAAATTCCCTCCGAGGGAAATTTTCCTCCAATCTGGCATCACTGGTCGTAGGTGCGTTCGGATGAAAATTGAAATATACGGGCTGACTCGATATAGGTAACAGTACAAAAGGGTCATTGTTCGACGAAAATATATCTCGGACCCTGTCTCTGTCTTTGTCTTTGTTTCTGCCTTTGTTTGCGTATCCGTCTTTGTTTGTGTCTCTGTCTTTGTTTGCGTATCTCTGTCTTTGTTTGTGCCTCTGTCTTTGTTTGCGTATCTGTCTTTGTTTTGTGTCTCTGTCTTTGTTTGTGTCTCTGTCTTTGTTTGTGCCTCTGTCTTTGATTGTGCCTCTGTCTTTGTTTGTGCCTCTGTCTTTGTTTGTGTCTCTGGCTTTGTATGTGTCTCGGTCTTTATTTGAGTCTCTGTCTTTGTTTGTGTTTCTGTCTTTGTTTGTGTCTCTGGCTTTGTTTGTGTCTCTGGCTTTGTTTGTGTCTCTGTCTTTGTTTGTATCTCTGTCTTTGTTTGTGTTTCTGTCTTTGTTTGTGTCTCTGTCTTTGTTTGTGTCGGTCTTTATTTGCGTCTCAGTCTTTGTTTCTGCCTGTGTTTGTGTCTCTGTCTTTGTTTCTGTCTTTGTTTGTGTCTCTGTCTTTGTTTCTGCCTTTGTTTGTGTCTCTGTCTTTGTTTCTGCCTTTGTTTCTGTCTCTGTTTTGTTTCTGCCATTGTCTTTGTTTATGTCTGTGTTTTGTTTCTGCCTTTGTCTTTGTTTATGTCCGTGTTTTGTTTCTGTCTTTTTTTCCGTCTGTCTTTGTTTCGGCCTTTGTTTGTATCTCTGTCTTTGTCTCAGTCTCCGTATCTCTCAGTCTCCGTATTTCTCACTCTCCGTATCTCTCAGTCTCCGTATTTCTCACTCTCCGTATCTCTCAGTCTCCGTATTTCTCAGTCTCCGTATTTCACACTCTTCGAATTTCTCAGTCTCCGTATTTCTCACTCTCCGTATTTCTCACTCTCCGTATCTCTCAGTCTCTGTATCTCTCAGTCTCATTCTCAGTCTCAGTTTCTGCCCTCAATCCCCACCCATATATTTTGTCCTGTCTCTGTATCTGTCTCTGCCTCGCTCCCTTGTCCCGGCTTCTACTTCCGTATTTTCCCCTGTCTGTCCCTGTATCCGTGTCTGCCCCTTGTCTCAGTCTTCGCATCTGCATGTATCTGCATCAGTATACGCCTCTCGCGCTCGATGTTCCACCGGAAAGTTGGTGAAAAGTCCTCGAACGTCTGAGCCCTTCTCCAGAAGCGAAGTATCGCAATCTCGCTTTGCGTTCACGCATCGCTTGACCGAGTTGCACGGTGCGCCTCGGCTTGCCGCATCATAGTTTGCATAATGCAACCTATACATCCCGTATACCGGCGACAAACAATAGACTCGAACGAGAACACACAACCGCGTAAGGACGGAAGGGTTTTTCATACGTATCGTATCCTATTCATACGTATCTCCGCGTGTCCACACGCAAGATCCACTACTTCCACTATCGCCAAGGACCGAGTGAACCGCGCAAAGGGTGAGAGAAAAGCGACGGAGAGAAACGCGAGAAAGCAGTGGCGGAAACGCAGCCGCCGCGCGGATTGGGTGCACCGGAGTGTACCATAATCGAGAAGGAACATAGGGAGAAGCTCTCTCGGTCGTATCTCTATACACGTCTTTATCTACAGATATATATCTCTCCGCCGTTCGTTCCGCTCACTCCCTTGAGTTCGTCTTCGGGTTCCCGGGCAAAGTCGAACCCTCTTGAACTCCGAGCGGCAGAACGCTTCAGACTTGCGCCCTCGTTAATGCTTTTGCTTCTATGTTTTCATTACGCTGATATAGCACCGGGTTCCTGCTGTTGCAAACGAATCGACTTCACCTTCGAGACCACCGTGCTGTAATGTCTACGAAGGTTAGTTATTCAACGCTGCTGCAGCCCGCGCTTCCCGTCACAGTCTCCGACCGTCCGGACTGCGCTCTGGCTTTCCTCCAGATTCTTCAAATTATACCGCGATTCAGCCACCATTCTCGCTCGACGGAACGAACCGTTAACGAGTGTACCGCGTCCCAGACGCTGGATTGCATCGGGCCAATCGGGCTAATATGGACCGCAGAGTTTTAGCGTTCGCGTATCCGATTCAATGAGGACCGAGAATTTTTCAAGACCCAACACTGAGAAAAAGAGTAGTATTTTCTACGGTACCAATAGTTCCCAGGGGGAACGTCTATATAGATAGTTTTTGATAGTATATATTCAATTGGTTACACGCAGAAAAAAATTTATTTGACGGTCACCGTTTTTTTGGTTAAAGTAAAATATTTATTTGATTCAAATAAATACTTATTTAAATTAAGTAAATAGTTACATAAATCAGATAAATATTTTACTTGAACCAACTAAACAGTGGCCGTCAAATAAATTTTTTTTCTGGGTGTAAAATATAATTATTGTTGAAACCATGATTTTTTGTCACTGTTATAACTATAAAATGTAAACGTTCCCCCTGGGAACTATTTTTTATGGTATAAAGTCAGTGTTGTTGCTTTTACTATGTTATTTTTTCTCAGTGAACCCTCGAAGGACTCCAATAACAAAATGTGCGTAAAAAAATCTAAAAAAATTCAGAGACGTACCTTGAATTTTTCATTGGAGCGTTGATTCATGTAATGAAAATTGGCAAAAAAAAGGGACGCTCGGTTAAGCCGACCTCTGTTAATCGGGATTCTACTGTACTTTCATGTGCATCGCAATATCATGGTTAAAATTAAAACAGTCGCAACGAGAATTACCATAAAGATATTTAACTAGATTAATCTGACTCACCAAGATTTCTCGCTGCCACGATGCTGTCGCTGACGAACATCCACGCAAGGATCAGACCGCATAGCAGGCTTTTCCGTCGACCCTTGCCGCACTCCATGGTGAGGCTCCTGGCTTTCACTACGCCTGAAACAAAAAAAAATGGTTGCTCAGTACATGGCAAATCTAAGCCGAAACTTACAAAGTATTTTAAAAAAATTCCATCCTGAGTGAGTCGGTAATATTGGTTTTTATTCTACGTTCGTATTCAGTCAGTTATTTAAGGGAATACGTCACAGATCGCCGTTTCTTAATGGTGGGGGGTGGTGGGGGGCATGCTGCTAGCAATGGTTGAGGCCTATTCAAATACAGGTTCGAAGCCCTTTCAACGCGTAATATCTTCAAAAATCTATGGGCGCAGCTCGATTTTATTTTTTTACTGCATCCCTAATAATGTTCTAATGTTAGTTTAGAAAAAAAAAATTGAATACAATAGTCTGGAAATATAGATTTTTTAAAAAAGAATGTTGCTTTTCACGCCGCACCATATGCAGCTGATGCTAATTGACACAATTTTAAGCTAACGTATTCCGGAATCCATGTGGGGAAAAAATTATAAAAAATTCTTATAAAAAACCTTATTCATTGCTTTATAACATTTGTGATTTTTAGTTCCAAAAGTAGAAAAATCGTTTTGTGACGTATTCCCTTAACCACAAAAAAATCGAAAATCAAAAAATAATTTTCTGCGAATTCCACAAAAGAATTCCCGAAAAAATTGGATAGCCTTAACGCCATGTAAAAGTTGTACCACGTGACATATGAGTGTGAGAGAGAAAAATGCATTTTTCAAATCCGTGCCATTTAAAACCGGTTGACGTTTCGGATAAAACGGAAGCATCATCCGACGCGGTATTAAATTGTACATCCGCTAATGTTTTGCTTTTGTCGAAAAATCTACACAGTGAAAAAAGTTTCTACTTTTTACAACAATTTATTGTCCACAAACGTCCACAATTTTTTGTATGTTAATTTTTCGATCCGGCGCTAGTTTTACAAACAAAAGTACAAACTAAAATTGTCAATAACTCGGGATATAAATGGACAGGTTCAGGTTTGTATATTCAAACCTGAACAATAAGAGTTTGTCACTTATTTTACATTATTTTTACGAAATTTCGCATTCCGAGTTTACAAAATTATTTTTTACCGTGTACGATCTCTGAATCGCATTCATTGCAGATTTTGGTTACCAACTGAGTCGTTTGACGTGTCCTTAAGTCATAAAATAATAATACAATATATAAACTGGAATGTAAAATCCTCGTCCCAAAGTCTCTCCCGAATGCCCCGAAGTTCCGCTTCGTCCCGAAGATCGATAGATTCGTCCGAGCTCGGGTCTATGCCTCGCTAAGTTCGGATTCGTTCGCGGCCCCCTTTCTCATCCTCGTCGCCGTTTGAGCCGCGATGGTCGCGACGTTACCGCGTATATCGTACAATCCCGTCACGTACGTCCACGGATCGTGGGCCGCGGTTCGATCGCGAGCGAGCCTTTTCCTCGGCCGAACACCGCTCGTTCCCGATCGCGAGATTATTTTCACCCGTCGATTTATTTTTCGTCCTCCAGAATATTTCGCGATGGCCAAACTCTGATAACTTTCGTCTCGTTATCTCAAAAAAATAATAAAAAATAAATGAATAAAAAAATAATCTTCTACAAAAATATTTACGAACGACCAAGTTCCGATCTTTCATTCCAAATGCTTTTTCCAAATTCGCGAGCGAGCCTTTTCCTCGGTCGAACGCCGCTCGTTTCCGATCGCCAGATTATTTTCACCCGTCGATTTATTTTTCGTCCTCCAGAATATTTCGCTATACCCACACTCTCATAACTTCCGTCTCGTTATCCCAAAAAAATAATAAAAATAAATAAATAAATAAATTTTTAAAAAATAATCTTTCACAAAAAAATATTTACGAACGAACAAGTTCCGATTCTTCATTCCAAACGCTCTTTCCAAATTCGCGAGCGAGCCTTTTCCTCGGCCGAACGCCGCTCGTTCCCGATCGCCAGATTATTTTCACCCGTCGATTTATTTTCGTCCTCCAGAATATTTCCCGCCACCCATACTCCGAAAACTTCAGTCTCGTTATCCCAAAAAAAATAAAAATAAAAATAAAACATAAATAAATTCAAAAAAATAATCTTTAACAAAAAAAAAATATTTACGAACGAACAAGTTCCGATCCTTCATTCCAAATGCTTTTTACGAATGCTTCTTTTTCAGGGCTTTCATTCCGTCGGCTTACTCGCGCCTCGACCGAAGGCAAAGTTAGCAGCGCCTATCGTACCGTGGACTAAACGGCAAACACTGTAGATCAGCGAAAATTCGTGGCTGCTGCAGAATAAACAATGAATGCCGCTGGTGGGTTCTGGTGATTTTGCTGTTGCCGCTACTGGAGGGGGCGGCGGGGGGAGGGGGGGAGAAGTAAACGAAGAGAACGAAACGATGACGGGGACGAAGCAAAGGGGATGAAGCTATGAACGCCCGAACGAATCCGGCGAAAGCCCGACTGCAATGTACCGCATCTATCTGTACACAGCCACGCGCACGCACACACACACAGTCAGTGATGTGCGCGGTGTACGTGAAGTGACGAGCTAGTAACACGAATGTAGGTTAACGAAGCCGAAAAAAAGGAGAGCGTTTCGCATCAGCGTTTCTGCAGCAAAAGCAGCGCCGGCACCAGCAACGCCCGAGCTTACAGAACGAGCAGCGGAACAATGGATTGGCGAATGAAAACATCGAGCCCGAAGCTTCCCTCACCGATGCAACTCCCCACCCAGAAAGCCATTCGCTCCCGCAAATACGCGTACTCTCGCGTACTCTCGCGTGCTGCGTGTGTTCGATAAACCCGAGATTTATACGAGTTTTCGAGTTTTTCTTTTCGCTTTTTTTTTTTTTTTTTTTTTTTTTGAACGTTTAATTCCCAGCGAAAAATCCTTCGATGGGAACGCTCCGGATAATCGTGCCCAATCGTCAATGCCAATGGGCGATCGTCGCGCGATACGGTGAGGGAGAGAGAGAGAAAATATGAATAACGGCTGCGCGTGAAGTTGGGCACAAGATTTTCTATAACGCGAATCGAATGGAGTTAGATATATCGCTAGATGGGAGTCTTAATGTGGGGATGAAAATCAACGTAACTTCAAAATATTGTGAAATCATTTTTCGCTGAAACGGGTTTATCTCATAAACCCGTTTATGGAAAATTGCAAAAGGAAAATTGCGGGGCGCACTGAGAAAAAATTACATAGTAAATGCAACAAGACTGATTTCTTTCTTACCATAAAATATAGTTCCCAGGCGGAACGTTTACATTTTATAATTACAGCAATGACAAAACATCATGGTTGCAACCATAATTATAGTTATGGTTGCGACCATGATTTTTTGTCGTAACTATAAAATGTAGACGTTCTCATTGTGAGCTTTGAACCCGTGTCTATTCACATACAGCTTCAAAGCTCCCTTAACTCGTAATATCTTCGACAACGTGAGAGCACAGCTCGATTTTACTTTTGTGCGACCCTAATAATGTTGTAATATTATTTTAGAAAAAGAAAATAAATGCTAATAAAGTAGTCTTCAAATATCAATTTTTTAAATGAATGTTGCTTCCCACGCACCACCATATGCAGCTTATGCTAATTGATACAACTTCAGATTTCATGTGAAGAATAAATTATTAGCCTCATTCATTGTTCTATAACACTTGTGATTTTTAGTTTCAAAAGTGAAAATAGTCGCTGCTCGATGTATTCCCTTAAATCATAGTCGTCTTCTCGGACTGCCGTGTGACGGTCCAGCATTACATATATGTGGACAATACGAATGATGGAAAAGTACGAATGACGTCAGCGCATAGGTTGGAGCTCTTAGTAACGTACAATATTTTTCCACCATATTCGAATCTGGACCAGACATCATATAGTAATCGGCCACGATCGGTCCTCCGAAGTCTGCGTCCGGGTCGCTCACACCCGGAAGGTCTGTTGCCACCGGGGCCATCAGAAAGTTTCTGTCCGGTTGTAAATTAATTGATAATCTGCCCGAGTTTCGGTGCGGCCGAGATCAAGAGGCCAGGATGCGTCTGACACTCGATCGAAATGTAATTAGTTATTCCGTAAGGGAAGCTCCGGGAAGGCGAACTTCCATCCGGCAGTCTAACGGCGAGGAATCGGATCTCGAAGAGCGGAGGTTGGTGGTAACCGGTCTCGTTAATTCAGGAATTCAATGAGGAGAGCCAGCAAAGGATACGCCGGTATCGTGCCGGTATCGTGCCAAGCTTAACGTAATTATTGCGAAAGCGCGTCGGCAAAGCTGGCTGGGAAGGACAATGATAATTGAATGTTAACTGCAGCTTCGAGCAACGCCACACCGAAGCCTGGTAGGTACATCGAACGCAACAGCGTGTAAGTTTGCGTGGGTGTTTCGTGCAATGCTCGAGCACTGTGTGCGCAGTGAGCTCTGCGCAAGTGACTATGCGAAGACCTGCCCGGGGAACGCATTACGCATAATTAACCGTCGATGCTTATCCGGGACCAATGTCCGATTCTTCTTGTTTGTTCGTTCCTTAACTCCTTACCGTCCGGCATTCGCGGGGCCACTCGTTTATGCCCAAAGCCGTGGAAATGTACGGGAACAAAGGCGCCCGTACGACTTACTCGAGGTGCTAATGGCGCGGAGTGCTCGCTGACCCGTTTGTTCCAGAAATCGAGTGTTCTCCGGGTTCTTTGACATCCCCGCGCGCAGCCCTTTTATGCCGAGTGGTATAATGGCCGTCCCCTACGTGGAAAGTACAAGCGGCGCGTCGATAATCGGCCAGCGATTCGTATCGAGCACGTAGAGGCGAAAAAGACGAAGGCTCGGTGTTGCGCAGCGAGAATGCTGTACGTTCGCTCGATCGCCCCACTTTTTTCATTCTTGTCGAGTAGCTGGTGGACATTTCAGCTCGTGCTGTTCGCACGTAAAAGTAGAACCGACGATCCGATGCATGAGACGGGTATGTGCCAAGATGAGGGTTTTTAGATTTTTAACCACCCGGGTGGAATAGATTTGGCCGTAAGCTCAGGACTGGCACGAGACCGGGCCAAGCCCGGGAATCTATGGTGAGGTTCGTGCCAGTGCTGGGGTGTAACGGCCAACCGGACCAACCTACACTAGCTAATCAGCCCCTTCATTTGGAATCGTTTGTCTTCAAGACTGATGAGTCAGACAGGGCTTCGTTGAAAAGTGGGATCGTTAATGGCACCTGGTGGGTAAGGTAAAAGTGATCAAAATCAATTATATATGGAATGGATCATATTCGCCAATTTTAGCTTATGTACCCACACTTTGCTCGATGTTCGCAGTCGATCGGATTACATCGCACACCGTTTTTGAGCTAGGCGCTTCCAAGAGCTAAGAATCGATTCTACGAAGGTACCGGTTATCATTCCTTTCCCCCCGGTTGGATATCTAGGGAGTTAGCAAGTTTCCGTATTATTATAAGGTGGAAGCGGTTAATATGAGCTGGTCTATACATCATTGACTTGCGTGCGGATCAAGGCGGGCTATATTTGCCACTTCCACCTTACCTGGCGAGGGAATATCATGCATGTAGTGGCACAAGTTAGTCTTCAAATCTAAAGAATCAAGCAGGGTTTTGTTGAAAAGTGGGATCGTTAATGGCGCCAGGCTGGGTAGGGTAACAGTGATCAGAATCAATTATACATGGAGTGGACCAGAATCGCCAATTTTAGCCTATATACCCACACTTTGCTCGATGTTCGCAGTATGTCCGATTACATCGCATACCTTCTTTGAGCTAGGCACTTCCAAGAGCTAAGAATCGATTCTACAAAGGTACCGGTTATCATTTCGTCTTTTCCCGGTTGGATATCTAGGGTGTTAGCGGGTTTCTGTATGATCATAAGGTGAAAGCAGTTAATGTCATCTGGTCCATACATCATTGATTTGCGTGCGGATCAAGGCGGGCTATATGTGCCACTTCCGCCCAATCTGGAGAGGGAACATCATGCATGCAGTTCTACAAGTTAGTTTGTCACCCTCCACAGCTGCGATTGGGCTATAAACCCACACTCTGCACAATGTTTGCAATCGGACCGTTTACATCGTACACCTTCTTCAAGCCACTCACTTCCGAGAGCACAGAATCGATTCTACAAAGGTACCGGTTATCATTTTCTCCTTCCCCGGTTGGTTATCTAGGGTGTCAGCAGTTTTCCGTATTATCGTAAGGTGAAAGCGGTTAACATGGTCAGGTCCATACATAATTGATTTCCGGGCTTATCAAAGTAGTCCATATTCACCACTTCCACCCTATCCGGAGACGGAACAACATGCGTGCAGTGGTTTAGTTAGTTTGTCACTCTGCACAGCTCTGATTGATCACGAAACGCTAATAAATTGTCAGGCTTACTCGAACTGTAACAAAAACTATTTGCGATACCCGTAATCGATGATCTCGTTTCGGGCCATTAGCGAAGAATTTGCAAAACTCGTCTCTCTCACTCTCTCTCTCGCTTCCCCGCTTATCCGTGATTTCGCGAGATACGACCGCGGTACTACGGTTAAACGTGCCGCATTTCAGCGCGATGTAGGTACTTGTAACGTTCCCGCATGAACGAGCATGCTTTTGCCATGCCTCTTCTTACTCCTCTCCGGGCCATATGACATCCTATTCTCTTTGTCGCGGCCTGCCCACCCTCCCCCCCACCACCCCTACCCCTTCCGTCTCTTTGCCGCTCCTCTCACGTCACGTTACAACGATAAGGTCTCGCGTGACCCGCTCGCGGCCTCAACGAACGCGCGACATACACGATGTACTCCGTTATGTGACACGAGTTTCCGGTAGCTCTACTCCGTGAGGCGGCGAGACTTGTTCCTCGGGGGTGTCACGCAATTTCAAGCTGACTTCGCAACTACCGCACGGCTTTACGGTGACAAAACGCGCCTCCGTCGGGCTTTCCCGGACGAGCGATGGTAAAAAAAAAACAAAAGAAAAAGAATTCGCAACTTTCCAAGGTCGCCGATGAGTCAAAGTTAATGGAAGAAGAAATGTAGGTATGATATTGATTTAAAGTTTTTTTTATTTTTCAATTGTTTGTACCGCAGGTCGACGCACCTGTGCAAGTACCGTAGGCTCTTGGGGTGGATGTGTAATATCGAAGCTCAATTTTCCGACGAAAAATTGCGCTCTCGTTGGCGCCCAAAAATGCCAATCACCGATATGCATTTTTCTTCGGTAGTAAAAAAAATAGTAAAGAGTTGAAAAAATTGAAACTTGAAGTAGAAATTCCCAAATAGCAGTCTGATAATCTTTCGACTATTGAAAGGCTCGCGATTCAGTGAACGCCCAGAAAGAATTCGTCAGGTCGACGACGAGTCGAAACCAATGAAAAAAAAATAGGTACGAGATCGATTTACATCTTTTTTTTAATTTCCAAATTTTTTGTACGACAGTTCAACGTACCTATGCAAGTACCGTGGGCTGTTGCGGTGCAGGTGACATCGAACCCGAATTTTTTCGATGACAAATTATGCTCTCGTCGACGGCTAATAAAATATCAATCACCGATCAATTTCTTTTTGCCAGTAGTAAAAAAAAAAAATTTTAAATGGAAATTTGAACTAGCAATTCCCAAATAACAATCCGATAATGTTTCGACTATCGAAACGCTCGCAATCCAGTGAACGCCCAGAAAGAATTCCTCAGGTCGACGACGAGTCGAAATCAATAAAGAAAAAATAAAAAAAATAAAAATAGGTACGAGATTGATTTACATTTTTTTTTTAATTTCTTAATTTTGTGTACGACAGTTCAACGTACCTATGCAAGTACCGTGGGCTGTAGCGGTGCATGTGGCACAGAACCCCAATCACCGATACATTTCTTTTTGGCGGTAGTAAAAAAAAAAAAATTGCAAAAATGAAAATTTGAACTAGCAATTCGCAAACAGCAATCCGATAATATTTCGACTATTGAAGCGCTCGCAATCCAGTAAGCATGGAGGTATACGTGCATTAGGTTGAACGAACTTTATACGCGAGAAACATGCATACACATGAGTCGGTGTGTGTGAGGTATAGGGGGGTATGGTGTATACTTAGCGAACTGGCAAATATTGGAAGCTGGCAAGCGATCGCAAGATCAACGACGTAGTCGCGTGCTGGTACGTCACGGTTCTGCTGTTCTTTGAGCACCGGGACAGGTTTGAATTCCTGATAACTATTACTCAGCAAGTTTTCATCAGTTTCGCTTGCTTACCAGTTCTCGGTTCGGATTAGCGAGCGTTGGGTATATCGGGAACGGGGGCGACGGCTGTTACGAGGGTGGGCAGCTCTAAAAAAGCTCTCCACGATAAAGGACCCGACAAGAACATGAGGGACAACCTACATGCTTGTGGATTTAATCGGGCACGGCGATAGTCGGGCGTGCCCAATTTGCGCGCCAATTTCTTCGCGTTCTTGCCGCGCGAGTGCCCCAATTTTTTCTCTCCTCTACAATTTATATCTTCCCGTTCTATCGTCCCCGACGAAACGGAGTAAAAGATACATAAATTCGACCTCACTCCGGTATTTTCCGCGCTACCGACTGCCGACTGATTAAAGAACTTTCAATTATTTCCGTATTTCCATATCTCGGGGGCCGAGAATCCTAAGGGCGAAACTCCAACATTTCGGGATCGAAGTTACGCCCTTAGGACTCGCGGACTTCCGACATTACGTCCGAGCGGAATTCCATCGGGATTGAATCTGTTGAAAGCTACTCTCCGCGATGACCGACGGTGAAAGGGGAATATTTTTAACTACGCATCGGAAAAATCCGTCCGATACGAGTGGAAAAAGTTTTCGGACCGAAAAGAGAAGAGGGGAAAAAAAAAGATATTGAAAAGGTGGTTCGTCCTCCCGCGAGAATAGCGAGAGAAAGAAATTCAAAAGAGTGATCGACGTGAACTCCGAAGAAGCTCTCAGCCCCCGATTCGATAAGCGACGTCGGGCCAGCGTCAACTCGGGAGTACCTATTACAGAACCGCTTCGCGTGTAACGGCGGTATTCGTGGATATCGCCCGGGGCTATAAATGCGAGACGAGGCGGGTGTCGAGATTAGTTTTTGAAGTAAAACCTCGCGACGCGAACCCCGAGAGAAAGGGCGGTTGGACCGGGGAGTAACAAATGCTCGCGGTCGTGGTTTTCCCCTGGCAGTGGGCGAAAAAGCTAGAGAGCATACCGCCGAAGTCGTCTCTCACAATGGGAAACTGTAATGGAGTTACTTGAATTGGTTTTGTGTATATGAGGGAACAACTATAGGGCATAGACGACGACGATTTCGCCACCCGCCCGTTCCATTATCGAGACGGATAGAGGAGAGACATGTCGGTGGCCTCCCGGCCTCTCGGCTCTTCGCGTCTCTCGTCGAACCCAACCTACACTCACTTCATTCCTTTATTGCTCGCCTCGACCCCAACACTCTTATTATATACTGGTGGGCTTCGTCCGCTCACATTGGTTTCGTAAAATACGATAGATCTGTCTATGCTCTTGCGATTTGCATCATATTTTCTCAGACGACCCTGTCAGGGTATATGTTAGCATCTGCGAGTATCTGTGAGCGTTTGTGAGTGCCTATGAGCATTTGCAAATATCCGTCGGTATCTTGTAAGTATCTTGTGAGTACCCAGTATCTTGTGAGTACCCAGTATCTTGTGAGTACCCAGTATCTTGTGAGTACCCAGTATCTTGTGAGTACCCAGTATCTTGTGAGTACCCAGTATCTTGTGAGTACCCAGTATCTTGTGAGTACCCAGTATCTTGTGAGTACCCAGTATCTTGTGAGTACTCAGTATCTTGTGAGTACCCAGTATCTTGTGAGTACCCAGTATCTTGTGAGTACCCAGTATCTCGTGAGTACCCAGTATCTCGTGAGTACCCAGTATCTCGTGAGTACCCAGTATCTTGTGAGTACCCAGTATCTCGTGAGTACCCAGTATCTTGTGAGTACCCAGTATCTTGTGAGTACCCAGTATCTCGTGAGTACACAGTATCTCCTGAGTACCCAGTATCTTGTGAGTACCCAGTATCTTGTGAGTACCCAGTATCTTGTGAGTACCTAGTATCTTGTGAGTACCTAGTAACTTGTGAGTATCTTGCTAGTTTCTTGTGAGTATCTTGTGAGTATCTTGTGAGTATCTTGTGAGTATCTTGTGAGTATCTTGTGAGTATCTTGTGAGTATCTTGCTAGTATCTTGTGAGTATCTTGCTAGTATCTTGTGAGTATCTTGCTAGTATCTTGTGAGTATCTTGCGAGTACCGTACGAGTACCGTGCGAGTATCTGGAAGTACCTTGAGAGAATATAAGAGTATCTCCGAGAATATGGCAATACCTGTGAGTATCTCGTGAGTATTTGAGACTATCTACGAGAAGTTGGGAACATCTGTGAGTATCAGTGTGAGCGTCCAATCGACGTGAAATTCGCGACTATGTAGATAACACAGAAGCAGTACTACCGATTCCGTCCGGCGACTCGGAGTTGAAACTTCCATGACGAAATAGCATAACGAAAGGAGGAAAGTTTTCGAGCAGGACGAGGAGCAGGTGTTATTTGCTCGAGTAAGTTAGATACAGAAGTCGTCGAAAGCATTGTCAACTCGCCGCCTTAGTTGGCAACGTCGTTATTGTCCCTGTTAAACAGAGCACAAAAGCCGCAATAACGAGGATAGATACGTAATAAGCTTAATGGATTTCTCGTCTGAGAAATAAAAACAAAAATCCTCGCATTCGGCGAAGCAAGTTTTTTTTTCCAATATCGAACACAAAATCGGTCCCCTTATGCCGAAGTGTAAACTCACAACGGTTCATAAAAAGTTAAATCGTTGCGAGACGGAATTTATATTTTCTTTCATTGCATTTTTTTCGCACTGCTCTTCCGAGTCCTTGATTCGAGCCTCGCTTCGCGCCAGTTCTTATATTCTCCTGCACTCAATGTAAAAAGCAATTCAGCGGTGAGACTGCTGGACCGATCGAATCGACGCACCACTCTCAGAGATGAAACCATAAATCTTCGATTTTCAGATGGACGACTGCGAAACCTACGCTGATGCGACGCAGCTCGCGGAAAATGGAAAAAAAAGAAAAAACGAAATTCCATTCGAAACGTCGAACTACAGGATTCGAGTTACCGGCTCATAACTCAAGACACTTCGCTCTATATTTCTAGGAAAATGTTAAATATCTTATATCCTACTGGCTAAGCCCGATTATTTTCATTTTGATTCACGATTTTTATTATTTTTTCTTTTCGGTTTGTTCTAATTCATGTGAACAACCTCCATATTGTCCGCTTTATTTATTAAATATCCTCACATGGCATGTAATAATATTATAAGGTGAGTAGATGATGAGGAATATTATTATTATTATTATTATTATTATTAGTTGAACATCTTCTTTAGCGGGTTGAATCGTTTTTTTTACGCACAGCTTTTCCTCGCTGCGCGGGACTTAAGAACTAATTTACGATTTCACTTAGAACATGCCTGGGGATATCTTCCGCGGCCACAGTTGTTGCTTTTTTACGCGCCTAAGGCGGCAATTTCAGTAATAAAATAACTAAACAAGTACATAAATTAATTAATTAATAAAATAATTAATTTGCGTACGAGGCATGTTCGCATTCGTAATTACGGAATTGGATCAAAGTTCACGGAACGCTCCGGCGATGCCCGGCGAAATAAAAATTGTTTCGTGGCGCTACTATCAGCTTTGTAATAATTTATACATTTTTAAAAAGCGTTTTACACTCCTCGCGACGGCGAGTCGCGGGGGGAGAAGGTACGTGCCTGCCTCGCGAGAGAACACGGCCGAGGTGGCGAGATCGATGCGAATACAGATTTCCGTGAGACACGCGACGTCGTCGGCGAACCGACTCGTACGTACGCTCTCTCGCTCTCTCCGCCGATGCGAGTGTAAATTTTTTTACTGTATCGCGTTTAACGCATGCGTGTGTGTGTGCCGGTCGGTCGAGAAACTTGTAAAACACGTATACGTTAGTGCCGAGTGTATGGACACGTGTATATTTACGACAGAGAAGTTCGTACGTACACACAATGAGAGTTCGCAGTTCCGCGAACTTTCCTTTAATACTGTACGATTGCGAATATTCGTGACGGTCCCGAGTCTCGCACCTCGCGCCCCGGACTCGCGGAACGGTGGAGAGGGAACCGTTAATTTGTACACGGCACGATCATGCGAACGCACCGAGAGTGACGCAGCCGAGTCCGGCGTGCCGAATCGCAGGGACCGAGGGCGAAAAAACCCGGCAATACCATCGGATATCGCATACGCTTACATTGTACAGATGTATCGAATTCATTTTTTTTTTTTTTTTTTTTTTTTTTTTTTTTCTTTACTTTTTCCACCATCTTTACATTCGGGCTTATTACCTTCCCGCATTTGGCGGGAAACCGTGCCATTAGCTCGGCGAAGGGCGCAGGTGGAACCGGCAATTACTAAGATTCCTCGGGTATCGAGGGAGAAAAAAATGTAATAAAAAGTTTGCTTCGGAATTTTTGGGAAACAAGTTGGTAATTTGCATATCGGCGTTGAGTCAAAGTTCGAACGGTTTGATTATCGTTCTCCGAATAGGGAGTGTATTTTGGAGAGCGATTTTTTTGTTTTTTTAAGGTTTCGAGTGACGATACTAATATGGAAGTGGAAAATATTCGAATTTAATAAAGTAAAAAAAGTGTTTACATTATTTTTTAGATTTACGTTACCGATTCAAAGTTCGAAGTTTCTTGTCCAGAAACGAACTAAATCTCGTGGGCAGCGAATAACTGATCGCTCTGTATTTAGGGTAGAAAATTTCGAACACTTCTCGATGGGATAAAAATCTGAAAAAATCGGGTATATGGGAGGTGCTGCAAAGATTGTTTTTGTTAAATAATAATTCCAATTCGTTATCAACGAATTGAAGATAAAAAATCATTATTCAACAAATTACCCGGCAACTTGACTATTTTCCTTCATAAGAATGATTCGTCAATTTTTCTGAAAACGTATGCATTTTTTGTAATCTTTGAAAACTGCGTTTTTTCACAGCTTGGATATAGAAAAAACTCGCTTTTCAAAGATTACAAAAAATTTCGAAAAAATTCATAAGTATTCAGAAAAATAAAAGAATCATTTTTATGAATAAAAAAGAAAACAGTTTAAGTTGCCCGGTAATTTGTTGAACAATTATTTTGATCCTTAATTTGTCAATAACATTTTGGAATTATTATTACATAAAAACAGTATTTGCAGCACCTCCCAAATAGTTGATTTTTTCAGATTTTTGTCCCATCGATAAATTTTGAATTTCTCCCTGAAACTCACGTTCGGCGGGACTGTACCTTTCCGACTATCTGAACAAAAGTAGACAAAAATGCATGTGTATCGCAACTTCAGTAGCATCAACGAGTACTCTTTGCCTGATTTTTAATCCTCAAAGGAACAAAGTTCTTTCGACGATTAACAATCGATTTCTGTAGCCAGCTTGCATGGCACGGGGACAAGTCTTCCCTGATTGCGGAAAGACGACCATGCCTATGTATATGCAACGTTACACGCAGCACCGTGCTCATAGCTTCGCCCTTCTTCCGCGTCTTCACCCGCAATCTTTTTCCCCGGCCCTCGCATTCGCGTTTTGCACGAACTTTTTTTTTTTTTTTTAACTTCGCCAGCGCATCTCACGATGCTGGATACGCAGGGGATGTGCACGGGGGTGCTCTTTCCTTTGATGCGCGCAAGTAGAGGGTTCACGGTACGTTGATCGGGGTGCGCGCCTCGACGACGATCCACATACGTCTCGGGGCGTGTACGAGACGCTTCGCAGCACCGGCACTTGATGAGATACCGTGGAGGGAGGGGAAAAAAAAAATATCGGAGTAGATTCCGGCCGTAGGTATTGCTTCCACGATGAAATAATACCGGATTTCGTCGATAAGACGGAGGGTTCGCGGAGGGTATGAAAAACACCCGACGAACAATTCCCACAAATTGCATCGGAGGGGGGAGGGCGATTCGGCGGGGCTTCTCGATCGCGATGCGCGATCCGATGACAAAGGGGTCGCTTAATGAAGCCTTTGGAGACTGGATGCAGAACCACTCAATTTATTCGCGAGAAGTTGGAATTTAGCCCCGCATTCCTGGTGACTAAACAAATTACCCCGCGGATTTAAAGTTTCGCGCACACACAAAGTTTCGACGGATAAACGAGTCCGGTATCTTCTTTTCTTTTTTTTTCTGGTAGAATATTAACATTGAAAATTATGAATCAGGGGAACTAATAATCAGTTAGAGGAGCTAATGGGACGCTAATCAGATGCAAATATTAAAATAATTATTTTTATTTATAAAAAAAAATCGTCCCAACTGTTTGTTCTCCAAAATAATAAGTGACCCAGCTATTAGATATCCCAAATAATAATTGTTCCAACTATCAGCCTTACCAAGTAATAATTGTCCCAGCTATATGTTCTTCAAAATAATAATTGTCCCAACTAATAGTCCTCCCAAATAATAATTGTCCCAATTATTATAGTTCTCCCAAATAATCATTGTCGCAACTATCTGTTCTCCCAAATAATCATTACCCCAAATCAGTTCTCGAAAATAATCATTGTCCCAAATCAGTTCTCCCAAATAATCATTGTCCCAAATCAGTTCTCCCAAATAATCATTGTCCCAACTATTCATTCTTCCAAATAATCATTGTCCCAACTATTCATTCTTCCAAATAATCATTGTCCCAACTATTCATTCTTCCAAATAATCATTGTTCCAACTATTAATTCTCCCAAATAATAATTCTCCCAACTAGTAATTCTTCCAAAGAATAATGATGTCAACTATTAATTCTCCCAAATAATAATGATGCCAACTATTAATTCTCCCAAATAATAATTAGGCCAACTATTAATTCTCCCAATCAATGTTTTTTTCAGCCTAGGATAATCAAAATCCGATAACGCAGATGGGTCATTGCACATGTTTGCCGTGCAGTTAATACGGCAGTGACCCAAAAATGTGTTACATCGTGTTGGTGGGGGCATAGCTGCGTATCGCGATCTTGCTATTTATCGATACGCTGCAGAGAGGCTGTTTCTCTCGGGAATCGGAAATATAATATTGACTTTACCGCGGGAGCTATGGTGTTCCGAAATTTGCAGATTCGCCATCTCGTACCTACACGCCTCTCCCCGTGCACGCGAGCATTGACGCAATTGCTGTACGGGTATTGTATACGTACGGATGAATGGACGAGTTGGCCCCGGTGGTGCAGTCGTGGTCAGCAGGACGAGAGCTGCGGTTTCGATTCGCCGGTGGCAAATGGCCGAGTGGTCGCGGGAACGGCCCCGCTACGCTGCATCCCCAAGTCCGGCATAGGAGTGTGAAAGTGCGAGCGACCGAAGTGTATTAGCTATGCTGACCCCCTTTCCGAGAGCTTCATTCCCGCCCCCTCAACCCCCCACTAATACTGGCAAGAGATATTGTATCCGTATGTATATTGCTCTCAGAATGTCACAGGTAGATTTCAGTCCGGTTGGCTGTTACATCCGAGCACTGGCACGGGACTGGCCTGACTCCCAGACCCCCAGGCTTGGCGCGGTCTCGTGCCAGTGCTGGGATGCCAATAGCTTTTAGCGCGAATTACATAGGGATGTCAGCCGGAGGCCAGAATTACCCTACCTGGGCTAAGCCACGGTTGCAATGTCCGGTGACCAAAACGCAGATCACCGGGTACGATTTCACTGTTGGTTTTTCAAAATTCTGTTATCAAAGGTTTACCGAGTCTAAGCTAGCACATTCAAGTTTCATGGATCCGATAGAAAACGTCTTCTAGCGATGGTAAATAGCTAAACTCCAGCGAGTAATTCGGAAATCAAACGACAAAACTATCGCGAACTTTTCACCCGCCATCGGCTAATGCATGTCCGCGAATGTCATTAGCTTTTAGCGTGCATTGCATAGAATTAGCTTTTAGCGTGCATTGCATAGAATTAGCTTTTAGCGTGCATTGCATAGAATTAGCTTTTAGCGTGCATTGCATAGATCCGATAGGAAAACGTCTTCTAGCGATGGTAAATAATTAAACTCCAACGACGAGTACTTCGGGAGTCGAACGACAAAACTATCTCGAACTTTTTACCCATCATCGGCTAATGCATGTCCGCCAATGTCGTTAGGTTTTAGCGCACGTTACATAGAATTGGTAGCCGCCGACTAGATCTACCCTAACTGAGCGGTGACCAAAACGCAAATCACTCGGTACGATTTCACTGGTTTTTCAAAAATTTGATATCAAAGGTTTGCTGAGTGTAAGCGAACACATCACTCTATCCGAGTTTCATGGATCCGATAGGAAAACGTCTTCCAGCGAGTACTTCGGGAATCAAACGATAAAACTATCTCGGACTTTTCACCCGCCATCAGTCCGCGAAAGTCATTAGCTTTTAGCGCGCTAAAATAATTACATAGAGTTGTTAAGGAGGGTCTTCTGTTATATTGCGGGACGCGACGTGCGGGGAGGGTCCCTGTGCTTATGCACAGGCCGGGCTCAGTGTAGCCAACCCCGAATCGTCGAAATTTTGATGATTTGCGCATGCGCCACTGCCTGGCCCCGACACTGCTGCCGAGGAGAGTATTTCTATATTTCTCTTACGCATACTGTCGAGGCCCTTTTTCGGGCCGTTCAATACTTTTTATTTAATTACTCGTAAACGGTGAAGCAGATTGCAGTGGCCTATTGCATGTATATTACTTATAGCATTTATTAGTTACACAATTTTTTACAATAAGCTGACACTATTGTTTTTATAATCGTTGCATTAAAATAAACCGATTATGCGTGCTCGGCCATAAGATCGCGTGTTAAAAACGTTACTTTTTCAAGCATTTTTTTCTCAGCAACGGCGTAGAATACCTTGATCAAACTTTGCATAGAAGTTTCGAAAATATTTACGAATACACTGTAAAAATTTCAACACGTTGGCACCATTTTTAGATAACAGAAGACCCTCCTTAACCGCCAGCCAGAACTACGATACCTCCGGTGAGCCACGGTTGCGATCTCCGGTGACCAAAACGCAGATCACTGTGTACGATTTCTCTGGTTTTTCAAAATGTTCTTATCAAAGCGAACACATCCGCCCATCCGAGTTTCACGGATCGCTAGAACGAGCCTCTTCCAGCGATGGCAAATTATTATTTATTAAACTCCAACGACGAGTACTTCGGGGAATCGATCGACGGAACTATCTGGAACTTTTCACCCGCCATCGGCTAATGCACGTCCGCCAACGTCATTAGCTTTTGGCGCGGATAATTACGGCCGATCGAAGGTACCACCCAATTGATTTAGGCACCGCATCACTCTCTGCATTGGGGAGGGACGAGGATCGCGAGGAGGGACGAGACCCGGAGGGGTTCGCGGGGCGCGGTTGAAAATGAGCAAGGAAGGGAAGTGCACCTAGACGCTTTCCCTCGCGGTCTGGCGGTTCTTTTAACGATAATCTCCAGGGAGAGATTGAAGCGTTGCGCCAGGGATGAGAAAGCACCCACAACGCAGGAAAGTGCGGGCGGAGGTTTGCTGCTGCTCCTTTCTCTCGCGCCCCCTGAAGGCACCCTTTCCGCCCCGTGCGCACTCTTTAATACGTCGGATGCGTACACACGTATAATCCCGGCGCACGGCGTTCCGTGCGAGAGAGTTCCGAGCGTCGCGTTACGTACACGGCAGAACGAAAAAAAAAAGGAACGCGCAATAGCAATCGGGAGCCTTGGCACTTTGCGTAATTACCTGACCCAACGTCGAGGCAACGCCGAGCGAAGGCCGGAGTCTGCGAGGGGTATATTTAATCGACGCGCGAAGATGGCTAAAAGGGAGAAGAAGACCGTCATGCGGTGGATACGCTGCGGTGAGTAGTCTCGCCTCACAGCATGCCAAATACCGGGATTCGACTGGCGCACACGCGCGAAACATATCCGAGAGCCTACGCGCAACCGCAGACCCGCTCGTTGTCAACGAGACCGGTCGCCCTCTCGTACGTCGCTTGCTTAATTGAGGATTTAAGTACAGCGGATAATGAGTACGATTTTTTTTCGCGATTTTTTTAATCGTTTTGCCGAGATAATTAACGGAGGATGGAGAAATGCAGTTTATGCACGTGTTGTGCATCTATTTGCTGCATGTAGTCGATAAATTTTTGTATTGTCGAGTATCCCGCATGGTAAATAAATGTAGGCGACAAATATATTAGAATTATGAAATGGTTCGGTGGGAGAATGTTTATATATTTTTTTAAACGAAATTAACGTTGAGCTCTCAATGGTAATTTTCTTGATCGACAAAGTGGCTTCTCGATTGGAAGTGTTTCAATTTATAGAACACTGGCTTTATACGATAAATTGTAATTCATACATTTTCGTTTTATCGAGATTCCTTACGTCCCTCTCGGTAAAAAAATGTACGCGAAACATATATTAGAATTAGGGTAAAAGTGGTGAATATGACCTCCGTGAAGCTAGCAGAGCAAAGTCCCCAAAATTATTTTACTATATACCAAAATTAAGTGCTTTTTATGTGCAAATTTTGTGTGAAAATAATTATTGGCCCACCTCGATTAACACGTAAATCAATGATATATGGACCTCGCCATATTCCGCACTTTTACCCTATACAATTTGTCAGCGCTGGAATATTTATATATATATTTTGAACAAAATTAACATTGATCGCTCAATAGGAATTTCCTTCGTGGACAAAGTAGCTTTTCAACTCGAAGTAGCGGAGCTATGGAAATATTTCAATTTATAGAACAATGGTTCTGTACGATAAATTCCAATCGAACATTTTCCCCGTTATCAAGTTTCCTTGCGTCCCACACGGTAAAAAAAATCTATACAAGAAATATATTAGAATTATCAAAGTTTCAGCTCGATTATATTTTTACATATATTTTGTGACCAAAATTAACATTGATTCTCAATGGTTTTCTCAATGATCTCTCAAGGGTAATTTTCTTCGTGGACAAAGTAGCTTCTCGATCGGAAGTAGCGGAGCCGTGGAAATATTTCAATTTATAGAACAATGGTTCTGTACGATAAATTCCAATCGAACATTTTCCGCGTTATCGAGTTTCCTTGCGTCCCACACGGCAAACAAAATCTATGCGAGAAATATATTAGAGTTATCAAATTTCTCAGCTCAATAATATTTTGACATATATATTTTTTTGCACAAAATTAACATTGATTCTCAATGGTTTTCTCAATGATCTCTCAATGGTAATTTTCTTCGTGGACAAAGTAGCTTCTCGATCGGAAGTAGCGGGGCCGTGGAAATATTTCAATTTATAGAACACTGGTTACATACCAGAGCAAACCGTAACGTTTTGGTATGAGGTCGCGGAAGTGTCTGCTCCGTTCCGGCGCACCGCTCGTTTTCTCATTACGAAGGGACCGCTCGCTCCCCAAGAATAACTAATATAACTTCCCCGTTCGGAGATTAGCGGACCAAATATCTCGGGGGCCGGAAGCAACCGGCTGAAAAGCGTTGTGGATTTGGTCTCGACTTTCTCACTCTTTCGGTCCGGTGGACAGATTAAAACTGCAATTATGAGAAGAATGGGTCTCGGACTAAGAAACGGCCTTTTGAATACGACCGCGGCGGCGGTCATAAAATTACAATAATTTAGTCATAGCCCCCCCCCCCCCCCCCAACCATGCTACCTCGTTTCCCACCCGATGCCGCCCTCCTCGCTTCATCCCTCTACTTTATGCTATATTATATTGTACCTACTATATTCCATGCAAATACTTCCACGCTCCGTTCGTGTTTCTTTTTTTTCGCCCGCCCACTCCACACTTTCGGCTTCGACCGCCCTTTTTTTAACCGGTAAGCCACTCGCACAGTAGACTCCCTCGAAAGTTTAGGGCTTGGAACGAAAGATTGTCTTAGTTTAAAAAATGTTTAATGTAAAATTTACTTTTAAAATGTATATATATATAAAATAAACCAAATTCTTTTTACGGTCCAAATGGTTATTGGATTTTTAGCTACATTGGTTTCCCTGCTCGCGTAACTGGTAAAATCTTTACTCCACACTTAGGGTCGAATTTTAAGACGTCAGTTTGAACTTAAGGCCGCTTTTCGTACTGGTAAATCTTTCGTAGCTGGTAAAATCTTTAATCCACACATAGGGTCGAATTTTAAGACGTCAGTTTGAACTTAAGGTCGCTTTTGACATCGAACTTAGGATCGAAGATTGGCCCGAACGTCATTGCGTGCTTAAAATCTATTTTAAGATCGAACTTAAATCTGAACTTAAATTTGATCTTAAGTTCGAACTCAAGTTCAAACAGTGTTAAAATTCGACCCTTACAATACTTGTGTACCGTAAGAAATATTTTTCTTTTCAACGAAAGCAGAAACTAGTTTTCATAGCAACGGAAAGAAATGTTTTCGGAGGTCTCGTCGAATAATAAAAGACGAAAGTGGAAAACTTGTTAAAATAAATTTTTTTCAAATTTTCATAAGATAACATTTTTATGAACTTTTTTTCGCCAAAAAAACGGTGGTCTCGAGCAGAACCGCGGAAAAAATGCCCTCCATCGTTTCCGGTCGACGAGGCTTTTTTTACAGGTCGCCCGTAAAAATCCTCGTGCCATCGGAGGGTTTCGCGTTACGGGCAGCCCTACTGTACTCCCTCCTCATTACAATGCCGACCCATAATACATGTAAGTGGTATTCTTACTCATCTCTGCCATTTCCTCGCGCAGCCTTACGCGCCCGAAGTTTCTAGTTTGATCCAACCACCCACCATTCGCCGTGCAATTCTTTTTTGTGTTTTACACCGACACTACCGCCGCGAATTTCATTCCTCTCTTCCCGCCCTGTCTCGCGGAGAACGGGAAGGAAAAGCGAGGGAGTTCGGAATGGGCGTAGCAACCGCACGACGATTTCGCGGCTTCTCCTAAATTCGACGCGCGAGTCTCCGCTCGTGCTCTTTTCACCGCCATCTTTTTTATTCGGTCCTCCCGGCTCTCTCGCTCGCTCCTCAAAAGAAGTTCGAAACTGATAAAATTTTCCGCCACCTCACGTACTCCCGCCGAGAGGTCGTACGAATTTTTTTTTTTTTTGCCCATTTTTTTTTGTTTTTTTATTAAATTTTTTTATACTTCTTTCACTTTTTCATTCTCGGTCCAGCTACTCCCTTTCCGCCGGTGTCCGCGCGCGCTTTACGCAACGTTTATCGAATTTTCATGAAGACCCGCGGCGACGCGGCGGGGAAATGGCAGCGCGGCGCTGGTATTTGGCGCTGACGACTCGTCATATTTATGCAACGGCCAACAGACGCGCAGTTTCCTCGTAAAGTTGTCACTTTTTTCCGGTCGGAATGCGTGCATGCGGGTGCGCGCATGCTTGGAGAGAGCGACCGGCGAGCTGTCATTCGCATAGAAGAAAGAGCGACGTTTTTCCGTCGCTCTTTCTATTTACTGTTTTTGCTTTCTGTTTGTTCCTCCTCCGAACACGCTCCGCTCCGTCCGCCCATTTGGCGTACGAATAACTCGACGGAACTGGAGTCTGGTCGAACCGTTTTGCCAGAGAATATTTTATTTTTTATTTTTTTTAACTGACGATTCCCAAGCCCATTCGTCTCTAGCGGAGGATAAATGTCGCGGACTCGCGATTTAAAAAAATGCTTCAAAGTTGATAATTTGATTATGGAGCAGGAAGAGCGGAGGAACAAAAAATCGAGGCGTTCGTGCGAACTTTGTACTCCGTAAATTTTCGGCGTTGTAATAATTCTCGAGAAGATTTATCCTTGCTGTGGGAGGGTCGCGAAAAATGTAATAATCTTCTACCCCACTCTTAGGGGCGAATTTGAAGGCGTTAGTTTAAAGTTAGGATCTCTCTTGAGATCGATTTTAAGATCCGCGTTTGGCCCAAACTGCAATTCGTGCTTAAGATCTATCTT
The DNA here is from genome assembly GCA_917499995.1 of Ichneumon xanthorius. Taxonomy (NCBI): domain Eukaryota; kingdom Metazoa; phylum Arthropoda; class Insecta; order Hymenoptera; family Ichneumonidae; genus Ichneumon; species Ichneumon xanthorius. The sequence continues at coordinate 14,199,532 of OU824207.1, read as the reverse complement.
AAGAGCGAAACTCAGTTCAGACTTGATTTAGTGCTTACGGTAGATTTTAAGTTCGAACATAAGTCTGAACCCAAATTCGATTGTAGTTCGAGCTCGATCTTAAGTTCGGACTCAAGTTCGGACTCAAGTTCGGACTCAAGTTCGGACTCAAGTTCGGACTCAAGTTCGGACTCAAGTTCGGACTCAAGTTCGGACTCAAGTTCGGACTCAAGTTCGGACTCAAGTTCGGACTCAAGTTCGGACTCAAGTTCGGACTCAAGTTCGGACTCAAGTTCGAACTAAAGATTGAAGCTCAGTTCAAACTTGATTTCGGGCTTAATTTGATCTTAAGTTCGAACTTGCGTCCGAACTTAAGATCAAACTCGAACTACAATCGAATTTGGGTTCAGAATTAAGTTCGAACTTAAGGCCAAACTTAAGCAGGAAATCAAGTTTAAACTGAGGTTCGCTCTCAAGGTAGATCAAGCCAAAAATGGATTTTAAATTCGATCTCAAGAGTGATGTTAAATTCTAACTAACGTCTAAAAATTCAACACTAAGAGTGGGAATAGAGTTGTAGCTTATAAAGGGTTAATAAAGGTAACGGGTCCGACGAGCCTGGCAGACATTTTGAGTGTTACATCAGGACCTGGCAAGGCCATGACAAAGCCCCGTTAGATAGATAGAATTTTATTGGGTTCTGGGATATCTCCCCTAAAATCGATGCTCTACAAGTAGGACAGTGCTAGATTAAACCTTAACAGATACAGCATAGGTAGCAAGATAAGCGAGGTAGTCCAATCACAGTAAAAAAAAAGTGTGTACTTGTTCCAACAACTTATTGTCCACAATTTTCTACTTCTTAACTTGTTAATTTTCCATTCGCACCATCCGGCTCCTCATCAATTTTACGAACAAAAGTACAAACCAAAATGGTCAACAACACGGGAAATAAAACGACACGTTTACATATTCAAAGCTTATATATATTCACAGGTTATACAAACCTGAACAAACGAGTTTGTCTCTTATTTAACAAAATTATTTTTACGGAACTTCGTAATTCCATTTTACAACATTTTTTATTTACCGTGTAACAAGCGAAGCATAATGAGCATGATAGTGGCCATGGCATAGTAATCAGATAGAGCAGGTGCGAATAAATTGCAACTGAGAATAGACAAGTAGCCAGATCGATAAAATAAGTAACGCTAAAAAATTTCTATCAGGACGATACGCGTACATTTCGACGAAGGTGTGAAACAAATTTCAATTGTTTCGCAGCTGACGTCGGAAAATGTTCCCTGTTTGTCGATCGAAGCACCTTCAATGTTCGCCGGACGCTGAATTATACCGGCACACACGTATTGTATGTTTTCGCTCTGTGGCATGGCGCAGTGCGGAAACCGAACTCTTGGGTAGAGCATTCGTGAGACTTCACGCGTGAATGTTCCATGCATATATATCGTGTACGGCGAGTCGATAGGTGGAGGTATCATTCGCCAATTGATGTTCATACGCCGGTGACTCCCACCCCTCGCACCGGATAGCGCAGGGTCCAAGCACTCAGCCCGACGAAACCCCCAAAGTGTTCGCTGGGCAACGTATGTGTACGGCTGCTCGTGAAATTAGAGCCTCGCTATGCTGCCGATTGGCTTGGAGCTTCGATAGCTGCGCCAATGCTATACGTCTTTGTGAAGGTGAACTTTTTCGCCCTTATCGTGAGGGAACAAGATCAGCTTCATTATACACGGAGCCTCCTCGCCTTCGGTGAAGCTGATCTGCCCAAGGCTGAAATATTCCCCCCTTGGGTGGCCCAGCGAGAAATATTCTAAGCGTCGAATTTGAAGACGTTCGGACGAAGTTGAGATCGAATGTAAGATCCAAGTTTGGGCCGAACTTCACTGCTTGCGTAGGATCTATCTTAAGTTCGAACTTAAGATCGAAACTCAGTTGGAACTCTAGATTTCGTTTTATCTTAAGTTCGAACTTAAGTCTGAAATCAGATAAGCTTAGCTTTTATCTTAAGTTCGAACTTAAGTCTGAAATCCGATAAGCTTAATTTTTATCTTAAGTTCGAACTTGAGTCTGAAATCAAGTTCGATTGTAGTTCGGGTTCGACCTTGAGTGCGAAGTGATCGCTTTTTCGTCAATGTCATGATCTGTGATTGTGAAGATGGGTGGAAGGTGCGTGATAAGAAGATTTTTTAAAATATCTTATAGTCTCTTGTTAGTTTGAACATAAGATCAATCGTACGATCGAACTTGAACTACAATCGAATTTGAGTTCGATCTTAAATTCGATCTTACGATCAATCTTAAGATCTACCTCGGATTACAATAAAATTTGACTTTTGACTTAAGTTCCAATTTAAGATCAAAATTATGCACGAAATCAAGAGTTCAAACTCAGTTTCGATTTTAAGTTTACACTTTCGATAAATCTTAAAAGAGAACCTCAGTTGAAGTTTGATTTCGTCCTTAAATTTGATCTTAAGTTCGAACTTAAGTCTGATCATAAATCCGAGTTCGGGAACTGCGGTTCGATCTTAAATTCGAACTTAAAATCGATCTTAAGCACGCGTAAAGTTCGATCTCAAGAGCGATCTTAAGTTCAAGCTAACGTCTTAAAATTCGACCGTAATTCTCCTTGGGCGCCTGCCCAAGCTTTGATTATTTTAAGTCCTTTGGTGACTCATGCGAGCGCGCGAGCCAACGGAACCTCTAATATGTAATGAATTGATTCGACGAAAACTCGAATGAAACGTTAACAATCACACGAAATAATTTTCATCGATATTTGACATCGTGCTCGCGCATGCGCGAGCTTTCACGTAAATGCCACGCGACGGATAACGCGAGGTTCACCGGTGAACGAAACCATTCGGAATTCGTGACAACTCGGATTCCCACAAAATCCACGAGGTAACGATGAAAATTCAATAGTCCCGCGTTTGATCGAAAAAAATTGTGCGTGAGACAATGTTGTTAAATTTTGTAGCACTCGCGTATGTACAGACGTCGATGGCCCAAAACTGTACGGGTGTACGGGCCGCGCTCATGAACGACCCATACGGCGCTACGACATTAAGCCATCGATATGGATTATTCATAACACACTCGCGGAGTTGCAATACATCTACGTGTCCGTGAGAGCATAATAAAACGGTATCGGACAGGTAAAATAAATCTCAATATTTCCAATCGTATCAGCTCACTCACAGTGTGACACGCGACCTGCGCTGTCAGGGACGGAGGAAAGAAGAAAAAAAATATTGAAATTTTCACATCGCTTCCTCGTGTGATTTAGTTTTGTGTCACGAAACTTCAATGAAAAAAATATATATATATTTCTGCAATTATTTGGAATTATTGGGAAATCATTCGGAATTACTTTGCAATTCTTTCCTCTCTCTCACTCGAGCGCGCAGGAAGCTTTGTCGGTAAGAGAGAAATGGATCGCCTCTGAGTTTCGTATTTTTTAAATCGTTCCAAGGCTCCAACATTCGGAGCAACGCTGTAAAAAAAATTCGTTTGAAATTTAATGTAGCGGACTGGAAGTTTTTATGCAAAAACTCGTATAGTAAATTTCATGTACTTTTGTGATGAAAAATTAATGTTCAGTGTATTAAAAACATTGGAAATACTTTATTTTCAATAAGAGATGGATTTTAATTTTTTTATACTTACTTTAACTTCAATGAAAAAGTGTATTAATTTTTCGTTACAATTGTCCATCAAATTTAATGTTTCAGTTTTTGCATCGGAAGTAAAAATTTGATCTTTATATCTAGACCCTGGAATTGTTTGGTTCGCATTTTTATTTAAAAAAAAAAAAAAATGTACCCCAATTGTCCATATATGATCGTACCGTACAGTTTACCCATATACGATCGTACCGTCGATAGCCGATCGGAAAAGCGAATGGGTAGCTCCGGGCAGCTTCGGAATCACAGTTCCATGATCATTAAAGAAAAAGCAAGAAAAATAAGAACCCAAGGCTTTAACCGGACAGGAGGCAGCGCGAGAACATACAAAGAGCAGCCTCGACAGTGTCGCAAGAGTGTGTGCAACGTCGGGTTAAGTCTTGTCTTCGTTTCGCTTATAAATTGCATCTTTATTTATTTTTTCTCCCCATTCAATTTCCGTGCGCCATTTAAAGACTTCTATCGTGCCGTATGTCCCGCTCGAATCCCGCTCTGCCCGATACTTATTAATTAACGGCAACTCGCGAAAAAGGAATTATCGCGATACACACGTACGGGTTTGCGCCGAGAGGTAACTTTTCTGAGAAAGTGTGACCGCTCGTTCGCGTCCGCTTTACACGCATACCTAAAACCATTAATTACAACTCATTAGGAAAGCAGCCGCCATCTGTCCCGGACGGACCGTGAATCACTCTTAATCATTGCATCTGTAGAGAGGCCCGGTAACTGTCCGGGCGCTCGGTGGCTATCGTTGCGTCTCTCTTTTGCCTCTTTTCCCGCCGGTCGGGCTTTCTGTCTCGTGTCTCGTATCGCCTTCCTGCGAGTTTCGCTGCTCGCGGCTCTCGCGATGGATGCACGAAGAAGCGGCGAAAGGGCCGCGCGTTTGCGCTTACGCATCGCATGCGTGTCGGATAACAAACCGCGAGCTCCCGTTCGGACTCCGGACACTTCTGTCCTCGGCGGGGCTCGCAAGCCTCGCCGAAACAACTGCGTAGGGTTAATAAATGCGGTGGCAGATTGTACGCCCGGTCGAACCGGTGCGCGAGGTGTCTTCGGCCCGAGCGGAGTCGAGCATTCGATGTCGTCCGATACCTCGTCCATTACTCGTTGGACGAAGATATCGAAGCCTAGCGCAATCGGGAACTAGGATGGATTGCCAATTATGCGTGCGATACTCATCTGCTCGGGTCAGAGACTCAGTTGGAACTCCAGATTTTGTGGTTAAGTTTTATCTTAAGTTCGAACTTAAGTCTGAAATCTAATTCGATTGTAATTTGAAGACGTTAGGACGAAGTTGAGATCGCTCTTGAGATCGAAATTAACATCCAAGTTTGGGCCGAACTTCATTGCGGGCGTACGATCCATCGTAAGTTCGAACTTAAGATCGAAACTCGGTTGGAACTCCAGATTTTGTGCTTAAGTTCTGTCGTAAGGTAGAACTTAAGTCTGGAATCAAATTCGATTGTAGTTCGGGTTCGATCTTGAGTGCGAAGTGGTCCCTTTTTCTTCAATGTCATGATCAGTGATTGTGAAGTCGGGTGGAAATGATAAGTGGAGAGTGATAAGAAGATTCTTTTGAATATCTTGTCGTCTCTTGTTAGTTTGAACGTAAGATCGATTTTACGATCGAACTCGAACTACAATCGAATTTGAGTTCGATCTTAAGTTCGATCATAAGATCTACCTCGGACTACAATTAAATTTGAGTTTTGACTTAAGTTCCAACTTAAGATCAAACTTATGCACGAAATCAAGAGCTGAAACTGAGTTTCGATCTTAAGTTTACACTTTCGAATTAACTACAATCGAATTTGAGTTCGATCTTAAGTTCGAACTTAAGATCTACCTCGGACTACAATAAAATTTGAGTTTTTTTTTATCAATCAATAGCTGAAACTGAGTTTCGATCTTAAGTTTACGCTTAAGTAGGGTTAATAAATGCAGAGGCAGATTGTACGCTCGGTCGAACCGTCGCGCGACGTGTATTGGGCCCGAGCGGAGTCGAGCATTCGATGTCGTCCGATACCTCGTCCATTACTCGTCGGACGAAGATATCGAAGCCTAGCGCAGCCGGGAACTAGGATGTATTGCCAATTATGCGTGCGATACTCATCTGCTCGGGTAGCGGTGGTGCGCGTGAAATATGCGCGTCGGAGCGGCTCCGAGGGCTCGTCTTCGCGCAAGCCGATTGGCCTCGCGGAATCCGAGATACCCGAGCTAATGATGGGGCGCTATCTGGTGAGACTGGTGTGTATCGCCGATCGAGCTTATTTTATTGGCTTCGTTGGCGCGTGAGAATTTTCATCGTTAGGGGAAAAAAAGGAAAGACGCGAAAGACCGAGTGCCCGTTTCTGACGGGACAAATTAGTCTTGTTCACCTTTTGGAGAAGACCCGGTTTCAGCCTTGGCCGGCGCACTGGGATAGCTCGGATTCGCTCGCGAGGCCGACTGCGGGGCTCGGTGATTATCCATAAACATAGCGCACTCGCAATCCTGTATGGATATTATTGCGCTATTGGGTTCCGCGGATAGAGAGGCAGCGAAACGACCGCCGACGCGTCCGTCTATCCGCTCGAATAATCGAGTCTACTTCCACCGGCCGGTTGTCCCGCCGCTGCCAGAACAGCCCGAGCGAGTACTCGGGACTCGCAAAATTCCAGAACCGGTTGCCGAGACCGGGATTATCCCCTGGGATTAACACTGTTCCGATCCTCCGCGCTCGCCGCGGCGATGCTTCGCGTGCATGTGCGTGCGCTATTTATCGTTATAGCTATATCATCGGGATAGTCTCATCCGCGCGGCCCGAGGGGACGCGAAACCTAGACGCCGAGATATTATGGTGGTTGTTTCATAAAACCGATTATTTAGGATTTCCATGAAAACTCCGAGTGCCACGTGAGCCGGAGGGATAACTGAATCCGCGCGCGATTACAAACCGAGTGACCAGTTTCGTAGATGAGACGTCGGGGGTTTGGAAACTTCGCGACTCGAATTGTTGTGGACAGTGGCTTTGAGGAGCTATATTATAGATGGTGGTACACTGATGGAGATTACCATAGATCTGGCAAAAACAGACGCGACTTTCAGGTATCCGGCGTGAATCCTGGCAAACATTCGCATTAGACCTAACACATTCTTCTAGAAAATATGGTCATTTGAGGTGGCGCGAATGTTACACGGATATCCTGTGAGCTTTGCTGAAATGTAAGTTCTTCTTAGCGGAAAATATAGTAATCCGGGGCGTTGAGATCGTAGGGCGGTTGTTTTAGGTTTGTAGGTTTTATACCTAGATATTGTTTCGATGGAATTTTATTTTTTGTAAACATAGGTGAACAAAATTTTATTGATTGGATTATCAGTTTTAGTCCAGGAAATTCTTGGTATTATCCACGAAATCCTTAGAATTATCCACGAAATCCTTAGAATTATCCACGAAATTCTTAGAATTATTCATCAAATTCTTAGTATTATCCACGAAATTCTTGGCATTATCCACGAAATTCTTAGTCGGACACGCAACATTTTGCCAGCCCGTTTTCTGAAACAAATTACCATATGAGTTCGGGAAAACTTGCTATGGCCCCTGTGAAAATTGCCCGAATCGCTAGTGGTGGCGCTTGTGTACCATGTTGCCTGGTCGAAATTTACCCTGTGACTCGATAGTTTTTTCAAGGACCTGCTCTGTGTATGTTAGAAAAACGATATGCAGACATTCTGCGCGGGTAGAAATTTAGGAGGGTTGCATCGGGGCTTGTTAAAACTATAATAAGGCCTTGTCAGCCCCTAATAAGTCAAATGTCGAACAAACGTGCAAATATATACATATAACAAATTCGAAGCCAAGCAAATTCAACGCAAAAAACAAATTCACCTTCTATGGTTTTGAGATAGGACGAGTAATAACGAACGTTTTGGCATTTGCCTCGGCAAGCTCTGTTAATCTCCCATTACCTGCCAATTTCCACCATCTAGAGCTACAACTATCTCGAGCACGCCATTGAGAATTATTCGACATAATCTTTGAATAATTCTCTTCCTTCTGAATATGAGTAGGACGTTATTATGATTATTATTATCAGATTCACGATAAGATATGAATTGAAAGGTGCCGGACGGAAATTGGTTTTCTTACGCGGCGAAAGGTCCAGCCCCGAATAGACACCTGTCTTTTTTGAGCGACATCTCCCAGATCACGGGATTAATTTTATTTTTGGATATATTACTTGCCCAATTTAGCAGTCGCCGCTTCTATCTTGCCCACCTCCGTGACCTCATTCCATAACTCCCACGATTTCTAAATTGAACCTATTTCCGATGTCGAGTGCTAACAATAATCCTTGAATTGAAGAATTTTGCCCGAAGGATGTTCGGTGAGCTTGGCCTTTCCGACATGAATCCTTAATCATTCGCTTGACCGATCCGAAAATGTATGAAGCTGGCTTACGCTTGATCTTTAAATTTTTTAAGCGTAACTCGTATTTAAAATTCATGGGAAATTCTGAAAAATCTGCGCGAATCATGTAACACCGGAATACCGTCCAGCCTTAAATAAAGGTGACCTCCGTATCCCTCATCGCTACGAATAATTTCGTGCCCACATGAACTTTTGACATCAATGTTTCCATTCTTGTCGCCCGCTCGCGGCCGGAATCGGAGGCAAAGGCGGGATATAACAGTTCAACCTGTGCATAATGTAAGAACGGGATCCGAATAGACGATTCATCGCTAACCGACGGTTCTCCATTGGAAAAACGAAATTACAAATCAACGACCCGGTCGTCGGAAGTGTTGGAAACAATCGAACAATCAATGAAACCCGACGTTTGGAACAAAGACGCTGTTCGGTTGGCTGTCGGCTCTTTGGGCGAAAAGAATCATCCGAACGAGGTATATCCGTCGCACCGGGCCAAATGGATGAGGAGGAAAAGAACGGATACCCCGAGCGAAGAAGGCATGGTGTTTTCCCCGAAGATCGATGGACGACTGGTCCTGCCATTTTTTTTTTTCTATGACATCCCACTGCGTAGAACATCATCTCGAATTCGGAACTTGTTGAGAACTGCGATCACAGCTGGAGGCGAGGAAAGCATTTCACACCATCCCTTCCCAGTGAGCGTTCGACTCGGGTCGTACGAACCGTACGTGGGGTGTTCCAGCGATCCCGTTCATTCTCATCTTCCGCGGCTACCCAACGACCGAACAGCTCATTCCGCGTCTGCGGTCTCCGGTCCCCGCCACCCTCGCATCGCCGTGGCATTTTTTAATTAATACCGAAAGTATTTTTTATGAGAATTCCGCGAAGTGACGCAGGGATGATTCGTCTCTAGTTCATTCCAGGGTCCTGCTCGTCCTGTACGAGCAGCGGGGCGGTGGGCAAGGCGAGGGTCGCGGAGGAGGGATACGGCGCAGGGCAGGGCAGGGCGTCGTGGGGTTCCACCCTTCCTCGCGAGCTCCAAGGGTGACGGTGGTGGGTCACTTGGGGGGTCGCGATAGGTACCGGTGTTCCCGCTGACGTGCGTCCACCGGCGGCAGCGGCAGCAGTCGTAGCCAGGGGGTGCTCGGGCCGCTGCGGGGAGGTAAATAACGCGAAACGAAGGGGCGAGGGCACGTCAGGCCACCGATGATTAATATCGCTGCGGCATGCAATCGGATCGAACGAGCTCTGCCTACACGTACGCGCTCAGCTGCCCTGCTGTTGCCGCTGCTGCTCCTATTCCCGCTACCGCTCATCCGAGGCATCGGTCTTGCGTAAGTGCAAACAGTCGGGCGATAGTTGAATCCCGTTGGATTCGGTACTTGATACTGATTGGCGAAATAACACCTCGCAAAAGTCCTCTTAGCTTCAAGCGGGAATCCTGTTCCTATCCAATTATGTGCAACACAGTTGCATTAACGGGATTCCGTTTCGCATTAGTTCTGGTTCTGGTTCTTTTCTTCTTTGTACACCCAGAAAAAAAAGCTTCCTCTATGAGGAAGCAATATTTGACGACCACCGTTTATTAAGATTAAGTAAAATATTTATTTGATTTAAATAAATATTTATTTAAATTAAGTAAATAGTTACTTAAATCAAATAAATATTTATTTAAATCAAATAAATATTTTACTTAATCTTAATAAACGGTGGACGCCAAATAAATTTTTTTTCTGGGGGTATGAGATCCTGATCGAAGGATTTCCTTTATCAACCATTCCGACATGATTCAATGTTCAGCCTGGGTGGTTTCTGAAACTATAGAACATGGCAGTCCTAGTTTTCTATGATGTTGATAGTTTCTTGACCCAACCACTAAGGAGGGTAAATGCTGGACATCAAGACGGAAACGGTCACGCAGCATCATATTCCCAAGGAGCATTTGACTGGCGATTCGAGACCTCATTACCGAATCCTTGCTGTAGGGGTTTCCTTTCCCTTCGTTCGTTTCTTGATCGACGTCCATTGGGGTTAATGAATTTCGTTTAGCGTCAGTTTCCCCAATACGTTTGAGGCTGACGATGCCTCGGGAGCCTAAAGGACTTTATCTTGGGAATGAAACTCCGACTAGCGGTGATATGATTCGAGATCCAGCCGGGGTGGTTTCCAAAACGATAAAACATGGTAGCCACAGTTTTCTATGATAGTTAATAGTTTTTTTACCCGACCACTGAGGAGGGTAGATGGTCCACATCAGAGATGGAAACGGTCACGCAGCATCACATTCCCAAGGAGCATTCGACTGGCGATTCGAGACTTCAGTACCGAATCCTTGCTTTAGGGGTTTTCCTTTCCCTTCGTTCATTTTTTGATCGACAACCATTGGTGTTAATGAATCTCGTTTATCGTCAGTCTCTCCAATAAGTTTGGGGCTGACGATGCTTTGGGAGCCTAAAGTACTTCATCACAGGAATGAAACTCCGACTGGCGGCGCTATAATTCAAGATCCAGTCTGGGTGGTTTCCAAAGTGATGGAACATGGCAGTCCTAGTTTTGTACGATGGTTAATAATTTCTTGACCCGACCACTAAGGACGGTAAATGGTCCACATAAAGATCAAAACGGCACCCAGAATCATATTCCCAATGAGCATTTTACCGGCGATCCTGAACTTCATTGCCGAATCCTTGTTTGAGGGGCTTTCCTTTTTCTTCGTTACTTTTTGCTTCCTCACAGAGGAAACTTTTTTAGATCAATATGGGTTAATGAAATTTCGTTTAGCGTTAGTTTCCCCGATACGTTTGAGGCTGACGATGCCTCGAGAGCCTAAAGGACTTCGTACTCGGGAATGAAACTCCAACTGGCGGTGCGGAGACTCGGAAGGGGAGCACGCAAGGGGTTCGTGTACGTTCGGAGATACCCGAGTATCTATTCTAGTTGGGTATGTGGAGGATTCAATTTTGGAGAAACAAGGCGAAACATTTGTGGGTTTCGCCGATCTGTCCGAGATTGTAGACATACCTCCGTTCCTGATGCCTCACCGCTGGATCGCCCACCGTGCCGTACGGTATACATTCAATTGTACACCCGTCGGGTGTGTATATCGTTAACAAGGCGCACTTAGCTCTACGAGCTTTCGTTCATCGTCGGTACACATATTGGCTCTCGTAGAGACGTTAACGAGGAAGTTCCCTCCGGTAACACGAGAAGTCAGAGATCGGAGGGATATCAGCATCGATCCCAGAAACTCAATACCGTTGAGAGCGCAAAGAAAACACGAGACCGAGAAGAAAACACACAACATCGGAATACGCGAAAGCTCGAATTCGATGCCGATGGTGGGCAAAAAAATACCATTGGGATTTATCAATTACCTTCGCTCAGTGACGCCCGTTGGGCACGTGACGTGTTTGCGTTCGAGGGTCGTTTAGCTTTTTTGTTTGTTTTTTTTCTTTTTGAGCAAACAAAATCTATGGCATTTCTGCAGTATTTGCGATAGCTCGCGGACTTATGTCTGGGACGAATCGGAGGGAGAAACACTTGGGTTTATCGAGGCACAGGCGGACTACCCCCATCAGACCGGAACGCCGGCCTCGCGTCATAAACGTCCAGCCGGAGTGGCACTTTTGGCCGGTTAAAAAATGTACAGCCATTAGACTTCCTATCTGAGTCGCGCTTGCCCGGGCATTCTCGCGAGATTTCACTTTTATGGCGAGTCGCTTTTAGCAAGTATCTAAATGACGACTTCGAGCTAAACGACTCGATACAGGTATTCACCGTGGCGCGAGCAGCGGGAGAACGATACCGGTCATCCTTCGAAGAGGGCATTCGGTACTCCCACCTCGCTCCGGCTCCGTCTCCGTTCGTTCGTTCCGCACTGTCGGCTCTTTTTTTCCGTCTTTCACACTTTACGATCGGTTATTCGCGAGCGCTAGACAATTTTCGCACCTATCATTTGCGACAATGCTTCTCCGAAATTGCTTTTGAAGCGGATCGAAACTTCTCGCCGAAAGGATATCTTTTAAACCGCTGGATCTGCTCAATGCTTGACACGACCCTACGCCTGTCTATGGGCTAAATTATCTGACTGTTGAAATTGAGCTGATGGAATGCAATTTATTTCATTCTGTGGGCTAAATTTTCAAACGGTTGGAATTTGGCTCATGGGATGGAATTTATTCCACTCAATGGGCTAAATTGTCTAATGCTTGAAATGTTCCGCATGAAAAGGAAATTATACCCGTATTTTATTATTGAATATATTCTCTGTTAATCACTTTATGCGATACAACATTGACGAGTCCAAGTCCAAGCTTAAAAACCTATCCGCGAACAAAAATGTCATCCCAAATGTCCCAAATTAAATCGTCGATCACTCAACCACGTAATAAACCCTTCGAAACTATCGCAGCCCCAAAGTCGCAAATTCCTCCATGCGACCCTGCCGGATTATCATTGAAATGGAAGCGTTTCCGAAACGGAAGCCCAGTCCGGAGTCGGTGGCGGAGAATCCGCGTAGCCGCGCACCCAGCAACGCTGATAGGATTTATACAAGGTGAGGTTTGTTCAGCGAGAATAGAGGAGGCCAGAAATTGCACCTGGCAGTCGTTCTTGGCGCGAGATCGTGGAATAAGCGTTGATCGGGTAAAACGGTCAGAGCCGGGGGGTCAGCGGGGATTGGTCGGCGTGCGCCTGATGCTCCCGTTCCCGGGGCATTGATTCAACAAGGGAACACCGTGGTAGTCGGTGGACTGGCGGGCAGTAAAAGTCTTGCGTCCGACGAGCGACGCTTTACGGCTTCGTCATCGGCGCCAGCGAGCTCGTCCGGCCGATTCGTTTGAAAAGAGCAAGATAGAGAAGAGGAGCGGGAGGGGGGGAGTGGCGGAGAGGGGGTACACAAGAGGGAAGGCAAAATGAGAAGTGCCGAGCCAGCGAAGGATCCGCTTTATGGCTTTTCGCGATAAGGTCTTAGCGGGTGAGGATAATCGCGCCAAGGTTGAAACGCTCTCGCGCCTTCTCGCCCCTCCTGGCCGCACTCCGAAGAACCGGGCGTCTATTAGATCCAATTAAAAGAGGCATCATCGCGTCTCTCCGAACGCCTCAAGACTGTCTCTCCGGAGAGGGCGGGAGGGCCGGAGGGCGATGGAAGAAAAGCCCGTATTCTCATCAACGAGGCTAGTCGTTATCGTGTGAAAAAAGAGGCACGCACGCCGGATCGTTTAATTGCCGGCGTGGCGTACATCCTCGCATAACAGGGGATTCAACGATGCCTCTTTTTGTAGCCGTATTGCGCGGCTTACGTCAAAGCTCCTTCAGACACATCTGACACTTACAAATTGTTTTGTACTCTATATTACACTCTGGGAAAAACGAGGAATAAGAATCAAACCAAAAAGAAGAATGGGAAAGAAAAGCTGGGAAAATAATTGTTGGAATATCTCCGTGAGCCCAGTTCGCGGAGCCACGCTGGATGGACGAAAAGTGATTTGTGCCCGATACTCCGCCACACGAGATAGAGGTAACCAGTGAGAGATGTGTGCCCCAGATCACTGGGAAAGTACGTACCCATCGATTTTCCAGTGAATTGAACTACAGGTGAGAGGGGAGGAAGCGGAGTGTACACTCGTTCAAAAAAGGAAGAAAAAAAAATGAAGAAAGGAACAAAAAAAAACCAAAAAAAGATAGAAAAAACCCAAAAATGAAGGAAAAAAAAACAAAAAAGGAAGAAAAAAATAATTAAAAAGGGGAAAAAACCCAAAGAAAATACGCCCCAAAAAGGGTGGCTGCCCCCCCCCCCCCCCCCCAAACCGAAATAAAAAGTTAGGAAAAAATTTCCCCACTAAAGTATTAAAAGTATTAAAATAAACTAAAATACTAAAGCATAAATCAAAAGTGATGAAAGGAGCTGTTTCGAGTAGTACAAAACTTACTCACGCGCTAGAAAAATTCAACGATGCCTCTTTTTGTAGCCGTATTGCGAGGCTTACGTCAAAGCTCCTTCAGGCACATCTGACACTTACCCCTTAGTCTGCCTAGAGGGGTCGTTTGCGTCCGAGCGAAAATCAAATGTCGAAAATCAAATGTAATAAAAAATATATTAAAAAATAAAATTGTTTATAATTTTATGATCGATACTTCAACTTAAAGGTTTAAAGAAACTCCATGAATTTTTTCAGATTTTTAGCCCCACTTAAACAGGTTGAAAAAACGTCAGGACGCCAACGACCCCCCTAGGTGCCAAAAAACCCTAGGCAGACCAAGGGTTACAAATTGTTTTGTACTCTATATTACACTCTGGAAAAAACGAGGAATAAGAATAAAACCAAAAGAAGAATGGGAAAGAAAAGCTGGGAAAATTATTGTAGGAATATCTCCGTGAGCCCAGTTGGCGGAGCCACGCTGGATGGACGAAAAGTGATTGGTGCTCGATACTCCGCCACACGAAATAGAGGTAACCAGTGAGAGATGTGTGCCCCAGATCACTGGGAAAGTACGTACCGACCGATTTTCCAGTGAATTGAACTACAGGTGAGAGGGGAGGAAGGGGAGTGTACACTCGTGTGGTGGAGAAGTTGCTGAGGTAGCATTGGCAGCGGTAACCGAGGCACAAGAGGTTGGGTCGTTGCCGGGTCAAGAAACCGAGGGGGCTCTAAATCCGCTTATCCCGCGGACTGGCATTGTGGGCATGGGACGCGGTGACGGTGGATACCGAACCGACCAACTGGGGCCGCTGCTGCTCCACGCGTATATGGATTTGCCCTGGGATTTTACATTCCAATGTGACGTTCTCAGGTAGGATTTCAGTCGGCCGGATGGTGGAAGGAGGGGACTTTGGCTCGGAGTTCTACCGAAGAAAGTACTCGATAGCGGCGCGGTAGCGACTGCGGGCGATCCAGCTGGCGGAGGCAAAGGCGTATAGTATGTCGTAGGTATATACAGGTATACTCGGCAAGCACTCGGTCCAATTTCGTATACCGCTTGAAGTCCCCCCCCCCCCCTTTTTCCCGGAACTTTCGGATGGAGTGGAAAATTATTAATTCTCACGTTGCATAGTGCACCGTTGTAAAACTTCGGAAGCAAGTCGTGAAGACTGGTCGCGAAGGTTTGGGCACATGTATTGGTATTGGTGTGTTTATTGTGCCGCAGTTGAACTATGAGGCAATATGAGTAAGTACAGCAGGAATACAGTAGTTGTGGAGGAATCAAATAGTAAAATCGCCAGGATACATGAGTAAAGGTACAATTAAAAACTAAGGTCATAAGACTTGCTAATAATCTTATGTTTAATTTTGTGGTGAGTGAATAAGTTTAAGTTTGAAAGGAGTGTGGCGGATGAAGAGCGTGCTAAAAAATAGTAACAATGTGCACTCTTAGCATTGTGGGTGTTTAACCGATCTTAAGGTGAAGTGGAACACTTTCTTTGTCTCTCTCTCTCTCTCTCTCTCTCTCGCTCCATCGTAAGACCAATGGCGTTATCTCTCCAACACTTTCACTTCACCTTAAGCGTATCTTTCCTCTTTTGATAGTTCTCGCTGAAGTAAGTGGTCGAAAAGGCGAGTTTTGAAAATGTTGGGCGATGGGGCTGATTTTACTATCTCTGGGAGCGTCGCCATAGATATATTGCCATGAGACGAGAGGACTTCCCGTAGCTAATTGGGCGGTGAGCTGGAATGTGGAAATTGGACGATTGCACTAGAGAAGATCTACGCAGAGTGGCATCGGGACTAGGAAACACTTCTTGGATATAGGATGGTGTCTGTAGATAAAGGATTCTCTAGACGGCAATGCCTAAGAAGTCTGCTCTCCAGATTCTTACGAACAGCTAGTTCAGTCTGTATCTATGTGTAGTGCCCACTACGGCATGCCCACTACGGCACAAGTTGAAACTAAATCTGATGCATGTATGGTCCATGCATCTACGGATGGCTTTCTTTTTCTTTTCTTACAGTTGGAGTACGACAAGATCGTAGGCGAATGGAAAGTTCGCTGCACTCTGAGCACATACCAATGTATCGATTCAACTGCTTCCGATATGTCCATAAATTTCTACCCTCGAGGCTAAAAAAAACAATGCAGTTACCCCGAAAACTTGGCACTTGTACGTTGCCTCCTGATCATTCTTCGTGTTCCCCCGAATTCAATTTTCCGCCAATTTTTGTACACCACGACCCGACGCTAAAAGGTGGATATTTTTTTTCTTTTTGAACAGCCTTTTTGCTTCCTCCACTCGGAAGCAAAAAGACCGAGCCTCGGTCGACGGGAGGAGAAATTCGAAAGCCCTTTTAGAGCGGGCAGTGGAATTTTCAATCTACCGCATCTCCGGGCCATCCGGGATCCTCCGCTCCCGCTCTATCTCCATTTTCCGAGGGCCCGCTGTGATTTTCCGTGGGTCAATTTGCATGCGGTGGTCGCTAGGGCCGTCGCTACGCTGCGACGCATAGTCATTTCACGATTGTTTCGGCCACCGCGAGGAGGGCGAAGCGAGGAAACTGCAAAACGCTGAACGGACCCTGGCGTGTGTGTGAAAGAGATGGTGTGGGAGTGCGACGCTTTGAGATGGAGTACCTTTATGAGTGCTGTGTCCTCTGTACGTGTGACATAACCGCAGGCACAGCGGTCGAAACCGCTTGGCGCACGAGGCGGATTGCCAGTCGTTTCGTGGTTCGCGTCTACCACGCGCACCCCCCCCCCCCCTCCTCCTCCTCCGCCCCCCTTTTATTCTCATACCCTCCATCTACTTCCATTTAATAGGACGCTTCCTTATTTTCCTCCCGGTAATAAAACAAACATAAATTACTGAGTCGCACGCCGATGCGTCGTTTCGACAGCGTCGCGGGCCAAGAGGCATGCGGCTGACGTGCTGTATAGAGTATGTGCTCATAACGGACGCCCGGACTCGGCGCTGGGCGTAGCTGTGTGAACTTAGCACCCGACTTTCAAAAATCAAATTTTTTTTGGGTGATTCTTAAAGAGTTTTGTATGTAGTTGATTGTAGTAACAAATTTTTCGTTTGTAGTAGCCCAAAAAAAAAGTTATGGGACTTTGAAAAAAACCCATCCACCCATTTTGAAATTTTTTAAATCTGGCGGTCGATTTCGATGGAGAATCGTTTGTAGTTGATTGTAGTGAAGGAATTTCCGTTTGTAGTGACAAGGAAACATTTTTACAACAATTTTAATTTTTTTTTAATTTATTTTTTTTTTAATTTAATTTTTTTTTTTACGGGCAGTCGATACACTGCAAGTACTACCTCGAAAATCGTTTATAGTTATTTGTAGCAACCTGTATTTCGTTTGTAATTCGTCGAAAAGTTACGGGGAGGAAATTTGGTCAGAGTTCTAGCTCCAGTAACGTTTGTAGTTGTTTATGGTATCCTTTGTAGTACCGTTTATGTCGTTTGTAGTTCCTCCAAAAGTGATGGGGAGTCAATATGCTCAGAGTTCTAGCTCCAGTAACATTTGTAGTTGTTTATAGTACCCTTAATTTCGTTTGTAGTACCTCGAAACTTAATGCGAAGTCGATATACTCGAAGATCTGAGATTAAAATCGTTTGTAGGACCCTTAATTTCGTTTGTAGTATCTCGAAACTTATTGCAAAGTCGATATACTCAAAGTCTGAGGATAAAATCATTTGAAGTACCGTTTACTTCGTTTGTAGTAAGTGGCAACTTATTGCAAAGTTAATATACTCGAAGGTTGGAGGCTAAAATCGTTTGTAGTACCGTTTATGTCGTTTGCACTTCCTCCAAAAATGATGGGGAGTCAATATGCTCAGAGTTCTAGCTCCAGTAACGTTTGTAGTTGTTTATAGTACCCTTAATTTCGTTTGTAGTACCTCGAAACTTCTTGCAAAGTCGATATACTCGAAGGTCTGAGATTAAAATCATTTGTAGTACCGTTCATTTCGTTTGTAGTACTTCGAAAATTAATGTCAAGTCGATATTCTCAAAGTCTGAAGCTAAAATCATTTGAAGTGCCATTTATTTCGTTTGTAGGAAGTCGCAACTTATTGCAAAGTTAATATACTCGAAGGTCGGAGGCTAAAATCGTTTGTAGTACCGTTTATGTCGTTTGTAGTTCCTCCAAAAGTGATGAGGAGTCAATATGCTCAGAGTTCTAGCTCCAGTAACATTTGTAGTTGTTTATAGTACCCTTAATTTCGTTTGTAGTACCTCGAAACTTAATGCGAAGTCGATATACTCGAAGATCTGAGATTAAAATCGTTTGTAGGACCCTTAATTTCGTTTGTAGTAAGTCGAAACTTATTGCAAAGTTAATATACTCGAAGGTATGAGGCTAAAATCATTTGTAGTGCCGTTTATTTCGTTTGTAGTAAGTCGAAACTTATTGCAAAGTTTATATACTCGAAGGTTGGAGGCTAAAATCGTTTGTAGTACCGTTTATGTCGTTTGTAGTTCCTCCAAAAGTGATGGGGAGTCAATATGCTCAGGCCTTTATGTCCCAAGCCCTAGCTTTAAAATCATTTGTAGTTGTCTGTAGTACCGATAATTTCGTTTGTAGTGTCTCGAAAACTAACATGAAGTCAATATACTCGAAGATCTGATTCTAACATCGTTTGTAGTACCGATAATTTCGTTTGTAGTACCTCGAAAACGAACGAGGAGGCCTTTATGTCCCGAGTGCTAGCTCCAAAATCGTTTGTAGTCGTCTGTAGTACCGATAATTTCGTTTGTAGTGCCTCGAAAACTAACATGAAGTCAATATACTCGAAGATCTGATTCTAACATCGTTTGTAGTACCGATAATTTCGTTTGTAGTACCTCGAAAACGAACGAGGAGGCCTTCATGTCTCAAGCCCTAGCTCCAAAATCGTTTGTAGTTGTTTGTAGAACCGATAATTTCGTTTGTAGTATCTCGAAAAGTAACATGAAGTCAATATACTCGAAGATCTGATTCTAACATCGTTTGTAGTACCGATAATTTCATTTGTAGTACCTCGAAAACGAACGAGGAGGCCTTTATGTCCCAAGCCCTAGCTCCAAAATCGTTTGTAGTCGTTTGTAGAACCGATAATTGCCTTTGTAGTATCTTGAAAAGTAACATGAAGTCAATATACTCGAAGATCTGATTCTAACATCGTTTGTAGTACCGATAATTTCGTTTGTAGTACCTCGAAAACGAACGAGGAGGCCTTTATGTCCCGAGTGCTAGCTCCAAAATCGTTTGTAGTTGTTTGTAGAACCGATAATTTCGTTTGTAGTGTCTCGAAAACTAACATGAAGTCAATATACTCGAAGATCTGATTCTAACATCGTTTGTAGTACCGATAATTTCGTTTGTAGTACCTCGAAAACGAACGAGGAGGCCTTTATGTCCCGAGTGCTAGCTCCAAAATCGTTTGTAGTCGTCTGTAGTACCGATAATTTCGTTTGTAGTGCCTCGAAAACTAACATGAAGTCAATATACTCGAAGATCTGATTCTAACATCGTTTGTAGTACCGATAATTTCGTTTGTAGTACCTCGAAAACGAACGAGGAGGCCTTTATGTCCCGAGTGCTAGCTCCAAAATCGTTTGTAGTTGTTTGTAGAACCGATAATTTCGTTTGTAGTATCTTGAAAAGTAACATGAAGTCAATATACTCGAAGATGGGATTCTAACATCGTTTGTAGTACCGATAATTTCGTTTGTAGTACCTCGAAAACGAACGAGGAGGCCTTCATGTCTCAAGCCCTAGCTCCAAAATCGTTTGTAGTTGTTTGTAGAACCGATAATTTCGTTTGTAGTATCTCGAAAAGTAACATGAAGTCAATATACTCGAAGATGGGATTCTAACATCGTTTGTAGTACCGATAATTTCGTTTGTAGTATCTCGAAAACTAACATGAAGTCAATATACTCGAAGATCTGATTCTAACATCGTTTGTAGTACCGATAATTTCGTTTGTAGTACCTCGAAAACGAACGAGGAGGCCTTCATGTCTCAAGCCCTAGCTCCAAAATCGTTTGTAGTTGTTTGTAGAACCGATAATTTCGTTTGTAGTATCTCGAAAAGTAACATGAAGTCAATATACTCGAAGATCTGATTCTAACATCGTTTGTAGTACCGATAATTTCATTTGTAGTACCTCGAAAACGAACGAGGAGCCTTTATGTCCCAAGCCCTAGCTCCAAAATCGTTTGTAGTTGTCTGTAGTACCGATAATTTCGTTTGTAGTACCTCGAAAACGAACGAGGAGGCCTTCATGTCTCAAGCCCTAGCTCCAAAATCGTTTGTAGTTGTTTGTAGAACCGATAATTTCGTTTGTAGTATCTCGAAAAGTAACATGAAGTCAATATACTCGAAGATCTGATTCTAACATCGTTTGTAGTACCGATAATTTCATTTGTAGTACCTCGAAAACGAACGAGGAGGCCTTTATGTCCCGAGTGCTAGCTCCAAAATCGTTTGTAGTTGTTTGTAGAACCGATAATTTCGTTTGTAGTGTCTCGAAAACTAACATGAAGTCAATATACTCGAAGATCTGATTCTAACATCGTTTGTAGTACCGATAATTTCGTTTGTAGTACCTCGAAAACGAACGAGGAGGCCTTTATGTCCCGAGTGCTAGCTCCAAAATCGTTTGTAGTCGTCTGTAGTACCGATAATTTCGTTTGTAGTGCCTCGAAAACTAACATGAAGTCAATATACTCGAAGATCTGATTCTAACATCGTTTGTAGTACCGATAATTTCGTTTGTAGTACCTCGAAAACGAACGAGGAGGCCTTTATGTCCCGAGTGCTAGCTCCAAAATCGTTTGTAGTTGTTTGTAGAACCGATAATTTCGTTTGTAGTATCTTGAAAAGTAACATGAAGTCAATATACTCGAAGATGGGATTCTAACATCGTTTGTAGTACCGATAATTTCGTTTGTAGTACCTCGAAAACGAACGAGGAGGCCTTCATGTCTCAAGCCCTAGCTCCAAAATCGTTTGTAGTTGTTTGTAGAACCGATAATTTCGTTTGTAGTATCTCGAAAAGTAACATGAAGTCAATATACTCGAAGATGGGATTCTAACATCGTTTGTAGTACCGATAATTTCGTTTGTAGTATCTCGAAAACTAACATGAAGTCAATATACTCGAAGATCTGATTCTAACATCGTTTGTAGTACCGATAATTTCGTTTGTAGTACCTCGAAAACGAACGAGGAGCCTTTATGTCCCGAGTGCTAGCTCCAAAATCGTTTGTAGTTGTCTGTAGTACCGATAATTTCGTTTGTAGTACCTCGAAAACGAACGAGGAGGCCTTTATGTCCCGAGTGCTAGCTCCAAAATCGTTTGTAGTTGTTTGTAGAACCGATAATTTCGTTTGTAGTATCTTGAAAAGTAACATGAAGTCAATATACTCGAAGATGGGATTCTAACATCGTTTGTAGTACCGATAATTTCGTTTGTAGTATCTCGAAAACTAACATGATGTCAATATATTCGAAGATCTGATTCTAACATCGTTTGTAGTACCGATAATTTCGTTTGTAGTACCTCGAAAACGAACGAGGAGGCCTTTATGTCCCGAGTGCTAGCTCCAAAATCGTTTGTAGTTGTTTGTAGAACCGATAATTTCGTTTGTAGTGTCTCGGAAACTAACATGAAGTCAATATACTCGAAGATCTGATTCTAACATCGTTTGTAGTACCGATAATTTCGTTTGTAGTACCTCGAAAACGAACGAGGAGGCCTTTATGTCCCGAGTGCTAGCTCCAAAATCGTTTGTAGTCGTCTGTAGTACCGATAATTTCGTTTGTAGTGCCTCGAAAACTAACATGAAGTCAATATACTCGAAGATCTGATTCTAACATCGTTTGTAGTACCGATAATTTCGTTTGTAGTACCTCGAAAACGAACGAGGAGGCCTTCATGTCTCAAGCCCTAGCTCCAAAATCGTTTGTAGTTGTTTGTAGAACCGATAATTTCGTTTGTAGTATCTTGAAAAGTAACATGAAGTCAATATACTCGAAGATGGGATTCTAACATCGTTTGTAGTACCGATAATTTCGTTTGTAGTACCTCGAAAACGAACGAGGAGGCCTTAATGTCTCAAGCCCTAGCTCCAAAATCGTTTGTAGTTGTTTGTAGAACCGATAATTTCGTTTGTAGTATCTCGAAAAGTAACATGAAGTCAATATACTCGAAGATCTGATTCTAACATCGTTTGTAGTACCGATAATTTCATTTGTAGTACCTCGAAAACGAACGAGGAGGCCTTTATGTCCCAAGCCCTAGCTCCAAAATCGTTTGTAGTCGTTTGTAGAACCGATAATTGCCTTTGTAGTATCTTGAAAAGTAACATGAAGTCAATATACTCGAA
This sequence comes from Ichneumon xanthorius, assembly GCA_917499995.1. NCBI lineage: Eukaryota > Metazoa > Arthropoda > Insecta > Hymenoptera > Ichneumonidae > Ichneumon > Ichneumon xanthorius. The sequence continues at coordinate 14,177,120 of OU824207.1, read as the reverse complement.
GATCTGATTCTAACATCGTTTGTAGTACCGATAATTTCGTTTGTAGTACCTCGAAAACGAACGAGGAGGCCTTTATGTCCCGAGTGCTAGCTCCAAAATCGTTTGTAGTTGTTTGTAGAACCGATAATTTCGTTTGTAGTGTCTCGAAAACTAACATGAAGTCAATATACTCGAAGATCTGATTCTAACATCGTTTGTAGTACCGATAATTTCGTTTGTAGTACCTCGAAAACGAACGAGGAGGCCTTTATGTCCCGAGTGCTAGCTCCAAAATCGTTTGTAGTCGTCTGTAGTACCGATAATTTCGTTTGTAGTGCCTCGAAAACTAACATGAAGTCAATATACTCGAAGATCTGATTCTAACATCGTTTGTAGTACCGATAATTTCGTTTGTAGTACCTCGAAAACGAACGAGGAGGCCTTTATGTCCCGAGTGCTAGCTCCAAAATCGTTTGTAGTTGTTTGTAGAACCGATAATTTCGTTTGTAGTATCTTGAAAAGTAACATGAAGTCAATATACTCGAAGATGGGATTCTAACATCGTTTGTAGTACCGATAATTTCGTTTGTAGTACCTCGAAAACGAACGAGGAGGCCTTCATGTCTCAAGCCCTAGCTCCAAAATCGTTTGTAGTTGTTTGTAGAACCGATAATTTCGTTTGTAGTATCTCGAAAAGTAACATGAAGTCAATATACTCGAAGATGGGATTCTAACATCGTTTGTAGTACCGATAATTTCGTTTGTCGTATCTCGAAAACTAACATGAAGTCAATATACTCGAAGATCTGATTCTAACATCGTTTGTAGTACCGATAATTTCGTTTGTAGTACCTCGAAAACGAACGAGGAGGCCTTCATGTCTCAAGCCCTAGCTCCAAAATCGTTTGTAGTTGTTTGTAGAACCGATAATTTCGTTTGTAGTATCTCGAAAAGTAACATGAAGTCAATATACTCGAAGATCTGATTCTAACATCGTTTGTAGTACCGATAATTTCATTTGTAGTACCTCGAAAACGAACGAGGAGCCTTTATGTCCCAAGCCCTAGCTCCAAAATCGTTTGTAGTTGTCTGTAGTACCGATAATTTCGTTTGTAGTACCTCGAAAACGAACGAGGAGGCCTTCATGTCTCAAGCCCTAGCTCCAAAATCGTTTGTAGTTGTTTGTAGAACCGATAATTTCGTTTGTAGTATCTCGAAAAGTAACATGAAGTCAATATACTCGAAGATCTGATTCTAACATCGTTTGTAGTACCGATAATTTCATTTGTAGTACCTCGAAAACGAACGAGGAGGCCTTTATGTCCCGAGTGCTAGCTCCAAAATCGTTTGTAGTTGTTTGTAGAACCGATAATTTCGTTTGTAGTGTCTCGAAAACTAACATGAAGTCAATATACTCGAAGATCTGATTCTAACATCGTTTGTAGTACCGATAATTTCGTTTGTAGTACCTCGAAAACGAACGAGGAGGCCTTTATGTCCCGAGTGCTAGCTCCAAAATCGTTTGTAGTCGTCTGTAGTACCGATAATTTCGTTTGTAGTGCCTCGAAAACTAACATGAAGTCAATATACTCGAAGATCTGATTCTAACATCGTTTGTAGTACCGATAATTTCGTTTGTAGTACCTCGAAAACGAACGAGGAGGCCTTTATGTCCCGAGTGCTAGCTCCAAAATCGTTTGTAGTTGTTTGTAGAACCGATAATTTCGTTTGTAGTATCTTGAAAAGTAACATGAAGTCAATATACTCGAAGATGGGATTCTAACATCGTTTGTAGTACCGATAATTTCGTTTGTAGTACCTCGAAAACGAACGAGGAGGCCTTCATGTCTCAAGCCCTAGCTCCAAAATCGTTTGTAGTTGTTTGTAGAACCGATAATTTCGTTTGTAGTATCTCGAAAAGTAACATGAAGTCAATATACTCGAAGATGGGATTCTAACATCGTTTGTAGTACCGATAATTTCGTTTGTAGTATCTCGAAAACTAACATGAAGTCAATATACTCGAAGATCTGATTCTAACATCGTTTGTAGTACCGATAATTTCGTTTGTAGTACCTCGAAAACGAACGAGGAGCCTTTATGTCCCGAGTGCTAGCTCCAAAATCGTTTGTAGTTGTCTGTAGTACCGATAATTTCGTTTGTAGTACCTCGAAAACGAACGAGGAGGCCTTTATGTCCCGAGTGCTAGCTCCAAAATCGTTTGTAGTTGTTTGTAGAACCGATAATTTCGTTTGTAGTATCTTGAAAAGTAACATGAAGTCAATATACTCGAAGATGGGATTCTAACATCGTTTGTAGTACCGATAATTTCGTTTGTAGTATCTCGAAAACTAACATGATGTCAATATATTCGAAGATCTGATTCTAACATCGTTTGTAGTACCGATAATTTCGTTTGTAGTACCTCGAAAACGAACGAGGAGGCCTTTATGTCCCGAGTGCTAGCTCCAAAATCGTTTGTAGTTGTTTGTAGAACCGATAATTTCGTTTGTAGTGTCTCGGAAACTAACATGAAGTCAATATACTCGAAGATCTGATTCTAACATCGTTTGTAGTACCGATAATTTCGTTTGTAGTACCTCGAAAACGAACGAGGAGGCCTTTATGTCCCGAGTGCTAGCTCCAAAATCGTTTGTAGTCGTCTGTAGTACCGATAATTTCGTTTGTAGTGCCTCGAAAACTAACATGAAGTCAATATACTCGAAGATCTGATTCTAACATCGTTTGTAGTACCGATAATTTCGTTTGTAGTACCTCGAAAACGAACGAGGAGGCCTTCATGTCTCAAGCCCTAGCTCCAAAATCGTTTGTAGTTGTTTGTAGAACCGATAATTTCGTTTGTAGTATCTTGAAAAGTAACATGAAGTCAATATACTCGAAGATGGGATTCTAACATCGTTTGTAGTACCGATAATTTCGTTTGTAGTACCTCGAAAACGAACGAGGAGGCCTTCATGTCTCAAGCCCTAGCTCCAAAATCGTTTGTAGTTGTTTGTAGAACCGATAATTTCGTTTGTAGTATCTCGAAAAGTAACATGAAGTCAATATACTCGAAGATCTGATTCTAACATCGTTTGTAGTACCGATAATTTCGTTTGTAGTACCTCGAAAACGAACGAGGAGGCCTTTATGTCCCGAGTGCTAGCTCCAAAATCGTTTGTAGTCGTCTGTAGTACCGATAATTTCGTTTGTAGTGCCTCGAAAACTAACATGAAGTCAATATACTCGAAGATCTGATTCTAACATCGTTTGTAGTACCGATAATTTCGTTTGTAGTACCTCGAAAACGAACGAGGAGGCCTTCATGTCTCAAGCCCTAGCTCCAAAATCGTTTGTAGTTGTTTGTAGAACCGATAATTTCGTTTGTAGTATCTTGAAAAGTAATATGAAGTCAATATACTCGAAGATGGGATTCTAACATCGTTTGTAGTACCGATAATTTCGTTTGTAGTACCTCGAAAACGAACGAGGAGGCCTTCATGTCTCAAGCCCTAGCTCCAAAATCGTTTGTAGTTGTTTGTAGAACCGATAATTTCGTTTGTAGTATCTCGAAAAGTAACATGAAGTCAATATACTCGAAGATCTGATTCTAACATCGTTTGTAGTACCGATAATTTCGTTTGTAGTATCTCGAAAACGAACGAGGAGCCTTTATGTCCCGAGTGCTAGCTCCAAAATCGTTTGTAGTTGTCTGTAGTACCGATAATTTCGTTTGTAGTACCTCGAAAACGAACGAGGAGGCCTTCATGTCTCAAGCCCTAGCTCCAAAATCGTTTGTAGTTGTTTGTAGAACCGATAATTTCGTTTGTAGTATCTCGAAAAGTAACATGAAGTCAATATACTCGAAGATCTGATTCTAACATCGTTTGTAGTACCGATAATTTCGTTTGTAGTACCTCGAAAACGAACGAGGAGGCGTTTATGTCCCGAGTGCTAGCTCCAAAATCGTTTGTAGTCGTCTGTAGTACCGATAATTTCGTTTGTAGTGCCTCGAAAACTAACATGAAGTCAATATACTCGAAGATCTGATTCTAACATCGTTTGTAGTACCGATAATTTCGTTTGTAGTACCTCGAAAACGAACGAGGAGGCCTTTATGTCCCGAGTGCTAGCTCCAAAATCGTTTGTAGTTGTCTGTAGTACCGATAATTTCGTTTGTAGTGCCTCGAAAACTAACATGAAGTCAATATAATCGAAGATCTGATTCTAACATCGTTTGTAGTACCGATAATTTCGTTTGTAGTACCTCGAAAACGAACGAGGAGGCCTTTATGTCCCGAGTGCTAGCTCCAAAATCGTTTGTAGTTGTCTGTAGTACCGATAATTTCGTTTGTAGTGCCTCGAAAACTAACATGAAGTCAATATAATCGAAGATCTGATTCTAACATCGTTTGTAGTACCGATAATTTCGTTTGTAGTATCTCGAAAACTAACATGAAGTCAATATACTCGAAGATCTGATTCTAACATCGTTTGTAGTACCGATAATTTCGTTTGTAGTACCTCGAAAACGAACGAGGAGCCTTTATGTCCCGAGTGCTAGCTCCAAAATCGTTTGTAGTTGTCTGTAGTACCGATAATTTCGTTTGTAGTACCTCGAAAACGAACGAGGAGGCCTTTATGTCCCGAGTGCTAGCTCCAAAATCGTTTGTAGTTGTTTGTAGAACCGATAATTTCGTTTGTAGTATCTTGAAAAGTAACATGAAGTCAATATACTCGAAGATGGGATTCTAACATCGTTTGTAGTACCGATAATTTCGTTTGTAGTATCTCGAAAACTAACATGAAGTCAATATACTCGAAGATCTGATTCTAACATCGTTTGTAGTACCGATAATTTCGTTTGTAGTACCTCGAAAACGAACGAGGAGGCCTTTATGTCCCGAGTGCTAGCTCCAAAATCGTTTGTAGTTGTTTGTAGAACCGATAATTTCGTTTGTAGTACCTCGAAACTTATTGCGAAGTCGATATACTCGAAGATCTGAGATTAAAATCGTTTGTAGGACCCTTAATTTCGTTTGTAGTACTTCGAAAATGAATGTCAAGTCGATATACTCAAAGTCTAAGGCTAAAATCATTTGAAGTGCCGTTTATTTCGTTTGTAGTAAGTCGAAACTTATTGCAAAGTTTATATACTCGAAGGTCCGAGGCAAAAATCGTTTGTAGTACCGTTTATATCGTTTGTAGTTCCTCCAAAAGTGATGGGGAGTCAATATGCTCAGAGTTCTAGCTTCAGTAACGTTTGTAGTTGTTTATAGTGCCCTTAATTTCGTTTGTAGTACCTCGAAACTTATTGCAAAGTCGATATACTCGAAGGTCTGAGATTAAAATCGTTTGTAGCACCCTTCATTTCGTTTGTAGTACCTCGAAAACTAACCGGAAGTCAATATACTCGAAGATCTGATTCTAAAATAGTTTGTAGTACCGTTTATTTCGTTTGTAGTTCCTCGAAAAGTTACGGGGAGGAAATATGGTCAAAGTTATAGCTAAATGTACGTTTGTATTTGTTTATAGTACCCTTAAATTCGTTTGTAGTTCCTTGAAAATTAATGTCAAGTCGATATACTCGAAGGTCTGAGCCTAAAATCGTTTGTAGTACCAATCATTTCGTTTGTAGTTCCCCAAAAAGTTACGGGGAGGAAATATGGTCAAAGTTCTAGCTAAAGGTACGTTTGTAGACGTTTGTAGTGCCCTTCAATTCGTTTGTAGCACCTCGAAAATTAATGTCAAGTCGATATACTCGAAGGTCTGAGCCTAAAATCGTTTGTAGTACTGTTCATTTCGTTTGTAGTTCCCCAAAAAGTTACGGGGAGGAAATATGGTCAAAGTTCTAGCTAAAGGTACATTTGTAGACGTTTGTAGTGCCCTTAAATTCGTTTGTAGTACCTCGAAAATTAATGTCAAGTCGATATACTCGAAAGTCTGAGCTTAAAATCGTTTGTAGTACCGATCATTTCGTTTGTAGTTCCATGAAAAGTTACGAGGAGGAAATATGGTCAAAGTTCGAGCTACAGCTGCGTTTGTATTTGTTTGTAGTACCCTTAAATTCCTTTGTAGTTCCATGAAAAGTTACGAGGAGGAAATATGGTCAAAGGTCTAGCTAAAGCTGCGTTTGTATTTGTATGTAGTACCATTAAATTCGTTTGTAGTACCTTGAAAATGAATGTCAAGTCGATATACTCGAAGGTCTGAACCTAAAATCGTTTGGAGTACCGTTGATTTCGTTTGTAGTTCCTCGAAAAGTTACGGGGAATCAATCTGCTCAGAGTTCTAGCTCCAAGAACGTTTGTAGTCGTTTGTAGTGTCTTTAAAATCGTTTGCAGTACCTCGAAAATTAATGTCAAGTCGATATACTCGAAGGTCTGAGCCTGAAATCGTTTGTAGTACCATTCATTTCGTTTGTAGTTCCCCAAAAAGTTACGGGAAGGAAATATGGTCAAAGTTCTAGCTAAAGGTACGTTTGTGGACGTTTGTAGTGCCCTTAAATTCGTTTGTAGTACCTCGAAAATTAATGTCAAGTCGATATACTCGAAGGTCTGAGCCTAAAATCGTTTGTAGTACCGATCATTTCGTTTGTAGTTCCATGAAAAGTTATGAGGAGGAAATATGGTCAAAGTTCTAGCTAAAGCTGCGTTTGTATTTGTTTGTAGTACCCTTAAATTCGTTTGTAGTACCTTGAAAATTAATGTCAAGTCGATATACTCGAATGTCTGAACCTAAAATCGTTTGTAGTAACGTTTATTTCGTTTGTAGTTCCTCGAAAAGTTACGGGGAATCAATATGCTCAGAGTTTTAGGTCCAAGAACGTTTGTAGTCGTTTGTAGTGCCCTTAAATTCGTTTGTAGTACCCCGAAAATTAATGTAAAGTCGATATACTTGAAGGTCTGAGCCTAAAATCGTTTGCAGTATCGTTCATTTCGGTTGTAGATCCATGAAAAGTTACGGGGAGGAAATATGGTCAAAGTTCTAGCTAAAGGTACGTTTGTAGTTGTTTGTAGTAGCCTTAAATTCGTTTGTAGTACCTCGAAAATTAATACCAAATCGATATACTCAAAGGTCTGAGGGTAACACTATTTGTAGCACCGTTCATTTCGTTTGTAGTTCCTCGAAAAGTTACGAGGAGGAAATATGGTCAACGTTCTAGCTAAAGGTACGTTTGTATTTGTTTGTAGTACCCTTAAATTCGTTTGTAGTACCTCGAAAACTAACCGGAAGTCAATATACTCGAAGATCTGATTCTAAAATAGTTTGTAGTACCGTTTATTTCGTTTGTAGTTCCTCGAAAAGTTACGGGGAGGAAATATGGTCAAAGTTCTAGCTAAAGGTACGTTTGTATTTGTTTATAGTACCCTTAAATTCGTTTGTAGTTCCTTGAAAATTAATGCCAAGTCGATATACTCAAAGGTCTGAGGGTAACACTATTTGTAGCACCGTTCATTTCGTTTGTAGTTCCTCGAAAAGTTACGGGGAGGAAATATGGTCAACGTTCTAGCTAAAGCTACGTTTGTATTTGTTTGTAGTACCCTTAAATTCGTTTGTAGTACCTTGAAAATAAATGTCAAGTCGATATACTCTAAGGTCTGAACCTAAAATCGTTTGTAGTATCGTTCATTTCGTTTGTAGTTCCATGAAAAGTTATGGGGAATCAATATGCTCAGAGTTCTAGCTCCAAGAACGTTTGTAGTCGTTTGTAGTGCCCTTAAACTCGTTTTAGTTATCGTTTAGTTATCGTTTTACTTAAATAATTTTAGCCTCAAACCTTCGAGTATATTGACTTGACATTAATTTTCGGGGTACTACAAATGAATTTAAGGGTACTACAAACAACTACAAACGTACCTTTAGCTAGAACTTTGACCATATTTCCTCCCCGTAACTTTTCATGGATCTAAAAACGAAATGAACGATACTGCAAACGATTTTAGGCTCAGACCTTCAAGTATATCGACTTTACATTAATTTTCGGGGTACTACAAACGAATTTAAAGGTACTACAAACGACTACAAACGTTCTTGGAGCTAGAACTCTGAGCATATTGATTCCCCGTAACTTTTCGAGGAACTACAAACGAAATGAACGGTACTGCAAACGATTTTAGCCTCAGACCTTCGAGTATATCGACTTGACATTAATTTTCAAGGAACTACAAACGAATTTAAGGGTACTATAAACAAATAGAAACGTACCTTTAGCTAGAACTTTGACCATATTTCCTCCCCGTAACTTTTCGAGGAACTACAAACGAAATAAACGGTACTGCAAACTATTTTAGAATCAGATCTTCGAGTATATTGACTTCCGGTTAGTTTTCGAGGTACTACAAACGAAATGAACGGGACTACAAACGATTTTAGGCTCAGACCTTCGAGTATATCGACTTGACATTAATTTTCGGGGTACTACAAACGAATTTAAGGGTACTACAAACAACTACAAACGTGCCGCGATCTAGAACTTTGACCATATTTCTTCCCCGTAACTTTTCATGGATCTACAAACGAAATGAACGATACTACAAACGATTTTAGGCTCAAACCTTCGAGTATATCGACTTGACATTAATTTTCGGGGTACTACAAACGAATTTAAGGATACTAGAAACAACTACAACCGTTCCGGGAGCTAGAACTCTGAGTATACTCACTCCCCGTAACTTTCAAATGAACAAAAACGAAATAAACGGTACTACAAACGATAATAGGATCAGATCTTTGAGTATATCGACTTGACGTTAGTTTTCGAGGTACTGCAAACGAAATTATCGGTACTACAAACAACTACAAACGTTTTTGGAGCTAGCGCCCGGGACATAAAGGCCTCCTCGTTCGTTTTCGAGGTACTACAAACGAAATTATCGGTACTACAAACAACTACAACCGATTTTGGAGCTAGCGCTCCGGACATAAAGGCCTCCTCGTTCGTTTTCGAGGTACTACAAACGAAATTATCGGTACTACAAACAACTACAAACGATTTTGCAGCTAGTGCTCGGGACATACAGGCCTTCTCGTTCGTTTTCGAGGTACTACAAACGAAATTATCGGTACTACAAACGATGTTAGAATCAGATCTTCGAGTATATCGACTTCATATTAGTTTTCGAGGTACTACAAACGAAATTATCGGTACTACAAACAACTACAAACGATTTTGGAGTTTGCGCTCGGATCATAATGACTTCTCGTTAGGTTTTGAGGTACTACAACCGAAATGAACGGTGCTACAAACGATCGTTAGAATCAGATCTTCGAGTTATATTGACTTCCCGTTAGTTTTCGAGGTACTACAAATTAAATTATCGGTACTACAAACAACTACAAACGATTTTGGAGCTAGGGCTTGGGACATAAAGGCCTCCTCGTTCGTTTTCGAGGCACTACAAACGAAATTATCGGTACTACAAACGATGTTAGAATCAGATCTTCGAGTATATTGACTTCATGTTAGTTTTCGAGATACTAGAAATGAAATTATCGGTACTTCAAACAACTACAAACGATTTTGGAGCTTGAGCTCGGACTATAATGATTCCTCGTGAGTTTTCGAGGTACTACAAACGAAATATAGGTTGCTATAAATAACTATAAACGATTTTCGAGGTAGTGCTGGCAGTGTATCGAATGACTAAAAAAAAATGGAGATTTAAAATTATTGTAAAATTTTTTTTATTACGTATTACGTATTTTTTTTACGACTTTGGAGCTAGAGCTCGGGACGCAATGACTCCTCGTGAGTCGTCGAGGTACTGCAAACGATATAAACGGTACTGCAAACGATGTTAGAATCAGATCGTCGAGTATATCGATGCAGCATCAGTTTTCGAGTTACTACAAACGTAATTAACCGTACTACACACAACTAAAAACGTACCTGCAGCTAGAACTTTGACCAAAATTCCTCCCCGTAACTTTTCGAGGAATTACATACGAAATACAGGTTGCTACAATTAACTATAAACGATTTTCGAGGTAGTACTTTCAGTGTATTGAATGCTCGTAAAAAAAAAAAAAAAAAAATTAAATTAAAAAAAATTAAAATTGTTGTAAAAATGTTTCCTCGTTACTACAAACGGAAATTCTTTCACTACAATCAACTACAAACGATTCTCCATCGAAATCGACCTCCAGATTTAAAAAATTTCAAAACAGGTGGATGGGTTTTTTTCAAAGTCCCATAACTTTTTTTTTGGGCTACTACAAACGAAAAATTTGTTACTACAATCAACTACATACAAAACTCTTTAAGAATCACCAAAAAAAAAATTGATTTTTTAAAGTCGGGTGCTAAGTTCACACAGCTGCTGGGCGTCTATAGAGAACGCCGGAAGTGGTCTCCGTCCAACCCCGTTGCACTCTTATTGTGCCATTAGCGCCGAGAGGTAATATGCGAATGGCGTGTGCGCGGACACACACCGCTCGGAAACCGATGTCCAGGGGGTGGCGAGGGGGGGGGGGGGGGAACGCGCTACGCTATCGTCGTCGTTAAATCGACGGATCACTCGGACTGATAGCGAAAAAAGCAATTCAATAATCGAAGGGGGGGGGGGGCAGAAAGTACGGCGGTTAAGGTCGCTCATGGTTTAGGAAAAATATAACTTATAGGAAATAATCAAATATATTATTATTATTATTATTAATTTATTTATTTGACGGGACGAACCCTTTTACATATACATTTTTACAGTTCAGATAACAATATTGGCATGAACCAAGATAAAGCATGTGGCACGTGTAACATAATTTAATATATTTAATAATAATAATAAATTATTATTATTATTATTATTATTAGTCTTTTGGTGCGGGATTTTGAACTTCGTAATTTTTTTTATTTGGTGGAACGATTATTTCATATGAGACTTTAGCGTCGGTAGGGAAAACATCTTCAAACTTCGCGGAAGAGTCTTCGACTTCGCGAGCCCGTTAACCTAGCGATTTGCCGGCTTCAGCGTTTTGTCTCGCGTCATCGATTTTCCGATCGCGGGAGCCGGCAACGGGGAAACGGCACTCACGGCGATTGTAGTTGCCCACAAGTTTCCTCGGGAGACTTGTCAAGTTGGAGGCCTTGGGGAGACTTTACGCCCGAAGAGTCGCCCAAAGGTGGGACAACGAGCACTCCAGGGATGTAGAATCGAAAAATAAAAGGAACACCGCCTGCGAGAGCGAGCGACCTCCTCTCCGACCTATCCTCGTATCTCTCTCGATCTCCTCGCGGCCTCCTCGGGCTTTCTTTCTTCCTCGTTCTTTGTCAGTACGTCGAGTGAGTAGCTTCGACTCCGGCGAGCAGCTGCTACTTCCTTCGCTATTCGACAATTTAGGTCGTGACACTCGTACAACTTGGCGTACGAGGCCCCGAGAAGGCTACTTGTCGCGTCCCCAACCCGTTAAATCCCATGCGTATACTCACATACACATACACAAAGACGCCTGTTTAGTGCCATAGTTATTGTTGGGTTTATTCCAACGCTGCCGCGTTGTTCTCTCGTGCCGGCAAAAGTTCATTCATTGTGATGCAATGAGTACACTGACGGAAGATCTCGGGAAAACTACCAAGTCACATGGCCAATTTCGACCAGGCAACATGGCACACCACTAACGATATGTGGAATTTTCGCAGGGGTCATGGCAATTCTTACCCAACCCATATGGTTACTTTTTCCAGAAGGCAGTTGACAAAATTTTGTGCATCTGGCTAAGAATTTCGTGGATAGAAACTGGGAATTCCATGGACCAAAACTGAGAATTCCGTGGACCAAAACTGAGAATTTTGTGGACGAAAACTGAGAATTTTGTGGACCAAAACTGAGAATTTTGTGGATTAAAACGGAGAATACCGTGAACAAAAACTGAGAATTCTGTGAACAAAAACTGAGAATTCTGTGAACCAAAACTAAAAATTTCATGGACCAAAACTGAGAATTCCGTGGACTAAAACTGAGAATTTTGTGGATTAACACGGAGAATACCGTCGACGAAAACTGATAATTCGGTGACCCAAAACTAAGAATTTCATGGATTCAAACTGAGAATTCCGTCGATTAAACCTGAGAATTTCGCCGAGCAAATTATTTTAGGTGTGTATACATAAAACGAATTTTATCAGCATAATATAGGTACAACCTACAAACCTAAAACAAACGGTTCGCGAAAGCGACGTCACCGATGACTATATTTTCCAGAAAAAATACTGGACATGTGAGTAATATCTGCGATAACGAAATTAACCACATTTTCTAACAGAACGCGTGAAGTTTATTACGAATGTTTGTCGGGATAACGCTCTTGATCCCATATATCTCAAAGTTCTGTCGGTTTTTGCCAGATTTATGGTGATTTCTCTCAGATCTTTCTCTCACTGTACACACAACCCAACATCACAAGGATACCCAGATAGGGTCGGTGTTTGGCGTACAGTTGCGTCCCAGCCTTGTCACAGGACGACAGATAGCCCAGGAATCTGGCCAGTACCGCGCCAGTGCCGGGGGGGGGGGGGGGGGGGAGCGTACCAGCCAGTCGGACCAAACCCCACCAGGGTATCGGACCGTCCGGTTTTCAGTGCTTTATATCAAAACGACGGTGAAGTCCCGCCGCCGTTTACCAGGGGGCTCGAGTGGGTGATAAAATACGAGGGGTAGAGAACAGCGAGGATAGACGAACTTGTCAGCAGAGTGGAGAGTTGATGAATTCGCGGGGGGGAATAAAACAGAAAAAAAGAAGAAAAAAATAGTAAGATTGGGCGCGTGTCAAATTATTCCGTGGAGGGTTCCGCTTGACGTTGATGCATCTGCGATTGTGTTGGGACGCGACGGCACAGACGAGGGTGATGCAGCTATGGAGGATGGCGGAACGGACCGAACCGAACGAAACTTAAGGGGGGATCGCACGAGTGCACGCTCGCGAGTCGCACGGAATGAAGTGACGACTCAACGACGAATCGACGAGCGGAGTAACTCATCGCGGAGCTGGAACGGCGGAGTATGGCATGGTTGGCGAAAAAAAGTTCGAGGCGGTTCCCGGATCGATCCCCGAGGAGCTATTATCGATATAATCGCTCTAGCCGTGCGTGTCACCCTCGGCCAGCCTCACCTCCCCTCGAGCTTTCATCCCTTCCCCGCTGTTCCTACTTCCGCATCAACGACGCCACTGTATAGACGTCGCAGGCCGCCCATAAGTCACTCCGCAGCTACGCCATGGATTATGCACGACACAGCGTGTTGCGATATTCGGGGGCAGGTCCAGAAACAGCGCTGGGTGGGGACCGTGACTGCGATGCCGATTTGGCGTTAATGCTTGTTAAGAATTTATTAATCCGACGCTCATGGGTCACGGGTGCGAATTTGGGGGAGATTGAGCTAACATTATTAACGCATCTTTAGCGACAAAAAGAAAAATTATGATGAAAGAGTTTTTTGAAAATCAGGGTGAATGGTAGAGACGTGTCCATTAGGGTAGCTGCTGTACTTTCACAATTTTTTTTTTTTATTTTCACAATTTTTTATCCTAAACGTTGGGTATTTATTAGCAGTAACGGAAGTTGGTTTGTATTAGTGCATGGGTTTTTCATCAAGGGAACTATAGATAACGATGTTGGAGGGGGAGATTGAGCTAACATTATTAACGCATCTTTAGCGACAAAAAGAAAAATTGTAATAAAAGAGTTTTGTGAAAATCAGGGTGAATGGTAGAGACGTGTCCATTAGGGTAGCTGATGTACGGAATAGTGGTCAAATGATTGTTCAATTTTCACAATTTTTTTATCCAAAATGTTGGGTATTTATTCACAGTAACGGAAGTTGGTCTGTATTAGTGCATGGGTTTTTAATCAAGGGAACTATTATTAACAATGTTTTTGCAAATACATAAACCGATTAATACAAATTTCTATGACCATACATTTTTCGTTGAGTTTTTCCAAAAAAGAATCCTTATTTTCTAAAGACTTTTTATTTATCGTAGCTCATTTTGTTCTTCAAAACTTTGCTCTAGGAATTCACCAAGTATGTGTTTTTTTAATAGTTTGAGCCGTTTAAAAACGACAGTAGTTTGTTTATGGTGAAATAAATTCACCGGTTAAACGGCGGGTTGTATTTGTCAAACGCTCAAACCTACAAAAAAATCTACTTGGTGAATTCGTAGAGCAAAGTTTATGAAACAAAACGAGCCGTGGTACTTTGAGATCAGTTAAAAAAAAAAAACAGATTTCGTTTTGAAAAAAACACAAAAAAAACGGACAAACACGAAAATTTGCATTGCCAGTTGCAGTTCTTGCAAGACCATCATGATTGATATTTCTCTTGACTGAGAACGAATGCAATAATACGAATCAACCTCCTTTACTGTCAATAAGTGCCTACTAATTTAGAATAAATAATTCTAAAAATGTACGTACTAATTAAGGTAACTACCTTACTTGCGCAATACGGCTACTCTTCGCTGATACTTTAATAAACTAAAACAAAAAATATGCAAAAAAAAAGTAAAAACATAAAAAAAAATACAACTCGTTAACAAAATATCCCGTAATACATGAACAATCATCGAAGGGGTATAAAAATAATTTTCAACGGCGGAAGTCCGATTTCACTGTACAGTAGTATGTTAATGAGCTCACGGGTAATTTTGTGTGGAAAATGTAAACGTGATTCCGGCCCAACTTCAACCGGTCACGAGCGCGCATAATCCGCGCGATCGATTAATATTAATTCTGACCATCCAACGAGTGTTGGGCGTACCGTGGTTTCGCATAGACTCACGGGGATTCATGGGGGAGATTAAAAAGTCGGCACGTTCGTTTCCGCGGATCCAGAAAAGCGGAAGGAGTATCAAACGCAAAAAAAAAATGTAAATGGAGCGAGGCGGAGATAAAGCTCTGGTCACTTTGGCTATAACAATAATGCGAGACTATGGAGAGCCCGCGACGAAAGCGGAGAAAAATTGGAGAGAGCGTTTCTTCGGCGCGATACGACGAGCCGAAGTCGGAGGCCGGGCGTACAGGGAGCCAGAGAAAAAATGCTGACGTGGTATACCGGAAATCGTTTGCACAAGAGCGAGTCTTCTAAACCCGTGCAAAAGGAAAAGAGTTAAAGCTCTACCAGTCCCGGCACTATTTTTATCGGTCGAGTTGTCATGTACGCGAAGTGCATAGCCACCGAGATCGCTTCCGCGTACAGATTTGTCGTGACGGTAGGCAGAGTATCGCCGGACTGTTACACACAAACGACGCTCGACGGAAATTGCACTCCGAATCGATGGAAGCGAGCAATTGAGGCGCTGTTAAAAATACAACGACTTTGTAATTAATTATTTCAAACCTTTCAGAGACGCGGAGTTATATCGTCGTAGATTATGAAGAAAAGGCATTGACAAAAAAAAATCTTAATCTGTGAGTTGAAGCCAATAATCGTTCCAATTCCACCATGGGATGAAAATGTTATAAGCTAAAATATATAATCATATATTAAATATACTTTTCACGAAAATTTTTATATTTTTTTATGTTTTTTAAATAAATGTCAGCAATGTCAACGAAAGCCGCCCACTTTAGAAGCATTACATTCGAAAATCGCAAACTTCACATCAATCTGCTAACCGAAATTTATTAAAGATTTGTAATTTTAGCATCCAGTATTTAAATTTTACGAAAAAGTGCATTAACCCTATAAATATCGTTAGGTATAAAACTAGTATAAGATAATAACTCGATAAGTGGCATTAGCAATAAATTTCCTTTAATACTACGGCTATTTTCAAATACACTTTTCGTGTACACTTTTTTGCCTTGCGGATGTGAACGAAAGTGTTGAAAGTGACTCGATTCACAGATTGATTTACCTAATCGATAGTCGGCCATATTCACAATTTTCACTGACTGAAAAAATTACGTATGGAGCCGAGCGGTTATCGATGCCAGTATTATTCTAAAATGCATTTCCCCCGACTTATTTACCGATCTAAAAGAACCCGATAATATTCGTCCTTATATTGCAGTGAGATATAAATATTTTTTAAAAACATTGCACTCCGCCTGCACGAGCGGCGTTAATATCGAAAAGAGAGCTGGTTCTTTCAACAGCACAGAATTGCCGTTGAACAATGAAAAAAAAAAAACAGCAGAAAAAAAATACTGCGTATTTTCCTCTTTTAATTCTCTGCGTTCGGTACGCTTTGATGTAACACGTAATCCGCCGCGTCGGAGGGCGCGAGAACACGTGTGAAATAAATAACGCTTTAATGTTTGGAAACGATGGGTTTTCGTTCGAATTTGTGAGTCTCTCATGGCTTTTGCTCAATTAATATTAAAACGCGCAACTCATCATCGCTCGTTATTACTGCTTTTGCTTTTTTCCCGTCCATTTAACGATTCGTCGCTTTCAAACGGTACGTTCTCGCTGTTATCGGTTTTTTATCGTTTAAGCATTGTAACGTGTATGAGACTGAAAGCTGAAAGAGCTTTTGCTAGACATAAAAAAAAGATCATTTACTTGTCATAAATATAATTATATATAAATTATGTCCGAAGAAAAATGTCGAATGGACGAGATTTCACCGTCAACTGAATTATTTGACAAATAAAAAAATATCAGCAATATAAGGCGAAGATAAAAAAAATTATAATTTACTTATTATCAATATAATTATATATAAATTATGTCCGAAGAAAAATGTCGTATGGACGAGATTTCACCGTCAACTGAATTATTTGGCAAATGAAAAAGTATTAGCAATATAAGGCGAAGATAAAAAAAATGATAATTTACTTATTATCAATATAATTATATATAAATTATTTGCGAAGAAAAATTTCAAATGGCCGAGATTTCACCGTCAATTGAGTTCCGAAGTAAATAAAAAATTATTACTAATATAACGCTGAGAAAAAGAAATGAGCATTTACTTATTATCAACGTAACTATATATATCTCTCTATAATATAAAAAGATTTCGCCGCCGTGTCAAGAATGGGGGGAGGGGGTTAGAATAATAAGGGCTTAAGTCCATCCTTAATGGGCCCTGGAGTAATAAGGGCTTAAGTCCATTTAGCAGAAGGAGATTTGGAATAATAGGGGGGGGGTAAAAGACTTAGAATAATAAGGGCCTTTTTTTAAATATGTATATATCTCTATAATATAAAAAGATTTCGCCGCCGTCGCCGCCGTGTCAAGAATCGACGGGAGGGAGGGGGGACCCTCCGTCCGTCTTTTGAAGTATTTAGAATAATAAGGGTTTACGTCCAGAAATGGGTGCGAGCGCACGAAGCGCGCTAGCCACAGTAACCCGCTAGTATATATATATATATATTATGTCCGAAGAGAAATATCGAATGGACGAGAGATTTCACCGTCAATCGACCAACGCGGTAAATAAAAAATTATTGGCACTACAACTCGAAGATGACCGCAGCTAAATTTGCGGATCGTGCAAACGCGATTATACCGAGGGGAAAAAAAAGAAAGAAAAAGCTGTGTAAAAAAGGCGGGTAGATCGAAGCTCGGGGTAATAATCGTAATCCGGCGATCGTTGTAACACCAGTCGGGGTCAATTAAACTCCGGGGCAGAAGCCCGGGCGCTAATTTCTTTTTACTCCCCATCAAATGGAAATGGAAAATCCGTAGTTACACACATACATGTATAGCGCTCTAGATGACCACTGCGATAACGAGGAACATTCGAGTGGGCGATCTAACGAGAGGAAGCGGACATACATAGAGCAACTTTTTTTTCATCTTTTTCAGCTTACAGCTTACAGTACAGATAGATAATACCTAGCGTTATGTATGCATATGTCAATACGTATCCACTGTATGTGTGTGTGTGTGGGATAAAAATCGAGCAGTGCCGTTTATTCCATGAAATGCTCGTCCACGTCAGGACGGAAGAGGAAAAAAAAAAAAAAATCTGCTCTCGAAGCTTCGCGGTGTTACAAAAGTATTAACTCGATACAGAGCTAACGAACGTGCACAGCATCGGCTCGAGGACTATCGTCACGGATAAGGCGGTCTTGGCTGAAACGTCAGCGAGTTCCGCCTTGCTAATGGCATTTGGAAATATGATTGACCGCGGTTCGATCAATATATTTATGGCAAGACCGAAATACTCGTTCCTCTTCGGCTCGACGGTCTCGATAATGGAATTACTGTCATAGCGTTTGATTGTTATAAATAGCTGGCTAGGAGAAAAAAAAATCTGAATTTAAATATAATTCCATTCCGGGCCTGCCAACGCGAGAGACGGAGCCTAATACCGTCGAGTCATTTCTACCAAAGTGGTCTTGCCGACCGACGAGCGGATCCGTCTTTGTCTGCCAATTAGACAAATTGGTTGATAGTTTCTTTTTTTATATTATTTTTATTCAAAGCCGCATCAGCTGCTATGGTTACAGCGTAAAAATATTTTGGGTGAAGATTAACGAACGGTACTGGAAGCTTTTTTACATAAATTGATTCTGAAATTAAAAAAAAATAATTTAATATTTTATTTTTTATTACATTTTTTGTGAACTTCAGGCAAAAGATTTGTAATTTTAATATCTGGTATTTTTATTCTACGCAAAAGTACCTTAATGTTCAATCGATGTACACTGTAAAAAAAATTGTAAATTTAATGTACCGGACTGGAAGTTTTTATGCAAAGACTGGTACATTAAATTTAATGTAGAATTATGAGGAAAAATGTATGTACTTTTTCATTGGAATTAAAGTAAATTGTTAAAAATTAAGTATTTCCAATGTTTTTAATACACTGAACATTAATTTTTCATCACCTTTATTTTCAATAACTTTTCATCACTATTGTGTATTATATTTTATGTACTATTTTTTTTGCATAAAAACTTCCAGTCCAATACATTAAACAATTTTATGTCGTAGTGTATACTCGTTTTAGTTTATTGTCTCCTGAGATAAATCCCCTAAAGACCAAGCGATACATAGAGCGAAGGGCAGGGAAGTTTGAGCCCAGAATAGTGCACAGTTTACGTAATGCATGCAATAATACAATAACAATAATAGAGCACAACCATGATTAAATAAAGATCTAGTTGCCGAAACGAACAAGTAAAACCTGAAAAAAAGAATAAAAAATTGTCGCGAAGCAACGTAGACGATAAGCCCTCGGCTGCATAAACATTTTTCAATTTCCTTTTTTGCGCTACGAAAATCGGCAGAAACGGAATTACCGACAGTGAGAGCGGAACTGATCGGGCCAGTTAAGGGAAGCCGAGAAAGAAAGTAGCGCAAAAAAAAAGAAAAACAAGAGGCTATTGTGACAAGTTCCCTTCGCCATGAAAATTAATCAAGGACCGTAGCGAGGACCGGGATGGGAATGGCCGTGAGCGAGATCGAGTTTTATTACGAGGCTGCCGAGGGCCGTTACATAGCTGGGCTTGGTCCGGGCTATATAGGATGCCTTTCAGCCTGGTAACGTTAGCGCTCAAGTTCTCTTCTTCCTCGTACAATTACTTTCTAATCGAAATCAATGGCGGACGGAACTGAATATTGCAGTACGTCGAGAGGGTTTTCGCGCGAGGGAGAGCAGCGGCTCTTGAACGCGAGCTGCCAGCCGGGAGGACCGGTAGCAGCAGCAGCAGCAGCAGCAGCAGCGTTAATTAACCGGGAGCACACGGTACGGTCGCACGAGCGAACGTACTGTGCAATCGGATCATTTCATTGCTCCCCCGTCCGCCTCCGCCGGCGACCTGCACACCGGAGTGCAGTCGGCCCCGTCGAGCATCGCCATTGCCGCTGTTATACGCTTCTTAATGAAGCAGCGTTTTTCTTCGTGCTCCCTGTGTTCTTCTTCCATACCTCCTGCCACGACGATCTCGCTAATTTTATTCGGTCCTTCTCTGCACTCGTCCGTCACGACGACGACCCTCTTTCCCCCGAGGCTCCGGTTACATGCCGATACGATTTTTCTTCACTCGGACCACGTACGTTGAACAACGAAATTTTCCTCCTCCCCGTTCCGTCCGGCTCTCTCCTCGCCATTGCTGCCAGCAATCAATCGTGCAAGTTTTTGCCCCGGGGCTCTGAGATTATTCCAAAATGTCTCATTTATTTAGGCAAATAGCAAAGATGGGTTTTGGTCCCTTAAGGTAAACGTCCCAGTGACCGAACGCGTCCCAGTGGCCGCGCAAAGCATGCGTGCAAGAGAGACGCAAATACGATTTTTCATGCATGTGCGGGAACTGGGACTTCGCCCTTAGGAGTGCGGCCACTGGTACTTTTACCTTATGCTATTTGGCCAAATCTCATGGTCAGCCCTCGTGCACTTGTCCGGTGCTGATGCTAGTCGGGATCGGCGCAAAATCGGCAGAGTGTCGGTTCTTTGACGACAAACCGGAAGTGCTATCCGATGGTTCAGGAAACCAGCATTGGGCCGACTCTGCACCGTTATAGGCGAAGGTCGAGAAACTACGATAGACCGGAAGTGTCAGCCGATGGTTCCGGAAACGAAGCTTGGGCCAAGCCTGCGCCAACCCTGTGCCGATGTTGGGCACTAAGATCGGGAAACTAAATACGCTCCGGCAGTACGCAAATTTCGGTACAGCTGGCCCATTTCCAAGATCGTCGGACAAAAACCATTGCAGAACTATGCCGGATACTTTCTGGAATAGCAACTTGTTACCAACCGAAGCTCAGAAGTTTCCCGCAAATGGCATGCCATTTTTGCGTTACCTGAAGGTGCAACCGGTACATAGTGTACCTATGATGTTATCCGACGGTTCTGGAAATCAACCTTGGGCCAACCTTGCACCTAGCGAACGTCGAGATACTACGATAAATCAGGTGTCTTATCCGATCTTTCCGAAAACCAACCTTGGGTCAACTCTGCACCCTTATTGGCGAACGTTGAGAAACTACGATAGATTGGGAGTGTTATCCGATGGTTCCGGAAACCTTGGGCCAACCTTGGGCCAACCTTGGGCCAACCTTGGGCCAACCTTGGACCAACCTTGGGCCAACCTTGGACAAAACCTGCGCCAACCCTGCGCTATTAGTGGACACCAACATCGAGAAACTAAGTACGCTCCGGCAGTACGCAAATTTCTGTACAGCTGGCCCATTTCCAGAATCGTTGGAATCCCATCAACCTGACAAAAACCATCGCTGAACTATGCCGGGTGCTTCATTCTGGAATAGCAACTTCTACCAACCGAAGCACAGAAGTTTCCCAGCAAATGGCATGCCATTTTCGTGCTACCCGAGGGTGCGCAACCGTTACACAGTGCGCCTCCACTTATCTGCCGGTACAAGTATCACCGATGATTCCTCCTTATTTATATCTCAAGGATGGGATGCAAATACGGTGAGGCAGAGATCCTCCGCAGTGTGGAAAGCATCCGACTCGAACACAAGTTTTCCGTAGCCCACGGGCGTTGGGCGAGTCGGGTAAGACAAGTGGGTAAGCGAAGAAACCAGGTCCGCCGGTACGGGAGAGCCGTGGCGTGCGGGGAATGGCGAAGCTAGATACGAAACCGTGGACAGACAGCTCGAAGGAGGAAAGCAAGCGTGGAAGGTGAGGAGGAAGGGAGGGCGAAGAGAATTTAGAACGCAAGCAGAGAAGAGATGTCGGGGAAAACTTGGAAACTCTCAAGTTTCCTTAATTGTGCCGGGTTTTTCCTCAGTCGGAGCCAACTGACTCCGCCGGAGAAGAGTCGTCTAACCCACTACTACCACTACCCACTTTTATTGTATACATAACCGAAGCTCCACTAGAAAAGCGGCTGAGGCAACCAGGTTCACCGGGTTCAGCACCACCGCCCGATGAACTTCAAGATGGCGTTTAAGCACGTAATCTGCTCGGGAGAACGAAGGGAAGGAATGAAAAGAAACGGAAGAATGAGAGGTGGAACAAAATAAAGAAAAAGTGTCGAGTCACTCCGGTGTCTGATGAATCGATCGTGGCGGTCCTAAAACCCAGCGTTATTGTTATTATTATTATTTACAAAAAGTAAGTTTTCACTTTTTAAATCTGCTTCTATATAAGTGCTCTTCACGTCAACTAGTACAAATCGATTTCATTGCTGAATGTATTTATTGACTCTGCTTCGATTGCATCCACCGGTAACGCATTCCCACCGAAATTGCATAGAGTATTTCAACGGATTTTTGTTGAAGCTGACCCCGAAAGTTTGAGTCGATGACAATGAAGATTTGAATTTCTGGCCCGGTTGAATAGTGCGTTTCCATTGATTGCGTAGTGTCCGTTAAATCCTATGCTGCTTCCAAAAATGCATCCTGTTTTGCCGTGATTGATGCCAAGCTCGTGGGAAATATTCCTACCCGTATCGGGTTTCCAATCAGTTTTATGTACATATGTATATCATATATATACGTCATATGTATCAAACGAAACAGCACACCTACTTTCCGTCCTAGCACAACTATTCACTATTAACGACCCTCTAAGTGTAACACACCCAGAAAAATAATGTATTTGACGGCCACCGTTTATTTGGTTTAAGTAAAATAATTACTTGATTAAAAAAAATATTTATTTCATTTAAGTAACTATTTACTTAATTTGAATAAACATTTAAATCAAATAAATATTCTGCTTAAACCAAACAAACGATGGCCGTCAAATAATTTGTTTTTCTGGGTGCAAATTACACAAGGCCGAGGTTATGGAATTGTCTCAGTGCAGCGTCGCTGAGGTAACTGTGGTGAATATGGACCACCTAGATCAGCAATGATGCACGGACCACAATTCGCCACTTTTACCCTATCAAGAGACTCGACAGAGTCTCGTGACAAGTACATTGGCGTTAGGCTGCCGGAGTCTTTTGCTCCACGGGTCGCTGTATACGTATTTCATCAAAAACTCTTCGGGAATATCAATAATTACAAGGCAGTTATATTCATTCTACGATGACCATCTATCAATTTTTTTTCTTATTGGAAATCTCCGTTTGATTTGCGTTCGCATGCCTTTTCATGTATGCACCGTTCTATAGAGCTGAAATGGTTTTCCGTCGTCGTCATAGTCAGTAGATAGCAAGTATGTCCATGTAGGTACTTCAAACACACCCAATAATGAAGTGTAGCAAAGAACCATCGCCAGCTGGTTAGAAACAGAAGTTTCTTCGACAAGATTCGTAATTTTTTTTTGTCGGTCAAATGTTTGCTCTACAAAGGTTGTCCGTTCCAGAAATTCCTTTTCCTCAGTGTAATTTCAACTCCACTAATGTGGCATAATGGATGAAATCTTTTAAATTATTTTTTTTTCTTCTACCCCTTTCATCAAACACTCTGCAGGAATATCAATAATTACAATGCGGTTATATTCATAATACGACTACGATCTATCCATTTTTCTCTTATTAGAAATCCAGGTTTGATTTGCATTTGGGTGTTTTCATTCATAAACCTTTCCACAGAGCCGAAATGGTTTTCCGTCGTTCGTCAATGTAACATAGCAAGTGCGTCCTGCAGGTATTTCAATCACATCCGGTAATGAAGTGTGGCAAAGAACTATCGCCCGCTCGTTGGAAAAAGAAGTCTAGTCCACAACTCTTTTTTTTAACGTCGATCAAATATTTGCCCTTCAAAGGTTGGCCGCTCCAGCAATTCCTTTTCCTCGGTGTAATTTCAACCCCACTAATGTGGCATAATTGGATGAAATTTGTATTCATTTTTTTTTCGTTTTTTTTTTTTGCAATTTCTCTCGAATCGTTCCCAAAGGTGCACATTTTCCCGTGGGTAAACATCACCTCTGCGCAAGGGACAATGTAAATGCCTCGAAAGGAGAGACTTTGTATCGCTAATTTCAGGCTACATTGTTGTGTCGCGCCCCTTAACGTTTCAATTGCGCGGCACGATATAAACGCTTTCATGCGTCTCGCGCTCCGTGCAAATACTTTCGTATTCGCGCTCGCGTGTGACCGCGCGCTTCCCTCGGGAAACGCCAAGTTTCGCAATTGTCGGCACTGCCGCGCAACCCTCCCAGGCCCGACGAAGTTTCGGCAACGGCCCGGCATCGGCGTACCGGCGGATCGCTGGAGGGCGACACGTCGACGACGCAGAGACGCGAATGTTGCTGCGTTTGCGTTTGTGCGTGTTGTGTTGTGTTACATTAAAAAATTAGGAAGCCATGAGCAAATTACTTTGCACCTTTTTTCGTAAGATAAAAAAATGTTTACATCTCCTAAAATTGAAACGGTACGACAAAATTTATTGTGATTTGTAATGTACGTGATTTCTCATTGTGAGGCTAATTTTTATCTATTATTCACCGCCGATTACGAAACTGGAACTCGATGTAGACTTTGCATGATATACGATTCAGAAACTCGTGTCTGACTTAGAAAAAAAAAAATTCCCAAAATTCTTTTGAATCTCAACATTTCATAAAATTTAAATGATTAATCTGTTTTTTTTTTAAATATATTTAATACCAAACATTGTGGATTGTTAAACCATTCGTTTGACAAATTTTAGCTCGATACCTCAATTTTTTAAATAAAATTACATAGTTTTTAGCAATTTTTCGATGAAAAAATGAAAATTCCATAAAATCGGATCGCTTGGATAGATTTCGGGCAAATTCATTACCAAAGGTCTTCATTCATATAGTAATGCATGTATATACAGTTTTCAAGCTAAAGCTAAAATTTTATGCAAGTTAGAACGACAAAAAATGTCTTTTTCGATATAAAAATCCCGTAAAATCTCGAGTACCGCCTCAACCTTTATAAAAATGTAACTCCAAGTTGCGCAATTGATTCGCGCAAACCTCCCAGGCCCGACGAAGTTTCGGCAACGGCCCAGCGTCGGCGGACCGTCGGATCGCTGGAGGGCGACACGTCGACGGCGTCGAGACGCGAGCCTTGTTTACGATTGCGCGCATAGATCATTTATGCTCGAGCCGATATTCCAATAAGTGTGACAAGTTACTGCCGTACCCGGGAAAGCATGTGCCAGGGCCTTCCGCACGCTCGTTAGGAACGCGCCAGCGTCCCGGAATAGAAACTCACATTTTCCGCCGGAACGTACTATTTACGACCGTTGATCCACTCGAGGCAGAACCCGTCGAATGGGAAGCTTCCCCCCACCCCTTTCCCCCGCCCCCTCCCCGCGACATGTGTTTTTCATGGAGCGCATAAAACACGTTATAGATGCGTCGCCAGCGTTGAAGTAAGTACACTCCTCTCCTCTGTGTCCTCGGGATAAAATCGTGATGCAGTGCCCGCAAACTCCAACCTTTTTATGCCCTCCGACCGAATCGCGACCGACACTGGGACGAGATAGCGGAGGCACTCACAAACGTATCTTGCGGTTCGTTTTTCTTTAGAGCGATAACGGGAAACGTATACGTATGTGTGGATACAAATTTAATCCGGAAATTGGTGTCAAAGGATTAAAGTTTACATTTTTTTTCAATTTCTTGGCCTCTGCGGGAAAACTCTATATAAATATTACTTCTAAAACTCACAAACGTATCTTGCGGTTCGTTTTGTTTAAAGCGATAACGGGAAACGTATACGTATGTGTGGATACAAATTTAATCCGGAATTTGGTGTCAAAGGATTAAAGTTTACATTTTTTTTTTCAATTTCTTGGCCTCTGCGGGAAAACTGTATATAAATATTACTTCTAAAACTCACAAACGTATCTTGCGGTTCGTTTTGTTTAGAGCGATAACGGGAAACACATACGTATGTGTGGATACAAATTTAATCCGGAAATTGGTGTGAAAGGTTTAAAGTTTTGAATTTTTTTTAAATTTCTTGACATCTGCGGGAAGACTGTATAAAAATTACTTCTAAAACTCACAAACGTATCTTGCGGTTCGTTTTGTTTAGAGCGATAACGGGAAACATATACGTATGTGTGGATACAAATTTAATCCGGAATTTGGTGTCAAAGGATTAAAGATTTACATTTTTATTTTGGATTACGAAAATTAATTGCGTAGGTTTTTACTGTCGAATATTGAGTTTCCAGATATTGTCGGAATCTTTTGCGTCGCCGGCGTCGAAGTAAGTACACTCCTATCTTCTGTGTCCTCGGGATAAAATCGTGATGCAGTGCCCGCAAACTCCAACCTTTTTATGCCCTCCGACCGAATCGCGACCGACACTGGGACGAGATAGCTGAGGCACTCACAAACGTATCTTGCGGTTTGTTTTGTTTAGAGCGATAACGGGAAACACATACATATGTGTGGATACAAATTTACTCCGGAATTCAGTGTCAAAGGATTAAAGTTCTGCATTTTTTTTTAACGTCCGACCTCTGTGGTTAAACTGTATAAAAAAGTTTCCTCTATGAGGAAGCAAAATTACTTCTAAACATTTTTATTTCGGATTACGAAAATTAATTGCGTAGGTTTTTACTGTCGGATATTGAATCTTGTGTGCCTTCAATTTCCGTGCATCGCCTTCCGTCTTGGACGCCGTTACAAAATAAGTAATAAATTAGTGATAACGAAAAAATATGTGTACATGTAGACATGAATTTTGTTTAGAATTTGGTGTGAAGGGGTTAAAGGAATTTTCCATTTTATAATTTTTCTGCTCTTACAGATATACTATATAAGAATAACTTCGAAAAAAAAAAATAATTTCCTACGTTTATATTGTCGGATATTGTCGCTATATTGTGCGTCTTGAATTCCCGTTCACAGGCTTTCGTCTTGGACGTCGTTAGAAACAAAAATAAAAAATTTAACTGCATCCAATTAAATATAATTAATATCAAATAGACTAGTTGCAAGTTAGAATAGACTTTACGCAAGACTCTCGCGATTCACCGGAACCGTAGAGTATTATAAACTGTAACATACAATCAAATAAAAAACGAAAAAATAAAATTTTACCTAGAAACAGTCGCCTCATCTACTCCAATTCCTCCTGCGACTTTCGCGATTCGCTGGACACGTAGACTATCGTATAAACCCAACATACAACAAAACAAGAACAAAAAAATTAATTTAAAAAGAAACCCCAAAAAAAGAAAAAAATAAATCCTCCGTGCATGAAGCAGTCGCCCCGTCTACTCCAATTCCTCGGGAATCAACTTTTAGTGCGATCCCCCTCGCCTTCCGCTCGGAGTGGAGAATAACGATCGTGCATCGGCTATCGTGCGAATCGTCGGACGGAGCCGTACGCGTCGAAGAGAGGAGAGGGGAGGGGGGGGGGGCGAAGAGCCAAAAGTGAAGAGCAAGAATGAGAAGATCCCGAGATGAAAGGGGGAGGGGGAGAAAAGGGGGGGAGAAAAAGAGAGCCGGACGAGCAAGAAAGAGGTATCGGGTGTATACATATTTATACACCTCGGAGGGTTGCCTCTCGGCCGGCCGGGCGCGAGAGTGAGACTACCGAAAAGGAACACTCGAAAAGCGTGAAGTGCGCCAATCATGGGCCGTTATTGGCGGCAATTATGATAATAGCATACCTCCGAGAGTGAGAGGAAGCGAGGCCAGTTTCGGTGCGCGTATAGGTACGGGCCAGTGGCGGGGCCGGTGCGGCCGAGCCTCGGCCGCCATGCAACGCCGCCGCCGCTGCGGCTTCGCCACTCCCGACTCTCCCCGTCCTTAGCGCCCTCCGAGCCCTCTATTAATCATATAAATGGCTCATTACGCCGAGGAATATTATTACTCGTGATAATTACGCGGAAATTACGCTAAGCGAGCGATATTCGCCTTTCTAAGCGTCGCGCAACGCGGTGCCGCTTCGATTTCGCGCCATCCGCCGAGGCAACGCCGGCCATCAGCGAAACAACCGGCAACCGACGCGCCGAGCAACCGGCGGACCTTGCCCACGCTGTTTCTCCGATGCTGTTGATCTCGCGGCATCTCACGCGCTCCCGAAGCCCCGCGGCCTTCGTCTTGCACGCACGACAATTACCGGGGAATACGTGTTTTACGCGAACGCACGCACACCTCACCGACGCAGGGGCCCGGGCACGTAAGTGTCAGGTCGAGCGTATATTTAACTTCCAACCGAACAACTCTCCTCTGTGTGTGATCTTGAATTGATAAAAATAATTTGTCTTAATTGCGTAATGCGTCGAGATATTATTGCCGGGGAAATTTACACCGGCGCCGGTGCGTTTGAGAGGGATGCTGCACGCACGGCACGCAGTTTTCTGTCTGTTTCTATGTTACTCTTGTCGTGCGTAAGATTCTGCCGAGGGTTTGACGTTTTTTTGGGATATTTGTGGAATTTGTTACTACGATCACCCATGTTTGTGTTTGTGTTCGTGTTTGTGTTTGTGTTTGTGTTTGTGTTTGTGTTTGTGTTTGTGTTTGTGTTTGTGTTTGTGTTTGTGTTTGTGTTTGTGTTTGTGTTTGTGTTTGTGTTTGTGTTTGTGTTTCTGTTTGTGTTTGTGTGTTACATTAAAACATTCGAAAGCCATGTCCAAAATACTTTCCACCTTTTTTCGTAAGACGGAACATTTCTGCATCTCATAAAATTGAAACAGTACAAATTTATCACGAAATTTATTGTAAAAATCGCATTTGTTGATGTTTTAGATTATTTTAAGAACACCGACATTAAGTTTTTTTTCTCTATGAGCAAGTAAAAAAAACCTGCAGAAAAAAATGTATGTCAAAAATTATATCTAATGATTAAATTGTTTTGAAAATATTAAAGATATTATATTTAAACGACATTTACTTAATTACGAAAATTATTTAACATGTGAAACATATATTTTCGTATATACTTAAATTTTTTTGTGGGGCAACCAGTGCGGATAAATTTTAATTATCACGAGACTGGGTAGCGTCTCGATGCCAACTGCTTTTGGTGCGATTACAGTTGCGCGGTTGTACGAGATATAATTAGAGAGAAAAAAATGTCGATTTAATCGTACTGCATCATTGCAGGTACGCTGTCTAGGCGGTGAAGTCATTGCCCGTGATGCGCCGTCTCGTTTTCTATTCCCGGCTTTATAATTGGACGCTCGTACAATATAGTTATTTGTTTTACGGTACGAACGCGGAGAAGTCGACTCAGGCGCATAAACTGCCACGCTTATGAGTCACATGTAGGTAATAACTTGGTGAGTGGGAGCAACCAACGCGCTAACGTTCGCGACTAGCCAGACGCTATTATGCAAGGCCGGGACGGTGGCGAGAACTAAAATTCAGCTGGACAGCATCGGAAAGCGGGACGGATCTCGGGAATGCAAGTTCACTATAATGGGAATGACACGGAGGACCGGTACTGGCCGACGTTGGGCAAATGCTGGCCGATGCTGACCTTGTGTGGCACTCCTACTAGGACATCCATACTCAGCGTACCGCAAGTGATATCCGCGTGTCTATGCAATGTAAGGCTAAGGTTAATCCATTTGATGTAATAATTTATCAACATAAATTATTATAATTTTTTTTCTTAATATCATTTTTCGAAAAAATCCTGCACTATCCTCTTCATAGTTTTCGTCTCGTAGTTTTTTAAATTTTAGAGTGCATATTGAAAGATGTCTCCAGTTACGTTCTCAGGACTGAAACTTGTATATGCGGGGTTTTAGAAGAGTAACCGGACGGTATGGTTCGGCGTGAAATATATCACAAAAGCAAGGAACGACCGACCTATTCATATAACAATCTACTCACTTACATTAATATTTCGTACATATAATTTTAGTAAAAAATCATACACTATCCTCTCCTTGGCTCTTCCCTTCTTGTAGATCAATTTTAGCATGCATTTCGAAAAATAATAATAAATGCACTTTGATATAACAATCTATTAACATACATTATTATTTCTTTATTATTTATATATTATTTATTTGGGCTGCGTTTTGAAAAATAAAAATAAATGCATTTTCACTTAACATTCTATTAACATACTTAATTTTTTTAATATACTTTTCTCCAAATAAAATCCTACACTATCCTCTTCATGGTTTCCCTTCCCACAGCTCAATCTTGGCGTGAACTTTTCAAAATATTCTCCCGTTACCTTCTCAGGAATGAAACTAGCATAAACGTCGCTCTAGCGGAGTAGCCCGTCGGTACGCTTCATCGTGAAAAATATCACAGAAGTAAGGAACGACTGACCAATTGATGTAACAATCTATTAACATACATTATTATTTTTTTAGCGTATTATTTATATATTATTTATTTGGGCTGCATTTTGAAAAATAGAAATAAATGCACTTTGACATAACATTCTATTAACATACATTATTTTTTTAATATACTTTTCTAAAAACAAAAAATCCTACATTATCCTCTCCATGGTTTTCTCTTCCCACAGCTCAATCTTGGCGTGAATTTTTTAAAATATTCTCCCGTTGCCTTCTCAGGAATGAAACTAGCATAAACGTCGCTCTAGCAGAGTAGCCGTGAAAAATTTCACAGAAATAAGGAACGACTGACCAATTGATGTAACAATCTATTAACATACATTATTATTTTTTTAGCGTATTATTTATATATTATTTATTTGGGCTGCATTTTGAAAAATAGAAATAAATGCACTTTGACATAACATACTATTAACATACGTTATTTTTTTAATATACTTTTCTAAAAAAAAAAAAAAAATCCCACACCATCCTCTCCATGGTTTTCCCTTCTCACAGCTCAATCTTGGCGTGAACTTTTCAAAATATTTTCCCGTTACCGTCTCAGGAATGAAACTAGCATAAACGTCGCTCTAGCAGAGTAGTCCGTCGGTACGCTTCATCGTGAAAAATATCACAGAAGTAAGGAACGACTGACCAATTGATATAACAATCTATTAACATACATTATTATTTTTTTAGCGTATTATTTATATATTATTTATTTGGGCTGCATTTTGAAAAAAATAAATAAATGCACTTTGACATAACATTCTATTAACATACGTTATTTTTTAATATACTTTTCTAAAAAAAAAAAAATCCCACACCATCCTCTCCATGGTTTTCCCTTCTCACAGCTCAATCTTGGCGTGAACTTTTCAAAATATTTTCCCGTTACCGTCTCAGGAATGAAACTAGCATAAACGTCGCTCTAGCAGAGTAGCCCGTCGGTACGCTTCGCCGTGAAAAATATCACAGAAGCAGAGAACGAACGAGTGTACCGGAGGGATATAAACTTGTGAGGAAAGCGGCCGAGAGCTGCGAATTTTCGATTCGCCACGGGGATTATTATATCGCCTCTCCACTGTGTGTTTCTGTGCGCGCAGGTATAATGGCACGTACGTATGTGTGCGGGCTCGCGCGGAGTGGCGAGTGTCTGCGGGCAGGCACAGCGCGCGGCCTCCGCGGTGTTAGACAATAAAATCGGGCCCCGCCGTGGGTTCCCATGAAAGGAATAGCCACCAAGAGCCAACCGAGTCAGTAGATGGAAGAAGGTTCGCGGCAATTACGCGCGGTAATTCGCAGGTGTTGTGAGAAAATGGCGGACGCGAGGTGGATGCTCTGTGCAGGCCTTAATCGCAGTAATTTTTCCACCATTACATGTACGAGAGGAGCTCGACTTTATCAGAGAGGGCTCTCTCGCCCGGCCGGGTTGAGCTCCCCCTCCGCCTTTACGTGCCGATCCGCCCGGTTCGACACGTTTGCTCCACGGCTAAACATAATTTTATCATTACCCGTAGAGACATTTTGCTTCGCGAATGCTGCGCGTCTCTGTCGTAGTCGGGCAATCGTCGGTACGAAAAATGTAACGTTAGAGATCGAAGATTTGTCATTGTTGATGATAAATTATTAATTTATTATCAGATTTATCATTGTTAATGATAATTCATTCATTTATCACCGGATTTATCATTGATAATGATAAATCATTAATTAATCATCGGATTTATCATTGGCAATGATAAATCATTCATTTATCACCGGATTTATCATTGATAATGATAAATTATTCATTTATCATCGAATTTATCATTAATTGATTAGAGATTAATTAATGAGATAATGATACTGGCCGGCCGAGTAATCGTTTGATGAAATAAAAATAAAAAAGTAGGGCTGAGGACTCAGGTCGATGGCCGTTTGCAACGGAGTAAAAAAAGTTTGAACTTTTTCCAACAACTTATTGTCTACAAAGTTCCGCAATTTTGTATTTGTTAATTTTCCGCTCGCACGATCTGGCTGGAGTTTTAAAAACAAAATTAGAAACTAAAATTGTTAATGACACGGGAAATAAAAGGACAGGTCTCCATGTTGAAAACTGAATAAACGAGTTTGTCACTTATTTAATAAAATTACTTTTATTAAACTTTGTATTCCGATTTTACGAAACTATTTTTTACTGTGCATGGTGTGCAATTATCATCAGGAATAAAACTAGTATAAGAAGATAACTGTATAAATATTGAGCACTGGAAAAAGTAAAACAAAAAAATTATTTTAAACATAAAATAAAATCAATAATAAGTCACCGTCCAACATAACGTCACTGATTTATCGATGCGGCGGCCCATTACCAAATGGTAAAAAAATTGATTTAATGTGACAGTACATTGGGCTGTGACTTAAAATTTTATCTCAATAATTTATTATTTAAAATGATTTTACTTCATTTTATCGAACGATTAATTCGCGGGCCAATTTCATTACGTCGTGCATAATTGATTACTGATCAATTTCATGATTTATCATTATTAATGGTAAATCTTTTATGTACGCATGTATAGCTTCAATTATGTTCCAACAACGACGAGTGTGTCAAAGGCCTGCCGAACAGCGAATGAGCAAAATTAAACACGAGACAAAAAAAAAATATTCCGTGCTTTGGCATTTGATCGATAATTGATGATATTCCAGGACAATCTGTGAGAAATAACAGATTAGTGCTGATGGAAAAACGGCGGCATTCTTTTTTTGTTTTTTTGCAGTTTCAAATTCAATTTAATCGTAACAGGCTTCCGAACGTACATCAAGCACAGAGGAATATGAATTATGACGGATATTCTGAAAATAATTATCAGAGCCATTTGCCATCGTTGATTGAACCAGACTGGATGGATATTTATAATGATGAATGATTTCCGAACGCTTTCATTCGTATCGATGCTTTAACGCCAGAGAGGCGTATAGGCTGTGATTACACACAAACCTATACGGTTCTACGGCATCGAACTATCGATGTGATCGAATAAGGACGAATAGTAGACAAAAATCATATTGTGATAAGAAAAATTAAATCCATCGTTTCACCTAATTAAATTACGAATAAATTGGGACATAGAAAAATAATTGGTGGTTTAATTAATTATATCACACTTTTCGCATGGATTTGAAATTATGAATATTAACACCAAAAGAGAAGAAAGCTCGAGTCAAGCGTGTAACGCCCGTAAAAAAATAATATCCTTGTACCGAGCATAATTTACTAATGCCAAAAATATTTTGCTTATTCCAAGAGTCTTTTCTCCGGTTTAGTAAGTAAAAAATCACGTTTTGTTACAATGAGAATAATAATAATAAATAAAAAGAATAGAAAAACAATAAATGAAAAAGATGATCGAAAAATAGTTTATTCCTTATCAGTCTTGAAGACAATAGAAAAACAATCACAAAGGCATTCAAAATTACGAATAAGAAAACCAGACGCTTATATTGCTTGTTTCGAGCGCTTACGTCTTTGGATTAATGCAAGTGCTGAATCGCGATGACGCTTCGGGAGGTTTTATAATCGCGAGTAATCGAAATTCAGGTCTTCACTCGCGGTCCCAAGTTTGGCTCGTGCGAGAAACGCGACACTCGTGTCGATGAAGCCGGCGGCAACGGCTGGAAATACGTCTTGCATCGCCTGTCTGAGATCGATAGATTCGTGCAGGAACGCGACGACTAACTCTTGTCGTGTGTATAAATTACACATGTATCGTGTAGAATGCGCTATGGACAATGTATCATCGATGTTTCCTACCGTCGGCGAGCGACGTCGCGCGACAAGTCCAATCACTGGGACTTTGGTATGCGCAACGTCGAACGATAGTTTGACGCGTGCGGAAGTGAAGCGCACGCGGGTATTCGGAAAGTAATTTATTTCGGTAAAGGGTATCAAAACTGTCATATCGCTACGTTATTTAGTGACCGAAAAATCATTATCTTCGTCCGCTTTGCGAACCACCAAACGGCATGTTACACTTTGGTACACTTTGGAAAACGAAAAGTTATGTAGAGTAGAGTTGATGAATTTTACTCGGTTCATGTTTCATTGATTCGCGCGTTAAATCAGATGGGCCATATTCGCCAATTTTACGGTATTAATAATTCAAAAGTCAATGATTGACCGTCGTTTGTTAATTTAATAATTCCTACGGACGAGGACGTCAAAGGACTATTTGGCATTGCAGTACGGATCGATCGCAATAAGGTAAGAGTGGTGAATACGGACCACGTCGATTAGCACGTAAATCGGTGATATGTCGATCGGGCCATATTTGCTACTTTTATCTTATTCACAATTCAAATGTCAATAATTGACTGTTGTTTGTTAATTTAATAATTCATGACTTCAAAGGAGTTTTTAGCAATGCGATACGGATCGATTGCAATAAGGTAGCAGAGGTGAAAATAGTGGTCTATTCCGGTTATTTGTTTAACTCTCCGGTTATCACGTCAATAAATAACATATGGACCCGGCCATATTTACCACCTTTACCCTGTTCGTAATAAAAGTGTCAATAATTAAGTGCGATTTCTTAATTTAATAATTCATACTAAAATGAGGTCAAAGGACTTTTAAGCATTGCAATACGGATTTATTGTAATAATAAAAGTGGTGAATATGAACCACCCCGATTATTACGTAAGTTAATTATGTGTGGACCGGTCCATATTTACCACTTTTACCTTATTCATAATTCAAATGTCAATAATTGCCTGTCGTTTGTTAATTAATTGGATATTCATACTAACAACGACCTGAAAGTAGTTTTTAGCATTTCGATGTGGATTGATTGTAATAAGGTAAAAGTGGTGAATATGGACCACGTCGAATAGAACGTAAATCAATGATGTGCCGATCGGACCATATTAGCCACTTTTACCTTATTTATATTTCAAATGTCAATAATTGACTGTCGTTTGTTAATATAATAATTCGTACCAACAAAGACTTCAAAGGACTTTTTATATGGTGAACATGGACCATTTCGTTTAGCCCGTAAAACCGTAAATGAATATACGGAGCGGTCCATATTCACCTCCTTTGGCCTGCAGATTGATTGACAATTTGGAAATTACTAATTAGCGTATACGGCACAACGGATATAAGCGCGAAACTGCACGGCGAAGCGTGTACTCGTCGAACATCAAACGCACCGCCCGCGACTGCTGTTGTTGTTGGATTGCTCAAATCGTGATGATTCGGGCGCAGAACGTACCGATCTAGTCCCGAGATTAAATCCTCGCGGAAGCCGGAAAACTGAATTAACCGCTATCAGCTATTAGGGTAGATTCACTGCCGCAGTTTCCCGTCAATAGAAGAAGAAAAAAAAAATTGTTTGTCAAAAACCTTTGCAAAATTTTCTTCTACACGCGATGTGTTACGATAATCATCGAATTTTCTTTTAATTTGTTGTCTATTATTTATTTATTGTTTTATTCATCCTTTCATGCAACGAATTAATATTATTACTTGCTAATACGTGAAAAAACAGGCACAAACAACTTTTCCCAAAAACTTTTGCAACATTTTCTACAACACGTCGATGTGTTACAATAATCATCGAATCACCTTTTATTTTATTTTCTATTATTAATTTCTTTATTATTTAATTTGTTACCTTTTCATAAAACGATTTAACATTATGAATTTCTAATACGTAATTAAAAACAAAAAAAGAAAAAAAAACCATGTAGCAAAAATATTATGCGCCCGGGTATGCTGAATTACCGCGATGAGACTCGACCGCTGCTAGTTTTTTGCGCCTCTTAATAGCGGCAAAAGAAACTCTTGCGAAATGAGAGCTCTGCACCGGGGTCGGCTAGATACCGTATAACTTTAGAAGTACCTACAGACGGATCTATGTGCGCGTACACGTTATTGCACGTCGGCGGAGCGCTACGGTAGAATTGCGCGCGTATGCACTTTGAAGGACGGAGAACGTCCGTAACCGAGGGACAACGGAGCCCGAGAGCACCGTATCCCTCGTTTCTCGTCACTGCCGCGAGAGATAGAAAGGAGTAGGTGACACGAAGTGGTCCCGGCGCGCGCTGCGTTTAAACCCGGGAAGGCAAAGGGGGGAATACGCTTCTGCGATCGCTGCTCTACACTCGCGCGCGTGATCTACGAGCCTCGGCAGCCGAACAACATTCGATATGAAGGGGCATTAATAATTCTAAAAAGAAAAAAAAAGAAAAAAAAACGTTGCTTAAAAGTGCTCGGCGCACCGAAGGTGATTGAGCTACGACCAGAGGTCCGAGGCGACCGGGACGAACCTTCTCGCTTCTCACTATTCCGATTAATCACCGCGATCGCTGCTTTACCCAGTAAAAGATAATAATTAATCGACGGATTAACCGCGAATAAATTTATTGAAATAAATATTTCTTCGAGTTAAATAAATATATCTTGGGGCAAATTGGCGGAGGCAAAAGTGACTCGGGACACGCGTTATGAAAAGCGTTCGATGCATGCTCGCTGATATAGACACAAACTTTGAGAGAAATATTACGAGGAAAAAAAAATGTTTTTTTTTAGGTCATAAAAATTGATAAGAAAATAATTTTCGTTTAAGGTAGTTAAAGTTATTAAGAAAATAATTTATAGTAAGTGGTCAAGATAGTTTTTTAGTAGTAGTGAGTTAATTACGAGGAACTGAGTCCAGTTGCTTGTGCCCGGAAAGATAATCGAACCGAGACTTGCTTGGGTCACTTGTGTACGATATCGCGGTGATAAGTAGTGTAATAAGTCATGAGAATTTTTCAGATAAAGCGCGCTATGCAAAGTGTTCTCGACGTTTCGCTGCTCCAGTCAGCGCATCGATGTTGCGCGTGGTTCATCGAACAGTAACAATAAAAATAACTCGATAGCGTAGCCCATTGGGTAATCGAATGAGAATCACGACCAACGAGTCTGACTGCTGTGGTCGAAGAAAAGAGAAAAAAAAAAGACTAAGCCGTGAATGGCGCGATTGACGCAGTGCTCGGAATAATCGTTAAAAGTACCATTAAAAGTATAATTATTGTAATATTTATTATTTATTATCTACGTTATTAGCAATCATGAAAAAGCGTTATGGCGAGCAATGGAATTCGTCTCGCTGCCTCTCTTTTATCGCGTCGATGTTCTATACTTGTAATCATGACTGAGCAACTTCTTAGAGTGGGGTAAAAGTTTCGTGAACCGATTTATGAGTGAATAAGTTTTAAAGGTAAGTTTTTATATTGACATAAAGATTACACCCGACATTTGCTGAGATAATATTTTTCATTAATATCCGAGAGAAGCATTCATTGAAACTAAGCTTCGAGGCAACAGTGGAACGTTTCAGCTTCCTTACAGAGAAGGCTTTGATTTTTTTTTTCTTAATCCAGACATTCCTGTCAAAGGGCTCAGAAATATTATTGTGGAATATCAGAAAAAAATTTTGGTGCATGGGCATTTAAGTCTTTGCAAAAAGTAACGATGTAGCTTTAACTGTCGAGCGAAAAATAAATTGAACGTTGATAAATTAAAGACTCGACGCTCTATACCGACCACCGCGATTTTTTTATTTCTTCTCTTTGAAAAAATGCGAAAAAAGTGTCACTGTGAATCGTCTCCTCGAGGAGACAAAGAGTAACCGTACATGACAGTTACGCATAAGAAAACTTTACGAATAGAAGAAAAAAAAAGTTTCTCATATTTGCTATTTTTCGAAGCTTCTCCTCATTTTAAAAATGCTTGCTATTTTTCTAATTCAATGTCAACTTCATAATATAATCATAATACTACCTCGTATATAATTCTAATAACAACCTCACCAGAGCTTAAGATCGTACGAGCATCGAATCGTGTAAAACAAAAAAATAAAATACACGAAGATCGAAAATACTCTCCTCGACTGAGTCGATCACAACTGGCTGCCTCCAAGTTTCACGAGTATATCAATTGCCCGGTGACTTTGAGACTCGTGCAATTTACGGAAAAAATCAAAATAAAACTTGGCTCAACATATTTCCGAAACGTGTCTTCCCGAACTCGAATTTTCCCATCCTATTCACGGTGTATTTCGTTCCCGTTGCAAAAACAAATTCTCCACTGACCAGAATCCCCTTTCACAAATTGTTTAATTATCTCACAACCCCTTGCAGCCTTCAACAAAAATTCTACGAGCATCGAATCGTCTAAGAAAAACACACTGAGATCGAAAAGTAAGGAAGATCGTACTTACAGGTTGAACGGATCCGACGGGTGGATTCAGGCACATATCGTTAAGCCGAACGAATAAAAGAGAACCCAACACTGTCACACGTATCGATATAACCCACACGTTTTATCCGATTAAAGAATCGGCCGGTAGTACAAATCCACAAGTAGCGCCGGCAGGAGCGGCAGCGACGCTCGAGCGAGAGCGGGCTGGAGGGGGTAAGTTGAACTTTGTGCGGCTTCCAACGGTCAGCCCGGTCGAGCGCGCGGGGTTCACTTTGGGCACTGTTTAACTCTCCGCGCGATCCGCCGTTCCAATAAAGCGGAACACGGTCCACCGTGTCGCCGAGAATCGGCCTCACTCTCCCGCACCGATAATTCCCTTTCGGCACTGACACACGGCGAGAGAAAAAAAAACCAACGAACGAACAAAACAAACAAACCAACGAAAAAAATGGTCACTCACTCACTCGACTATCCGAACGGGGGGGGGGATGTTACGAAATAGTGTAACGGTCGTTTCTACGACATTCGTCTGTGCCCGTGAGTATTCGGGGCTCGCTTTTCGGGCACGAGGACGCACGAAAAATTAACGAAGCGAGACGAGTATGGCCGATGATTAATCCGGTCGGTTGGCCGATTCGCAACAGGAGCGTCTCATCGGGGCAGTTCGCAACGGAAATCCCGACACGCCGGTCTAGACGTCCTTGGTTCGCAGGACCAGCTCGCAGCCACCGCACCCCACCCGCCGTCTTCGAACACCGCTCTCTGTCTTCGAAAAACTGCGAGAACAATCGACGAAAGATTCAAAGAAACTGGAACGAACGAGCGTACAAGAAAAAAAAAACAAAAAAACAAACACTTTGAGAACGGAACGCGAGGAGCGACGCTCGAGAACGATCGCCGATTGGGTTGTGCGATAATCGTGTTCGCAGTACCGCGCTTGTGCGTGCGCGTGGAGACGGTCTTTTCGGTACCACCGCGTTTTGTTTAATCCCCGTGCGGAATATTTCGACGAACGTTCCGATTCGTTGTGCAAACACACTTGGCCGCGACGACTCGCGATAGTCAATGTAATCCACTGAACGGCGCGCGCGCGCGGCTCTCAGATCGTATTCCGCGCGTGTGTGTTTAGCGTTACTCTGAGAAATTCGTGCGATTTACAGAGCGAACGACGATGTGCGTGGGGAATACGAGACGAAGCCCGATCCGCTCCCGACAACGTCAGCGGCGAAACTAACCGTCGAAGGGGCGAGAGAGCGTCGTCCCCCCTCCCCTGCCGTTCCAACCCCCACCACCGACAACCCGCTCGCTCGGTCTTTTCGTCCACCACGCCGGTAACCAGCCTCGACGCCATCCCGCTTCCCTCCGGCCCCGTCCCGCTCGCCCGAACCCTCCGCTCGCGGGAATCCGCCGCATCTCGTCCATCCCCACCCCTCGCGCCCCTCGCGAAACCTCGCG
Organism: Ichneumon xanthorius; assembly: GCA_917499995.1. Taxonomy (NCBI): domain Eukaryota; kingdom Metazoa; phylum Arthropoda; class Insecta; order Hymenoptera; family Ichneumonidae; genus Ichneumon; species Ichneumon xanthorius. The sequence goes on along the minus strand of OU824207.1, from coordinate 14,137,397 downwards.
CCGAGAGCTGCTGCTCCCTCGCGACCGTTGCGTCTCTTTCACTCTCATCTTCGATGCCCGCCAGCCGTCTCTGTCCGGCCTTCGGGTATGTTACTTGTTTATCCTTTTTTGTTTTTTTGACGATTTACCGTGACACCGATCGCACGGGTAATGAGAGTCATCCGAGGGAGATATTGTGCGATGAAAAGTCATTCTTTTTTGGCGCTTAAGGTTAAGGTACCGATGCTCGGACCGTTGAGAGCATCCCCACATCCCAGCAGTTATTAATTGGTCGAGAACAAATTTTTTGTGATTATAACTGAAACCAATGTCGCACCTAGAAAAAAATATTTATTAAAATCAAATAAATTTCGATCTTAGAATGACGTTTATTAAGATAAAAGAAATGTTTACTTGCTTTAACAAAATCCTTATTAGCTTCAAGTAACGGCTATGATAGCTTTAGCGTAAGTAAAAAAATGTATTCAAAGATTCTTACTATAAAATAAAGGTTTATTCGCGCGAAAGAAATCATATTTGACATCAAGACACACGCGGCTATCCGGTAACGCGCATTACAGCGTCGTCAACGCGTCAGTCGTCTGAAAACATCTCTCGCTGATAGTACAAGATTATATGTATTCCTTGCGGGGAATCGCTAAATTGTAGTAGAGAGGCAACTCATCGGTTTGTTTTTATGAAACTTTGTGTACTTCAAGCTGTGTACATACCTCGATCGAATTGTGGTTGTGGAATGAGTCCTCGAAGATCCAACTTCGAGATTGGTTATGTTAATGAGTATAACTAATGTGCGACGTGATTAGTGAAATTATATCGGCGATTACGGTATACTTATTTAATAATAAAACATTACTTCTTGATGCTTCGTTGATAGTAAAAATGACTTGTTCAACAAAAAGTTCGTTTCTGCGTCATTCATATATCAGATTATTCAGATTATTAAATATCTGTTTAAGAGATCCAAATAACCGTTATTCAATAATAATAAGATTAATACTATCTATCAAATAAATATATTAGAAATTAATAAACGCACTATAGGTTATGAAGCAAATAAATATTTTTCTTCGTCTTTAATAAATTTTCTTTGATTGGAATAAACTTTTTTTTGGGTGCAAGGCTGATAGTTTCTAGTTTCCAAAACACATCAATAAATTGTACAAAGATATATTTTTAATACCGAATACATAATAATATACATTACATATTTTTAAATAAATAATACATACATTTTTAAGACGTAATGCATATTTTTAATAATATATATATATTTTTTAATACGCGGTTTTTCGACACGTTCCTATATTCAGACAGTCAGAGATTTCGAGAATTGTGATGTACGAGCTGAACTCGTTTATATTAACTAAAAGAATTTCTTTGCCACTTGTTAATTAAATCGATGAAATTTTACATTTACGTGAAACAATTTGGCAGGTAAGTTACGTAGCAAGTTGGCTGTCAAATGACTGCCATTTTGGTATTTCTCGAATTTATCATGTGTAATGACGGTCATATTCACCAACCGTCACAAATATGGTCAAACTACCATATAGCATTATTGCAACGATGATGAGAGAAATTGTGCAATGAAAAGTAATCCTTTTCGGAGTTTAGTGGCGACGAGAAATTCGTCGATGTTTCACGGACCCCCGACTGGGGTGTCGTCAAATTTTTGTTACGACGCTTGGATCTCAGCTGTTCTTTGTGTACACGCTGGACGGCTATCCGGGGATTACCACGGCTTAACCTAACAGAGCGTATTGGAAAATATATTTTTCGTCACATCGCATAAAATTCGTATAAAATATGTACGGGGAATATATTTACAATATGTCGCGAGAAATCTACATTGCATTGTATTCCAGAATAGAATCCGTAAATGTGAGTTTTCGTACGAAATATTTTTGATAAATCTTTAAAATGTATATTTCGCTGTACTTTAAATATACATTATTTTAACACGGTGTAAAACATCGATTTTCATTGTCGGTATTTTAAAATCACGTGTACGGGGCTTTCGACATAAACCTGTGGAATTACAGAATGCACAGCAAACAATAATTGCGTAAAATTGAACTAGGAAGATTCGTAAAAATAACTTTGATAAATGAGTTTGTTCAGGCAAATGACAAAACTCGATTGTTCAGGTTTGAATATAGAAATCTGACCTTTCATTTCCCGTGTCATTAACAATTGTAATTTGTACTTTTGTTTGTAAAACTAGTGCCGGATGGTGCGATCGGAAAAGTAACAAATAAAAAATTATGGACGGTTGTGGACAATAAGTTGTAAAAAGTTCAAACTTTTTTTTACCGTGTACACCGCTGGAGGGGTTACAGATCGGTCACCCATGTGCGCCGTAAATGGTAAATAATTTTTTTTTTTCGTAATAAAGATAAAAAAAAATTATTATTTTTTTTTTAAGTGCGTGCATTCTGAAATAGATGAAATATGTTTTGATCCGAGTAACAACGATGATGGATTTAACTCTGCGAAATATCAGAAATGCAAAACCTCTCGTGCGAAGTATCGAATAGTCGATGGGACTCGGAGCTTGTTATAAAGATATGATGAGCCGGTGTCTCGACGCCGAGTTGTTAAAATTTGATAAAACTCTGAATTTCTTAAACGCAGTCAAGACCATATATATTTTACATCGCCGCGAAGTTTCGAGAAACTTTGCCGACCGTTTTACCAACGAAATTTCATATTAACGTCACGAAATTTTACATCAAACCTATAGCCAAACTCACGCTAGAGCGCCCGAGTTGAAAATGCATAACCTCTAAAATTAGATGGCTCGCGTGGGGACAGAAAAATGGACAATGCGGTCGAAAATAGACGAGCGTCTCGGAGCGTCGAAAATGCTGGTAAATTTTAACTAGCTTTGCAATTACTGTGAAACGCAGCATCACCGTTTATTGCAGTAGAAAAATAATTAAATTGATTATTTAAAAATAATTAAAGTGATTATTTAAAAATAATTAAATTGTTTATTATAAAATAATGAAATTGATTATTGAAAAATAATTAAATTGATTATTTAAAAATAATTAAGTTGATTATTTAAAAATAATTAAAATGATTATTTAAAAATAATTAAATTGATTATTTAAAAATAATTAAATTGATTATTTTAAAATAATTAAATTGATTATCGGATATGCGGCCTCTTTAGCCGCACTTCGTAGCCAACAGATTCAATAATACCCTTAGCAGCGAGGAAAACCGAGCAACTCTTTTATACTGCAAGGATTGTCAAGTATTAAAGTTTTATTTTATTCCTGTCGGATTCTTTTAAACTTAGCGGCTCGCTAATGAACTCCTAACGTGTCATTTAGTTTTCGTTATTTTTAGTTTATATTATATTCAGTTTATATTTTTAGTCTATATTACTTATCCAATTTAATAACGATTTTGAACTCCCTGCATTATAAATCGCTGTATTCTTACGTGCGCATAATAAAATATTTATCTATCAATCTATAATTAAATCAGTTACTGACAAATAAGTCAATTAATTATTTCCAAATGATTTAATTGATTAACATAATCACTAAATATAAAGATTTCTGATAGAGAACATTTTTTCACGATATTGGAGTTTACATGGTATTAAGTTCAACCATGTTGAAAATCTCGAATAAGTCGTATTTTTTTCGTAAGACTTCTGCAAATCTCGTGCAAAAAAAAGCAGTGAAACGCATTGCCAGAACTCTCCCCCGTTCTCTGGCTCAAACTATTTACCGTGTTCCTTCTCTAGCGTTCGGAACAGACTCGCACTTCCAACCGCACAGCGTTTCCTCGCTCTCGCATTCGTCTTGTTCCATTCTCGATTTCTCTACCTGAGTCTCTCCTCGTCGAGCGAGAGGATGGCGACGTCTGTGCGCTCGGGCTCACGCCGAGGCGGTCTCTTTCTCTGCTGCCTCTCCGCGGCCGACGTGCCCCGGTGTCTCTCGATGCTCCCCAGCCTTCGCGTTGGGAACCGTTAGGTAGGACCGACGTTCGTACTCCGTCCTGCCAAGATCCTCGTTCCTCGATCATTGCCTCGCGCTTATTATTGCTTTTTACCGATTGTAACGTTTATAAGAATTTCATTCGTATTTTTTTTTTTCTCTTCCCAGTATTAGTTTTGATACATTCTGAAACTTATTTTCTTCTGGTATTTTATTCGGATTATTAAACGAACTCTTTTGTCTACGGAATATCGTAAATATATATTTTTTTTATTAAAAAATGACTTCACAGTAATTTTTTTACGAAAATTATTTGTATAAAATGCGAACAAAAAAAATATTGCGTGAAGAAATCTTAGCATAGAAATGAACATGTCACCGATTCATTTTAAATTCGGTAACGTACTTAAGCCAAAAAAATGTAACCTTTTTTTCTTTTTCGAGTATTAGTTTTGGTTCACACTGATACGGGATTTCTTTTGGCCAATTCTTTTTCTCACTATGAAACGAACACTTTTATGTATGAAACGTCGTAGATATTTTTTCAAAAATGTCAAAACACGGCTTATAATGAATTTTCTTTCAGAATTTAAAAAATAAAATTTATTTTCATGAAATGCAAAAGAAAAAAAGATACGTGGAAAGATCTTAGCATTCCCGTGTACACGTTACCGATCCATTTGAAACTCCGTAACGTACCCAAGAACGCAAGTGAAGAAAAACTGTACGTGACAAATGCCTCAAAAGATTTAAAAACATTAGAAATAGAAATAAGTCGCTGTTCTAGTGGACTAGTCCGAAGTCGATTCGCGGAATTCCACAGAGCGGGAAGTCGGGGGGGGGGGGGGGGGGGGTTGAAACATACACCCGAACATACTACAAGACCGCAAGAAAAAAAATTGTTTACTGTTTTTCGTGTACGTGACAAATGCTTCAAAAGATTGAAAAATATTAGAAATAAAAATAAGCCCCTGGCCCAGTGGACTAGTCCGAAGTCGATTCGTGGAACTCCATCGAGTGTGGCAGTGAGAGGGGGTCGGGGCGGGTGCCGGAGGAGAGGGGGGAACGTACATACAAACACTCTACAAAGTCAGTAGGGTCGAGCAGCGAAAGCCGCAAAGTTCAAACGCCAAGGATCTTTCCTCCCGTATTTTTCCCCCAAGTCTTTCGTACCAAAGTGCTACACTTTGTATCGCCGTGAACGGTCCTCGTGAAACTTCTACCTGAGGATCAAGATTTCGAACCCTACAGTCGAGCCACTGAGAGGCTCGATAGTCACGGTTCGTTCGTCCACGATAAAATCGTCAGAAAAATTGTGCAAGGTCCATTATAAACGTATTTAGTTTCCGGTTCGACGTTACACTCGAGCGTGCATAAGCAAACCGGAGCTTTTTCGTATAACGCGACATACGGATTTTTCGTACGTAAAGCGCATACCGTAACAGTTATAACCTTATAACTTATAACGTAACGTGGCATGGCCCGACGAGACGAGAGAGACTCGTTTCAACTGTTAACGCTGTAACGTTCCCGTGTCCCCAGAACCATCCAGCGCACAATATGTCATCACGTTGGTTATGGCGTGCAATCTGTAGCGTCGAAAATTTCGAACGATAAAACTCCCGGTGAATTCGAAGAGGAACGAGGTGGCGTGTGCCCGGGCTCTCGCCCGGTTCGCTCGTATTTCCCTGCTCCCGTGTCCCGGCTACGTCTATATAGAGCGTCGGGAGTATCCAAGGTACACCGGCGTAGGGAAAGAGAGGTACATACCAGTCTTTGGACGCCGGGAAAGCAAGGGAGGTATCGTACCGCGATAAATTTATTGTCCCGTATCTCGTCCCAACAACGCCGAAAACCACCAACGCCACTGCCATCCCTCCAACGTCGACCCCCCACCCCGCCCCCCCCCGCTGCCCCCCCCCCCCTGACAAAAGAGGCTACCCTATCTCGAGTATCGCATAAACAAGCTGAATCGCGATCTCACCCCTTGGCGGGGACGCGCCCGAAAATGTAGCGTCGCGTAATATACCTATGTAGCCTCGTCGCGCATGTACATGTGTACTATACGCGCTTCGTACAAAGGGCGAGAGGTTTATTGGACCAACTAAGTCCCGTCAAGGTAACGGGAAAATCAATGATTTTTCGGTCCGGCGGTTAAAGTAGGGTTGACTTTCTTGGTGCGTTTTTTTTGGTTGAAAAGAAATCGGTTTACGGATTTCGGAGAGGGGTTTCGGTTCGCTGCTAACAATATGCGCACCGAGGAGTTTCGCTATGTGAATGTAGAATTCGCAAAAACTGTTTTTTTATTTGGCTAAAAATTGCTTTTTTTAACAAAAAATTGCTGTTTGGCATTTTTTTTTTGTTTTGCAAAACATTACTTTGTTTATTTGCCAACAATGCAAATCGATGTGATAATAGTCCCATCCCATAATATACGTATGTAGTCTCGTCGTGCGTGTACATGTGTCGTATATGCGTTTCGTACAAAGTGTGAGAGGTTTATTGGACCAACTAAGTCGCCTCAAGGTAACGGTAAAATCAATTGTTCTTCGGTCAAGTGCATACAACACGTTTGACATCCTTAGTGTAATTTTTGTTTGAAAAGACATCGGACGGAATCCGGGTTTCAGGAGTGGCTTCTGTTCGTTGAAAATAATATGTGCACTGAGGCGTTTCGCAGTACATGAATGAAAAAATTCGCAAAAAATGATTTTTTGCAAAAAAAAATAAAAAAATGTAAAGATCAATTTGGCAATAGCAAAAAATGAAAATCAGTACGATCGATGGTATTACTTTAGTTTCGGTATTGATATCATGTATAAAAAATTAGCGCAATGCAAAACAACAAAACTGCGACCAAATGCCATGTCAGTAATGTTTTTTTTTACAACAGATGATCACTGTATGCTCCGACACAGAAAGTCAAGTCCAGATATTCCCGCATAAGTAATTTCTAGCCAAAAAAAGGAAAAAATGATGTCTGAAGGTTAGGTCACCCCGTTGTAAGACATCCTATAAGGATGTCTTACAACGGGGTGACCGAGGCTATAAGCCTCGGCCAGCAACGGCTGCCAATGGCAACCCCATCGTTCTCCCGCGAAATACATTCCTACCAAAATTCATCGCAATCCGTTGATCGCCCCTGCGTCAATCAAAATTTTCACTAAATTGCAATTTTCATTCCGAAAAAAAATCCAGTATGGAAATAAAATTTCCAATAAAAAAAAACTAGTCCAGTATTAAAATGACCTCACTTGTCCCCATGTGAGTCTGCGTCTGTGCAGGATACACAATGACGTAAAGTTAGGGTTGCGAAAGGATAATAGCGACGGTTCGAGGTACGTCGAAAGCTGTTCCGTGCATGTCCGCGTTCCCGCACCGGTGCGCTTTGGCAGGTCGCGGGGCTCGGTAACTATGTGTACACCGTCTGTTCGGCGACGTCGCAGACGTTGCAAAGGATTTCGGCTGAGAGCTGCGGAGGCCCGGGTTCGGGCTTCTCTGTAAAGCTGTGGAATTTCGTCGAGCAACCGCCGGAGTTCGATCAGGTTGGGGGTCGCGCGAAGTGCTCCTGGTCGCGGCGCGTACCCTGCACCCCCCCCCCCCCCCGCCCCCCTCGCCCCTCGCCGCCCCCCGCGTGGCCGGGATTGCGGTAGACCGAGGAGTGATGAGAATCTCATCGTCGCACCTCCACCCCCTCTCGCCCCCGTTCGCCTCGCCTCGCGAATGTGCGCTTCTGCGATGTTCGATCGGAAGTAACGCACCATCCTCGATGGTCCCGTTCGGGCCATTGTTATGCAGATGTCGTGTGGCCTGACCTGACCTTAATGCGATACCGTTACTTCACCGTAGCGATCGGGTTATTCCAGGACGAGCTTCCTTGCCGCTGGAGCAGCACTTGCCCCGGTCCTCTTCTTCGTCGCGGCTTAGGCACAGCTTCCGGCGCGGGAAGGGAACACGAACCTATTCCGGTCTCCTCGCTATCGAACTTAGCTCAGCGACGCTGAGCCGTGCCATTCTTAAGATCCGTGACCGCTCGGACACTGTCGGCTGTGTCCGATCCTGGTTGGGATTCTGGAACGCTGACCTATAATCGACATTAGGGTTGGATCGGAAACCGACATGGCAAGGAGGTCGGCGCTAAGGTCACTAACAACGGTGATTGTTAGCAAAATACCGAAAATTACTTAAAGTACTAAGTGCTGTAAGTATTTTAAGTACAAAGTAGTTTTTTCTTTGCCGCGATTTTTTATAATATAATATAATCAGATAGAGGAAATAAATACTGCACAAGTCGTAAAATTAGGCGCCAAGCGCAGTGAAAAATGAGTTTTATGATCGTATGATGCATCGTATATTGGCTTTTATTGAAACAACAAATCAGCTTCGGAGTCACAAGTGGCGAAGAGTCTTGGACTCCTTTATGATGGATTGCTGTAGAGTGGATAGTTGTATTGCAGAAAATGTTGCTTCCTGATAGAGGAATCTATGTTTTCGTTAAAAAAAAATATTTTTTAAAGATTCTAGTGTGAGTACGTAAAATCGATTTGAGTGAGAGAGTACTTAAAATGCGTGCACACGTGCGTGCGTGTATCGCTAACTAACGTCTTTTGATCAAAGATCTTTAGTATTGAATTTGGTCAAAATCTATCCAAGCACTCAGATTTTATGGGTTTTCATTTTTTTTTTAATAGTGCAAGTATGTTGGTCTTAGTATTTTATAAAAGAACTTAAAATACCGTAAATCACATTGGTACTTTATGTACTGTCCAACTCTGATATTATATCATATTATACTAAATTATAATATATACTCTAATAATATTAATAATATATATATAATAAAATATTCATGTGTTGCCGACTCAATTTCGATTAATTGTGTCACGATCGTAACACAATTAATCGGGGATAATTGTTCGGTAACCTCCGATGCCCCAACATGACGAATAATAATCACCATGCTTAAAAGAAAAGAGAAAAAAATCCTCCGACAAAGCTCACGTGCGATTGTTCCTCCGTTACTATCAAGACCCCTTGACGGTCGGTCGTTCGTATGGCGTGCGGCCACGGAATGTTTTCTTATCTTCAACGACATATTAAAAAACATGACTAATTTGATAAAAATCGACTCGGTGAGGTTATAGCGGACACGTGAAACAACGCTCCGATTGTGCTTTTCTCCCGCGAGTCTTGACTCCGGCGCAGCTCCGGTACACCTTACGTATTCGTGTACGACACGTAACTCTAGAATTTAGATAGGCGCGTGCACGCCATAACCGCACCGAGCGTCGCTCTTTCTCCATGCCCCGTCCCGCTTTCTCTCCGTTCTTTCCCTTTTTGCCCAAGCAACCCCCGAGCCACACCACTCGAGATCGAATCTTCGGACCCTTCCACGTGTACAACGCAGATAGCGACGCTTAACTTGAATTTATTAATTTCATCAGCATATTTATTTCCCCCGCGCGGCACGCGCACGTCCCACGTGACCCTCGAATCACACTCGATGGAAGATTTAACGAAGACGAGATGAGAGAACGCGAAAATCAATCTTGTCTCCGATGCGATCTTCGTATTCTAAGCAGTGTAGTGGAAGGTAATAATAGGCGAACATTTTTCTAGTCCAAAAATGTCCACAATTATTTTCTTGTTAATTTTACAAATATTTTTATTAATACACAAATATTTTTTGTTAATTTTACACATAGTAGTAGTAAAAGAGATTTATTGCCAAAGTTAATATTTATACACTTATCTTCTTACACTAATTTTATACCTGATGATAATTTTACACCTTGGCAAAGGGCCATCGACCCGAGTCCTTCACCGCTTTTACAAATATTTTTATTAATTTAACAAATATTGTTTTGTTGAATATACAAGAAAATAATTGTGGACGTTAGAGGATGAAAAAAAAATTGTTAAAAGTACAAAGCTTTTTGTTCTGTACGGAAACAGAAACCATTGGACGCTGTGCCAGTTAAGCATATGCACCTACATACACACGTACAAACTATGAGTACGGATCAATATTGTGTAGTAACTGAGATTTGCATCCGAGGGATTCCCCGTAATCCCAATCCTATACGTGTAATCCCATTATCGGTGATGCCCTCGACTCCCCCTCTATATCCGGATGTCCCCTACCATTATACATCAACGACGTCTGGAAAGCTTGCTCATTGAAGAATAAGTCCGTGAAGACATAATAGTATATCGCGCGACGACGATAAATGGAGAGAAACTTCAGGACACTGATCTTCGGGCATGAAACTCTTAACAGTTTGATCTTAGCCGCTTGAAATATAACACTTCAGGCAAGACTGGAGAACTTTTCTTTAGAAGGCCAGACGTCCATTATCGATTATCGGTGTGCGTGAGAAAAAAAAGTGGCAAATTGAAATTTTCATGTGGCTTTCTCATAAAATCTGCAAATTGACATTTTCATATGGGCTTCTCATAATGTTCCTTTATTTGCGAAGCTTCTTCTATGAGGAAACATTTTCTGTATTGTTGGCTTCCTCATAGAGGAAGCTTCGCAAATAAAGGAACATTATGAGAAGCCCATATGAAAATGTCAATTTGCAGCTTTTATAAGAAAGCCACAGGAAAATTTCAATTTGCAACTTCTATGAGGAAGCCATATGAAATTTTCAATTTTCAACTTTTATGAGGAAGCCATATGAAAATTTCAATTTTCAACTTTTATGAGGAAGCCATATGAAAATTTCAATTTTCAACTTTCATGAGGAAGCGATATGAAAAATTTAATTTTCAACTTGTTTTAACGTCAACGTCGTGTTTGCCTTTTATATAAAACGACTGGCCGATTCAGGTTCAGCGCGAAAAAATACACCGATGTCTTCGCTTTGTTACATCCGTGCACCTACTTCAATTAACGAAAATACTAGGGATGTGCATGAGCGCTGTCATGCTCGAGCGCCCACCGATCAATCCGAAACTATTCCGCTCGAGCGTGCTCGCGCTCACTATGAGCGCTCAATCCGCTCAAACTCCCATTTAGCTCGAGCGCTCAGTGACACTAGGGATATGCACGAGCACCAGCATGCTCGAGCGCTCACCGCTCAGGGCGAAAATATTCCGTTCGAGCGTGCAGAAGCTCGTGAGCGCTCATGAGCGCTCAATGCACTGCGACACTCATTTCGCTCGAATGTTTATGCACAGCTGTAACTGGAGTGCTTATTCGATATATCGAACAAGTACACGAGCTTATGTATTTATTTATTTCACGGTATAAACTTTTTTGTATATATACATATATATTTTTGTAATTCGCCTCTTAAAATAGGATATGTGATTAAATCCCGGCTATGTTGAAAAGAAAATATTCACTTATAAGTGAATATTTTATTTATATATATATATATATATATATATATTTATATATATATAAGGGCTTATACCGTGAAATAAATAAATAAAAATATCTCTCGGAGTCAATTTAAATTCGTTTTCAATGGGATTTGACCAAATTACGACTACTACAACCATACATACTTACAGTCTAAGTAGACTCACTAAAGAAAAGGTAAATAAAACAATTAATTCACACCATAGATCTTTTTTTTATTATCGAAGAACGAATTTTCCTCTTCATTCTTTCCTGCGTTACTAAGCCCCCCCCTGCGGCCGCAGCCGACTTCCCCCTCTGTATCGCATTTGCCATGGCATTTCTGCCATGGGCATAGGAAAACTGCGGAAAACCTATGCCTACACAGCCGGTCTCAGGTTTGATTGCAGGCGTCGCGTTTCGCCGAGAGTGTAAACATGATCTACAGCTATATACATCCGAAATTCATACATAGAATTACGACGTGTGATTAACCGATGTAGATATTTGGAGCTTCGTCCCGCTCATATTTTTTATTCTCGACGAAACTACGAGTACCAGAGATCGAACCGTCGACCTCCAGATGCTTAGGTTTAGAGGCTAGCACGGTAACCACTAGACCACCACACTGGTTGAAAGACAACTTCGATATTTACCGGATCTACCGTAACTCAATTCAAATGCTATTCGTAATTTTCATGAAGAAACGCTAATTGTTCGACATGGCTGGACAACAATTGGGCTCTGTTTGGAGTGACAATATTTCCGGCCGTCGAAAAAAGTCGCTCACTGGTCGTTTGCGACGCCGGAATGTTTAAATACTTTTTAGCCATTCCGGCCAAAAGTGGAAAGGCCGACTTATTTTTGCTCCACCAATCCAGCACTCCCGCGCTTCGAGGTAGGACTTTTTCTCGAAAATACTCCGCAAGCTCACGGTCGACGTCTTTCTTCGAATCGCTCTCCGATTCGAGAACTTCGTCGAATAATTTGAGAAGCTTCGACTTGGGTTCACCTATAAATATATTCATTTGTAATCGAACTGCGAGGCCATGGTAAGGATTCAAAGGAAATCTTAACAAACCGGAAGCGTCGTTGTGACTCAGTACGCCCGATTCTTCATTGCGCTCATCGCCGTCAGCTACACCCATTTCCAAATTAATCTTCCATTTCAGTCGCTGTGAGGCCTCGTGTTTTTCCACATCGTTTGTGATGAAGCGATCTTTGAAACGGGGATCGAGGAGCATGGCAAACGTCAACGGGTCATTACGTGAATTCACGAAGCTGAAACGCTTATTCAACGCATTGGCTAAGGAGCTTCGCAGATCTTCTGCATGCTCTTCCAAATCAACATCCATGTTGCCCGAATCATCCCTCATTGCCCTTTTCAGCACTTCGACCACAGGAAGGTACTGCGAGAGAGTGGGATACGTTTCGCCACTCATCAGCGTTGTAGCCTCTTTCACCGGTTCGAGAATTTCGACGAATTGCGTCAAAACTTCCCATTCATCGTCGTCGAAGTTCGTTGGCATTCCTAGGAAACATTACATGTGTTTTGTAATAGATATGGGGCATTCCATACCATTTCGACGTCAGTCTACATTTTTTATATGACTAAACTATCTCTTAAAAGCACTGAGATTTTTTATTAGATTTATTAGATTATATGAATAAAATAACTCAAAAGCACTCAGATTTTTTATTAGATTTTAAAGAATTATTTATAATTATTTATAATTAAAAGAATTAACTTTTAAAAAATCTGAAAATTTTTGAAAAATGTCGTGTCAATTATACAACAATGTTAAGATTTGAGTCGGAGTCGGCCGGCGTCACTTTCTCTTTTTTTCGAATGTATTTCGGAAAAAACAGTGAAAAAAATGGTATGAAAATATCAGTCGATTATGGGTTATCGTTTGGTCATTCTTATATTATAGAAATAAGTAGAAGCTGACGTCAGCCCACTCTGACTCAAAACTCAACATTTTTTATATGTGACACAAGATTTTTGAGAATTTTTTCGGTTTTTTAAATTGTGGTTATCAATACGTTCATTTTTTAAGCCTAAATAATTATAAACAATTTTGTAAAATCTAATAAAAAATCTGAGTGCTTTTGAGAGTCAAATCAATCATATAAAAAGTTACGGGCACAATTCAAAATGTGAAGCGATAGACCAAGGTCAATATAGTATGGAATGCCGCATATACACTTATTTCCTAAATTTATATATTTTTGTTAAAACAAAAAGACATTAAAATTATTTTTTTCCCTTCAAGTTATACCCACCTCTCTCGCACAACACCACACTCAAAGGTTTCCTCAAGTGGAGTAGTCTAGCCATCATATCGTGTTGACTATTCCACCGAGTGTCCACGTTTTGAATCAGTTTCAAAACTTTTTTTTGTGGTTCGAGATTCTTTTGAGCCGCGTCTAGCTTCGCATGGCCTGTTGTTGACCGCGAGAAGAACCCTATGATTGCCTGAGCTTTGCTACATATCGCTTTGAAAGCAGCAGAATTCTTCAAAGAAAAATAAATTCTGTTTTAGAAACTTGTTAAAGCCCATTTCGATGTTATTAAAGTAGCATGGCCGCAAAACAGATTAAAGCAACAGAAGCATGTAATAAGAATAAGGTTTTTAAGGCTTCGTCATGAATGAAGTTTTGATTTTTTCTCTCGTTCTGAATATACACTTATTTTCTCTGAACAATTAAGAAATCATGTAAATGGGAAGCAATATTTAAATTACCTTCACTGAATCTTTGACAGCCAGCTGCAAAGTATGCGCGAAGCACGGTATGCGAAACCAATTCTTATTCAGACGGATGGCTGCGACGATATTCGGTGCATTATCGGTGACGAAAAACGTCGACTCGATAGCAGAATCTATGAGACCCCACTCCTGGATCATCGTTTCCAAGACATTGTGCAAATTCACGCTCGTGTGACTTGCTGTCAAGGGGGATATACCCAGAGTAAATTGGCGTCGGTCAAAATTTTCTGTCACATAATCGACCGTCAACGAAATATAATTCTCGACCGATCGAGAAGTCCAGCCGTCCGTGGTAAAGGCTAAAGACGAAACACCTAAAAATAATTTCAGGTAAAAATAATTTGCATTTTTCGATTGCATATCACCACCATAGTGTACAAGAAAAATCCCGCGACGATGAAAATGGAAATGATATAAATTTCTAGGGTAATGAAAGACAACTCGAAATAAACATATATAGAGACAGAAGCATCCACTGAGTATATATATGGATAGATATCATAACTTTTGGCCGTCGAAAACGTACCTTCCTTTATATCATTTGAGATTATATGTCTAATGCGTCCAACTTCGGTCTCGTACAATCTCGGTATAATTTCTCGAGAAAAAGTTGTCCTTGATGGTACTCTGAACGAAGGTTCAAGTTTCGACATCAAAAACTGGAAGCCTTTGCGATCAACCAGATTGTACGGCTCCAAGTCCCAAACCATCATTTTCGCAATTGCGTTCGACAATTCCTCGGCCCGTGGCGAATTACGATCCATCGTTCCTTCCGGTCCAGTTTTGTCATCTAAATTAATTAACAAAAAAGGTGTAAAATAAATTTGGAAGACATGTGCTAATTATTTTACACCTTCGTTCGTAAGAAAGTTCATTAATCAATTTTTGGATTCCTCATAGAGAAAGCTATGCGCACAATTGTAATGAATGAGAAAGCCATGTGCAAACCTTTTAAAATTATTTTCCTTATTTTTGACCGATTTTATAAATTAATTTTACTTATTTTTTACCGATTTTGTAAAATTATTCTACTAATTTTTTTTTATTCGCCGCTGATAATATCTCCGGTGTATATCTTTCGAAGCGGCGAAGAATATTTTTGCGATTACGATATTTCACGATGATTTTTGCGACTGGTGTGAAGTATGAATTAAAAAATATTCAGATCCTTAAAAAATTTAAACGGGTGAATAGATTTTTTTCAAATTTAATAGGAAACGTGACTCCATAATAGTTTATTTATGTTGCATTTTTTAGACAAATATCTAACAAAAATGATGAGATACAGGACGAGAAGATATTTGTCGGAAAATTGAAAATTTCTCAAAATCCAAACCTCTCGACCGATCTTTACTAAATTCTATAGCGAAACTTGTTTGATGTTAGTCTTGTTCTGTAGAAACTTTCAGCCTGATAACTCAACATTTACGAAAGCTAGAGCGCGAACATACTTTTTCGATAAAATGCACGCTCGCACGCAGAAAATGTGTCGTACAAAAAATATATGATGGTCGGAGCCCTCCATCATGGCGTGTTGGATTACGCATACAGTGCACCCAGAAAAAAAAATTATGTGAAGGCCATCGTTTATTTCATTAAAATAAATATTTATTTAAATTAAGTAAATAGTTACTTAAATGAAATAAATATTTATTTAAATGAAAGAAAATTTTTATTTAAACCAAATAAACAGTGACGTCAAATAAATTATTTTTCTGTATGTTAGGATAAATCGAATATTCCTTTCAATAAAATAATATTTTTATTGTGAAACATACCTTTCGTTGCAACAAAACCGGGATGGCTTCGAGCATGTCGTAGCATCGAAGTTGTTGAGCCAGACGCGGACCTCAAAATTTTGCCGCAGTGGTTACACCTTACGCTGAACCGGTCAATGCTCGTAAAGTATTTCCAGGCAATGCTCCTCCGCGAGATATCTGATTCGATACTACCAATGTCTGTAGCTATACTACTGCTGGAGGAATTCGTGTCTGATTCTTCCGATCTTCCGGGTATAGGAAACCCATCGCATGAATTATCATCCATCGCCAGGTCTTGAGACACTTTGTTATCCTTCGTAAGTTGGTAAAAACACCAGAAAAGCTGTATTATTAGTTACCGAATAGATGCAAAGAATTACGTACATTAGAATAGCTGAACTTACACGTATTTCACACAAATCGATCTTACTCGTTAGACGCACTTTTCACGACTGAAATGTTTTCATTCTTGCTGGCAGAAAGAACGACTGTGATGCCACGAATTGGTGAGCGTTACACTATCAAAGTGTATACATGTGAAAAAATATAATCATCCAACTTCGCTATGCGTAAAAAGAAAACAGTTACACGTGACTAGTAGAGATCACTTCATAGCTATAATGTAGCGAGCTTCTGTTGTTGGGCGTCGGACGTAGCTATAGGGGAAATGGTAGCAAAGTCCGCAGTGGGCATCGAGGTAAACACTTTAATTCTTTTTAAGATCGACGATTTACAGTTTTCTGGAATTCGGTACCCAACCAAAATGTGGAAAAACAGTTTTAGAAAAATGGTAACAAAATTAAACAAAAAAAATGCACATTTTTTTGGCATATTTTTAAAAATTTTAATAATTAAGTGTTTATTTGATTATTCAAATTACTCTGTTAATTTTTATTTAATTATTATTTTTATTATTAAACATAAAGAAATTGATCAAAATAGCGTGAAAGAACGATTACTTTCTGATGGAATCGCAAATAACGCGTGGCGTCCATCATTTTCTACTGGGAAAAATATTTAGGATAGGGTATATGAAGAAATTAAAAATAAATTTGCTGGCGTCACGGCAGGGCAACGAATTCAATAGAAAAACATGATACGGTAGCATCTGTCGTGTGATCGGTCGCTCACAGGTAAATGAGCGCTCGCGAGCAGATGAGCGCTCGAACTGGATGAGCGCTCGTGTACGCTGAGCGCTCGGGTCCGCTGAGCGCTTGAAGCGAATGAGCGCTCGTTCTGTGGCTTGAGCACGCTCGAGCCATGAATGTACTGCTCGAGCGTGCTCGATCGCGTCTTTGCACATCCTTAGAAAATACAGGGTTTTGGAAAAAGATTTTTTTTTTAAATTATTAAGTCATTTATCCAATATTCACCGTTTTATGGCCACGTCCAATGTATTTTTCCCCCACCGATGACAAGTCTCCAAATTATTTTACTCTTGAGACGACACTTGATACATAAACTTGTGTCGGACAAAAAATACAACTTCTGAAAAAATTCAAAAATTTCAAAGTCCCAGAAAATTTAAACGGTTCGATCCATTTTCGGCAAATTTAATACGAAACATTGTACAGTATTAGTCCATTCCCGTGCCCAATTTAAGCTCGATACCTTCACGTTTACTCGAATTAGACCGTTTTTAGTAATTTTTCAAAAAAATCAAAATTCCATAAAATCTGACTGCTTCGATAGATTTCGGCCAAATTCAATACCAAAGTTGTTTGGTCATATTATTATATTTATGTGCAATTTCAGGACGATTGTTCAAAATTTGCGCAAGTTAGAGCTACCACGACCTTTTTTCAAAAATTTCAAAATCGCATAAAATCTCGAAACAGTCCTCAATCATCATGAAAATTGCACCTGGGGAAGAGACGTGACCACTTTACTAGTGTACCAAATTTCAACTGGCTGTCTCGAACCGTTTCCGAGATATAGTCGTTTTAAACGACGCAAGCTGTCACACACACACACACACACACACACACACACACACACACACACACACACACACACACACACACACACACACACACACACACACACACACACACACACACACACACACACACACACACACACACACACACACACACACACGCACGCACACACACGCACACGCACACACACACACGCACGCACACACGCACGCACGCGCGCACGCACGCACGCACGCACACACGCACACACACACACACACACGCGCGCGCGCGCGTCCGGACGCCAGCTAAAAATCACATTTCTCGACGTTTCAGAGTATTTTAAGTACTCTGACACTAAAATCTCGAAAATTTTTTTTTTCACGAAAACAAAGCTTTTTCCATGAGGAAGCAAAAACTGATCGATTGTGATTTTAATTCTATTCTTCTTGCTCGAAAATTGTAGGGTATTTTGAGTTTCATGTAGATTGAAAATAATGGGATGGTTCGATGGCTTTAACAATTTGTTGGGCCGAGGTAACGAAGCACAAAAGGGCATATAGCTTTCTTAATCGGACTTTTGTTTTTATTTTATTGGAGACTTTTCGTCAACCGATTTTCGAGTGAAAATTTTGACTGCTTATAACAAAAATAAAAAAGTTGACTCGCTGGTGAGTATTTATGTCGATATTGCTAAGCAGAAAAGTTGGAAAATTGACGAATCGTAAAAAAAAAAAAATACATTTATATATGCATATAGGGTAAAAGTGGCGAATACGGCCCACCCAATTAGCACGTAAATCGATGAAATACGGACCGGGTTATATTCACCACTCCTACCCTGAATATCAAGCAGTAAATATCGTTTATAATTTTGGAACATTTCGGGGGAGCGTTCATTTATTTTTAAAGATATGCCGTGCAATTTATCTTCCAATTACCCGATTCACCCTGTGACCCTATTCACCCGCCTCTGGCCAGTTATTAGTCTTAATTAAAATTATTTGAGTATCGGTTTAGCATATCAAATACCGAGGAAGCTAATAAATATATCCGACGTTGTCACTAATTAAGGGTAATTTTCATTGCCCGACGATAGCAGACCGGGCAGCTGTGGCTTGTTTATTAACCGCCGCCGTATGAGCCATCTTCAGGAAATATTTATCGGATTTAAATAAATTCGCTGAAACATATTTCATTAAATGGAATGTATGTACATTGGGCAGATGTTCGTCATTTAGGGTGCCGTATTAAAAATATAACTGAAATGAATCAAGTGAATATGGCTTACATAAATATCTTCAATTACTCTGCGAAACTTCCTTAATTTATTAGAAGCTCACAAAGCTGGGCGGTAAAAATTTAAGTTTTCATTGTTACGATAACTCTAGTCAAAGTCGCATTCATTCGCAAACTACAATTTCTTAATGTTACATTACACAAATTTCCTGTATTTTATTCATTAGTGCGTTTATAAATATCGACATCTTCCCTTCGATGGTAAGAAAATAGTAACTTACGATACAAGTGCGGTAAAGGCAACTTTATACTCACTCGACATTCCGCGTATAATGTTTGCTACACCGCTCTGGTATCGCATAATATTTTTTGGCAACGAATGCAGCAGAAATGCTCCTCCGTACCTGCTTATTGTGCCTACCGTGCGTGCGCCGTACTTTACGCACGCTTAAGCGTGCGTAAAGTAAGATCGGACCGATGCGCGTATGCGCCGAGTATTTACAGTACACTTGGCTCTAAATCGCCACGTTCGCCACTGCCGGCAGGCACGGAAAGTACCATTTTTCATTCACGTGTTACAAAAAGTAATGAATTTCGCCAGAAGACGATACAAATATGATGCAGATAATTTAATCACAACTTAAAAGTACAATAAGAAAAAAACTTCCAACGGCTCCGTGGCCAAAGTAAAAAAAAAAAAAAAAAAAAAAAAAAAAATGGAGACCCATAAATTCCGCAACATGAACCTGTGCCTCTCCCAAAGCCAATGGCATTCTCCACACGTGGCCGCAACCCTTGCTCCATCCGCGCAGCTCTAACATACCCGTTTCAGCAAACACGCTAAGCCCGTTCGGCTTTATTTTCAAGACCAAAAGGTACTCGCCTTAATTCAAGGTGCGGCAGGGGGTAAGGTGAGGTGAGGAGAGGGGGGGGGGGGGGGTGGCAGGGGGAATACAGGCTGCGATTGTGACACGTAACGAATGCATTCATTTCGCATGTACGTGACGTCTCACTCGAGCCACTTTGTGATTCCCGTGGTGGAGATTCGCCGGTGGTGGATGCACGCGGGACGTCGGTGTGTAGTTTTGTGCGCCGGTGGTTTCGCGGGGAAGAATGGAGCCGATGGGAGGGAAGGGAAGTGGCCTAATGGCCCCGAGGGACCCGTGGGTCCCCTTCGAAAAGTCTCCCTCGGTGTCGAGGCTCTGGGCCACGTCGTCGGAAGGGCCGGGCACCGCGCACCGCGCCGAGAATCAAAGGGGGGAATGACCGGCGAGTGGTGCCAACTTAATGAGGGACAACCCACTTTTAGCCGTTTGTTTTTCGAGTCGGCAAAAGAAAATACCTGCGGCGCGTCGGAACAGCGCGAGCAGAAGCTGGATCGAGAGCGGGACCAGCCCCGGAGGAGCCGCCAGTTTCGGAGTCCCCGAATCGCGCTTACCCTCGCACGCCGCACCGCCATTTATGGACTGTATCGGCCCCCTCCGCCGCCCGCCCTGTTCGCCCGAGCTTCCGCAATTTACGCGTGAAATTGTACGTGACTGGGCTACCGCTCAGCTCAAAAGCTTTAACAATTCTATACATCCATATACATACATATTTACGTATGTATAGATATAGCGCGTGGCCGCTGTCCTGTGGGGCATCTTTGGGGTCTTGTCTAATCGCTGCATTCCTTAATGGAGACGATCTATCGGTGACAGATGATTGGATAATTTTTGGTTGTGTAGACTTTTTTTAAATTTGTGATCCAGAAATCGATCTTCACGGCTCGGCAATTTTTCTACTCACCGACGATTGCGGAAAGACATTTTTCTGATCGTGTTTTGGTTGTTATGCCTATTTACCATCCCCATGGAAACTTTAAAAAATAAAATATATATTTTTGGCATCATTAAATATTGAATATTAAACATCTATTTTTTTATGTTTAATATTTTCTGATATTGATATGGGAATAAAACGTATTCCATTATTTATTAACGGACGTGCGTTTCGAAAAACAGTTTTTTAAATTTATTGCTGTTTCATAAGTCATCCCGGATAAACTTTATTTTTATTTGCCGTGTTTGACCTTTCATCTATTTATCAACCGGTGGGAAATTTCGTGAAGAAATTCGCAACGAAAAAAGTCTCGAATACTTATCATGACTATATAGAATTAGACTAAATGTTAGATATATATTTTTATGATATTCAATATTAGCACTTTTAAATCTACATTTCCGAAATCGGGTACTACGTACTGCGCAGGCAACGTTGTTTCACGAGCAGTTTTCACGCAACAAATAGTGCATCGATCTCCACGATAGCGCGCTCACTTAATACAGGGAACAGATATTCCCCATTTGTACTCACGGGGCAATTATATAAGGTTTTGTGATGTCGGCCAAGAGAAACATTTTAAAATGCGAGTAGTCGGTTGATGGCAGGGTTGGTTCCCATGTTGCTATCTCCCGAGCAGAAATTTAATCCGATCAGAATCCGGCCCATACTTGGCGCGCCAGAAAATCAACTCCGGCCCGGATATGGCATATCGATATGGCCATGATCCGTGGCGTAACGCGCATGCAAAGCCGGCCCTGATCCGGCATCAGGATCCGGTCCAAGTTCAGGCCCTGATATGGGCCTGACGTGGCCCGGATCACGCACCATTCCTCTTTTTGACAACAAAATTTACAAAAATATTACACTTACACTAAATTCAGCCGAGGGTTCAACGCTTTATTTCATTATATTTTATTATACCTTACTAAATCGCACATTTTTATATGGGAAACACATTAGTAATTTATTACCCAGTTTGGGGCTTGAACCCCGGTCATCTAAGTTTGTAGTCGGGAACCAACCAACTCGGCTATTCAGAGCTTCCGAATAATATTTTGGAACTTGTATATAACGTATGCTAGAAATGCTGAATATGTGGATCGTGATTTAATGACATAATATTCAATTGTTATATCTCTGTTTTTATGTTTGTGAGGTATTGTACTTATTCAATCAATTCAGTTCAATCAATTACTTGGCTATTTCTAACAGTCAATTGTTTTGTTAGAAATTTGTCATTAAAATATGTTGACAAGTTGGGCCAATGAAGGAAAATTTTTTGCCTTTTGACGTTATAAATGTTTATTGTCGGTAGGGTTACTATCTTCCTATAATTGGGCCCGGACCGTGAACAATAAATTAAATAAATAAGTAAATAATTTGTTGCTGATGTCGAGTGACAAGAAATTATATACTTTACGTTTCGGTGACTTTCGGAGTACTCTTTAAAATTAACTAGTTTCTATCAACCGTTGGACTAATAGATGCTGTCATTTTAACCAAATCTGGAATCAGAATAGATTATTTCCAGATTTGCACCGGTCATATTTCTGCTAATATTACGTTATAAATGATAAATATACACGGGAACGGCTTCTTAGGTATGTGTTAATTTATGTCTTATTCTTGTTGTTAGATTTGTGGGTTATCTTTCTTATAGATCGTGTGTAAGAAATTATTTTGTTAATATATTTTGCAGACTATTTTACATCACAGAGGTCATGCGACAGTGAGAATGATTTATGAGTTGAAGACACTAGACATTTTTATATGCATCGGACATTGGGAAGTGCTTAATAAACAATTACATAGCGGCATTTATAAAAATAGAAGCCTTATATACGAATAAGCGCCTGTTTGATGTCGCCAATGTTGCCTGGCCTGGTAGTCTGATTGCATTTATACTCGCTATACGGCTCTAGCCAGTCAAGGTAGCAAATAAAAATAATTTAAAAAATGTTGTATGATAATTATAAATGCCTGATTCTTTCCTGACTTGGCCCTGACCTGAAACAAAACAAGTTTTAGCGATCCGGCAAATGACATGAATTTCATATCAGGGCCGGATCCGGCGATGTCCAAGATAACACATCCGGTGTCCTTTACTGCAGCCGGTAATGGCCCAGTTCAGGGGTAAATCCGGCAAATCTGATGACGCTTGCCTTATTGGTACCAGAGCTGGTGCATATCAGGTAATAATCCGGCAAGCCTGAATAGACGGCCGGATTCATGCCTGATGTGGCCCTGATGAAACATATGGCAGCCGGAAAATGTTTCTGCTCAGGCTATTTTATGAATTATCTAGTAGTAGTAAAAGTATTTATTGACAATATTTAACAATCTTTGGTTGCTGATACATTTCTAAAATTAATTACATATAGTACTGCTATTGCTATTGCTATTGCCAATAGGCCATCGACCTAAGTCCTTCAGCCCTTGAGTCGCTTTTTTATTATTGGGTAGTCCATACGTTTTTATGAGGGTAACATTGCTTTGGATTCTATTTATTTATTATGGGGTTATATCTTCCCTTGCCATACTTTCGAGTTGTTGGTATATTGTGAG
Source organism: Ichneumon xanthorius (assembly GCA_917499995.1). NCBI lineage: Eukaryota > Metazoa > Arthropoda > Insecta > Hymenoptera > Ichneumonidae > Ichneumon > Ichneumon xanthorius. The sequence continues at coordinate 14,114,015 of OU824207.1, read as the reverse complement.
TGCTGGATATTTGTATCTGCGATTTGCATTTTCTGTAGGATGTATGCATAGCGGTTCAATGTTTGTAATTTGATCGGCGGCAAACCGTTTAGTAAGGATTTTTGTTCTTGTCATAATGGGCGTGATTTTCGTTTTTTCGTACAGTAGTGTGTTAGGGGGGTTATGTAGTGGGTTGTTCGGGTGTCTTAGTCGTGTCAGGTTTCGGATAGCGCTGGTTTCGGCTGTTCTTATTTTTTTGATAGCTGTTTCCTTGCAGTTCAGTAGTATAGGGTGTCCGTACTCTATTATTGGTCTGCATATACTTTTATAGATTTTGGTTAGGTGGAATTATCTAATTATCCATAATTATTATTTATCATTATTCATTTAATTTCATATATGCGTTGAAGCCAAAAGATACATGCGACTGCACGCTAGTTAGAAAAAAAAATTGAAATGTACTATTTTCTTTGCAAATGTAAAAGAAACAATCCGGTAATAAATTATCAATATCAAATATTTTCTAATATTAATAATTGAATAAAAGCTATCCAATTATTTATTAACGGACATGGTTTTCGAAAAAGACGACAGTTTCTTTAAATTATTGCCTTTTCATAAGTCGTTATAATTCGATTTTTGCCCCATCACAGTTAATCTTAAAAAATTGTATTTACCGTACTTAACCTTTCACCTATTTAAATAAATGCTGATATGCAACCAGTGGAAAATTTCGAGAAGAAATTCGCACAGGAAAAAAAGCTCCCGCGTCCTTATCATAGCTATATAGAACTGGGCACTTAATATCCGAGAATCTCAACGCAATGAATTTTTCACGAGACTTCGGGCCCGTGTCTATCGGCGTGCAGGTCGGGAAGACGCTTGTACTGTTGCTATACCTACGTATACTTTAGAAAATTGGGGTCGAAAGTTCGCGCCAACCGATCACGAAAGTTCGAACTTTATGAAACCCGCTGCCGAGGACCGTGGCTCAGGGAGGTTCTCCTACCATATATCAGTATATACATACCGTCGAATTACGTTAGTGTACTCTGGACATGCGCTTCTTTACGGCGAGTTAGCCACGTCAATGTCTCCTTTTATTGACCGAGGACGTTTCCTTTTGTCCTTTTTTAAATTAAGTTCGGCATGAGGACGAAAAATTACCGATAACGTTAATTTTCAATTTAAAAAATATATTATATTGTACTTATTTATTACACTGAAATTCCACTAAAGTTGTTGGCTCGGGGAGGATAATCTGAAAAAGAATTAAATCCGAAACCGTGAAATTTGTACCGAGACCGACGGAAATGTCACATTACTTTTATAATTTGATTTATTGATCGCGCGACTAAAACCCTCCATTGTGTCGAAGCATGTAATTACATTTGCAGTTTTTTTAGATCAATGGCCAGCTCATGCGTCGCAATTCATAAATGGAACATTGCAATGCTGTGGAGCGATTCAACCGAGGACAGCAGAATTTGAAAAATAAGAATTAAAACACTGAGGCTTATGAAAATGGAAATTGGAACATTTCACAACCGGTGTTGTTATTTTTAGCTGCACGCCTCAACAACTCATTTTCTAAAATAATAAAAAAATAAGTAATTTTTTCGTAAAAAAACTATAAAGCTACTTGTCTAGAATTTACATCAAGATCAATCCCCAATTTTAAATGACTTAGCTGCAAAAGGTTTTCCAGCTATAGACATTTTTAAAAAATGCACCTGACAGAGCGTGACCTGGATAGAGCGTGAACTGGAGGCTGTCATACTTTATTTTACTAATTAACTCAGCGAACCGCTGGCCACACATTATTTAAATATCCTCAGGGAATAATAATTTATTTTTCATTTCGTTTCCAAACTGCATTGAAAAGCGTAATAACCTCCGTAATTTTACTAGTTGCCCCAATTATCAGACCGAAGGTAAAAATTGATTGTAAATTTCCTTGTGTGCATGTATGACCCCTTACTTGACTGCACCCATTATTTTGATATTCTCGGGTAATAATCATTTTGTTTTTGTTTCACAAGCAAACTGAATTGAAAAGCATAATAACCCCCGTAATTTTGCTCGCTGGCCCAATTATCAGACCGAAGGTAAAAATCGATTGCGAATTTCCTTGTGTGCATGTATGCTCTCCGCACTTTACTACCCGGGTCCAAATTTACCTCAGTCACACATGAAAAATAAAAACATTCGTAACCAAACGGTATACTTTTTACGAGCAATACAATATTTTTCAATATCATAGATACATCCTAAAACATAATCTAAAACAACATAACAAATTATATTTTGTCGTAAAAAATTATAAAGATACTTGACTAGAATTTACATCAAGATCTCTTGTTTTGTCTGTCCTAATCTCCAAAACGTTTTCGATTTATAGAAACTAAAAAAATATATATATATTGTAACCGTTTTCTCCCAACACCCAAATAAACCCAATCGAGACGGCTACAAAACCCGTCTCACTCGGCCTTAAGGGCGCCAGCCGCGAGAGCGGAAGCCCTCGCGACAAAATTTTTATTTTAAGAGCCGAACGAGAGACGAGAGCGACCCGGTGTCGCTCAGCCTTGGGAATTGGTAGAGGGGGTGGTTCGGTCACCTCCGCGAGGAGGAAACAGAGATTGAGACGAAATTACGGGAACTCAAAGATATTTTATTTTTAACGAATATCGGGAGCGTGGTCGAGAAGCGACTAGCGTGCACGCTCGTTCCCTTGGTAACCCAAAAATCTTTACAATAAAACGATAACAATAATTCGTAACTTGACTCAGTAACACAAATTCGGTAATTGCTAATCGGCGGCAGACAATGTTCAGGATCTCGACGCTCGCGTACAAACGACTAACGTGGATCGCAGCCACGGTACCTCTCGCAACAGATATGTCTTTACTCAGCCCGATCGCAGCGGGAGTACGCGGAATCTCATAAAAGTCGGAAAAATAATTATGTAATAAGAAATTGGAAAAAGAAATACATCGGAAAAAGAAATATCGAATAAGAAATCGTAAAAGTTAAATTAGGAATTAATTGTCAGAAAAGTTAGATAAGCGGAAATTAAATTAAATGATGGGCTCGCACGAGGCGCAAGCTATTGGATGAAGCAAAAGATTAGACGAGAACCTTCCAGGCAATTTATCTAACGGAAACTATATGCAGTGGAAAACATGGATTTTACCGATTTGTCCCCGAGAACAAATTCCGCGTTTCGCGCGCGAAGGCGTGCCGTCCCCACGATAACGAGTCGAGTTTGCTCTATTCTAACTCTAGCCTCAAACCGAACACGTACGACGATCTCACCGGTTTCGTTGCAGTTGCGGGAGCTTCTCGAGTTGTCCTCGGCCAGAAGTCCCACTTCGCGTATGACAAGATGTCGGTATTCTCGCGAGACATTAAGCACGGATCAGCAGCGGTCACGACGTCCTTCCTTCTCGGGAGCCTACGATTGAGTCCCCGAGAGAAGTAACGTTCTCGCGATCGCGGGTCCTTTTTCCCCCACCCTATGCCTATCATCGTTTCGCCCTCTGCTCTATTTGTCCGTTTTCCCCGAATTATTGAGATCTCGCGCGGTTCTTTGAATTTCTTCGCGTTCGTGGTGACGTGAACGCGAAGGATCGAGTACGCTCGTGGTGGGAGGTGAATCCACGGGCGCCGTTGCGCGCAGACACGGGAACTTCGGTAAGACGAGCGAGGTGACGGCATAGCGACGAGCCGGACGCTTTAGATCTCGGTAGCTGGTGGCTCGTCGTGTCAAGGCGGTTTCGGAGGGTGGAGGGCCCGTTGTCGGTAACGTCGCGCGCTACCTCGGTAGCGGCGCGGCTGAGCGGCGGCCGACGTGTCGAGGTGCTGGCCTTGTGTGGCTGCGACGGAATCGGTAGCAAGGCTCCAGCCTGCTGACTGTGGATGGTTGTGGCAAGGCTCCAGCCCACTGTCTGTTGCTGGGAGGCGTCGAGATGTCCTCGCGGCGGTTACGACCGCCGTACGCTCGAGAGAATTTAGACCGGAAAAACAAAATAAGGCTCAAAATTAATCGCGGGAACGGTTCGCTCGCGATTGACCTTGTCTGTTTGCCTGGAAGGGACTCCTCCCGGGAGAAAGAATGCCGTGTGCCGTGCCGATACACGCGAGAGTCGGAGATTTGGCTCTCTTTGTGGCGGGAGCAGAAAAGCCCCGTCACAATATATATATATACACCACAGTGCGACTTTAAGTGGAAATAGTCATATTTTATTTTATACATTAACTCGGTGAACCATTTGCCACACATTATTTAAATACCCCCGATAATAATAATTTTTAAAATCTCCCAACCGTATTGACAACCATACTAAACTCGTGTAATTAAAAAATATTGATTGTGAATTTCCTCGTGTGCATGACTGTCCAGTCCCGAAAACACCTCAGTCACACATGAAAAGAAAAAAAAACATTCGTAACCAAAGGTAATACTTTTTACGAGCAATACAATATTTTTCACTATCATATATACGTACGCACGACATTTTCCACGCGCCCGTCAGGCTGGTCATGCTGGAACCGTTATCCCGTTTCCTAAACCGGATATAGCTGGACGGAGATCGAATAACGTCAGCAGTTATGTGTATCGCGAGTGGACCGGTAGGGACGAGTACGGTACGAGCGGTGTGAATGTTTATACAGCGAACCGTAAAACGGGGACCGGTGGATTGAAGCATCGAACGAGTGAAATGGGAAATTCCCTATCGTCCACACCCGACCGTGGATTATTATGATTCGTGCGATGTACTTCGTCTCCCCCTCGGCGACTCTTCGCTAGGGTGTGTTACGGTACGTCTCTGTATCCACGCGTTTCACCGTACGTTTGACATTTTCGCGTGAGTGGAAACACGAAATATCGCTTACGCGACGCGTATACGCACTCGCGAACGTGTCTCGGGTAAATATGTGAATATACACGAAATGATCGAGGCTTTACTGTTATAAACTGCTCCTGTATGGCCTCCACTTGCACGCGTCATATTCACCGTTTACATTCTACACGAGCCAATATTTGATAGGAAACCTCCGATGCGAATTCGCCGAAAGTGTGCGGATATGTTTATGTGAAAACAATTTTCGAAGCCGCTCGCATTTGAGCGATCGGTCGGTGACACTTTCATTCCTTGCTGGTAGTATTCTCTTTTTTATCCTTAATTGAAAAGAGGGGCAGGAGGGGGAGCGCGGTTTACGATTTTGACGCTGATGTACTTTAAGGTATGTTGTGACAATTGTATTGAAATATCTCAAGTAGAAATTTTTGAATTATACATGCGGGTCTAATCGGGGTTTTGTCGAGGACTTGCCAGGGCCCCTCAATTATTACCAAATTATCGATTTACGGTACAAAAATAGGCAAACGTTTAACATCAACGATTTGATGAAACGAGCTGTCTCAGTAGTTAGTACTATTAATATATTAACAGGAATTATTAATATATTAATATAAATATATTAATGTAACATACTTGACTTGAGTCCTTAATATTCTAAGCTCTTTAACCCTTGCGTCACGGTGGGACATCGAGTGTCCCACCGTGACACTCGCTCAGTTTTCAATTTTCAAAAACTAATTTCTTGACATGAAATACCGAGGTTTTGTTTTCATAGTGTCAAAATGTATGGCTCAAAGGGTTAAATGACCTACGCCCTTATTATTTTAAGTCCAAGTCATAAGTTAATAAAGAAGGGGTAGTTAAGCCCTTACGATGCTAAGTCCCTTTAGTCCATGAAATGGGGTTTAGAATTGCAACGGCATAAGTCTTTAAAAGGGACTTGGAACAATAAGTCCTTAAGTCCATAAAGCGACGGGGACTTCCTATCCAGTTCTTGATTGTTCTAAGTCTCTTGAATTCTTGCCCAGGCTTTGATTATTTTCAGTCTTTTGGAGACTCTTCATGCGAGCGCGCGTGCCGCCAGAAGCACTAGTATTAATTTAAATATATTAATAAGATTATATTACTATAAATATACTAACATTAATACACTGAAAAAATATAATTTATTCAAGTAAAACCGGTTTCAATTCTACTATAAAAAAGTTGTTTCAATTCTACTCTGAATTCGTACAATTTCATACCGGATTGAAATGATAAAATGTCACCTTGACAGTCTTGCTGTCGTTGTTTCAATATTATATGGAATTGTAAGCATTGAAAGTAGAATTGAAACAAACATTTTTTTCTTCGGCAGCCCGCAAGCGAATTTTTTTTCAGTGCAGTATTGTTTTGATACGAACCATTCGTCAATCAATATTATTAATTACCAGAAAGATCGCTGATAATCTGCTGGAAAAGTGGTGAATATGTGCTAAAACGGACCACCGCGCATGGTACGTGAAAGAAAAATCCTAAAAATATGTGATTACCTATTCCCCCACCCTAGTGAGATTTACCATCAATTGTGGCAGATGCAAGCCAAATCTTGTTGGTAGTCACGACTTTCACCGTATAAAAGCTTTTACGATGCATTGTCGAAAGAAACAGTGATACCATGATTTTCCATGGCGGTCACGAGTACTTTATGGAATTTCGAACAGCCCGCCTATTCCGTGGTACACGATACACCGGCGGTATCGGAAAATCGACACTGGAGGCATCGCGATGTACAACGTGTGCGGGGACTTAATGATCGCGCGCATCCTATGCAAACGATGTAACAATGCGTAATAGTACACTTTACGCAGAATATTCCGCCGCAGGGCAGATCGATGGTCCAGCACCAGAAGTGTTTACATCGGCGAAGCTTCCACCCGAAAAATCGGGCCTTCTGGTCTCAAGCCGTCGATATCCGTAATGAACTCTTTTATTCGAAAATCAATCACGGTCCGCGCGCTGATAGGACGGATATCCTGTAACGCAATATACCCCCGAAATTGAAGGCTTAATTAAGTAGGCATATATTAATTACAGTCCGTCACTCGCCGACCCGCAGACAACCTGCCATCCCGACGAGTCGCCGCCGCCGATTTCGCGGAGATTCGCGCATACATTAACGAAGCCCTGTCTTCGCACACGGGTACGCCATCGCTAGTGGGAATGCCAAACAGGACCGGTATTGGCTGAACTTTGGGCGAACACTGGCCGACGCTGCGCCGATACTGGTCCAGTGTCGCGCTCCCACCAGTTATGCGAGGGTAAGAGTCGCCGATATGAACCTAGCCATGCATCATTGATTTACCTGCGAATCGAACCGATCCATATTCACCCACTTTACCCTATATAGCCTAGGGTGAAAGTGGGGAATATGGCCCGGTCCATATATCATTGATTTACGTGTTAATCGAGGTGGGCCATATTCACCACTTTTACCCTATACATGCATGCTATATATCCAATATACGCAACCATCTCTCAGTTTCACCGGGTCGGCCAGCCTTTTGCTTCCTCATCGCCGAATTTTCGTCGGCGAGATGGGAGCTACCCAATGTCCGCGCCATAATACACTCTCTCGCGGAGGACGAGTATTGGGGGAAGATTAAATTTCGATAATGGAAACGAAGCCCCCCACCCCACCCCCGAGTACCACGGCTCTCTCGCTGCCGGCCCCGCTGTTCCTCATTACCGCCGTCAATTGATTAACGAAAATTGATTTTAACTTTACCCACCTCGGCACGTCTTCGTTACGTCCGGCGCGGCCGCGATAAGAAGAAAAGCGGAATTGTCTCGTTCCCGGAGCAGCGTCGATGGCCACTCGGGATGAGACGGTGCTTTCCTCTCGCGCACTCTTCCGCCCCTCGCAGAAGACCGTTCGATTATCTGTTCGTTACAGAATTTCAACAAAGTTCCGGATTGAAGGGCTCTTGAAGGATTGCAGCGATACTACGCGCCGGCGGAGCCGGCTTCTTCCGGGGTTTAACGATTTCGTCGATAAACTATTTTCCGCCGCTGGTATTGATCACCTTTAATGAATGCAAATATTGCAATCGTTACACGCCGAAGTGGCAATGGAATACTTTTAATCGCGGGGCGGCTTTGAAGTCCTCTTCGCACTTTAGGGACGGCTCGGTGCAGTCCTGACATTGAGGTAGTTCGAGGTACAGTCGAGGCAATCGAGTAGCGGGATTTTAAAAATTGTTTGCACACTTTCTAAAGGGTAAATGGTCGCGGAGTGAGGTGGATTTAAGAGTTCCTACTTTACGTAGAAAATAATGTAATAAATGTAACAATGAAAATACAGAAAAATAATTCAGTTTAGGTCAATAAATCTATAGGCATATTTTTTTACGCAATTTTTGTGAAGTCAGAGTTGGAATTTTGGGCCGATCTTGTCGAGTGACGTTTATTTCGATTGTTGAAATTGAAATATGTTTTACGGATTTACCGAGTAACTTGCTTCATTTGGATTCTCAATACATAAAGTTTAGGTAACGTCGTAGCCCTGAACACACGTAGAACAATCGTGAACAATCTCTGAACAATCGTAGAACACACTTTCCACCGATTTTTTTTATGTAATAGACTTTGTGACGATTTTGGAATATTCGGGGAATTTTTGAGAATGCGCGTGTACGCCCGTTTTACGTACAGTACACAACCGCGTTTCTCCGTTCCTCGGGAGCCAATCCAATTAGGCACGACCGCGTATTTCCGATACCCCACTACCTGCCCAAGTACCTGCCCACCGTCTCTTTCCATACGCAAAAATTGTCGGATTTACAGCAGCGACGATTTCATTCGCAGGTAGCAAAAGGGAAGGAGTCGTTTGTTTCCCCACCAAGCAGGTAACGGACTTTGAGAAGGGGCCGAATTGGACTTACGCGGTCGTCGTTTTCGGAAATACGCGGTCGTTCGGAATTATGCGGTTGGGAGAAACGCGGTCGTGTACTGTATGTGAGTTCCAGAATATTTTATATCTTACACAATAGATGCTGTTGAAATTTTGAGCCGTCATATTGGTTTTCGCGACAATCTGTAATATTTAATTTTTCTCATGTCTTGGACGATTTCAAGGGAATTTCAAGCGCACATCAAAGCGTTTCTGGCTAGCATTACAGTATTGGAAAATTCGATGCATAGCCGTAGCTTATTAATTATATAAAGTCAATTCAACGAATTCGCCTCGTTCTATCGGTAAAACCAGAAAGTCCTAAAAATGTTGAGTTCGATGAACTTTTTCCATCATTGCGATGCCAATTTAGGTTTCAAAAAATCGCGACCTCTAACCAGAAAAGCCGATATTTATATTACATATGTATATATAGGTTTATTTGAGAGTAATGTATTAATGTAAATATATATGATCACGGTCGCATGCTGTGTCATATTTGCAACACTCCACTGTTTGATTTAACTCCGCAATTCGTTACCGGAATCACGGCGAAGAGTTGCATTACGTTATTGATTATTGTACATTCCGAGTGATTATATAAATGCATATATTGACCGAGACAACTTTCGGTCGGCAATAATGCTTAACCAAACAATTTCTATCGATTAACGTGAAAATTAAGAAATTGAAAAATTTGACAAAATTGGATATTTCATATATTGGACATATTGAATTTTTAAAAATGTGAAACATTAGTGATCAAACGCGTGTAACAATTTCGTTTTTCGCGGTTTGTATAGTTCATACATTATTGACTTTGATACATAATCTCGGTTTATCAAAAATATTGGCCCCGAATTCATGTTTTTTCAGCATGTAGTTTCAGAAATGAGTAACACAAATGCGCAGAAACCGAGCAGTTTCAGTAAGTGTTTATGTAAATTTCGAAAGAGCACAGTACATTCGTCTGTGACGTATATTTGAGATTAATTTTTTCCGCGAGATGAGCCGGGCGTCTAAAATTTTCGATTTTCACAATCTGTATAATGCCTGTAAAAATTTAGTTTTTCGCGGTCTGTACAATCCATACATTATCGACTTTGATGCATCATCTCGGTTTATCATAATTGGCTGTGATCTTTTGCTTCCTCATGGAGGAAGCTTTGTTTTTGCTTCCTCATAGAGGAAGCTTTGTTTTCGTAAAAAAAAAAAATTGAGATTTTAATGTCAGAATACTTAAAATAGTCTAAAACGTCGAGAAATATGATTTTTAGCTGGTGTCCGGATGTATGTGCGTGCGTGCGTGCGTGCGTGCGTGCGTGCGTGCGTGCGTGCGTGCGTGCGTGCGTGCGTGCGTGCGTGCGTGCGTGCGTGCGTGCGTGCGTGCGTGCGTGCGTGTGTGTGTGTGTGTGTGTATATGTGACAGAGTTGCATCGTTTAAAATGATTATAACTCGGAAATTGCTTGAGACAGCGAGTTGAAATTTGGTACACTAGTAGAGCGATCACGTCGCTTCGTTCAGTGCTATTTTCGTGAACATTGAGGCCCAACTGGAGATGTTATGCGATTTTCAATTTTTTGGAAATTCTCTGTGGTAGCTCTAACTTGCGTAAATTTGGAGCAATCGTCCTAAAACTGCACATAAATATACTATTTTGATCAAAGACCTTTGGTATTGAATTTGGTCAAAATCCATCGAAGTGGTAAGATTATATGGGATTTTGAGTTTTTTGAGTTTTTTGAAAAATGACTAAAAATGGTCTAATTTGAGTAAACTTGGAGGTATCGATCTTAAATTTGAAACGGGAATGGACTAATACTGTACAATGTTTGGTATTAAATTTGGCGAAAATTAATCTAATCGTTTAAGTTTTATGAGATTTTGAAATTTTTTGTTTTTTTGGCAAAGTTGTATTTTTTGTCCGACACGAGTTTATGTATCAAGTGTTGCCCTAGGAGTAAAATAATTCGGAGACTCATCATCGGTGGTGGAAAAATACATTAGACGTGGCCAGAAAACGGTGAATATGTGATAATTGACTTAATAATTTGAAAAAAAATCTTTTTCCAAAACCCTGTATTGTCGATAATTGAAGTAGGTGCACGGATCTAACAAAGCGAAGACATTGGTGTATTTTTTCGCGCTGAACCAGAATCGGCCAGACGTTTTACATAAAGGCAAACACGACGTTGACGTTAAAACAAGTTGAAAATTAAAATTTTCATATGGCTTCCTCATATAAGTTGCAAATTGAAATTGTTATGTGGCTTTCTCATAAAAGCTACAAATTGAAATTTTCATATGGCCTTCTCATAATGTTCCTTTATTTGCGAAGCTTCCTCTATGAGGAACCCAACAATACAGAAAATGCTTCCTCATAGAAGAAGCTTCGCAAATAAAAAAACATTATGAGAAGGCCATATGAAAATTTCAATTTGCAGCTTTTATGAGAAAGCCACATGACAATTTCAATTTGCAACTTATATGAGGAAGCCATATGAAAATTTCAATTTTCAACTTTTATGAGGAAGCCATATGAAAATTTCAATTTTTTTTATTACCATACAGAGTCGCGAATGAGTAACGCAGATGCGTAGACGCGACGACACGTCGACCATACGGCGATAACCGAGTAGTTTCACTAAGTGTTTGTGTACATTCCCGAAGAGCACAATACATCCCGTAGTATATGTACATTTGTCATTTGTCGTTAATTTTTTTTTTTTTATTTAGTTTTTCGCAATCTTTATAATGCATGTAAAATTTTTTTTTTCGCAATCTGTATAATGCTTGTAAAAATTTAGTTTTTCGCGGTCTGTATAATCCATACATTATTGACTTTGATAAACCATCTCGGTTTATCAAAACAATTGGCTGAAATCTTTTGCTTCCTCATAGAGGAAGCTTTGTTTTTTATTACCATACAGAGTCGCGAATGAGTAACGCAGATGCGTAGACGCGACGACACGTCGACCATACGGCAAAAACCGAGTAGTTTCACTAAGTGTTTGTGTACATTCCCAAAGAGCACAGTACATTCCCAAGTATACGTATCTATAGAAGCTCTCCACACGGCGAAGCGGAAAACAGGCTGACGTCGCGATATCATTCCTCGGGCTAGACATGCCCCGCGCCTCGCGGGCACATAGACGTGCGGCTCCGTGATCTCAGTGAGACACAGCCTCGTCGTTCGAAGTGAGGCATTCCGAGTTCAGGCAAGTAGAAAGAGATGAGCAAGAACGGGGGTCGAGGGGGACAGAGAGGGGGGAAGGGGGGGGGGAGGGGGGAAAGGACCCGCGCTAACAAGACGATCTTAAAGCAGAAAAGCGTTTCCCCAATCATCAGTTAACATCTTTGTCTCGTACTTCTCAGACTGGCTTGTGAATATATTCATGAGATGAAGCGAGAGAGGGCAAGCCGGTCGACGAAGAGGCGACGGACGGGAATCTGAGAGGAGCGACGTCGGCTATCGACCGCTGGGAGCCGCGGTCCATCAGTTCCGTTTGTCGCTAACAAACGACGAAAGGAGAGATTTTTAATTGGACCATTATCGTTATGATTAGTGAACGCTAATCAATCGACCATCGCGGCGCCAACCCGCTCGTGTCGTCTTAAGGACGTTTGTACACGAACCGATGTGGGGTTACCTGATGTAGAATTGCTTCCGGGAGTTTACGGCATTGCGCGGCCAGCGGGCTCGCTCGTTGCAGCTCGTTGAAAGGGACGCGACGACGGAACGAGCCTGGGATTTCAATAACGACGGAAACGATTTATTTTTGTCGAATATTATTTTTGTCGTACGGTGCACGAAAGGTTTGGATTTTTGAGAAACTGTTTTTTTCTACGAAGGTTCATGACTGTCTTTTTGTTCGTTTTACAAAAAATATTTGTGAAAATTACAACTTTATGTTTTTATAAAATTAACCACTTTTTGTTGTTGTAAAATCAACAACTTTTTGTTATTGTAAAATTAACAAATTTTTGTTGTTGTAAAATGATCAAATCTTTGTTTTTGTAAAGTTAACAGCTTTTTGTTGTTGTACAATTAACAACTTCGCGTTGTAAAATTGACAAGTAAATAATTGTGGACCTTTGCACAACATGTGGACATCCTGTGTAACAATAATACGTTGATTGCAAAAAATCTTTCTTATTTACGGACCTATTTAATGTCCAGTCGTTGGACTTAGATTGCATCCAATAATATATCGTAGTGGAGGCAAACAAATTTTTCATTCATAACGGCAACATATATATTTAGTATCTTTCTAATATATATTTTATTTCCGTATAGGTACTGCTTTCCAGTTTTACCCAAAAAGTAAATAAAAAAAATACAATGTTTAATCGGAATAGTTTCATTTTGAACTTTAGATAGTACATACGTAGTACTCCACTTATAAGTTGCTTTATTTCTTCATGCTTAATCTATATAATAGATTAAGCATGAAGAAATAAAGCAAACTATTTTCGCTGGTCGTTTTCAGTTTTATGGCACTTCACGTTAAATCTCTCTATTATTTTTCCACAATAAAATTCGTTGCATATCGTTAATCATCTGCTTCGACAATATATCGAAATCGCTGTAAAAACTTTCAATTCATCACAGATTATTCAAAATTTTACATAGGTTCAATTTTATCGAAGTAATTTAAAAAATATATGTGTATTTGACGCAATGTTAATTTGTATTTTTGGCCAAAAAAGAGAGGGTGTCGATTTACAGCCGCCACTGTCGCTCCCGCTGCGAGGAGCCCAGCCGAGTAGAATGCAGTTTCTGCACGCGTTAAAAGCGAAGCTTCGCTTCGCTTGCACTAGTGCCCATTTTTTTTTTTTTCTCCAAATTTTTTCTCGTCCTCTTGTTCGCGCGTCACCCATAAGTCGATCTTTATTTCGTATCACGCGCGAGCACACCTTTAAGCACCTGAAAGGTGGACGCGCCGGCGCGTGTATGCGGCAGAGCAGCATTCTGGACATCGCGGTCCATCGGACTCTGCAGGACAGTGGGTCGCTCGCTCGAACCGAAACCGGGCGTTGTCTCGAACTATAATCCACCCCGCTCGTACCTATACCTTCTACACACAATCTACCGTAGTTCGGTATCCCGACAGATTATTCGAGATAATATCGTACACCTTGTAAAAGCTGCCTTATCCTTCGATCTTCCTGTATCAATCTTATACGCATCCTATGGTAGCGTGTTTATAGTAGTCACAGTTACAGCGACTGTGAAACTTACATCAAAATTGATCTCTTCCACATACCGAGATATTAACTATTCTTCGAAGTTGTTACGATACACTTACCTTCTTTTTACGTGGAAAAACTGCATAAGTAATCGATCGTAAAAGTAACGTAACATAATTGAGCTATGTGAAACTGGGAATCGACTTTTAAAAAATCAAGTTTTTTTTCTGGCGGTTCTTAACAATTTTCGCACGTAGTACTTTGTAGTTTACAGTCTGTATAGAAAGTCACCCTCATATTTCAAATTCGGTAGATGCGTTTTTTTTAAGTCCTGTAACTTTTTTTTGCACCACTGCAAATAAAAAAGTGGTCACTACAAACAACTACATACGAAAGTATTTAAGAATATCTGACAAAAAAATTTGAGTTCTTAAAGACAGATGCCAGGTTCACATAGCTCCACAATTGCCAAAACATGTATCTGGAAATTGTGATCTGTTGTTACCAAAAATTTTTCTGAGTGAATCTTCGGTCATAGTTTTGGCTTCCTCGTAAAGGTGATTTTGTTAAAATAATAAATTCTGCCTTCCTCGATTGATCAACCAAAATGCATTCCAGCGTTCGTAAATGTTAAAAATAAACTATTTCATAAAATTATGTTCACGCGCATGCGTACATGAGGCATCAACCTTATCAGAAATAGATTTCATCGGTGGATGAAGAGTGGCGAAACGATAAACATGTCTTGGTTAATAAAACATTATAACGTCCCACTTTTCTTAAACCAAGAAGACACAAGACAAAATTGGTACCAACTTTTTTTTGTCCACAAACGTCCACAATGTCTTTTCTCGTCGATTGTACAAAAAAAAATCGTTCATTTATCAAAAATCTTTATTAATTTTATAAATATTTTTTTTTGGTCAAATTAACAAGAAAATAATCGTGGACCTTCGCGGAGAAAAAAAGTTTGTTAAAATTACAAATATTTGTAAATTACCGTACGATCCACAATTCAGTAATTGTGGATCGTACGACACTTTAGCGTTCTTTAGGAACCGCATCTTTTCACAATATTTGGCCCACTTTCCTTTTTCCACAGACCCTCGAACGGGGATAGGACAATTGGGACGAAATGATGAAATTTGCGTGACACGATGTAGCGCGCCAGCACACTCTCTGCATCGAGGTTACGTGATGACCGCTCCTCGTCACACTGTAGTATCACCTCGTATAAATGCATCGCGATCGAGCCATTTCTATGCTAATAGAGATCCTGATAATTCGGGGATGGGTTAAAAGCGAACCGCGTAAACGTTCCGCTCCCGCGCCCAAAACTCCTGACCCGACACGATACCAGCTGGAAGCAAAGAAGCCAGAGAGGACAATTTTATTTTTATGCGGAAAAGTGACATGGAATGGTTTCCTGACATGGAAATCAATTCATTTTACTAATATTAGTTTCAGGTAACGTCACCATTTTTTTTGTATCGTTCCGTTTTATTTAATCGAATCTAGGTGAAAAATACAACTCGGTAGAGACGGACTGAATACGAAAGGTCATTTCCTTTTATGCATCCATAAAAATCCGATCCGTTACGTAAGCTATATTCATTCAAGATATTGCACTACATTCGACGAATCTAGGTTAAAAACATAACTCAGCAGAGGCGGACTAAATACGAAAGGTCATATATTTTTATGCAACCAAAAAAAAATCCGATACGTTACGCAAGTAATATTCATTCAAGATATTGCACTGCATCCGACGTTTTCACGTGTACAGGTCGCTCGAGGTAAAATTGCTGGCGGGTCTACCGGCTCGGGAGCTTTCGTGATGTTTGAAAAGTGTCAAGAAACGAATGTAAAACTCGTTGAAAAGCCGGATAGCGATAACAACCGAAACACGGTGAGAGCATACCAGAGGGGGAAGCTCGCGTGGGTGGCCGCTACAACCCGTCCGACACAGAACTCGTACAGAGCGATTTCAATGCCTTCCGGGCAGAGCGCAGGGTTCCGGAAAAGCAACGTAAATGATTTCTCTCTAGGTTTACAGCTTGATTATCTCGTACCCACTGCTTTCGGCTATCAAAATACCGGGATAATGTTTTCCACTGTTACTCCAGACACCTGACGATTCGTCCTTTTGGCTTCGGTGAAAGTAGCGGTGCAAATAAAGCGCAGTCTTAATGCACGCACGAAAATACTTAAAAGAAGTTTCCAAGTAAAAAGAATTTGGATTTAAAAATCGGGTCCTTTTCCGGATGTTGAAAACGCAACGTAAATGATTTCTCTCTAGGTTTATAGCTGGATTACCTCGTACCCACTGCATTCGGCTATCAAAATACTGGGATAATGTTTTTCACTGTTATTCCAGCCACTTGACGATTCATAGCAGTGCAAATGAAGCGCAGTCGTAATGCACCCACGAAAATACTTAAAAACAGTTCCTAAGTAAAAAGAATTTTCAGTTACAAATCGAGTCCCTTTCCGTATGTTGAAAAAGCAATATTAATGATTTCTCTCTCGGTTTACAGCTTGATTATCTCGTACCCACTGCTTTCGGCTATCAAAATACCGGGATAATGTTTTCCACTGTTATTCCAGACACTTGACGATTCGTCCTTTTGCCCTTGGTGAAAGTAGCGATGCATATGTAGCGCAGTTGTAATTTACCCACGAGACTACTTAAGAGAAGTTAGCAAGTAAAACAAATTTGGATCTTAAAATCGGGGCCTTATTGGGCATTTTCCGGACCTCAACAAGGCCTGAAGTAAGCCACTAACATTTCTACCAGAGAGAGGTGGTCACACTGAGAAAAGAGTTTATTTAATATTGACAAATCTTTTATTGAATATGGCGAAATAAATAATTATTTACTGTTGACAAATTCTCGTTGGGTCAATTGAATTATGTTTGACCACACGAAAATTTGTTAACAATAAATGAATATTATTTCGCCATATCCAACATAAGATTTAGTAGTCTCAGTGTGACCTGCCGCCTCGTCAATCCTGGTGGAAATTTAAGAGGCTTAGTCGATAAACTATTTCGTCGATAAACTATTTTCGTTGCTGTTATTGATCACCATTAATGAATGCAAATGCCACAAAGGGTACATGTTCAAGTAGCAATTGAAGCTTTATATTCGCAGAGCCGCTTTAAAATCGTCTTCGGACTTTAGCAATAGCTCGGTGCAGTTCTAACATTAAGTCCAGGAAATTGAGAGCTTATTTAATGTTAACAAATTTTAGTTGAAGGAAATAATTTTTTTGCTTAATGACCAAATCGTCGGTACCATTTTTTTTTATCAATTAGATTTTATTTGCTTAAACTAAAATTTGTTAACAATAGATGAAGACATATCACTACATCCAACAAAACTTTTGTCAACATTAAATGAACCCCATTCTCAGTGCGCGCACCCGAGTTTTAGGTCGCGAAGAACGCTTCGTATCATCCCGTCAATCCTCAACAACGGCCGTCCATCTCCGCACGCATTCCAGCGCCATCGCACCTGTACAAATATTTGCGTATTCTTCGAAGTCCAGCAGTTTTATTTTTATCACGTACGACCGATGCGTCGGCTATCGGACCAATGAAAGAAGCCAGGTTTACCGATGGTCTCTACCTTTGACACAAAAAAGTGCTCCGTGACTTTCATCCTTCGTCAGTAAAACAGTCGCTTCCGGTTTCGCAAAACGCATACTCCGGATTTTGTCAACATTAAATTAACTCGTTTCTCATTCACCCAAATTTTAGATCGCAAAGAACGAGGCTTATCCCGCGGTCAAATCTCACCGACGACCGTTCATCTCCATAAATTCCAGCATTCCGACAATTCCATACATTCCAGTGCCATTCCACCTGTACAAATATTTGCGTAGTCTTCGACGTCCAGCGGCTTTATTTTTATCACATACGACCGATTCCACGACTCTCGGACCGTTGGACGGAGCCGGCTTATCGATGGTCTATACATTCAGTCAATACCTATAGCCAACCTAGCGGAGGCAAATAAGTGCAATTGCTTTCCGCCAAGCTTTGTTGTCTCCTTTCCATAAGTATAACTGCGTCGCATGGAATCTGCGGTGCCAGCAACTTCTCAACAAATTGCCGGCAATATTGCAAACAATATTTGCGCAGCACGAGATTCCAGCATACCGATGGCAAAAATCCAACAACGGTTAGATTTAAAGCTGATTTCTTATCTTAACCAGAGAATTATTTATAAGGCTCCACACACGATGGTTCTTATGCGGTTGGGCGAATCAAGACGTTTCACACTATTAAATGTAGCGATCTTTTTGAGAAGGTGGAAATATGCACAGCTCGTGTGCAGTCGTTTAATTAAATAAGACTATGTGGGCCAAACACGAAAAGGGTATTTCGTTTGTGCTATGTTTATTGCACAGCTAATACGTATTTGTAGCTTTGAGTAATCAATGACGATTGGCTGAAATTGATCTTCTATAACCATAACATTGATTCGAGGTTCTGCATTTTTCATTTGGTAAAAAAATGGTGTATCGACATATCTTTCTAAAATATGACACATAAATGGATTGGCAGTGAACGAGACTTGGTATTGAATTTTGTGAGAATCGATCGAGGCATTTAAAATTGATACGAAATCAAATTTTTTAAAAATCGATACGAAATGGAATTTTTTTAAAATTTCACCTAAAATAATCATTGCTCAAGCAAATAAATCTTGAGCTACCTTGTATAGAAATATAGTACTTGAGTGAGTGCAAAAACATTGGAATTGAATTTTGTTAATGTCCACGTAAGAACCCACAATGGAAGCAGATTATCGATTTTTTTTTTCTAGCTCCAATCAACTTTCCAATAAATGCGCTTAATTCCGAGACAATATAAATAATTAAAGATTCCTGGGCCATCATTGAAAAGATTCAGAAAGCAATTTACGAAAGCACACACTTGCACACGATTATGACGTCGGTTGTAGAGACACGTAAAGAACCAGCAATACTTGTTGACAAATTATTGGAGTATTAAATTCCAAAAAAGGTGTTCCACGAGTCATGCAAAAAGTGATTTTGAGCGGTGCCCTATCGTTTATTCTCGATTATTTTCATACCATGCGAGCCTGAAGAATTAAACTTTTGGAACTGTAAACGATGTTTACGGCCCACGTCGTTATCTACGACCATTAATTGTCTAATATGCACTGTTAAGTCTCACGAGCGTCTGAAGAGTTGATATCTTGTTTAACTTTTGTGTAAATAGAGGGAATGTTTGCGGACATATTCTGCCCATTTGTTGGGGCATTGTCGGCAAAATGCTATCGGTGTCTGATAAAAAAAGTGCTCCGAGTCTTCCATCCGCCGTCGGCAAAGCAGTCACTTCCGGTTTCGCAAAATGCATACTCCGAGGGTTATCGATGCGATGTATTGGGTTCAATGCTGCGGGGACAAGTTTCTTCCATCCGCATTTTCCCCGTCCTATCATTAGCCGAGGAACTCCCTGTAATCGAGGCTCGAGACACTGCGGGTCTCCGTCGTCATTCCGCCGTCGTTGATGTGTCAATAATATATGACGAGGAGTCAGAACACGGCGCAAGTACGTGGTGCATCTATATTTACTGCACGGTTCAAGGCAAGGTGCACGATGCCTCGTGTTGGCGAGCCGTCGGGAACTTTTCGGTATCAACTTCGTCGGGCGTCTGAGTGGCGGAGGTTTCCTCAGCGTCGACGATGACGGTGGCAATGAGCCGCCGGAAAGACGATAGGGCGAACGAACCGAACGAACACTGGGAGGAATGCCTTTAGTCGCTTCCGGAGAAACTGCGCGGTCCAAGGGACGAGGGAAAAACCAGCCGAACCGAGCGGGCCAAGAGACGGGGAAGAAGTGCGACGAGTTGGCACGGTTTATTAACCATCCTCGGGAACTATGAGACACACGCCCCGGCGAAACGCGAAGAAGATGGATGAGACACGCCAGTTCAACGTATCCACGAAACGTCTCGAAGATTAATATTCACCGAGCGAAGTACACACTTCGCGGACTCGCGCAGCTCGCGCGTAACAGTCCGACTCGCTGGTGATGACTCTTGTACGTGTACCTGCACCCCGAGCTATATAAGTTTATTTGGAATGCCGATAACGGGTTTGCGCGGCTGAGAGAATGAACCATTATGTGGAGGGCCGGGCAGATGCACGGCGCATGATGCATGATGGGGAATTGTGCTCGGGTGCTATCGGGCCAATAATGATAATGGCATCATTGGGTCGGTTTTTCGCCACCTTTGGACGGAATTGTCCTACGTGGAAGATAACTGGGATTCTTCCATTTGCATTAAGGATATCCTTACCAAAAGTCGTTTCTGTTCGATCCTGATCAAACTCATGTGGTCTACGGAAAAAAACACGCTTTATTTGGTGGCATTTTTTACATTTTTTGACGGTCTAGTTTTTTTTGCGACGTAATTTCAAAGTTACGTATTTTAAGATGGGAAGAATCGGATCTGACCTCAACGAGGATAGAATGTAGCGTTTTTCTCCGCCGATTTCTGTTCAATTGAAATAAAAAAGTAACCGACTGGAGGGCATACTTTATCACAGATAGTGTCCAAATTTGAAAAAGATTTACGGTCTCGTTGTCAACTGCCGTTAAAAAAAACGAAGCGCTTGTCTGTTTCTAGCACACTTGCTTTGTATCACCTTTCTCTCTCGTACAGTCACTGCCGCGTTTCTGGTAGGGATCCTTAAGGTAGCTCCAGCGAGTGGTGTTCATTTCGCCTAAATTCGAGAAATTCGGGCAAGAATTGCAAACACTTCCCGATGTTATAAAAATCTGAAAAAATTCATACTTATTATAGGCACTGAAAAGACTAATTTTGGATAATAATAATTTCAAAATGTTATTAACAAATTGTTGAAAAAAAAATTGTTCATCAAAATATGCGGTACCTCAACTTTTTTTTTTTATGAAAATGATTCGTTCATTTTTCGGAATACGTATGAATTTTTTCAGATTTTTATCTTTATTTTGATTTTTGCACATTTTTCCATGTAAAAAACAAGAAAAATCAAAATAAAGATAAAAATCTGAAAAAATTCATACGTGTTCCGAAAAATGAACGAATCATTTTCATAAAAAAAAAAGTTGAGGTACCGCATATTTTGATCAACAATTTTTTTTCAACAATTTGTTAATAACATTTCGAAATTGTTATTATGCAAAATTAGTATTTTCAGTGCCTATAATAAGTATGAATTTTTTCAGATTTTTATAACATCGGGAGGTGTTTGCAATTCTTGCCCGAATTTCTCGAATTTAGACGAAATGAACACCACTCGCTGGAGCTACCTTAAGGGGATGGTGGATCTGTTTTTGACGCCTTACTTACCATTTTCAGCTGCGTAACTAGCGATTTTATATGCTTCAATTTATATGCAGGACTATAAAGGGGAATTAAGAAAATCTATAACAAGGATTATAGCAAGGAATTAAGAAAATCTATAATAAGGACTATAACAAGGAATTGAGAAAATCTATAACAAGGATTATAGCAAGGAATTAAGAAAATCTATAATAAGGACTATAACAAGGAATTAAGAAAATCGAATAGAACAGTTTGCGAAATAGCATCGTGTCCTCCACTGCATTCATGCGGTTTTCATGGACTCTAATCTTGTCACAAGTGAACAGTAAACGTCAACATAGAATATTTCTTTTGTGTAATAGACAGTGACAATTTTGGGATATTCGGGGCATTTCAGAGAATCGTTGTGCACTCTCGTTTTACGTATGCGAGTTCCAGAATATTTGATATTCTAGAAAATAGATGCTGTTGAAATTTTAAGTGGCCATATTGGTTTTCGCGACTGTCTGTAATATTCCATTTTCTCCATGTGTTGGAGGATTTCTATCGAAACTCGAGTACACGCCGAAGCGTTTATGACTAGTATTACGGTCCTGGAAAATTGGAAGCAGATTAATTATGTAAAGTCTATTTTACGAAATCATCCCGTTCTGTCGGTAAAACAGGAAGGTCCAGCAGCTCCTTAAGTAGTCTGGGGTAAAAGTGGTCTCGCACGAAAAAATATATATACGAAAAAATATTTTGCGTGTAAATTTTATATATCGACGATCTGTTCTCCGTGCTAGGCTTTGATACGTCCGGACTCTCAGTCTTGAGAGGGCATGTGGTCGTTCTACTCGCACCTTTATTTCTATTTTTATTCTATTGTAATTCTGTGTATTTCTATTTCATGCATTCGATTTTCTATTTCTATGTACACAAGTTACTCACTGTCGCATACACGACACGTGAGAATATCAAACTATTGGATATTTCAATATGTATAAATATTTGCGTAATTGGAATTATTGTAAATAATGTTCGACCTGTGTAATAAATAAATAAATAAATAAATATCTATATGAATTATACAAAAATGTCATTACAATTATATATTAATATGTGAGAAATATATTTTCGTATATATTTTTTTTCATCGGCGAGAATATGGCCCGGTCCATTCAGCACAGATGTACGTGTTGAATTGCGCGCTTTTGCCTGCATGCCGACTGCAGATACTATCGTTAGCCTGGAGAATAGTCTGCCACGTATTTATCATCGCCCTGCTGAATTATTCGGTTCCCCGTCTGGATTTCCACGGGGATGTTTGATACACGGAGAGAATTTAATTCGCAACATCAATGACGCAGCGAATGACATACGAAACGGGAATTGTGCGAAATTTCGTTATGTACATTTGAAATTATCGCGTAAAAATTTTATGACTTTTAACGTACGTATGATAGCCATATCGGGATAATTTATACTCGTTAGTTATTTTTCCGATGAAATTCTCCGCCCAGAAGCGACGTGAAGGATCGATGGAACACGGCCGAGAATCAATACTTCGTTTACTACGGCGATCCCCCTTTCCGCCGCACATAAACGTATTACATATCAATTTGAGCGGTTGGAAGTCTTCGTCCCCTCGTTCAGCCCAGACAGCGACCAGTCCTCGCACTCGAGCACTTTATGTTGTTCGAAAGCATCGACGTCGTGGCAGCTCGTACTATAGAATACCCTCGACTAGGCTTTCGCGGGACAGGACTCGACATCCGAGCGCATGCTCGACTATCAGAAAACTTGTTCCTCGATATTGAATTAAGTTTCCCGTATACCTCGAATTTCATTTTCCATACGAAATTGCGCTATGTCATGTTTCTATTGGATTGATGCGGATATTGCATGGAGTATCCCCGAGGCAGTGATCACATCATTGTACTCTGCACATAGGTATACGCAGGTATATAACAGACAGATTTTTTAAACTATTTGTTGCAACAATCGAGCCAAGTTATGACACTGCTATTTATTAAAGATATTATATTCGGCAAAATGACTTTTTAATTTCATCAATATCATAACAATCATTAATTTAATAATTCATCAATTAATTTATTAATAATTTTATTATTTGTTTGTTTTTCCGGTACATTGTTTAACATCATTTTGTTATAATCAATCACTAAATATAATTTCACAGGTCAAGGTGCAAATGTAATGGTCCAATGTCGTTAATAAAAATGAACTACAATTCTATATATAAATTAAACAAAAGTAGAATGCAATGTATGTAATCATATCATCACATCATCGCGAAAATCACATCATTGTATGCTGTACACAGCTACTCGCGAGGCTGTAACAGATAGATATTTTACAATTTATTACAACGCTCGAGCGAAGTTATGAGACTGCTATTTATTAAAGTGGGCGAATATTATATTTATTAAAATGACTTTTTAATGTCATCAATATTATAACAATTGTTAATTTCGTAATTCATCAGCTCATTATTTTATTAAGAAATTTATTATTTATTGGTTTCTCGGCAACATTATTTAACACAATTTTGTTATAATCAATCTCTAAATATAATTCCACAGGTCCAGCTGCAAATCTAACCCTCTGTTGTCTATAATACTAATTAAATACAATTCTATATATAACCTAAACAGAAACAGAATTCAATGTACGTAATAAAACCATGGTTGCTCTTTGTATATTTATAACTCGAAGGAGCTCGTTCACTGTATAAGATTGGTAACGCTGGGTATATTTCTAAATATATCTTCGCAATATCATATTGTATCGCGTGGTAATGTGTTATCCTATGTGCAGCCTTCTGGAATAAGAGGCTCGAGCATGAGTAAAAAATTTCGAAAATCATGTAAACGGCTTTAATCAATTACCGCGACATTTTCATTTTTTTAACCGTATTTTGTACTTGCGCGTTTGGGATTTGCGTCTTAAGTTAAATATCCGATGTAGTCATGGATCGGCAGTCGGGTGCGCGGATCGGTGTGTTTGTTCACGATTCTGGGATTCCGTCTCTGGCGATTGTTCGCCCGTCGGTCAGAGCTGGAACGTTAATAAACAGTGGATGCGCACTGTGTACATCACTCACGCGTTATCTGTACGAAAAGTGGCGGCATCGGAAGGCGATCACCGCTGACCGTCCGTAGGCCAACATCGACCCGGGATGAAGAATCAACATGCCGAAGCATCCGGTCGTATCTACTGACTGGGAAGCGCTTACCGGGTCGACCAGTTTTGGAGATAAGTGAAACCGCATGGCCCTGTACGGGACTGCATTGTGGAACGATACGATATTTATCTTATCTCACGTTCGTCTCGACCCCCGGCAATCCTCGCCCTTTTTGCCCCCAACCACAACTTGGGGAAAGGAGAAAAGCCATCAATAAATATATCTTTTTCTCTTGCCCATTCCGGTATTAAAAATATATTAAATATGTATGGGCTGAAGAACCAAGGTCGGTGGTTCGTTAGCAATCGCTGTTACCACATCTACATGTAATCACCGAGCATCCGTTACGTAACTGAAAGATCTACCGATCACCAATGCAACATGTTGTTAATAAGTACGCATTACTTAATGTAGACGGTTTTTGTTTGCTTAATATTAATATTATATTATGTTAAATTATAATTATGTTAATATTATGTTAATATTATGTTAATATTATGTTAATATTATGTTAATATTATGTTAATATTATGTTAATATTATGTTAATATTATGTTAATATTATGTTAATATTATGTTAATATTATGTTAATATTATATTGTATAATTAAACGATCAGATGACCTTATCTGTAAGTGAAGTTCGATCGTGATTATATGAAAGCTGTGTTGAGCGATTACTTCATTATTTTAGAGTCGCTAAGGAAATTGCAGGGAGGAAATTTTGCAGGAGGTAGTAATCGACGAGGCTTTCACTTACAGATAAGTTCGCGTGATCGTTTAAGTATATTACAAGCCACGTTTTCGAGATTACTGGTAGATGTTTAGAGAATTGAAATTTCCTTTATTCTTTTTTTTACAACATCTAGGTGCTGCGTTCTCGACGTGGTTTTCCCTTTAAAAATTGTTGGACGAAGTTACTCTCTGTTGTTGGGCGGTTATTAAGAGGGGTTGGAAGACACTGGGTCGCAAAATTTTGATTCTGAGGCCGATGAGGAGTGCTCAGAGTTATGAGGAAAATAGTATTTTTCGTCAGTTGCTGAAGTGGCCCTGATCCTGATTTTGGGCTCTCGAGTTGTACGATTTGGTCCCTGCAGTTAATTTCCGAAGGCTGCCAAAACGGTACCGAACATATTTTGGGTTATTATAAATTTTGCATCTATTTGGGTTATTATAAATTTTACATCTCGCTGGGTGAGAGCTTCCCTTGGCAAGTTCGCAATCTCCGCACTGAGAAAAAGTTACATAGTGAAAGCAACAATAATGATTTTTTACCATAAATAATAGTTAAGGGCAAGTCTACATTTTATAGTTAGAACAGGGACAAACAATCATGGTTGGTACCGTTGTTACAGTTTAATCAATTGAATATATACTATCTATATAGACGTTTCCCCGGGAACTATTCGTTATAGTAGGAAATACTATTCTTTTTCTCAGTGCAGGTTTACCTTAGGAGCTTCCAAGATGCATGAGGTCGAGGCGAGTGGGTATTTACCGAATGTCTTGTCGATAATCTAGCTCAGTTTCTGGCTGATTATTTACCGACGGATCGTCGCCGAGTACCTCGAGTATTGCCTCGTTGAGGTCGTGGGCGACGTCAACGCCGTATTGTGTGTCGCAGCGTCTGGCGCGGATGCGTTGAGTGCGGAAGTGTCGAGAGGGTAAGATATAGGAAAGACATTTCTGGACCGCGAATCTTTCCAAGAGGATATCCTCTGCCAGGGATCGGAGAAAAATAGCATGGGTTTTGTCAACGAATCGAATAGGCACTATGTACCTGACTCCTAATGTTAAAACCCATGCAAAACAATTTTTTTTTGCGTTTTCATTGTTTTTTTTTTCTCAATATTACCAATTTCCATTTTCCCTCATTTTCAAATGTCCAACGAGATAGACTTTTCGAACGGAATAGAATGGTACTCTTTTTTCCCTAACAGTCAGTAAAAATGTCATTTCAAATGTCAAAATCGAGACTTGAAAAAAAACTACAATTTTTTTTCGCCAAAAATGTGATTTTTGCCAATTTTCGTTACGTCTTGAGCTTGAAGTATAATTTTCACCCCTCAAACTTTAATAAAATCAAATTTGCCGCATACCATTCTCTTCCTTATCAAAAACCGAAGAGGTTCACGTGCGGCAAACCCCATTTCACTGCTCACAGGACCCTTTTACGCAGAAGAAACGCCTGGTGTGAAAATCCCACTCACAAGTTAGAAGGTAAAAAAAAGATACATTACTTCAAGGCTTAAATATAATTTTTTGTCCACGAGTCCATGTATCGTATAACAAATATGTCACGAAAGAGAAAGATTTAATTATGGTATTACGGAAGTGCTGGAAGATCGATGTGCGCGCGAGCAGTCTCAGGGACGCGACAGTCGCGGAGTGCGCTGGGAATTCGTGCGGGCTACCGGAAGTCCGGAGAGAGCCTGAGCGTTCCGTTAACTCGGGTGTGCACTCAGCGAACTTTACGAGGGGGCAAACCCGCCCAGTTGCAGGAGCGGCATCGGTGCTATCTGCGAAGGCAGCGTCACTGGTGCGCCGTTGAATACGCGAGCTTTACACGCCGTGCCCGTTTCCTCGCATACACGATCGTCGTTCGCGCCGGCAGGAGGAATTATTTTCCGTGCTCGCACTCGCGCCCTCGACGAACCGGGCCATCCTCGCGTCGCGGCTCGGTCGCCCGTGGCGCAGCGTCGGAGGACGGCTATGCGGCCACGGTGCGGCTATGGTGATCTCTGGATTTTAGGGTGGCGCCGAGGGCATATCAGAAAAATTATACCGGCGCGAAGAGACGCGGGTAAACCGTCGGGTTAAATATTAAAAGCCCGGTGGTGAATAAGGGCGGTAGTGCTCGTATCTTAGTGCTCGGGTTGCCACCGAGGGCGAACCAGGCACCCCATGCATATTCATGGGTACATGTGCCACTATACCGTACCGTGGCTTTCAGTCTGCGCGTCGTTCACGAACGCTCCGGGCCTGCGGTAGGCACTACTTGCCGGCACCGGCACATTGCCCGTGCAAAAGGTTCGCACGGCAGGGATGCTGCTTCTCCGCGATGCGCGACTCGCCCGGATGGGAGAGAGCCGGGACTCGCACATCCAAAATCGGTCGACCGCGGTATAATTGTAGTGCATCCCGAGGGCTGCGCGGAAAATCGGAAATCATTCGACGCGGCTGAATGCCTGTTGCGAGCGGTTGGCTGGAAAGTGGCAGAAACAGTTTTAGTTGGATTAGGGACAAATTCTTGGTTTATTTACGGGGTATTATAAAGTTGAAAATATTAACTGAAATGACACTTTAAATTAAAGATTTATTTTTTCATTTCAATGCTTGTTGCGCGCCGTTTGTCGGGAAGCGGCGGAAGGGGTTTTTTTTAGCTTCATATGGATTGACGGAAAATTCATTTTTATTTTCGGAGGCGATGATACAAATCTGAAGATTTTTAATGAGCATCCTTTTTATAAATAAGAAATCACAATTTTAGTGAATAACTACGTCGAATAACATCGCTTTCACATTACCATGCGTTTTCCTAAAAGCGTTTACAGCGCAGTTTACGGCGCAACTTTTTTATGGCCGGGCGTTAAAAATTTGAAAATATTGAAGCTGACTCTCCTTCGCTACTTTCTTTTAAAGGAGATACTTTCTTTTTATCACACTTGAAATGAAAAACTTCATTTTTCATTCAAATGCTTGTTGCGCGTAATTTTTTTGGAAGTCTTTAGCTTCGTATCGACTGAAGGAAAATTAATTTTTTATTTCGACCGAATGATAAAAATTCGAAGATGTTGAATCCAGCATCCTTTTTTTAATAAGAAACTCACAATGAAAATGAATGACTTCGTCGAATGACATCGCTGTCACATTATCGTACATCTTTCTAAAAGCGTTTGTAGCGCAGTCTACCGCGCAATTTTTTGTTTAATTAATTTTTTCTGGCCGGGAGTTAAAAATTGGAAAGCATTGAAGTTAGCGAGCTTCTTTTAAATGAGAAATCACACATTAAATGAAAGACTTAATTTTTCATTCAAATGCTTGTTGCGCGTCATTTTTTAGGAAGAGGCAGAAGAGGTCTTTAGCTTCATATCGACGGAAGGAAAATAAATTTTTGATTTTTGACCGGATTATAAAAATTGGAGGATATTGAACCCTTTTTCAAAATAAGCATTCTTTTTAAAAATAAGAAACTCATAATTTAAATGAATGACTTCTTCGAGTGACATCGCTTTCACATTATCGTACGTCTTCCTAAAAGCCTTTACGGCGCAGTTTACAGCGCAGAATTCTTTACAGCGTATTTTTATAGCCGTTCGAAAAATGGCTCTCGATAGAGGCGCGAAGTAGCGATACGAAGTTCATGCTACTGTAGTGTACTATACATACGGAATATGTATATGAGACATTTCCATTGATCAACAGATTCCCGGTGGACCTTGCACGGACCGACGGTGTCGTATCCCTTCGCCGAACCCCTCGGGCCAAAAGAAAGACGCGGTTCTGAATTTTTCTAGCAAGATGCGAAAGATCCGCGCTCCCGGGAAAAACGCATTGGGAACTCGCTTCCGAGCCCGTCACTTCGCTCGGTTCGATCAATCGAAATTTTCATACGTCTTTCGCGTAACATAAAAGTCGAAGCAGCATGGCCGACGACAGATAAGGGAAAGCGCATTGGGCATCGAAAAATGTGAACGTTTCGGGCGAAATTTTTCTGCGAACCGAAGATAAGGATTATAGAATATATTTGTCGAGTATGGTGTGAAAGAGTTCCGTAAATTGTCGGAGGATATGTTAACTTTCCACTGTGATTACTGAGAATAATAATATGCAGGACCAATTTGAAATTGTTGTATGTTATTATAGAAGAATTTCGATTTGGCCCTACATATTAGTGGTAGTAGAAGATGCGCTTTATTAGCCTCAGTATTACAAGATCTGGTGGTAGTGAATCAATTCATATGTATAGAATTGATGCACACAAAGCTTCCTCATTAAGGAAGCTTTGTGATCGTGAAAAAAAATGTTCGAGATTTTAATTAACACGTGTTCAGAATGTTCCAGAACATGGAAAAATCACATTTAGAAAAAATGTCTGGATGTATGCGTGTGTGTGTGTGTGTGTGTGTGTGTACAGTACACGACCGCGTTTCTCCCAACCGCATAATTCCGAACGACCGCGTATTTCCGAAAATGACGACCGCGTAAGTCCAATTCGGCCCCTTCTCAAGGTCCGTTACCTGCTTGGTGGGGAAACTAACGACTCCTTCCCTTTTGCTACCTGCGAATGAAATCGTCACTGCTGTAATTCCGACAATTTTTGCGTATGGAAAGGGACGGTGGGCAGGTACTTGGGCAGGTAGTGGGGTATCGGAAATACGCGGTCGTGCCTAATTGGATTGGCTCCCGAGGAATGGAGAAACACGGTCGTGTACTGTATGTGTGAATCGGACGTGAAAATTTTAAACGGCTATAACTCGAGAACGCCTCGACCGATCAAGCTGAAATTTCACACACAGCATGTATGGTTAATAGTCAATGTTTCTGCAAAATTTCATCCAAAAATGTTCAGTTATTTTTTTTCTTCCCCGAGCCTTTTGGGCTATTGACCAAAGGCCTTCAGCCTGTACCTTCGAATTTGACCAAGCAGTAGCTCATTCCTATAAAATAAAACCTTGTTTATGGAAAGACGATACAATCGATTAATATATTAGCTAATTACTATATTATTATTATTACAGTAATAACTGAAGCTAGCGGGTTCGTAGCTCTGTTTCGTTTTCTTCTAAAACGGTTTTATTTAAAAAAATAGTGTGCGTTGTAAATTTCCATTTGGGGATGTTGGTTGTTGGGAGTTTTTTAAATAGCGGGTTGATGGATTGGAGATGTTGCTGCGTAAAGTCCACACGGAGACTTTGTAATCGATCTGTGATCGGTGCGGTGAGTGGTGGCGGTTTTTACGTTATTGAGAGCGTGATTTTTGTAATTTAGGTATAGTGGTTCGTTGCATGCTTTACAGCGATGAATTTGTTTTCGAACGTTAGCTTGCGGAATTGCGAAGCTCTTGCCGTGGTTTTCGGTTTCGTTATTTTAGTGTGTCGGTTAAAGTTTAGCTTATTATCTATAGTAATTCCGAGATAATTAGCGGTTGTACATGGTTTGATTTGTTCGTTACGCATGACGATGAAGGGTGAACTGGCGGGAACTTCATGATTAAATATAATTAGTTTAGATTTGTTAGGATCAGGTTTCCGACATATTATTTTTCCGTCGAACTGAGTTGGACAGAAAATTATGTGTGAATAATATGTATAGTGTCTATAATAGTAATTATAGACACTATATTATTATAGTCTCCATAATGGTATACTTGGACGTACGACGAATAATAACATGTAAGACCAATTTAAAATTGTCCTATAATAATACAGTTCTTATAATAGTATAGTTGGACGTACGGCAAGTAATGATTCGCTGTGCGTCCAACACCGCACACTTGCGTCGCATTATTACGAAAAAAAATCTGCGTATAATTATTAGGACCAAGCGTTTGCTAGCGGTATTCATACGTATATGCTGTGACACCGCGCGTTTGACCCTCGCGAGAGGGGCCTCCACTTAGATAATCCGAGCGAGAATGAACCGTGGAAGCGAAATAGCTGAAGAGAGATGGAACTTGCGACCGAACAATTGGTTCTACATCGTGCGGAAAAGTGGATTAAAGTCTGGGTCGTCAAAGGATTCGCGCTCGCGTAAAGTCCCTATTCTATCGTTCATCGCGTCAACTGGGACGACTGTGATATCGCGTGTTTTCTTGGTTACGATTAGAGTGAGTCGTGAATTCTCGTTCCATATGTACCATACGAACATGCGAGAAGGCTCATTGCCGGGATTTTTGTCCTCACCGAAATATCAGAGTGCGCAATAAGTCCGGTGAAAACGACGTTTCTTACCTCAAGCATTTGGGTTAGGAAGTTTCCGATACCTTTGCGTTTTGGGCTCGCCGAATCGCGTGAAATTTGGGTTATGGCTGTAATGCGATGTATCAAATAAAATGCACTGCTGAGAAACGAATATGGTTGAAAAAAACCATTTTCGTTTTTTAGGCCAAAGGGCACAAGTCGTAAGGGGTGATAAGTTTGTTTCACGCCAGACTTTGACTAGTCAATAATTTTATTTGAAAATCGTTCTCAGACATTGTACTTGTCATTTGTATAAGTCCCTTGTACACATTTTGCGACGTTACATCGGGGCCTGGCAAGGCCTTGTCGAGCCTCATCTAAACCTGATCTAACGCTGAATAATGGATAATGGATTCATGGATTAGTGGATTAATGGCATATACGGATAGAGTCAATTAATGGATGAAATTAATAGACCGCTCCGATAGAAACTGTATAGTGTTACATCCGGCCCCGACGAGTCCTTTTCAGGGCCTGGTTAGGTCCCGCCTAAACCCTCAAAATTTTCTACCGCTGTCTCGTTTGTCGGTCATTCAAGACTAAGCGTCACCGTTGCATCTGATTTTATTCCATAACTCCGATACTTCGATAAGCCAGAGTACAATACACCCCTAAACTATATACGACAGTAAGCCACTGGGCGTTATAGAACAGCTCGTATGTTCGTCCGCTACAGCTTCAACCTTTTCGGTTCATCACGCGAATAATTTACCGCCAGCTGCAGTGCATCACTACATAATCCCAACACTCGATTTTCAGCGATGCCATACCAGCCGGTCTCCGACATCGCGCCATGTATTGTCGCTCGGGTTGCACGATGTGGGTGACTGCCTGGGGTACAGAGAGATGCAAAGCCGCCCGCAAGCCAGTGGAGTGTAGCACACCCTTTCAGGGCCACTAATACCCATGCTCATGTGCTCCAGCTCACCTCACTGTGCGCTGGACCACGTCTCTTGTGACACCTCCGCACTGTAATGCACATGCATAGGCACATCCGTGCGTACCGGCGGCACTTCTGTGTTGGGGGGATGAATCGTCAGACGTGTACGCTCGGGACACCCCAACCTACCGAGCTGCACGCGTATCTGTAGTTATATCGAGTACGTATAGTCGTCGCTCGTGCGTTTGTATGCATTGATGTACATGTGACTTCGCGAGATCGTGCTCGGGGCTGAGGGAGGTTCCGCGTGACGAGTCGTCCAGTCCGCTGGCTCGTGTTGCTCGAACGCGAGTGGGACAATGTTTTCATTAACCGAGTACACGGGACAACGTCACAATGCCGGTCCTTCTACGCCCGCTCCCACATTCGAATTTACGCGGCGTAAGCCAAATTCGTGGCTGGCTGGCTGTCTGACTGGCTCGCTAGCTCGTTCGGGCTACGGATATATGCACGTATGTGCGTTAGCGAGAAAATTCTTTTAAACACATTTCAGTTCTCGTGGTTTTTTGCAAAACAAAAAGGCCCTTTCGTAACGCTAATTACTCAACAGCTCGGAATATATTGAAAAAAAAATGTTTGCAGGGTACATAGAAATTATTACTTAACAGAAACATTATGGAAATTAAATCGGTATATATGGGTTTACGTAAATCTTTGCGCGAGGATCGTAGCGGTGATTATATTGTAATGTAAATTTGTGGTTAACGCTTCGATGGATGTAATACTAAAATATGGTAGACGGTCGCGTGTTATGAACGTTCGCGGAGCGTACGAGAGAGGACAGCACTCGAGAGTTCTTGTGAGAAAAAAAATTGAATATTATGAACGCTTCCATGAGTTAGCGGGAGCGCCACACAGGACCGGTACCGGGACGGCGGCGGGCCAGCATCGGTCCTCTGTACACGGAGGTGTGCGCGCGCACGGTGCATGCATAACGATCACGAATGCGCCACTTTTTTTTAACTAACACAGAGGTACAAAAACCTATTTAAAAAATTTACGCTCCAACGACTTATTTATCTGCAACGTTGAG
Organism: Ichneumon xanthorius; assembly: GCA_917499995.1. Lineage (NCBI taxonomy): Eukaryota > Metazoa > Arthropoda > Insecta > Hymenoptera > Ichneumonidae > Ichneumon > Ichneumon xanthorius. Next base: position 14,080,574 of record OU824207.1, on the reverse strand, counting down.
TGAAAATTCTTTTGAATACAGTTCGGTTCTTGTGATTTTTGTGACACAAAAAGACCCTTCCATAACTAATTACTTAACGAGTGAATTTAACAAAAGAGTAGGGTACATCAAAATGATTACGTAGCAAAAACATTATGAAAATTAAGCCGCTATATATGGAGTTACGTAAATCCTTGAGCGGTGATCGTAGCGACGGTTATAATTTTTTAATAACGAAGAAAAATGTTTATTTGCTTCGTAACCTAATGGGGCGTTTATTAACATCTAACATATTTATTTGTTTGATAATATTATTCTTATTATTCAATAATGTTTATTCGGATCTAATAGACAGATATTTATTTCAAATAATTTTTTATATTTACTTGCCGCTTGCGACCTTTGATCGTATGGGAATAATGATATATGAATGACGCAGAAATGAATTGTTTGATGAAATAAGTCATTTTTGGGCTGAAGGACTTCGGTCGATGACCCGTTGACAATACGAGGATGCAATTAGATTAGAGATTAGAAATATATTAATGTATAAATGTAAAAAAAAAAAAAAAAATTGTACCAATCATCAACGCATCGTCCTTATTGTTAATAAATACACACTTACTACTTCATTACTAAGTCATTTTTACTATCCGCGAGGCATCAACAAGCAATGTTTTATCATTAAATAAGAACAGATCCATTATCGACGCTCGATTTAAATAAAACACATCGCACATTAGTTATACTCATAACCGATCTCGAAGTAGGTTCTTCGAGCAATCATTCCGCAAGGACAATTCGATCGAGGTACACAGTTTGAAGTAAACAAAGTTTCATAAAAACGAATCGATCAGCTGCTTTTTATTGCAATACAGCCGTTCTCCGTAAGGAATAAATATAGTCTTGTGCTTTCAACGAGACGTTTCCAGACGACTGACGCCTTGACGACTCTGTAATGCGCGCTACCGGATAATATCTGCGTTGTCTTGACATCGAATATACGATTTCTTTGGCGCGAATAAATATCTATTGAGAATCATATTTTCATATATTCGATTTCTTTCTATCGAATAAACGTTTATTTTAGGGTCCAATTTTAAGACGTCAGTTTTAATTTAAGATCGCTCTTGAGATCGAACTTATGATCGAAGTTTGGCCGCACTTCATTGCGTGCTTAACATTCTGAACTCAAATTCGATTAGAGTAAAAGTGGTGAATATGGCCCACCTCGATTAACACGTAAATCAATGATATATGGACCGGGCCATATTCCCCACTTTTACCCTATAGTTCGAGTTCGATCTTAAGTTTAAACTCAAGTTGAAAAGCAACATCCAATTCAAGCACAACATCAAGTTCGAACTTAAGATAGATCAAGCACGCAATGAAATTCGGACCAAACTTCGATCTTAAGTTCGATCTGAAGAGCGATCTAAAGTTAAAATTCGACCAAATCAATAAATAGTCACTTTGAATAATTTTTTTTACATGGAGTAAAGAATAGCCGTCAATCGAATCCGATAAGGATTTTATTAAGGCAAGTAAACATATCTTTTGTCTCAATAAACGTCATTCTAAGATCGAAATTTATTTGATTCTAATAAATCTTTTTTCCGGGTGCAGACAGAACCAGTACTGGGACAGCGTCGGCCAGTGCCCGCCCAATGTCGGCCGGTATCCTGTGTACAATTCCCACCAGGGTGCGAAATATCACAAACGGTACCGAGCAACAAGGTATGCGCGCGCACGATTCTTACCCATACATAACAATCGACTCGTGCACCACATTATTGAACTAACATAGAGGTACAAAAACAGATAAAAAAAAGAAGTAACGTTCCAACGACTTATTTATCTGCTACATTGAGTGAAAATTCTTTCGGTAATGGTCCGCTGCATCATCACGAAAACATTTCGCATTGGCCCGAGGGCGTTGTTGTACGTGTACGTCGGGTGTGGGAGAATGAGGAATAAGGGTGGTTGTAGCACAACGGCGGCGGCGGCGGCACCAGCGGCAGGAGGTGGTTAGGGCACCAAATGGTTTCATTAAAATAATCCTGGTTCGGGTGGTGCCAGCTCGCGCCCGATCGAAATTCCGTGTACGGAATAACGAGTATTCGAGAAGGTATGCGTGCGTGCGTGAGCGCGAGGCCTGCCTCTCGACGGAGTACATACTCGGCTACCGCATCTCCTCGAGATATATATATATATATATACATACATACATATATACATACATACGTATGTATATATATATATATATACATACATATATGAAACACACAGAGGCTATATCTATGTTTATCTTCGTGTGAGTTTGTTAGCGCATTTATTCTTTCGGTGTGCGCGTGTGCGTGAGCGCTCGTACGTGCCATCGCGTGGATTCGCGCCGACTCCGCGAATAGTAGGTTCGGTATTCGCGCCGCGCGCGTTTCCATGCGCGTGTGTGTGGACGCGTTTCATCGTGAGCGTGTGATAAGTGCATTGTTGTTTCGCGCTTGAGGGCCGGCTTGGTTCGTCTCATGGGTTGCGGTGAAATGCGTGTATTTGAACAATTAGGTTTACCCCGCCGACCCCTCGCCCGACTACGGTCACTTGACGATAATACGTACAGGTATGCGGGTACATACATCCGCCCCCTACATCGCATGTCCACTTTCGATATATACTCTGTACACCGCGCTCCGATGTACGCGACCTCGTCCCTCTTGTACTACCGTGTTTTTTTTTTTTTTTTCAGTTAGCGAATTGCGAAAAGCACCATCGAACGATTTTTCCCACCGGAATACGCTGGCCTGTTTATCTCGGCGAGTCGGGATAGCCTGAACCTGTCTAGTAAACAATGAATACTGCACGAGTGATAAAGATACCGCGCTCGCACTATATTGTATTATGTGTGCCCTCGGCGTGTAAACACGGTGTTCTCGGGTTAGCTTCGCGTGAAAAGGATTGTTGCCCGAGGATCACATCGGGGTTCGCACTGTAGATCCTCGTTTATGGATCATTATCGATCGCCGCTCATTGATCTTGGTGGTCTCGGGTCGGGTTAGCGTGTCACGGAGCGACTTTGTTGAGCAGCGTCTTTTTCGATAGCTGAGTTCGCATCGATCGTGGTGTCACGTGATCGGTTGCTTCACTTCAGCATCTCGGTCAACGAGGATTTTTTTTCTTCCTTTTTACATGCAATGTAAAAAAATATTCTTATGAAAATTAATTTACTGGTACAGGAAGTTTTTGTGCACAAACTGGTGTGTTAAATTTCGTGTATTAAGAACTTTAAAAATACTTTACTTTTAATAGTAGTTGTAGTAAATGTGCTTTATTAGACTCGGTAATACATTGTTCGGTCGTATTGCGTGTATACATGTGATTCATTTTTTCCCCCTCAGGCTAATGGGCCATTGACCGAGGTCCTTCAGCCCTATTATTACTTTTAACAATTTACTTTAGTTTTACTAGAAAATTCCTTTAGATCGGATAGTTTACTTCAATTTTACTAGTCCATTCATTTTTCATCAATATCGTACATTAAATTTAATGTACCAGTTTTTGCATGAAAACTCCCATTTTGGTGCATCAAATTTACAATTTTTTTTTTTCATGTTGTCTCCGTTTCGGATGACGTTCTATCAAAAGTAATTCTTAGTCAGTTTATCGTCTCATACATTCATTGGTGATTGGGATGAAAAAATTCTATGCGTAGAATTTACTTGTTAGAATTTACTTACTACACTTAGAAAAACTTACATAGTAAATAGTTCCCAACGGGGACGTCTACATTTTACAGTTACGACAATGCCCAAAAATTATAGTTGTAACTATAATTATAGTTTAATCAATTGAGTATATACTATCACTAACTATCTATATAGACGTCCCCCCTGGGAACTATTCGTTACACTAGGAAATACCATCCGTTTTCTCAGTGTACTTTGTGTTGCTAAATTTCTTTGCATATCCCTGAGACGGCATGGTTACGGAAAGATCCTCAGTATTTGCGTTACACTGACCGGAACTATCACCCTGAAGATATTCACCCTGAAGAATTTAGTATCTGCACGATACTAAATATCATCAAGTTAGAATGGCTGGGTTTGACATTGCACGAAGTTCACTCTTGAAAGTTCTTTTGGAGCACTAAATTCTACAAGTGAGCAATTTGATTTTCTTCCTAAACGAGTGCATTGACAGAGACTTGCCAGAGATTAAATTTGATTTCATGCAGATATCTTCAGAGTTATGCGTATCTCTGATCATACAGTGCGCATGCGTATGTATGATTCAGAGATCCGATCTATAATTTATTTAACAGCACAAGTTAACAGTTTTCACTGTATAGGCATACACTACATCCGCCATTCTCCCGACCCCTGATCGGATTCGGCTTACTAAAGGGAAATTCAGAATAGCGAAAGGGCTCAGTCCAGTTGAATTACGAAAGGACGGGAAAGGCTGATCATATCGCGAATGAGGTAAACGGAGCTAAATGATTTCAATGAATAAAAATCGATATTCCATAGGAATTTCCTGAATTTAAAAATTCAAATCAGATTGAATGATTGTTATGACGGATAACCCGAGGAATCTAATTAATATAGAGAAAACCTGTGCAGCCGAGCGAACTGGGAATGCCGCGCATTGCTACAGTACGGTATAGCGATTCGATATTACCGGCCGGGTGCGCATGCATAGTTAACATTCAATGTTCGACGTCAGAGCTGCGAAGGGTGTGCGGCAGGGTTGGCCCAGCTGTATTAAAATGCAAAGTCTGTCCCAGGGCAGGGTTGCCGTGGGGTGCGCAATTGTTCGCTCGGATACCGGAGGCTTTCCCGGTTCTCCTCGCGTAATACACTCAGCTTCGGGTCTCCAGATCGATCCGTGTTCGCTCTATCGTCCTATTGTCTTGTCTCGATAATTTGTACGATACTTGCGAAGGTGATAGCGTATCTCTGGCAGACATTTTTTCGCGTCAGCTCGTGGCCTGATGACTGAGATCCTGAGAAGGCCTCGTTGGGGCCTTTTTAGGGCCTGATGTGACGCGCCAGAATGTCTACCAAGTATTGTCGTCCAATGAGTACGGTGCTGTTCATGAATGCTTGGACGATCTGCATAGGGCCGCTATAGGAAAACCGCCCAGGCATTCATGAACAGCAGTGTACAACAATTCATTAATCGAACGGGTTTCAGGACCGGAATTAATATGGCAAAAAGGCCCTAAATGAGCTATCCTGGAATCTTTTTTCCGATATTCCTGCAGGCTTCTCGTGCAGCTGCAACACCATGACAACAATGCTAGAAGCTGGTACTGTTTGCGGAATTATTTTAAAAAACATCTCGGGATGGCTGGTTTACGGTCAATGATCCATTTTTTTCGCAACAAATAGATCATTAGCCCTAAACCCACCAGACTGGAATCTTTCTTTATGACATGCTAGGAGTTGGTACTGTTTGCGAAATTATTTTTAAATTGATGTCAGGATGGTTTAGGGCCAATGATCCATTTGTTTTGCCACAAATGGATCATTAGCCCTAAACCCGCCAACTTGGAATATTTTTATTCGATACGCCTGCAGACTTCTCGTGCCTCTGGCACATCATGACAACAATGCTAGGAGTTGGTACTGTATGCGAAATTAATTTTAAAAAGATCTCAGAATGGCTGGTTTGAGACCAATGATCCATTTGTTTTGCCACAAATGGATCATTAGCCCTAAACCCGCCATTTTGGAATCTTTTTATTCGATATGCCTGCAGACTTCTCGTGCCTCAGCAACATCATGACAACAATGTTAGGAGTTGATACTGTTTGCAAAATTATTTTTAAAAAGATCTCAGAATGGCCGGTTTAGGGCCAATGATCCATTTGTTTTGCCACAAATGGATCATTAGCCCTAAACCCGCCATCTTGGAATCTTTTTATTCGATATGCCTGCAGACTTCTCGTGCCTCAGCAACATCATGACAACAATGCTAGGAGTTGATACCGCTTGGGATATTATTTTTAAAAAGATCTCAGGATGGCGGGTTTGGAGCCAATGATCCTTTTGCTTGGCAACAAATGGATCATTAGCCCTAAACTTGCCATCCTGGAATCTTTTTTTACGATATGCCTGCAGACTTCTCGTGCACCTGCAACATCATTACAACAATGCTAGGAGCTGGTACTATTTGCGGAGTTACAAGATTAAAAGGCTGGCAAGAATGGACATATAATTATTGCCATTTAAGCCGCATGGGAAGGGCACTGCGATTCTCGAGAATTAAAAAAGCCCTCGCACGTAGCTCCATTGCCTTGTACTAGTCGTGTTGAAAAAGGGTCAATAATATAAAAAAGGCAGAGAAGAGAGAATGAAAAAAATGAAAGCAAGAAATGGACCTTCGTGTTGGCCGACGATTAGGTATGCATATTCCACGCAGTAGTGCTTAATCATTTCAACGTTATTATATACTAAAGGGATCGCTTCGTATTACACTCGCGCGCATAAATAGAGTCACGCCATGTACGTGCGGGAGCGAGTGAGTGCAAGGAGTACAGGTTAGTCCGGGGCCCGATCTACAACACTCTTGAATGTACAGTATACTGGTACTGTTCTAATGTGCATGCACTGTAGCTACGACGAAACAGTCGCTCCAGCGTGCAGAGTTCATTTTGAAATGCGGAAGGCGACCGTTAACCCTCGCCGCGATCTACACGACATTGGCTCAGTAGTACGTACACCTACTACTCGCTACTCGGGTGCATAACTCACTCGGAATTTCAGTAGAGGCTTTAATTTTTTTCTTTCTTCTCTGCATCCACCGTTGATGGTAATCGTGATATCAGGTGGTGCAGTGCGATTCGGCAGTCTCCTTGCCGCGTAACAAACTCACGGAAATCAAGAGACGGGGCGGCTTCCCAAGGCAAATTCACGGAGAACAATCGTTTTGTGACAATAACAAAATTTGGATCGTTAATAAATTGTAGTTTCGGCAGAAAAAAAAAATTGCCACTGCAGAGGCAGAAATTTAAAACTTGCCATTATAGAAAAACAGTTTGTTCTCAAGTAGCAAAAACACATCTGGTACGAAAAAGTCATCCGAATGGGTTACATATGTCGGCCCGAATGGTAACGGTAAGCTATCCCACGCCCAAAAGTTAACTTTTAGACACAGGATAGCTTATAGTTACCATTCGGGCCGACCAATGTATCCCATTCGGATAACTTTTTCGTACCAGATGTCTTTTTGCTACTTGGGTTGGTACTGCCGAAATATTTTGTTTTCCCCATATCAAGCGAACAAATGATTCGCGGTCAAATTTTCTTGATAACGGCTGCCGTTTTTCGAAAAACAAAACAAAAAATTTTTTAAATTTCAACCGCTCCGTGGATTCTCGAACGTTTGCGGTGAAAACGTAATTGGACGTTGAAGCCGGACAAGGTCGTCGAGGCGAGAAGAAAAAATGAGGATAGCGGGAAGCCGAGTGTATTCGCGAGAGGTTTTTGCATTTTCATAGCGAAGAACGGTGCGTTGGTGACTAGGTTAAGGACGTTCTCTCGTTCGCTAAGACCGCTGATGCTGTGGTCGTAGTCAACGATTTTCCATGCTTCTTCAGTTTCGACGGTCGGGCCTTGCTCGGGCCACGCTTGGCAGCGCTCACGACCGCCATCGTGAATTGGGAACAAAGACGTTTGAGCACGACGACGCTTGGGGCGAAGAATAAGCGATTATTAGTCGACCCCCTCTGCCCCCCCCCCTCCCACCCTCCCCCTAGGTGACTCTCGAGAATATCCGCAAAGATCAGGGGAATGAAAGAGCTTGGGCGGTAGTGCTCTGCGGCCTCGCATTGCAGCACACTCACCTCTTCCCCCGGTATCCTTTTGTTTTAGGGAAATTCACGCGACCTCGCATTTCATTAATGCCTTGCTTCTGCTTCGTTCTTCTCGGCCTGCCCTCTCGGGAGACGGACAAAGAATAGTACGTCGATTTATGTCGGGTACTGCTTCACCGCCCGGGTAAATTGAAAAGTCCTCGGCGCTAGAGTGTATCCCGCGAACTGCGAATACCGGCGAAACTCGGCGCGGCCGTATCCGGGCTTTTTAAGTTTCACTGATATCGGAGCAATCGGTTAACGGCATGCACGCCTTTGAGCCACGTCTTTCTCAGCAAATTATAAAATTCCGATCGCGGAATTCCTTGAATTTCCGACGGCGGTAAAGAAATGCCGATAGCCGCGTTTGTTCGAGGTTCGAACACCTGTGAGGCATTGCGAAAAGATTTCTTGTGGGCCTTTTCTTTTTGGGAACAGCGACCGATAATGTCGATAAGGAAGACAATGAAAAGTAACGGTATTTACGCTGGCAGATGCGTGACGCCAATGGTAGTTACCGGTAAGTGAGCTCAGCCGGCAAGTATTATACTTGAAATGATGATGATACTTGAAATTGTTCTCAGTCGGTAAAGCCAGTTGAATACTGTAGAGGTGAAGCGCAAATAAAGAGATACAGTAGAGTGGGAAAAATCTTCCTTCACCGCAAGATGGTTTGCAGAAAGAGTTGATGGAATCCGTGGTGTTGGAAGGCGCCTCTTGAGGAGCGGAATTTTGGAGTGTTATGTCAAGCCCTGATTAGGTCCTAACCGGGCCTTTTTAGGATCTTATCAGACCCCTATTTAATGCTATTAAATTTTATAGCCATAGACGTAGACATAGAAAAACATAGGCGCAGAAAAGAACAATCCCTAAGCGTGTTGTTGAACGGTGCCGGAAAATAGATCCTCACTTACTTTTGAAGTAAGAGTGGGAAAAGCCTTCCCTCACGACAAGAAGCTACAGTGGCAAAAGCCGTCCCTTACGGCTTACAGAAAGAGTTAATTGTATCCGTGATATTGGACAGCGCTTTAGGGTCGACATTTTAGAGCGTTACATCAAGCCCTGATTACGTCCTAACCAGGCCTTATCAGCACCTTATCAGGCCCCTATTTAACGCTATTCAATTTTAGAGGCATAAACATAGACATAGAAAAACATAGGCACAGAAAAGAACAATCCCTAAGCGCGTTGTTGAACGGTGCCGAAACATAGCTCCTCACTTGCTTTTGAAGTAAGAGTGGGAAAAGCCTTCCCTCACGGCTTATAGAAAGAGTTAATTGTATTCGTGATATTGGACGGCGCCTCTTTAGGGCCGAAATGTTGGAGCGTTACATCAAGCCCTGATTAGGTCCTAACCAGGCCTTATCAGGACCTTATCAGGCCCCTATTTAACGCTGTTAAATTTTACAGGCATAGACATAGACATAGCAAAACAAAGGTGCAGAAAAGAACAATCCCTAAGCGCGTTGTTGAACGGTGCCGGAGCATAGATCCTCAGTTACTTTTCCATTGGTTCTGGAAGGTACCGAAGAACCCGAGGTGTTAGGTATCTCGCAGCGATCTCCGAGTCGTACGAGGCAAGAGTCACCGGGGTTAATAAAGAGTGGTGGGAACAGCAGTAACGTGTAAGAGCGGTAGGTAGGTTGATAGGCTGAGAGGTGTACGTCCGCGCACATGTACCCCGGGGGATCGCGAACGGGGTTACCAGAGCATTCCGTGAGCGGGCAGATAGCATCCGAAAAGATTTAGAGGGTCAGCGCTGCAATTAGCGATGTTTAGAAGGGAATTATGAGGCTGTATATCTCTGCTCTCTCCTTTCTTACCGCCTCACTCTCCGCTCCTTCTGGACTTCTTGTAATCCTGTTCTGGCTTCTTGCATCTCCATACCGAACCTTGGTGTGCAGTTCTGTTACATTACATGTTTTCCCATGGAAGCTTGAACGTGGTCCAGATTATCCGAATCGCAACATCATGCGAGCTTGACTTCCGTTCTCCAACAGTGTGGCTTGCTGGCACGGTTCATCTTACCCACGACACGAGCGCTTTCCTTCCTCGTCGGTCATCAAATGCAAATTATGTGAAGCGACCATCTTTGAATACATCCACGGATAAAAAATACGGTTGAATCAACTAAGATTCGGGCAGGGACGTTCAACTAAATATTTTCTTGGTACAGCTAAAAAATTAGTTAATTCAATAACTTGTTGGGTGATTTTACCAAAATATTTTTGAGTCATTAAAATATTTTGTTCGTTCAACTAAATATTTATTTGAACGTTCCTGCCTGAATCTTAGTTGATTCAACTGTACTTTTTTATCAGTGTCTAAATAGGCTTTTGGCCAGATTTTCACGAAGTCCTCTAGATCTCCAACTTCGGATTTAATCTTTACAATCTATCGCCTAAAACATCATCCGTGATCCACAGAACTGGTCTATCAGATTCCGTTGGACATCATCCTCTTTTTGGGCGCCAAGCTCATGAACGTGTCCCACTTAGTAGCCGATGCCCCGGTGGATGGCAAAAGCCTGATACGGTAGACCCAGAAAGATTGATAAATGATACCTGATCAGCAATCACGGCAGCTCTTTCATTTCTCATCATTCATCAAATGCAAATTATGTAAGGCCACCATCATCTTTAGATACATCTGAATAGGATATTGGTCAGATTTTCACAAGGTCCTTCATCTTTGCGACTTCGGATTTGATCTTTACAATCTATCTGTCTGGTCCATCAGATTCCGTTGGACAATCGTCCGCTCTTCGGACGCTGAGCTCATGACCAGCCCTTAACACGCGTAACCGTGTCCCAATTAGTGGCCGATGCTACCCCCGGTACGATGGTAGGTTGTAGATGGGCGAACCCTGATATGGGAGACCCACACCCCGAAAAAATGTATTTTAACAGCCACCGTTTATTAAGATTAAGTAAAATATTTATTTGATTTAAATAAATATTTATTTTTATTAAGTAAATAGTTACTTAAATGAAATAAATATTTATTTAAATCAAATAAATATTTTACTTAATCTGAATAAACGGTGGCCGCCAAATAATTTTTTTTCTGGGTGCAGAAGATTGATAAATGACACCCGATCAGCAATCATGGGTTTTGGTTGAGTCGTCGGATAGACACAATTCTATCACCCATCCAGTTTTCACTCTTTCATGAACTGTGAAAATTGCCGGGACTCAACGCGAAGCTTTCGTGCCCTCGCACGATTGCGAGTTAAGGAAGAATACAATTATTAGAGTGGAACGCCGCGGAGAAAGTCCGGGAACGGAGGATGATTGAGGAACTCTTTTCGCGAGGAGGTCGAGGTAGGGTGGCTTGTTTATTGCGGCAATTGCTATCGATTTCCCGGGGTAACCGCGACCGAACGGCGCGTCAGGGGCGCGAGGGGTGCACTGATGCGGTGCACACTGAAGTAAACAGGACAGGTGGAGCGACGCCACGGCGGTAGCTTTAATCGACGATGGTGTGATTTCAGCCGCGTTGAATTTTAAGGGCCGTCGATGGTGCCAAAACTACAGACCGTACATTAATTCCTCTGTCGTAAATGGGATTACCTTCACCACCTTCCATCCATCACCACCGAATAATTTGCTCTACACTGAGAAAAAGAAATGGTTGCATTAAGCAAATGCGCGATGACATACGTTCGAAGGTGTTTTTTGTTGATACAACAAAAATGTTTGTTTCAGTCAACAAATTTTGAATAAATTGAAGCAAATAGTCGTTTAACAAATCAATGCTTTATTTGTACTAAACAAATAACAGCTTTGAACGTATGTCACCGCGAGTTTCGGTTAATCCAACCAATTCTTTTTCTCAGTATAATCGCGCTCGCAGTCCACCTTCCTCTTAGAATTATTTCGGCGCCACAAAAAAAAAGCCGCCTCACAATATATACACGAAGAGTGATCGCTCCTTCAACAGACGACCAGTTCCCGTGTTGCTCGTGTCTCGCGCCCAATTAATACGAGTTCGGTGCCCCAGCACTTTCCAATCGGGATAAATTCAATGGTACCGCTGGAACGGCAGATGTAGCAACAGCCGCTGTGGTGGTTCGTCGTCGATTTCCAATCGATTATCGGGACACCGCGATGCAACGGTTTAACCGTCACTGCACGATAGCTTCGATTTGTCCCAATCGTCATTTATTGGAACACTTTTTGCTTTTGGCTCGAAGATCTGATGATGTACTAACTACCTTCTCAAAATTAATCTTCTAGCCAATATTGATTTGCCTTCTCGACAGCACTGGGGCGATTTGGACCGGAAACTGTATACGCCATTTTTTTGCTTTCTTTTTCATTTTCAATTTTTTTTTTTTCATAGCGTTGAGAGCGCGGAATATGATGTGAAAAAGACAAAAGTGCCCAAAGTGCAGCGCGCGCTGGGTTCGGGAGTTTCAATAGTGCACCGCGAGTGAGCGGCGGGTGGTATGGCAGGCTGTAGAGGCGACTGATAGGGCGGCGGGGCGAAAGGGATGAGGGGGCATTTTTGCAACGGTCCGTAAAGTGAAATAACATCGATCGAAGGGGACGAGCCACGGGGCTATAAGCTGACCGATCGGTGGACCGGTGGCGAATTTGGCCACCCAGAGGTAAAGCACAGCGAGTATAATAGATGCGCAGCGGTGAGTGCGGTGCTGGCTAAACGCGCGCGCAGGACCAATTTCCCAAGAGGGCTTCCCTCACGAGGTTCGCGGCGCGAGTGTCGGTGTGCGCGAGGCACAAAACCGCAGCCTAAAAACAATATCGAAAGCCTGGCATGACCGGCAGTGACGGTGGTCGATAGATGGTTATCCGGTAGGCGACTTAACACCCTCCATTTATTCCTGAAATGCGTATAGTGCGTTTTGCACTTGCAAAAGGGTATTGGCGGAGGTAAAAAAAGGGTAACGGGGAACGGTTGATGTAGGGACGAATAGATGAGGTCCGGAAAAGGCCTGATGAGGCCCTATCTAATGCTCTAAAATGTCTTTTAGGGCATACGGCAATGGAACACTGTACAAGGTTTTCAATCGTATGAGAAAAAATGTTGAAGAAAAAAAACCACATTTCCCCGATTTTGTCCGTTTTCTTCGAAACACATGTGACCTTCTTCAATATCTGTATCGTACGATGCGCGGAACAATATTGCATCCACCGATAAAAAATACGGTTCAATTAACTAAAGATTCGGACAGAAAAGTTCAAATAAGTATTTTGTTGGTGCAGCTAAAAGATTGGATAGCTCAACAATTTTTTGTATGATTGCACCAAAACAATGTTGAAGCATTAAACTATTTTGTTTGACCAGTTAAATGTTCGTTTGAGCGTCGATGGATCGATTGAAAGAAATATTTAGTTGATTGAATGAAAATTTAGTTGTGTAACCGAATATTTAGTTGAATTGACCGTTCTGTTATTGATTGTAAAAAACATTTTGTTCAATCGACCGAACATTTCCTTTGCCACCCGCAACCGCAGCTTGGTTGATATTACCAAACCTTTTTATAGGTGCACGATTCGGTGCGCCAGCCAGCGCGCTGCTAGGCAGTCACCCATCCAAGTACTGACCGCGAGCGGTACTGCCTGACTTTGGGAACCGCCAGAGCCACACACGAACCGCGCACCTATCGTTGTCGGTCCACCAGCTCTACTGTTTACAGTGTTTTCCACACTGAAACTTACATAATAAATAGTTTCCACGGGGGACGTCGACATTTTACAGTTACGACAATGACCAAAAATTATAGTTGCAACTATAATAATATTTTAATCAATTGAGTATATACTATCACAAACTATCTATATAGACGTCCTCCTCTGGGAACTATTCGTTATAGTAGGAAATACCATCCTTTTTCTCAGTGCATTGTCACTTCAATCGGTTCCGTAAATGCAAGACTAAAGTGCCATTTTTCGTCTAACTTCAAATGCAAAGAGACATTTTCATTCCTTGCCCAGTTTATGGACCTTAAGTACAATGAAATAGTGTTAGTGTAAGTTATCTCCGATTCATGTGGATGCCACTTTACTTCTTTAATGCCGAAATCGTCAGCGAGTTCGTATCGCATCGAGTAGACGGAGAACAGCCAGTAATTTCCAGATTACAGATCGGATTATGAACGAGAATCGTGTCTATACGGGTGCGCCAACATACAAGTGCTGTACGTAGATACTGCATACACGCTTGTGAAGAACTCGTGGTTGCGGGCATGTTATCGTGCCCGTTTCGCCCCTCGAAGGCAATTTGGCGCCGGAGCGTACGCGTCTGGCATCCCGAAACCGGAGGGCCCGCCCGTCCTCGTCAGCTTATTGAGAATCCAGATTTTCCTCCGATTCGCACCGGGACGGCGCGTGCTCGTCCCACGAGGTTCGGGATTCCAGTGCGAGCGAGTGAATACGGCGAAGACGAAAAGGGAGAAGGAGAAAAACAGTGCAACGAGAGCGAGCGCGTAATGGCCTTCGGACGATCGGTCGAGAAGATCACGAGGACCTCGGAGACCTCCCCGCCCCTCGATCGCACGATCTTTCCGTCCTTCCCGACGCGGACTCGCGAAAAGCATCTTAATCGAGTGCGGCATGCATGCACGCAATCCGAACGAAAAGCTTGCAAAGAACTTTCGGTTTTGCCCCAGCAATCCAGATAATTTCGTTCTTTTCTTGCCGCGGAACGGACTACGACAAACTGAGGGTCGCTGGAAGGCTTGTTGGTCGGGGAGGAAAAACTCATCCAGGGAAAATCAGCTCTTTCGCCGGCATGTTTCGTTGGGTAACTTCGCTTAATCGAATGCCCACAATCTCTGCGACCAGACTCTGGAGTTCGATCTAACGATCTCATTGATTGTCTGTCTTATCGACAACAGTTGAAGAGATCGCCAGTTTTTGTTAACAGAGGGTAGCCTGCTGAAGAGCGAAACCGAGCTACCGATGACTGTTTCGGGTGGAAAGTTCTTTGGTTCTTTGCCGGGCGAAGATTGTTGAAAAAGCCAAAGAGCATGTCCTGCAATGAGCATTGTCCTAAAGCGGGTAGGATCGGCTACACGGGATTTGAGACTTATTACTTTGTATTCAAGCCGCTGGTTATTTCCAGAGACGTTGAAGATCGATGGTGGAACCGGGCGAAGTTAATGTACACTGAGAAAAAGAATTGGTTGGATTAACCAAAAGTCGCGACATACGTTCAAAGCTGTTATTTGCTTAGTACAAGCAAAGCATTGTTTTGTTAAACGACTATTTCAATTCAATTCATCAAAATTTCAATTTATCAAAATTCAATTCAATTCAATTTACTCCAATTTAAATGTGCTTCAATCTATTCAAAATTTTTCGACCGAAACAAACATTTTTGTTGTACCAACAAAATACACCTTCGAACGTATGTCACCGCGCATTTGCTTACTTCAACCATTTTTTTTTGTCAGTGTACGTGGCATGTATACACAGTAAAAAAAGTTTGTACTTTTTACAACAACTTATCGTCCCCAAACGTCCACAATTTTTTATTTGTTAATTTTCTAGTTTTACAAACAAAAGTACAAACTAAAATTGTCAATGACACGGGAAATAAAAGGGCAGTTTCGTATATTCAAATAAGTGACAATCGAGTTTGTAATTTATTTAACAAAATTATTTATCAAAAATTTCGCATTCCGATTGTACGAAATTATTTTTTACTGTATACGGTGCACCAGCGCAAATAAACTGATGGTCTGAGCGATTGGCTATTAATCGGGATCCGCGGTGTTCGACGGCTTACATGCGCTCGCTTCCGCGAGTAGTTGGTTGGGGAAAACTTCTTGGTTGGGGAAAAAGACTCATCCAGGGAAGATCAGCTTTTCGTTGGGTAACTTCGCTTAGTCGAATGCCCACAATCTCTGTAACCAGACTCTGAAGTTCGAACTAACCGTTTCATTGATTGTCTGAAGTATCGGAATTAATCGGCGATTAATCGGCAACCGCGATGCGTCGCTTCCGCCAGTAGTTGGTTGGAGAAAAAGACTCATACAGGAAAAATCAGCTTCTCGTTGGGAAACGTCGCTTAGTCGAATGCCCACAATCTCTGCAACCAGACTCTGACGTTCAAACCAACCATCTCAATGCCCGAGTAGAAATGTTCACGCATTACATCGGGCCCTGATTGGATGGCACATTTATATCTCTACCACTCGCAACTCTCCCAGATAACAACTCTACCAGAATACATCTCTCCCCAAACATCTCTACCAGAAAACAAGTCTCCCGGATAATAACTCTACCAAAAAAGATAATTCTAACAACTCTACCGCACAACAACTCTACCAGAAAACATCTCTCCCGCATTATAACTCTACCGTATTAGAACACTACCAAAAACTCTCCCGGAATTTAAATAAAACTCTCCCCGAATTAAAAAAACTCTCCCGGAATTTAAATAAAACTCTCCCCGTATTTAAATAAAACTCTCCCCGAATTTATATAAAACTCCACCGGAATAAAAAAAAGTGGTAGAGATATAAATGTGCCGATTGAATCCTGCACCAATTTATAAAAAGAAAAAAAAATTATTTGTCGGCCACCGTTTATTTGGTTTAAGTAAAATATTTATTTCATTCAAATAAATATTTATTTCATTCAAATAAATATTTATTTCATTCAAATAAATATTTATTTCATTTAAATAAATATTTATTTCATTTAAGTAACTATTTACTTAATTTAAATAAATATTAATTTTAATCAAATAAATATTTTACTTAAACCGAAGAAACGATGTCCGTCAAATACATTTTTTTTCTGGGTGTGATAAGGTCTTATCAGGTCCTCGTCAGGCCTTCTCAGGATCTTATCAGGACCCGATGTAACGCGCAAAAATTTCTATTCGGGTGGGCGTCTGAAGTATCGGAAACATCAGAAGAGATAGCTGGTTTTCGTAAACGGAAGACAGCCAGCCAAAAAGAGAAACCGAGTTACCGACGACTGCTTCGGGTGGCCAAGTCTTTGGTTTGCCGGGCGAAGATTGTTGAAGAAGCCAAAGAGCATATCTTACAATAAGCAATGTACCACACACCCAGAAAAAAAATTATTTGACGGCCACCGGTTATTAAGATTAAGTAAAATATTTATTTGATTAAAATAAATATTTATTTAAATTAAGTAAATAGTTACTTAAATCAAACAAATATTTATTTGAATCAAATAAATATTTATTTAAATCAAATAAATTTTTTACTCATTCTTAATAAACAGTGGCCGTAAAATAATTTTTTTTTCTGGGTGCAGCGAGCAGTATCGGCTACACGTGATTCGAGACTTATTACTTTGCATTCAAGCCGCTGTTATTTCCAGAGACATCGAAGACCGATGGTGGAACCGGGCGAAGTCCACGCGTTATTTGGCGCAGATCAACGTACTTCGCGTGTGTACCGTACACCAGCGCAAATAAGCTAACGGTCAGAGCGATCGGCGATTAATCGGGAGCCGCGGTGCTCGATGGCTTACACGCGCTCTCATCCGCCAGTGTAGTGACCGTTTCTTTAGCGACGTTTCTGAGAAACTATGGAGGGCTGCCTCAGCTCTGCGCTATCCGACGCAGGAGCTGACTCGGCATTCCCCGTTCTCTCGCTGTGCCATATAAACTGATTCGTATCACGATAAATCGAGGATATTCCCGACGGTATGGGTCCACGCAACAGCGGACTCCCCCAGTTACGCCACACACTCCTCCGGCTCATCCCCATTTATCCGACCCTCGCAGATTGCGAAATCGTCCGGGTATTCGGCTCTCTATGATTCATTTTATTTTTCGCGAGTTATACGCAACCGGTCAGATCGCAGCGACCGCCGTGTCGAATCGTTGCCGTGGCGCAGATGCCGCGCCAACGATTGCTACAGCAGTAGTTGCATTGTCATCCCGACATCTTCATACGTCATTCGAAGCTTATTGGCTCGAAACGGCAGAAAATTGTCTACGAATGAGCCGATCTATTGCAGGCTTCTCCAAACGCTAATAAAGTTGGAACAACGGGAGTTTCAGATGGGTTTGAAGGTTGCAGAATGGTTGTTGATCTCACAGGCTCACAGACGGTTTGATCTCCAATTTCGGGTTGTAAATTAAACACGTCAGTCGGCCACTGATGGCCGGTGGAATCTCTTGTAAACCTATCAGCCTCTGCAAGCCTGCCACGAGGACATTGCACCGCCACCATGGATTATAATGGATGTTTCCCGGAACGAGCGGAAATTACACTTGGACGGAGAAGATCCGACGACAGGTAGTAGCTCCGACGGGCATCCGGCCTCGGCTCTCCAACGACTATCTCGGCTTTCGCACACTACTCGCTTACTTTTGTGATACTCTCCAGAAAGAGAAGCCATTGGCTTTGGCATGTCAACTACAGTCGTTGGCATTCAGTAACCAATTTACAAGATGCCCTCTGTAAGACCTTTTTACAATGACGGTAGATAAGCAGATTAGCATTACTGAAAGATTAACCTTTCGGGAAAAAAATATTATTTCGTAGGGTAAAAGTGAATATGGCACATCTCGATTAACACCTAAATCAATTATATATGGACCGGGCCATATTCCCCACTTTTACCCTATACAATGATACAGAAAGGCTGGCCCATTTATACCCTGACCACTCATAACTCTACCGGAAAATATCAGTACCCAAACTAATCTACCGGATTAGAACTCTACCACAGCGAGCCAGTCGCCAACAACTCTACCACATACCAACTATACTGGAATATAGGAGTCTAAGAACATCTCTGCCAGAAAAAAAACTACTGATATGAGAGTAAAATTCTACCAGTAGAGATTTTCTTAGATGCTTATATTCTGATGGCATTGTTGTGTGGTAAAGTTGTTGGCGACCGGTTCGCTCTGCTAGTTTTTTTTCATACTGTGGTAGAGATTTTGGGTAGACTTTAGTACGGCAAAGTTGTGATATGGCAGAGATTTTTTCCGGTAGAGTTGTTAGCGCTGTCTTTTTTGGCAGGGTTTGGTTTGTTACCTAGTAGAGTTCCAATCCGGTAGAGTTGGTCGGGTAGTGACGTGTTCTGTTAGAGTTGTGAGTCGTAGAGATATAAATGTCCCGAAACGCTTCATGTATCCTTATATATGAATTTGGCTTGACCGGGCAGAAATTATAGAGCGTTAAATCGGGCCCTGACAAGGCCTCCGCAGGACCTCATCAGGCTCTAAATTATATGATATCATTTTACGAAAATAGGATTTAACGCTCTAAAATGTTCACTGGGGTACATGATTGTACATCGTCGTTCATGATTACATGATAACCTTATCAATACTATAATCGGCATTGTTAAAATGCTTTAAATAACAATTCCGTGGACTTTTACACCCATATTTTTTCATCACCAGCGATTCAGTTTAATTAACAATACGAAAAAAAGAAAACAAGCCCCTCTAATAAATGCCACAGTTCGACCCGTCAGCCATCGTAGTAGCGGCCTCCGCTCAAGTTGATTGACTGTTTTTGACGCCTTTTGACGGCTTCCCTTTACCGACCCTACGGTTCCTTCTATAAAGTGATAATCGCAATCGCGTGGAGCGATAGCTTTAAATGGACCCGTTTCTTGGTTCCCTTCTGCGAGGAAATAAATTCTTTTTCCTCGCAAAAGAAAAATCGTTTCGCCACATTAATGACGCCAACTATCCCGAACCTTCCCGTATCAGATCGGTCCTTCGCGGTTCCGTTCTTTTTCAAATCGCGATATAACTTTAACGTGAAGGATGGTATCTGACGACTGCAAAGGTTGTCAAGCCTTCATTGCCGCGGAATGTAACGACAACCGTGTAGAACGAAACAACCGTAGACTGGACGTCGGTGGCACGGCCGGCGGAATCGTCGTTTCGTGGATGCTGTCGTCAACCGTATGGTCGGATCGCGGCCACCGCGACAGAGCTGCGGCGGCAGCCGTGCGGAGGGATAGGTGGGTTGGTCAGCCCTACCGATTGTAAAAAGCACTTCGCTCATTCCGGGAAACGGCTCCATTAACGAAACTGCGCGGGAGCCGAGTGGAAGGAAAACGAACGAACAAGAATCATCGCGGCCTGTATAACTGTATATAAAAGGATCGATCGACCCTCGCCTGTGGTGGCTGTGCGAGTTCGCCACACCACGACAGAGCCGAGTTGCTGTTTCGTGGTGTCGGCCGTAAATGTAAGTCTCGCTCGGTGTGCGCCTCGGTTCGTCGCATCCGATACCTTCGAGCCCTACAGCTAGATTCATCGGTACACTTACGGTATGCATGTGTGGCGCGTCCATAGGAGGCCACACAGAAATTCCCAAGCTGCTGTAGAGCATTCAACTTTTAATTACGTCGGCCATTATTCCTCCGAAGGTTAGGCTCGACGCTGCGCAGCTATGTGTCGACAGTCGCGAGAGCCAAACTATCACCGAGGACCAAAAGTTAGACGAGGCAGCGTGCGCCTTTTGCTATGTGAACGCTGGATTCTTGAAGTCTGGTCAGTGACGTGTCCTGCAGCGCCGGGAATCCCGTCCGACGGGCTCCGAGAATTTCTTATAACCGGCCCATCGATTCACGAATCGACCGTTTGCGACATTGACGGGATCAACGCAATGGCTATGTTGTACCCCGAATTATTTTTTAATTGATAAGACATAATAATTTCATCAAGGAAATTGGGAAATACTTGCTGGCCAATCCACCTAGTCGCGAGGACGACCTGTGTAGGAATTTGTCGAGTAGGTTAAAAGTGGGGAATATGGCCCGGCCCATATATCATTGATTTACGTGTTAATCGAGGTGGGCCATATTCACCACTTTTACCCTCAGTATTGGACAATTCCCGGTTAGGGAAGAGCAGGGCAAAATGGAACAGTGGGGCAACACGGGACAGTGGGGGCAAAACCCAATTTCCCAGTAATTTTTGGAAGTCCCATTTTGTCCTAACTATGTATCCGGATTTTCAACCCCGTTTTGCCCCACGCACCACCATCGCCACCATACAAAAGTTATTGAAAAATTGCGTTTTGCGTCATTATTCCATTTTGCCCCGCTCTCCCCTAATGAACCCAAAATTGCACAGACCAATATTGCACACTGGAAAAATAAATTGTAAATTTAATGTACTGGAACTTGAAATTTGCTAACATTACTCATATTAATTAAACGTTAATGTACTTTGCTTGTAAAATAAAAATACCAGATATTAAAATTACAAATCTTTTGCTTGAAATTTACAAAAATGTTGATGAAAAATACAAATTTTACTGTAAAATTGCAACGCACATTTGTTTAAAATTTCAGAAACGGTTTATGTAAAAAAGCTTCCAATACACTTTATTAATTTTCAAACAAATTCTTTTTACAGTCCAGAGCGAAAATCCGACGATGACCGATTCTCGATGTCGAAACATGGAACGTAGAACAAAATTGCAGACGCATCAATTTGCACCTCGCGGATCGCGACGGAGACAACGACAATCCGAACTAGACTGAAGAACAGAGAGGTTGGTCTCAGAATTAGGCTCATGTTCAAAGAAATCGACGATTGTAGTAAGAAATATTGGCAACGAACAAATTCATTACCTTTCTTTGAATAAACTTGTTATTTACTTTGTATAACACAAACTTGCCTTTCACTCTTAATTTGGCAACTTAATTTAGCAACCCAAATACCTTAACAATGATATTTGTTGACCCTCGCTTACAACAGCTCTATCTGACGAATTAAAGATTCTTTATTATTTTCTAACGATGATTCGAATATCGATCGGCTTCGGGACGAATGCCACGGTGAAGTAAAATTGGGATCGAATAGTGGCGAAAAATAGAAATAGTGTTGCGACCGTCATGTCGCAACAGAGCTGGCTGTTCGGTCTTCTATTATCTTCTATTCGACGCTCGTGTCGGACTGTTGGGTATGTTGGTCGTTAAAGCGACGGTGATGACTCATGACTGTGTTTGCAATATCGGAGATCAACGGTGACATCGGAGAACCGGCCAAAGGGCGGGTTAAATGATACATGGTGTTTTCGCAATAACTCTCCTATCGCTTTCAATTCAGTATTTGGGACGTGGGTTCGATCAATCAATGTTTGAGATTTGTTCTCCGCTGATCAGTTTCCGCGCGTGATTCGTATAATCGAACGACACTCTGCCGATCGACCTACTTTCGCCGATGGGCATTTGCGTCACGTGGCTGCGCGTAATCCGCGTTTGACCGAAAGTGTCCGAAGCGCGGCAACGACGACTACAAGCCGAGATGCAAAAACCGGGTAAAAAAATAGCACTGAACGAAGCGACGTGATCGCTCTACGAGTGTACCAAATTTCAACTCGCTGTCTCAAGCCATTTCCGAGTTATAGTAATTTTAAACGATGCAACTCTGTCACATACACACACACACACACACACACACACACATCCGGACGCCAGCTAAAAATCATATTTCTCAACGTTTAGACTATTTTAAGTATTCTGACATTAAAATCTCAATTTTTTTTTTTTTTTTTTTTTTTACGAAAACGAAGCTTCCTGTATGAGGAAGCAAAAAAACACCGGATTGTCGGGCGTAACATCGCATATCTCTTTAAATGTCGAATACGAGGTATGCCGCGATTCCTCGCACAGGGATTACCGCGCGCCGTTTTACATCTCCGAGTAAAGAAATTTTCATGCATATTGCATAAGGAAAGTGGTTTTGTCAATACCGTGTTGTGATCGAAAATGGCCTCTAGGAGATAGGATTTGAATAAGGACCTGCCTCGGCAAGGGAACGGTGGCTGATTCGAAGCGCCTCAGGCACCGCTCAAGTGAACTGTAACGAATAAATTTACTCCTATCTCTCTATGCTGGCGGTTGCACTTGTTCGTTCGCTCGGAGCTCCGCTCGCTCTATTCATTTACAGCTCTAACCAAATACAATATGTATCCGAACGTATAACCGCATCTATGCTATTTTTACATGTAAATATCTCGAACAACCGAACGGAATGACAGATATATACATATATATATTCATAGATTTTTGCATTTGATCTATAGAGTTAAAACATTTACCTTTGACGTTATTGCTTTCCGGAACTGAAATTTTGCCGTACAACCTGCGCATGCATCAATTTATATTCATTACCTCCGCGGGCCACGTTCCTCCGCTGTGCTATACTCTTAATTGTCACGCGTCACCGAACGAAAATTTAAATTGATGAAAATTGTTGATCTCGTTATAAATAATGTCGGCCACCGAGTTTAACCGTGTTTTCACGGAGTTCCTTTTACGAGCAAGTAAATCAACCGAACATCTAGCGCGGATAGACTCTATAGTGAAATATATTACGGAGCAATTTTTTATGCCCTGCGTGCTTCTTGCAACAGGTATCTTTCGCGTATTAATGCTTGGAACAAGCCGAGCACGGTGATTCATCGCCATTGCAAGAAGTGGATGCGCCAACGAACAAAACCGTAAAAAACGAAAAAAGTAAAATTGCGGCGAAAAACAGAAACGTAATTTCGTTGCATTGCACGATATGTTAATTTTTTTCAAATCATAATTTTCAATAACGTACACTGAGAAGAAAAAATTGGTTGGATTAACCAAGAGTCGCGGTGACCGTTCAAAGCTGTTATTTGTTTGATACAAATAAAGCATTGTTTTGTTAAACGATTATTTGCTTCAATTTATTCAAAATTTGTCGATTGAAACAAACAGATTTGTTGTACCAACAAAATACACCTTTGAACGCATGTCACCGCGCATTTGCTTAATTCAACCATTTATTTTTCTCAGTGTAGTGAAAAATAATTGTGTGGGGAATTGAGGAATTCAACGACTCGCAATCCTATCGCACGAAGCGTAGTCGAATGACGAGATGTGTTTCGTCTTTGCAAACAAAACAGATTCGATTTCCTCCTCGCGATTGTCATACGAGCATTATCGTGAACATTCTCATTCTCGAGTTCCACATCGGTGGCGCCCAATTGAATCCAATGATCGCGGTCCGGCCAGCGCCAAAAACACGTATATCGAACTCTCACCATAAAGTATTTACCGTCCGCCCACATGCTACTTTGGCGTTTGGTGTGTACGCAATTTGTGCAAAACCGACGACCAATTCCCTGCGCTGCCGCTCGTTTCGCGTTCCCGTTGCAAAGAGCTCAAAATATCCATTCCGGCATTTCGAAATGTACCATAAAAGTCGGAAAATGAAACATTAAATGTAGGGACATTGGGTATTTAAACCATCGCAACCGGAACGAGCAAAGCACGGGGCAATTATTCGGCGACGATACTGCAGCCGGATTATAATTGCGCCAACGGAGTAAACGATAAAAAGAATATTAATAAAATGCGGAACTACGCGAACGCATTGCGACCGAAGTAATATTCATTAAATTTTTATCCAGCTAACGAGCCGAGGCAGTGCGACAATATTTGGACGACGATCCAAAAGGATTCCCATTCTGCTTCTGCAATCCTCCTCGGGCGTATTACCCGCGAATCCCGACATATTTTACCCTCATCGAAACTCGGGATAAATATGTCGTGAATATGTTAATCCCGAAGCCAGTTTTCGCGGTCAATCCGGATCTTTGGTACGGCGGGACGTCAAACGGCGCCGACAGACGGTGCGCGCTGTTGCTATACACTGAGAGAAGCATCTCGGAAAAATATGTTTCGACAAGGCGACAACGTACACCGCCACTAGCGATGTGTTGAATTTTCACAGGGCATAGCAATTTTTAGCCAACCCATTTTGCAATTTTTTCCAGAAGGCGGGTCGGCAAAAGTTTTGCTTGTCTATCTAAGAAATTCGTGGATAAATCTAAGAATTTCGTATATAAAACTACAAATTCTGTCGATCAAATTTGTTTCATTATAGTAATAATAATAATTATTTATATTTATTGACCGTAAACCTCTAGGACATCGAGCTTTGAGAGCCAACACAAGATATAAATGATGCAAACAAACAGGCAATAAAACATCTAAATAAGCATATGCAACGCACATACACAAAGTTCGACCGTAACTGCGAAACAACAGCTTGAACGTAAGTGTAAGCATAAGACAAATGCAAATAAAAATAAATAAGAATAAACAAATATAATTATAAAACTAAAACTAATAGCTACAATAGCTGAACCGCTTCGCGTATTTATGTACGCATAAAAAGAAATTAGATCGACATAATATATTGGTGTAACTTACGAACCTAAAAGAAATGGTTCGCGTTTACTATATTTTCTTGTAAGAAGTACTTATATTCTAGCAAAAATTACGGGATATTCGGACAATGCCTGCAATAGAAAATTACAATATTCTAGCAAAGTACGTTAAGTCTAATAAGAATGTTTGGTAGGTTGTCGTTGTATATCCCGTATAACTGGAAATATTGTCGGTTTTTACCAGATTTATGGTAATTTCTACCAGATCCTTCACTCAGTCTAGTTACAATCAAACATGTAACTCATTCGCATAGTACACGTACAGGCACACACGTAAACACACACATACACACGAGCAGCCATGCGCACACCAACCCCGCCGACGAAAGGGACGTAATGATAATGGAACTTCTGGGTGAAGCTAGTCATCTGCATGAATAACGTCGTAAACGAGAGCGGAGCCGAGGCCGTACGTACCAAGGTGACGAAGACGACAACGAGCGACCGCTTGCTGGGGTACCCATTACGGTCTACGATTCGTAGACGCATTAGGATTGTTAAATTAAATCATATGAAGAGCTATCGTGCGCGGAGGGCAAATACGGAGCTAATTGAATGATTGATCCTCGTGAACTCGTATCGTCACTGTACAATAGGTCACGGCACAAAATTGATTCTCCTTGGGTTCTTCAACTGGGGAGTGGTCCTGTAGTTCGTTCTCCTAATTCATTTTTACGAGTAATAAACACGCTATTATTTCTGCTCCGCTATACTACTCAATCTACATACTCGTTAGCATGTGTGCTTGATCGTAACTCATTTAAGGTTGACCGTGCGGTACAGTCAAGTCAATCGAGTAGCCGGATTTCGAGAATTGTTTGTAGACGCTTCAAAGGACAGAATTCTGCGGATCTGGATTAAAGAGTTCTTACTTTATGTAGAAAAAAATGTAGAACAAACAATTTGCAAAAATAACTTAGTTCAGGCAATAGAAAAATAACTTAGTTCAGGCCAATAAATCCACGGGCATACTTTTTACGCCATTTCTGTGAAGTCGAATTTGTAATTTTGGTCCGTTCTTGACGATTGACAGATTATTTTGTTTATTGAAATATGTTTTGTAAAGTCACTGAGTAATTTGCTTTATTTAGATTCTCAATCAGAAGGAAAGTTGAGTTAACGTCGTAGCTGTGCTTTTTTCGTAGACAAATTACTCTAATTTGTAAACGATGAATATTATTATTAATGTTTTCTGGTGAATTCGTGGAGTATCTGTCGAGAAACAAAATGGGCTTTCATTCGTCAAAATCGAACGAAAACTACAAATGTGAGTTCACAAAAAACTGAGTAAAAATATGCCTGTGGATTTATTGGTTTAAACTGAGTTATTTTTCTGTAAATTCATAGTTGCACATTTTTTTACATAAAGTATGAACTCTTTCATCTAGATTCACCTTAGTTCGCACTAATTATCCCTTTAAAATATGTACAAAACATTTTTGAAATTTTGCTTCACGATTGACTTGACTGTACAGAGTAAAAAATAATTTTGTCCAATTGGAACACGAGATTTCGTAAAAATAATTTTGTTAAATAAGTGAAAAATTCGTTTGTTCTAGGTTTGAATATAGAAACCTGTCCTTTTATTACCCGAGTCATTAACAATTTTATTTTGTACTTGTTTGTAAAACTAAAGACGGATGGTGCGATCGGGAAAGTAACAAATAAAAAATTGTGGTAGTTTGTGGACAATAAGTTGTTATAAAAACTACCATTTTTTTTTTAGTGTGTACTGTAAGGACTGCCTTAATACAGTTAATCCACATGTATGGAATAATAAAAATGAATGGGTACTCTAGAATAACGCAATATAGTCATAAACCCTGAAAATGCTATACTTACGCTGCACATGATTTTTTAAATAATAAAACAAAATCCAGCATTTATCTATTCTATTTTTTCTATACGATTTAATAAGAAAGCACCGTTTCTAATTTTTTAAACGTTTTACAGAGCAAGCTCGTGATCGAAGGACGGTGATGAAGAAGCGACGTGAAAATTTCCCATTTTCAGAATATTGGATTTTAATTAGTTCGGAAATAGTTTCGAGCCATTTCTTCGACCTACTCCTCTCGCGGCATGCAAGTTGCATGCACACGTCAGTTTTCACCGAACCGAATACCTGTAATAATTTCGCTATTTTGATTGTTTGCACAGACGTTAAACCTTCATGACCCGATGGCTCGCAAAATTCGTTCGATTCAGAACCGTCATATCGACTTTTCACAAAATTTAAAGAATTCGAAATCTGATTAAATTTCTGTGCCTTCAATGTCTTTATTCGACATATTTCTGATATGTCGAATAACGACATCGGATGTCGTTATTCGAAATTTAACACAGCTTTCTATATGCGGAACGAAAATGAGTTCAGGATATCCTTACCAGAAATGCGAAGGAGAACGCTTTAGTCGCTGTGCGAGAGAGAAAGGTGATACGAAACAAGTGTGCTAGAAAGAGATATATGCTTCGTTTTTTTAACGGCAGTTGAAAACGAGAACGTAAATCTTTTTCAAATTTGAACACTGTCTGTAGTAAAGTAAGGTAAAAGTACCAGTGGCCGCACACCTAAGGGCGAAGACCCAGTTCCCGTACATGCATAAAAAATCGTATTTGCGTCTCTCGTATTTGCGCGGCCGCTGGGACGTGTTCGGTCATTGGGACGTTTACCTTATGCTCTTCGATCGGTCAGTTTTTAATATCAATTGAACAGAAATTGGCGGAGATTAACGCTACATTGTATCCTTTTTGAGGTTAGATCCGATCCTTCCCATGTTAAAATACGTGACTTTGAAATCACGTTGCAAAAAAACCAAAAATGCAAAAAAATTAATCATGTTTTTTTTCTGTAGACCGCATAAGTTTGATCAAGATCGAACAGAAACAACTTTTGGTACGGATATTCTTAAGAATGCGTACAGCGAATAGGAGAAGAAAAACAGCTCTGGCACGTCTACTGTATGACTCTCCGTAACTATTGAATGTTTCGTATACGCCGTGTACCACGGACAGTGCGTGACTCAGAAGTCCGGGGTTAATATTGCTGCACACGAATCGAGGTTCGTGGGTAACAAAGATTTATCTTGATCGAAGCTCGCATTCTATGCCGCTGTAGCGGATAATGTGCTACAATTCAACTTCTGCAACGTCCAAATTACATATAATTCTGCAAGACACGAGAACAGATGATGTATTAGCTATCTAGTTGAATTTTTTCTCATTATGCGCGATGGACAAAGGAAAGGTCGGTCCGAACAAACCGATCGATCGAAGCAGAAATAAGGGAAAAACACAAAACGGCTGACGAGAGTGAAGAATAGAAATAAAATCCAAAAAAGCAAATGACGAGGACCGGAGCGCGTAGCACAAGGTTGCATCTATGCTGCAAACACATGTATACACTATATGTATCCACTTGCCCATATGTATGTATGTATATATATAGACATTAAATGGATGAGGCTCGGTATTAGCGATTTAGTTGCATTTTTTCTCATTATGTCCGATGGCAAAAGTAAGCTCGGTCCAAACAAACCGATCGATCGAAGCAGAAATAAGGGAAAAATACAAAATGGCTGACGAAAGTGAAGAAAAGAAATAAAATCCAAAAAAAGCAAATGACGGTTGCATCTATGCTGCAAATACATGTGTACACTATATGTATCCACTTGCCCATATGTATGTATATATATAGAGAGATTAAATGGCTGAGGCCCGGTGTCTCGTTTAGCTGAGTCCCGAACTCTCCGCTCGCCACGGGGAGCTTGCCGATTCAAGGATAGCGTCGGACGGCTCACGTCATAATAAAATTAAATTCCATATCTTGAATCAGGAATGTGATAGCTACCGCGCCGCGACATGACCTCCTCCCGATCTCATTGTAAGCAAACACACCGTATGTGTTCACTTCTTGAATAGTTTTGATTCATGGTCGGCTTGTAACCGTGCCTTATGCGGGGAGACGCATGCTGGGGTTTCCCGAGAATGTGTGTTGTACCAAGTATAGTATTCGGTACAGTCGGGGCCCACATACGTCATAAGAACGAGCTCACATGGGAAACGTTTCAACTTTTTCGCATTCAAAAAAAAAAAGAAAAAACATCAACCCATAGGCACAGGTCACGATGTAGCCAGAAATCATATGTACTTCGAAGCAGCATATAGGGTAAAGGGAGTGAAGGGGGCGTATGGGCCACCCTGATTAATCTTTAACCGTATTTGAAATTAGTAACCCATTCACCATTAGTATGGCTGCACAGCTCAAAGGATCCTACTTCGCCCTAAGGTGGCGTTTCTTCTTTCGACAGTATTACATGGTCTTTTAAGCCCCTTTTTTCACCCTAATGTCGTTTCCTAATAAAATAGGGGGAACAAATGGCACAAACATGCCGATTTACAGTTTATAGTCCAAAGCCTTTATTTTATATATTGTTGATGTATATTCAAGATTTAGTGTAGAGTGGGGCAAAATGGACACGTGGGGCAAAATATATATGTGAGGCAAAATATATACGTGGGGCAAAATATATGCGTGGGGCAAAATATATACGTGGGGCAAAATATATACGTGAGGCAAAATATATACGTGCGGCAAAATGGACACGTGGAGCAAAATGGACCCGTGGAGCAAAATGGACCCGTGGAGCAAAATGGACCCGTGGAGCAAAATGGACCCGTGGAGCAAAATGAAGACGTGGAGCAAAATGGACACGTGGAGCAAAATGGACATGTGGAGCAAAATGGACATGTGGAGCAAAATTGACACTTGGAGCGAAATGGATCGGTACAATAATCAAAACGAATGCGTAGCCCAGGAGTGCGTGCTTATAACTTACGAAGCGTCGTACTGTACAGTGTAGAGTATAAGAACGTGCGAGTGACTCCGAACGGTGGAAGTCCTGCGGACCGTGTGTCCCGGGAACGGTCGCGCGTTCTTTGCATTGTGGTCTTGCTTGTTCCCTCGTTCTTTCGCGCTCGCGCGCCTCCTCCCTCGCCGGGATAAACTACTAGCAGCGCGGACTCTTCGGGGCCGAGACGCGCAACGAAATTCGACACTGCGCCCTCGCGGCCAGCACACTCGACTACATACTCGTGTAACGCGACTGCACGAGTTATTTCAACCGGCGGATCGTCGAGGCTGCAACCCACCTCTCTCACCGCTCGCCTAACACGTGTCAACATGTTTGACATAGATTTTTCGACGAGATAAGCCAGAAGTCCCGAGGGCGAAAAAAATGAGCCGCGGGACCGCGCGCCGTGTGTTTGATCGACTCGGTCTCGCTCGTCCTGCCATCCACCGAGTTCCTCTTTTTCCCCTCGCCCTGCGCCGTCTCCTTCGCTCCCTTTCTCGCGGGCAACCACGTGAGAATGAGAGGAAGGGAACCGGGGGCGGAGGCGGGGGATACGAGAGATACAGGGTAAGCCATCGAGGCGCGAAGAGGCGCCAGGGGAAAAGGGATATAACCAGTTTATACGTTTGATCATCTGACTGGTACGGATCTGGCATGGCTTCGCATTTTTGAATGACGACACCTGTACTCCCCGGACTGCAGGAAAGCGAGCAAGCGATACTTGACTTTTTGCGCCGAGGTAACAGCCATGAACGACTAAAGACCGAAATTACTCGATAATTCATCGATGGCGCTGGAGGCGCTTATCTTAAGGAGGTCGGAGCGCTTCGCACTGGTCAAATTTGTTCTATGTTTTTAAAGTCGTTTGTACCATTTTTTTCCTAACGAATTGCACGTAAAATGGTAATTTTCGATCCTGTGAAGTGAGCAGAAAGACTTTTTTCGCATGGCGTGCGAGAAAAATACTGCGCATGCGTGCCAACGCAATATGGTCCTTTTTCTCGCACTAGTGCGAGAAAGTCGCTTCCTGCGCACACTTTATAGGAACGAATTGCCATACAAATAACTTTTACTCATCTATTGATTCTACTGATTTTATTTGTATTAGAGCAGATTCCTTTGTATTACAGTGGTTATTTGTATAACAGCAGGCGTCCTTAACCCAGACAAACATGAATTGCAATGCATTTGCACAAATGTTAACTGGTTTGTGCTAATTTTCGAAAAGCTACATATTCGTTTACTTTTTTCAAAGAATAATCCGTAATTTTTGCTCGATTTTCATTTAATATGGCTCATTCTCTCCCTTGAAAGATGCTCTACGAATTCACCGTCCAGATATTCAAAAGTATTTTCCTTTTAAAAATTACAGCTGTTTATCTACGAAGGAATATCTTCAATGGATGAACAAAAGGCTGCAATTTTTTAACGGAAAATACCATCAAATGTCTTGATGGTGAATTCGTAGAGTATCTTTCAAGGGAGAGAATGAACAGTAATACTTAAAAAACGAACAAAAATTATGGATTGTTCTTTGAAAAGACTGAACGAATATGTACCTTTTCAAAAAATAGCACAAAAAAGTTAATATTTTTACAAATCCATTGCAATTAATGTTTCTCTAGATTAAGGACATCTGCTGTAATACAAAACCATCCACTATAACCAATAAAATAACCATCGACTATAATCAATAGCTGCGTAAAAGTTTGTATAAACGACTTAAAAAATGTAGCACTCATTTCGCTAGCCTGAATCGCGTGCGACTCCATTCGTCGATGCCATCTTCGAGCGACTTGATCGTAGGTTGACTGTCGATTAGATAAATAAAAAAAACGTACCAACATTTTGCTACACTTTAACGGTTATATACATGTCACAAAAAATAACTATTGTCACCGAGTATTTCGAAGAAAAATCTTCGATTACTTGAGCCGAGGTATCGAGTTGCGTCAGCCCTTCCTCCGCGAAGTCATACCTGCCCCACACGCTGCACAACTTGTTTGTGAACACCGACTATCCCCTCCCTACCCCAACGACAGGGGAGACTGGGGCAAAATGGCACAGCGGGCAAAACGGGACAGTGAGGGCAAAACTCAATTTTCCAATAATTTTTGGATGTCCCATTTTGTCCCAACGACACATCCGGATTTTCAATCCCGTTTTGCCCCACGTACCACAATCGCCACCAACCCAAAGTTATTGGAGAATTGCGTTTTGTCTCCATATTTCGTTTTGCCCCGGTGTGCCATTTTGCCCCGCTCTCCGCTACTCCCTCCTTAAAGACTTGAGATTCCACTTTAGAACGAGCGGTGACCCATCTTAGCAGGTTTGGTACTCTGCGATATGTGGAGACTCGGGAAAGTTCATTGAAGGCAACTTTTCCTCTGCGAATGGTTGAGCGAGAGTGCTGGAAGAACTTGTCTCAGCGCACCTGCCCAGGTAAGGTTTGGTCCGGCTGGCCGTTACATCCCAGCACCGGCGGAGGACTGGCTAGACTCCCGGGCCCGGCCCGGCCTCGCGCCAGCGCTCGGATGTAACCGCCTGCCAGACCTACCCCACCTACGTGTACTCGTGTAACGGAACTCAGGGATCGATTGAGATGAGACGATATCGTCGATAACGGAGCACGGTTTGTCGGTGAGAAGCGCCCGCCCGATCGGACCCCATCAGACACTAATCGCAATCCGCTGCGTGGTTCAACGGGCCGTACAACACCTCGGCGCAATCACGGGACATTTCAACCCCATCCCAGTACAGACACATGCACTTACCTACGGAGGACACACCTTGCAGAGGAATACATTGTCTGTCTCTTGCGCATGCATTACGGATACAGGTATCTGCGTTGAGTTGTCAGGTAATACGGATTTTTATTTTTTTTAGCCTAATCCCAATTTCACGCATCTTCAAATTCGTCTAAAAAAATAATCCTCGACGAAGAACTGTCTATACGAATTTAGAATAAAAATACGCATGAATAACTTATATAGGGTAAAAGTGGGGAATATGGACCGGTCCATATATCATTGATTTACGTGTTAATCAAGGTGGGCCATATTCACCACTTTTACCCTATATATAACAAATATATAACAAATTAACATAGACACAGCTGGACGCGTATTTGAGATAATTCTACGCGTTGAGTGAATTCAATGCACACGTCCGTGTGCATTTTTTGCTAATTTGTTATATATATACATATATATAAGTTCTTTATGCGTGTTTTTATTCTAAATGCGTACAGATAGTTCTTCGTCGAGAATTATTTTTTAGACCTATTCGAAGATCCGTGAAATTGGGGTTCGGCAAAAAAAAATTAAAATCTATATTACCTGACAACTACAGCATTTTTGTTATAGCAGATGACAAATGATCGCAAAGGCAATAGCAGATAATGGCGGCCGCCTTTCGATATATCTGAATAGGCTTTTGGCACGTTTTTTCGATGTTGATTATCTCTGCAACTTTACATTTATTTTCCTGATCCATCGCTACGAACACACTCCCCTAACCACAGAACTAGTGTTGCCAAATTCTGTCAAGAGACATTGAGTCGTTCCGATAAACACTAAAGACAACGAAAACAGCAAAATCGGGAGGTCTAAGTTAAACGCACAACTCCCGTCTCTTTGCCCCAGCGGTCAGTCGGGAATTGATACCATCGATGAGGACATTTTTTTGTTGGTAATTATGGCGAACCGGATTTTCCCAAGAAAAAGTCAGATAATACCGATTTTTTATTTTACTTTTAGCCAAACTCCAATTTTGCTAATTTTCATATGTGATTAAAACAGATTTCATTCTCATCGAAGAATTCTCATCACAAATTTAGAATAAAATCGACGACGGTTTTTTTTTAAATTATGACGAAACAATCGTGCTCAAAGATAAATAAAAAATTGTTGCCGAGCCGTTTTGTCCTACAGCTAAACCAACGTCCACAACGTGCTAAATGACAAAAAAAATAAGAGGGTCACGGCGGTGTCGAATTCGCCTGGAATGCCCCATATGTAAGAATGCATGTGTTTGTATGTGTATATATATATATATATATATATATATATTTACACATATACATATATTGACTATACAGTAGAGGATCGAATCTCAAGACTCGAGAGGCAAACTCCCACACTATCCAGACTGTCGGACAGCTGTAGCACCGCACTCGTCGCATTCGATCGTGTCCCCATCGCGCCAATCCACACAAGGCTCGTGCCATCACCATCTCCCCTCGATGGAATCGCACTTGAGCGCATCATACATATACACGTCCTCACCAAGTACCTTAATCACATCCAGCTAATTCTGCCAGAGGGGTGAAAGCACATTCACCGCTGAACGGCAACCTCGTGTGCCAATCAACGAAACGCCGTGAGGTTTGATGGCCGGACACATGGAAACTCTTGTGTGCCATCGAGATCAGGCGTTCGCATCGATGCAGCATCCGGTAGCACTGTCTGTGTGCGCTATCTTTACAAATATCCACGAATTCGTAAATATATATCTTTTTGACCGTAAACAAATGACAAGTTATGCACCCTTGTACGGAAGGTCCCATAGACTGTTAAAAGAAAAATTATACATTTTTGGACTAAATGTAACGGACTGCAAGTTTTCATGCATAAACTAAACTACATCTTATTTAATTGAATTAAATTAAAGTAAATTATTAGAGCTGAAGTACTTTTATAGCAAAAGTTGGGTGAATTATTAAAAATAAAGTTTTTCTAAAAAGTGTTTGATGTACTGTTATTTTACTTTTTTATTATAATTGTACATTCAATTTTATTTAAAAAATTTCAAAATGTATGCAATGTACCGGATATTTAATGTACCGGACAGGAAGTTTTTATGCAAAAATTGGTACATTAAATTTAATGCACAATTGTGATGAAAAATGAATATACTTATTGATTTTAATTAAAGTAAATTATTAAAAATAAAGTATTTTCAATATTTTTAATACGCGAAACATTCATTTTTCATCACAATTGTACATTAAATTGAATATACCAGTTTTTGCATAAATAAATAAAAACCTCCAGTCCAGTATATTCGATTTCATACAAATGTGTGTTACAGTGATCGGTGGATGCCGGACGGTATTGACATTCGTTGATTGCAAGTGTACTATCCGCTATTTAGGGGGATAGCGGACAAGACCGACCGGTACCACTTTCCGTATCTACTGTGGATTCCCTCTGTACAGGGGGGAATCCTCTGTCATCGCCACTCCCCTGCTATAAGTAAAGTCCTTCAATCAATCTTCGCTGCGTCTATAGTGACAATTACAGATCGATCGTGGGCTATCTACTCGGCATCACTGGACAATACCCCCCGAGGAAAGATTGCACACCCTCGAGACGAACAATAGGTTCGGTATAGATCAGCTTGCATTACATTCGTATTCTTACAAGGATCCCTCACGTATTCTGTTAATGTTTACATGGAACGAGGCTTTTATTTTCTTGCAAAATTGTGATTGTTGAAATAGAAATTTCTTCAAGGACATTAATTATTGGAGTTGATTGGAGGAAACGACTTTAATAATTAATTCCATGGTAGACATTTTTAAATGGTAAACTGCACCCTGATAATACCCTAAACAGGACCATTCCAGGACCTTATCAGGTACCGATTTAACGCTCTAAAATTGATTCCAAGGTTAAACATAACTGATTTGATTCCCAAGTCTTGCAGCTCCGCGGAATGATTTAAGTTACTTTTAGAATCGATTGTCGCAGAATCAACATTCGTTTGCTTAATTCATCATGAGAAGCGCCGGTCGAGAACGATGCGGAGAAACCGGATACTTCTCGAATGAATCCACAGAAGTTTACCGAACATGTTTAATAATTGATTCCACGGTAGACATTTTTAAACGTCAAACTGGACCCTGACAAGGCCCCAAACAAGGCCACTCCAAGACCTTGTGACATCCCAATTTAACGCTCTAAAATTTCCACCACGTTTAGGTATGACAAGACGTATGAACGATTTGATTCCCAAGTCTTGTAGTTCCGCGGAATGATTTCAGTTGCTCTTAGAATCGATTGTGGCAGAATCAACATTCGTTTGCTTCATTCATCGTGAGAAGCGCCGGTCGAGGACGATGCGGAGAGACCGGATACATCTCAAATGGATCCACAGAAGTTTACCGAATATGGGACTGCGCGCTCGGGAAGCGCGCTTGGTTGAGGTACTCGGGAAACGCGGAATCTCGTCGGGACGACGAAAAGGGAAGAAGGGCCACGAGCGAAGGAAAGTGAAGCGAAGAGATAAACGAAGGGCGAGGTGAACGGCAACATCGAATGGGCGCTAGCTGGGGGACCCACGTCGTAACTCCCTTTGAGCTTGCTCACGCGGAACGGAAAATGAGATACTACCCTACTATACCGTACGCAAGTGTCGTCGTGATTCAGGTACACGGGACTTGCACGAGAGAGAAAAAGAGAATTTCCTTCGGTACGGAGAGTGGAACGGGAAGCTCGCCGTCGCGCCGGGCGACTTGTATGATGCATAGGAGTCTAAATCGAGTTTTCGTTCGCTTGTAAACTTGGTTTTCTCGGAGAGTGCAGCGCTGAAAGGACCCCTCCGTCCTCCTGTGCAGGATGAAACGTCTACGCACCCGATACAACGTTGAGCACCCTCCTGCCCTCCCTCGTCTGCCGGCGCCGGCGAACCTTAACTGAGGATGTTACAATTTCAGCTGATTGCCAACCCTTTGTCACCGGAGGAAGATATCTCGCCGCGTCTGCCTCCGAGTCTCTACTAATAATAATTAAAGGATCGTTGCATATATTAAATACCAATTATAATTATTGCTATGTTATGCGTTATCAATTTTTTTTTTTTTCGTCACTATTTTCATTTCTTTTTGATCGGCTGTTAAAAATTTTGCCGTCGGTAGTGATTTTAAAATTTTCATTTTTACAGGAATGTAACATTTAATTTTTGCAGGAATGTAAAATTTACCTTTTGCAAGAATGTAAAATTTACCTTTTGCAGGAATGTAAAATATAATTTTTGCAAAAATGTGAAATTTAATTTTTGCAAAAATGTAAAATTTAATTTTTGCAAAAATGTAAAGTTTAATTTTTGCAACAATGTAAAATTTACTTTTTGCAACAATGTAAACTTTAATTTTTGCAACAATGTAAAATTTAATTTTTGCAACAATGTAAAGTTTAATTTTTGCAACAATGTAAAATTTGATTCTTTCAAGAATATGAAATGTAATTTTTCTGACAATGAAAAGAAATTTCCATTATAGGGCGTACTCGCTGGTATAATAATGAAATCACGAGTTTACCCCAATATGTTCGATATTTGATCCGTATTATCGTTCTCTCATAATACCGTAAAGCTTTTGTTGCGAGATAACCAAATTTGCTCGTCTACGGTCGGAGCCATTGTTTCACATCGCGGCTTGTGTGCGAACTGGGATATTAACGAGGTTTCACATGTATACATCTTTCTTTTTTTCCACCCGTAATGAGTAGCGCTATAATAACGAGGAAAACGAGGCAGGTCTGATTCAGCAAATTTGAGGAGAGCAGGGCGGGCGTCTGATGACCATCCGTCGTCCTGGCCTTGCTGCAGGTCCCGTATTTTTCGCTGTCTCATCCTGCCGGTATCGCCAACCTCAGGTCGTTCCCTTCGTGGTGCGGTTCGTCCGGTAAACCCTCGCGAAAACCCAAGGGGACATCTGGACGACGAAGGACCGAGTGAGAAGGGAGCGAAAGGAGATATAGGCGAGATAGGACGAAAGCAGAATCGAACGACGACACAGGATGCGAGGCATTATAACAAAGTTATAACCGTGGGTACAAAAAAAAAAATTTCGACCTCCCTGCACCGCGGCAGGGTAAAATTTTATTCCGCTTAAACGAGTAAGCGGCCGACGATCAACCGGAAAATGAACGCTCAGTGACATTCATATCTGGGATGTGAATATGACCTTTAGTCTCCAATTATTTATTCATCAAAACCCTCTTTTAATTTCCATCTTCGCATCGTCCGTCCGTCCATCCGCGAAGGTACAAACGTTGGAACGAAATGTTCCTGGTAGCGTTACTCGTGTTTTATTTAATTATTACTGTTTTTTTCTTCCTTTATTTTTACTCTGCGTACAAACAGTAATGTCGGCAAGAGTAAAAATCGCGAATCCACATGAGTAAAAAAAATGTCATTTCCCGACTGGCCACTGCATATTCACCGACGATTCGCGTGTGTACCTGCCAACCGGGAATAGTAATTTCCTGGAACTCCGGTGAAATTGTGTTAACGGACCATTTCGAGGGAAATGACGTTACGGAAGAGCAAGGAGAAGATTTAATGACCGCCCGCCGGCCACTCGGCCGGACGAACGATTTTTACCACCACCACGTAGAGTCCCCGCACCACGGCCAAAATTGCGTACTGCGATGAAGGTGCATACACAGTTTTACACTGTTCTATGTCCCTTTTAGAGAGTTTCATCGGACCCTGACGAAACTCCAACGAGGCCTTGTCAGGACCTCATCAGGTTCCGATATAACGCTCTAAAATGTGTACTAGGGTCGAAATTCCAGGTCCTTTTCCCTTGTCGAAATTTGCCGAAGACTTAATGAACCCCCACCGGTCACTCGGCCCGTCGACCGATTTTTAACTGCAGCACATAGTATTGAACAAAAATGCATAGGAGAGACCGGGGACAAAAGTAACACGGGTCAATTGTATCAAGCGGCTGCGCATGATCGGACGCATCGGATATGAAGTGAGCAACATTATCACATCACCTTATGAGGTGATGTTTTGTGATGTAATGAAAATTTGTTTTATTTTTATATAACTGTAATATACTCTTGGTAATGATAATTTTAAAAGAGATGATCACCTTCTTATTAATTAAGCGAGTTTACCTAAATGAATTACCCGTAAGGGTGAAGGTGAAATGCCATACAACGAGAAAAATCCACCGGACACAATAAAAGATCACAACAAATAGCAAAAAACAGAGCACGAACGGAAAGCGAAACATAATGATATATGGCATGATTAAGATAAACGATATTATTAAAATACAAATCGTCCAATATAAATATATAGCGGTTGTCCGTAGTAGGAATGATAAATAACCGCGTTTTCAACGGGAATCGCGAATAATAAATTAAGACATTATAATTGACATGGCCACAGTGCAAAATTCATTTTTTTATTATCGCACCGAATCAAATTTCATATAGTTACTTTGATCCAAAAAGAAACGACACATACGACATTATAATTTACGTAAAATTGGTGTATAAGGCCATTATTATAACGAACAAAAAAACGTTTTTCTAGAACTAAAACAATTCACTCACACACTCATACATCCATACATTAAGGTTTAATTCACGCGTAATACGAAACATAAATTATCAATTTTGGTAATAAATAAATACTTCAAGCCGAAGAAACAAAGAATGATCACATAAAATCTTAAAACCTCCTGTTGTGTAAATGACCCGAACTCTCACACATTTCGATTGATAAATTTTATCACACGAGCTGATTCTTTGACATCGAATACAGTTGACTGGTAAAATAATTTCTTTGAACCACAGTCTACTTATCTCAATAAGCTTAAGGAAGAAGCACAGCGGAGACGAACAGCGAGGCCATGGATTCGTAGTCTCGAGGTGTAAACGCCGCCTTCTTTCCGTGGGTCGAGATTTCGTGAGACTGTATATACTGGTGTGACGATAGGCCCCGAGGTAGACTGAAACGTCCACACTCGACGAGAGTTCGATCAGGAGTAATTATAAATTGTCGGGTTTAGGGTAACGCGAGTCCCTCTTCCCCTTCCGAGTCTCCAACTATTCTTTTCTATATAGTACAGCGCTCTCTACCTCTCAACTTCGCACCATTTCGGTTTAACGAAAATCTCTCGCTACAGTTTATATGTTGCTCACTTCATATCCGATGCGTGTAATCATGAGCAGCGTTGCGCAGCCGCTTGTTACAATTGACTCGTGTTACTTTTGTCCCCGGTCTCCCCTACTGCACTCAAGGTACTTACCTACACTGTTTTACGCAGTTCTATGTCGCTTTTAGAGCGTTGCATCGAACCCTGACAAAGCCCTGATGAGGCCTTCTGAGGAACTTGTCAGGTTCCGATATGACACTCTAAAATTTCTACCAGGGAAGAAATTTTGTTTCTCTTTCCCTTGCCGTAACTTGCCGAAGATTTAATGAAACCCCGCCAGCCACTCAACCCGTCGACCGATTTTTCTCTCCAGCACAGAAAAATGCGTACTGCGTTCATGCGTATGTCGCTTTCAGAGCGCTACATCAGATCCTGACAACAGTTGTCAAAACCTTATCAGGTTCCGATTTAACGATCTAAAATTTCTACTAGGGACGAAATTCTGTTTGTTTCGCTTCCTCACAAAGGAAGCTTTGTTTTCTCTTGCCGAAACTTGCTGAAGATGAAATGACCGCCCGCCAGCCACTCGGCCAGCCGATCAATTTTTGTCTCCAGCACATACATCAAAATGCCGACTGCGTTCAAGGTACATACACTGTTTTACACTGTTGCATATCGCTTTTAGAGCGTTACATCCGATCCTGACAAAGCCCTGACGAAGTCTTGTCAAGACCTCATCATGTTCCGCTTTTACGCTCCAAAATTTCTGCCAGGAAAGAAATTCCCTCACTTTTTCCGTTTGCCGAAACTTTCGCGAACCCACGCCAGACTGACACTGTAAAGACGACGAGGTGGAAATGTGGCTCTCGCAAAAAGAAGAACATGGCAGGGGGGGGCGAACGAAGCGAGCAAGCGGATGGCCTAGGTACGAAGCAAGCAGTCGAGGTGATCCGGGCGCGCTGGGGGTTGGGACGATGAAACCGCCCAACAAATTTCGCTCCCAATAACTACCTGCGGTCGGCCACTGTCAATGTTTATGAGATTCTGCGGTCTCCCGGGAATAATTTGAAAAGTTCGCTACCACTCACTTGCTCGCCTGGCCCGGTTCTCCTCCCGCATTCCCATAACCGAGCTTTATTGCCGTGTTATAATACAATCGCGTGCGCATCAGGGTGTGAAGTTGGGTATGCGCGGTGAGCCCTGTCGCGCTGTTCTGTGTACAACGCGGTGTCGTGGCTACACGACTTCCGCGTCGGTGGAGGATACAGGACGGAAAGAGTCGCCCGTACTTTCGTGAGAGTCTGGCAGGGTGTGGCCAACGAACGGGCGAAGAATTTTCTCCCCATGCGCCGAAATCGTTTCTGGCAAAAATTCGTTTCGAGTAGAGCAAAAATTCTTATCGGACTGTCTAGAGTATGGTCGGGGCCGTACCAGGCCCGGCGGAAACTAACCTCCGGCCTGAATATGCTGCATCGATGTGGTACCGATCAAGGGCGTAACGCTCACGCGAATCCGGCCGTCATCCGGCATTGGGATCCGGCCGGAGTTGAGGGGGCATCAACAGCATAATCTTGCGGGTCGATTTTTGATTGCAGTAGAATCTCGCTTTACATATTTCTTACCCGAGGATCGGGAAGCTATTACTAAATAATTAAGGTGACGAATCCCGGAAATAATACGGCGGTCATTGACTCGCGTGTACCCGCGGTATTCGCTGCTCGCGCCTGGCGGCGCTATCACGTGATATGGGGCAGATTGGGTGGGCGAAGTCGGTTTTCCACCGAACCGATGACGTTTTCCACCTACCTCACAATCATCTTTTTGGGCGCTTTTTTCTGGGGGTTTTACCCCTGCCAACGGGAGCCGAAACTTCAATCGGCCGAATCGTCGTATGGCCGAAAGTCGCCGGTCCTAACACACTTTATCCGAATCATTAAACTTTCGAATCGTCAAATGTCCGAATCTTCATTTTTCCGAATCGTCAAATGTCCAAATCTTCATTAATCCGAATCGTCCTTTCAACGAATGTCACTCTTCCTAAATAGTAAATGGCCAAACGTCATTCATCCGAATCGTCATTCATCCGAATCGTCATTCATCCGAATCGTCATTCATCCGAATCGTCATTCATCCGAATCGTCATTCATCCGAATCGTCATTCATCCGAATCGTCATTCATCCGAATCGTCATTCATCCGAATCGTCATTCATCCGAATCGTCATTCATCCGAATCGTCATTCATCCGAATCGTCATTCATCCGAATCGTCATTCATCCGAATCGTCATTCATCCGAATCGTCATTCATCCGAATCGTCATTCATCCGAATCGTCATTCATCCGAATCGTCATTCATCCGAATCGTCATTCATCCGAATCGTCATTCATCCGAATCGTCATTCATCCGAATCGTCATTCATCCGAATCGTCATTCATCCGAATCGTCATTCATCCGAATCGTCATTCATCCGAATCGTCATTCATCCGAATCGTCATTCATCCGAATCGTCATTCATCCGAATCGTCATTCATCCGAATCGTCATTCATCCGAATCGTCATTCATCCGAATCGTCATTCATCCGAATCGTCATTTATCCGAATTTTCAATTTACCGAATCACCAACCAACCGAATTCACAAAACTAGATTTTTTATTTATTTCTTTTTATTCGTGTTCCTTTCCAGTTATACCCGGTCAAATCTTTGACTTTTTCTGAAAAGTACGAAATGTGAGATAAATTCAGATTACTTTTCAGTGAAATTATCCGAGATTTTCAGATATATTTTCACCAGGACGATAATTTGTTTGCTCTCAGTCATTATAAGATATTTTTTTTTTAATTTACCTTGTCATATCCGGCATAGTTCTGTTAATAACTACTTTTACATCATTCTGAACGATCAATGAAATATAAATGATCCGCGAGATGTCAGAAATCTAAGGAGGTCGAAATGAGAACGACGAGATGAGAGGAGATTCAGAATGGATCAATTCGGATGACTGACATTTCCGATAAATGACGATTCGGACGAATGACGTTCGGATAAATGCGGCGAG
The DNA here is from genome assembly GCA_917499995.1 of Ichneumon xanthorius. Classification (NCBI taxonomy): domain Eukaryota; kingdom Metazoa; phylum Arthropoda; class Insecta; order Hymenoptera; family Ichneumonidae; genus Ichneumon; species Ichneumon xanthorius. The sequence continues at coordinate 14,037,735 of OU824207.1, read as the reverse complement.
TTGACGTTTGGAAGTTTAACCATTCGGAAATAGGACATTCGGTGAAATTATAATTCGGAAAAATGACGATTCGGACAAATGACGTTCGGATAAATGGCGTTTCGGAGAAATAACATTCGGCCATTTACTATTTCGAAAGAGTGACATTCGTTGAACGGACGATTCGGAATAATAAAAATTCGGACATTTGACGATTCGGAAAAATAACGTTTCGGCAATATGACGATTCGGAACAATAAAGTTCGGAAGTTTGACGATTCGGATAAACTGCGTTAGGACCGGTGACTTTCGGCCAAACGACGATTCGGCCGATTGAAGTTTCGGCGAAATGATGTGCCTCCCGTTTTCCACCCACCTTATCATCATCTTTTTGGGCGCTTTTGTCCGGGGGTTTTTGTTGGGGGGTTTTTCCCCTGCCGACGTGACTCACGATAGTCACGATACTAGCCAATGATCATTGCAGGTGTGCAAGTGCCTCGGGTATTCTCGAAACTCATGTAATACGTCGCAGCCACGAGGCACACGCGGTACCGTATGACGCGCCTAGCAATATGGATCGAAACATAATGTGGCGTGCAGCGCGACCATTAAGATATCAGTCGCCGCCGATAGTTGGGTCGTTAGGCCAATGGGAACTCGACGGGACTCGAAACCGATGCAAATTACCGCGTCGAACGGATCAATCGAGCGTGGCGTTGCGCGCCTTAGCGTATCTACTCTATGCCCACGGCGACCTGGCCTAGGCGTCGGGTGCCTTATCGGTTCGTGGTTCGGACTGACGGATTCGTGCCTGCCATCCCGCACAGCGCTGTACACACGCGGGACGGCAGATACGAGTGCGCAAATACCGGAGTTGGCTCGGATCGGTGAGGCAAAGTAATTTCTTTGCAATTTTGCAAACACCGTTATCCGCGAAACCGCGACTATCCGATACTGACAAATGCACGTTGCATGGGATATGTTGAACCTGACGCGTCCAAGCGTATGTGTGGGTCGGCGCACATCATAACTGTTCAGTGTCGTTTCGCGCCCTCGCCACGTTAGGGCCATGCTTGCACGCACTCTTATCCGAGGCGTTTCACATCTCTCTCGGACAGCGAACAACCGGACAGGACGGACGATTTCACTTGTCCCAATGGCTCTATCCGCTGCATGACAAGTTAGAATCGCGCCGCGCGATGTTTCCACGTCGCGATTCGTTATCAACTCGCATGTATCGCGATGTCGGGGTATAATACGTAAAGATTACGGTGAGATTGGACCACTTCTATTACGGGTCGGGACATAATTGGGCACACCTGCATAAGTAAATATCAAACGGCAGGTTGTGAATCATTAAAATGTACTCTACAGTACCGTAAGGTATATATTCTGTTATATATGTATTCTATTAGCTTATAGTCAAACCAGGCACGTCCCGTTTGAAAATCTGAGTTTTTACCGAAAGTGAAATGTCCCGTACAACATACGGGAAAACGTCACTTCCTGTTTAAAAACAGCAGTTTTCGATCGGACGTGCCATTATAAGAAAAAAAACGTCACTACCGGTTTGAGAATTCCAGTTTCCGACCGGAAGTGTCGTATTTCCAGTATGACATCACTTACGGTCAAAGAAAAAGAATTTCAAACCAGAAGTGACATATTGCGGAAAATCTAAATTTCCGGTTTCTAAATTCCATAGTCCATGGCGAGGATGCGAAGCACCCGACAGACAACAATCTTCCAGTTTAATATAAACATTCAGACAATAAGTCAGACAGAAATAAGAAAATGGCTTTTTTGCATTCAAGGGTATGTGAAATATTGTTCTGGAACATGATCTGGCAGTAAATTTTTTTTTTTTTTTACTAAACTTCTGAAAATCTGAGTTTCTACCTAAAGTGACGAAATACGGGAAAACGTCACTTCCGGTTTAAAAATCACAGTTTTCGATCGGATGTGCCATTATAAGAAAAAAAGTCCCTTTCCGTTTGAAAATCCGAGTTTCCGACCGGAAGTGTCGTATTTCCACTACGGTAAAAAAAAAAAATTTCAAACCAGAAGTGACATATTGCGGAAAATCTAAATTTCCCGTTTCCCAATTCCATAGTCCATGGCGAGGGTGCAAAGCACCCGAGAGACAACAATCTTCCAGTTTAATATAAACATTCAGACAATAAGTCAGACAGAAGTAAGAAAATGCCTTTTTTGCATTCAAGGGTATGTGAAATATTGTTCTGGAACATGATCTGGCAGTTAAATTTTTTTATTACTATACTTCCTCCCCAGCGTATTTCGTACGTGATGAAAACGTAAGGGAGGGTAACCACAACCATAAAACAGTGTCCCGAAAACATTTTACAAATGGTACAGCGTTGTGTCAGTAACGTGCAAATCCTGGACGGATCCTTTCCTAGTAGAAATTTTGAAGCGTTAAATCGGGCCCAATTTACCCTGGAATTGCTGCCAGAATTAGCGGCACGTTGCTATCTATACTCTGCGATTAATAGATGACTTATCATACTATTAGCATATAATCAAAACTAATTCGTCGTAATAATATCAATGAAAGCAAGTCGGATATTGCCGTCTCGACGTTTTCGCCCGGACGGTCGCTTTGGTCGTCATAGCGCTCACGGAAAATCGATGGCGGTTCACGGTTCACCCCTCCAATATCTCTTTTGGTATTTGCGGCCCCGCTGTGCATTCCTACATACGTACACACCGTATGAGCGCGAGCCAGTGACGGAGAGTGCCGTTGGAATCGGGTAACGAGAGGATTAAGGGGCGAGTGACACGACGCCACATGTTCACGTGCGAGAATTATCGCCGCAATTACTAGGACCGCCGATGCTGCTGGTTTAGCCCGACTGCACAGTTCGCAAGCTCACCGCGCTAAACACTGTGTGCTCCGCTTGCCGGTGAACAGCTTAGCAAACTGCGTCGTCGTCGCTGCTCCTGAAACTACGCTCGATCGTCATCGGATCGAAATGGATCATCGATCGACAGGGTGTCTTCAAACTCTTATTGATCTTTAATGAAAATGTTCTGTATTCAATTATCGTGAATCACTTTTTATAGCGGATATTTACAGGAGCTTTTGCGTAGTATCTATGTTTCTGCTAACACGGTCTTCTTGTCTGCATGCTGGACTGACAAATCCAAAAAAATACCAGATTCTTGGCAAATTTCCGGACTTACCGGTTATCCGAATCTATCGATTTGAATCCGGATCCAGGAATCCGAGTCTTTCGATCTTAATCCGAATCCGGACATCCGAAGTTGTTGATCTAAATAAAGGCAAATTTCTGGACTTACCGGTTATCCGAATCTATCGATCTGAATCCGTATCTAGGAATCCGAATCGTTCGATCTCAATCCGAATCCGAACATCCAAATTTGTTGAACTAAATCGGATACAAGCATCCGAATCTGTTGATCTGAATCCGGATCCAGGTATCCGAACCTGTCTATCTGAATGCGATCCGGGAATCCGAATCTTTCGATCTGAATCCGAATCTGGCAATCTGAATCTGGTTCCGGGAATTCGAATATTCCGATCTGAATCAGAATCTGTTGATCTGAATCCAAATCTGGACATCTGAATCTGTCGATCTGAATCCGGATCCGGGAATCCGAATCTTTCGATCTGAATCTGGATCGAGGCATCCGAATCTGTTGATCTGACTCCGGATCGGAGCATCCGAATTTGTCACTCTGAATCCGGATCTAGACATCCGAGTATCTGGGTTATCGGAATCTATCGATGCAGATCCGAGCATCCGAATACCCGAATCATACGAATTTGAAGTATCAGATCCTGATCCTGAACAACCGGGCTATCCCAAAGCCCAAAACAGATAAATACTACGAACCGCGTATTATATCGCATGACGCGTTGTAAATGAGTTTCATGTGGAGTTTTGAATACGGCGTGCTACATTCAAGTCGAACGAATACCGAACAAGCCTATGAATTTCAATCGTCTTTCATTCTTGGCGTGGTTGCAGCCAAAAATGTACTAGTGTCTGACGCCAGGACGTCCGCGAAAATTGGAAGGCGAAACGGCGGTTATAAGCTTATCAAAGAAGCGAGATTCAGTTGTCCCTGTAGGCCCGGTAAGAAGGCAGTGCTCTAGCGTGCTATAAAAGTATACCGCCTTGGGCTTACTTTCCTCTTGTTCACTCCATCTAACCATTTCACTCGCCATGCGCCTTTGTTCGCTCTATAATGAATTCAGTAAGTTTTGTCGAGGGTGGTAGTTTCCTGCTGGCACCCTCGAAATTGGCACATAACGCTGGGCTCGCTCGGGGGAGCCAGTCGGGAGTTTGGTGTGGGGAGGCCAATTTATGGACTGACGCTTCCTTTATGACGAGGTGCCCCTCTCGCTCACTCACTCGGTTTGCGACTGAATTTTAGACCGTGACTCACCGGACGCGTAACACGCCACGAGGATCGGACTTGCATTACCTTCGTACACGAATAAATTTTAGTTTCCATCTCCCCACCCTCTCCGCCGTCCTGCGATCTGACCTTTCTTTCTCAACCCTCCGAGAGTGGATATAGATTGTTCCAACTCAGGTCCCAAGATTTTCCATTATTTTTCTTTCCGCTACAGTACTTTTATCTACTTCTAAAGTAACAAATGCACTTCTCATCGCATAGCGGATTTGGGTTCAATGACGGGACGGTACTTTTCTAAGCTGACCCAGCTGACTTAAGGTAGTACTTGCACGTTAGCTAGTCAAATGAGAGTTGTATTACGAAAATGTTTAATTACAACTACTATTTAAGTTTTGGAAAAATAGTAAAATGGTAAAGTATTATTTTACATTTTTATGAACAGTACTTTTATCTACTTCTAAAGTAACAAATGCATTTCTCATCGCAGCGCAGATTTGGGTTCGATGACGGAATAGTATTTTTCTAAGCTGACTCAGCTGACTTAAGGTAGTACTTGCGCGTTAGCTAGTCAAATGAGAGTTGTATTACGAACATTTTTAATTAGTCCTACTATTTAAGTTTTGGAAAAATAGTAAAATGGTAAAGTATTATTTTACATTGGTATGAACAGTACTTTGATGTATTTTTAAATACATTATAAATGCATTTCTCATCGCATCACAGATTTGGGTTCGATGACGGGACGGTACTTTTCTAAGCTAACTCAGCTGACTTAAAGTAGTACTTGCGCGTTAGATACTCAAATGAGAGTTGTATTACGAAAATGTTGAATTATCACTACTATTTCAGTTTTGGAAAAACAGTAAAATGGCAAAGTATTATTTTACATTAGTATGACACTACCTGATAGCATTCTTTGGGAACTGTAAAATATTGAGACAGATCGAATTTTGAATCACATAATTTAACCGGGAGAAAAGTTTGACACGTGAACACAATCTACAAGACATGTATTTAAACAGAAAGTTTATTCCTACAATTTCCCGGTCGATGATACATTTACAAATGATTGATTCTTCCTCAAATTTGACTTATTTACATATGCGTACGGGCTATCCGATCTAACCTAATGGTTTGGCACAGCCAATAAACCGTGGTCTCGAATTTTGAGTATCGTCATGTTGGCGTAGAGCGAGAACACCACCGGAAGACTAATAGACGAAACTGAATAAAAAATTATCATTGAAACATTCGGTATGCCGAATATTTTGCAACATCACTTTAATCCTCGAAATCTCCGGATTACACTACGGTTGTCATTCCTATATGCATCTAATCGCGAATTACAAATAAAACGGAACAAAAACGCTCTCGTGACCCGTTTAAGATAAGCAACCATGCTAAATCAGTCGACTTTGGATTTATTTATTGAATAAAAATAGCCGGTAACCTTGCTTAAATTTTTGCAGACGTGATCCTCTATGCATTGTTTGTAATATATAAAACAACTGTGCATTGTATCTAATAATCAAGTTCGTGCTCAAACTACCTTAAGTATTTCCAGCTGGAATGGAATGGCTTGAAGGGCCGAATTATCGATCCCGGGTGATAAAGTAGGTAACGTCGCTGCTAGTCAGCCACGAAGACCGGGCGAGAGTCCATGCGTGAGGGGCGATAGATGGGCCGTAGGCACGTTTAGATACGCGAGAAATAATCGTGAATAAAATATTTTTACGTGTCGAATGGTCGTGTCATGACGCAACACCCACTTAATTTATTTTTATTTTTTGTAATTTCGCAAAATAAATAACTGCTATCCTCATTACGCTATTAAATCGGACGGCAAATCTCGGTTCTGTGGGGGACCAAAAAATAATTTGCACGAATACAACGTATGTTTTCGTTTTAGTTCGGTCGCCACAGTCGCGAGACGTGTTATTAATGAAATTATATATTTTGTAATGAGTCTGCCCGGTGTGGCGATTACTGTAACACGCCAAGCGTCCTCCCTCGATTCAGACAAGCGCGATGTGTACGCGCGTTAGCCCGGGTGTTATTGCCCGGGAGAAACTTTGAACTCGATGCTGATGAGTCTTGCCACCAGAATTCACAATTGTCCACACCCATGACGATAATCTTTTCAACCAGTTCGCACAATACGCATGAGGCTCGCCGCAAGCGAGAAGGGAAGGCACTTCAGGGAACGGCTCCGTCACGACGTCGTCTTCGCTGCCAGTCATCGCCGATAATGACATTCCTCATCAGCTCCGCGTATCTTATCTCTTTTCCAAAAAAAGGAAAAACCGACGACCAGTTACGAACAAAGTGAAATCGCGTACGGTGATACCATGGAGCGTCATTTCGCTTTCTTTTTTCAAAAAAAAATTAATCATACAGTGCGTCTCGTAACGTCTTCTTAAAAAAAGCATACAGTCATATAGGTGTATCTTTAAAGGGGGGGGGGGGGGGGAATGAGATCTTATAGGTATGAGGGATTCCACGCCAATTCAGCTGTCGAACCTTTCGAAATTCTTTACAAATTCTACAATTTCGCGATATTGAAGTTCTTCAAACATTCTACAATTCGGTGTCATTAAAATTCTTGAAAAATGCTACAATTCGGTGACATTGATGTTCTTGAAAAATGCTACAATTCGGTGACATTGAAGTTCTTGAAAAATTCTACAGTTCAGTGACGTTGACGTTCTTCAAACATTCTACAATTCGGTGACATTGGAGTTCTTCAAAAATTCTACAAATCGGTGAAATTGAAGTTCTTGAAAAATTCTACAATTCGGTGACATTAAAGTTTTTCAAAAATGTTACAATTCGGCGACAGTGAAGTTCTTGAAAAATGTTACAACTCAGTGGCATGGAAGTTCTAATAAAAATACTGGCATTGAAGTTCTGATAAAAATACTGGCATTGAAGTTCTGATAAAAATACTGGCATTGAAGTTCTGATAAAAATACTGGCATTGAAGTTCTGATAAAAATACCGGCATTGAAGTTCTGATAAAAATACTGGCATTGAAGTTCTGAATAAAAATTCCGGGGGCGCAACTACCTACGTTTACGAGACGGTGCTGTTTCTGATATATTTTTTTCAGTAACGATATCTTGGGAGCACGGAATGTTAATGCTACTTTAAGAAAAATGAACATTTTAGGTTCTTTAACAAACTTCCGGAATAATCGTTTCGTCTACTATTCATACGCAGCCCTTGCTTTACAAAGAAGGATCTGTCGTCGCCTCTTTCAAATACACTAAATACATCATTACCACGGCTCGAAGGGTCGCCGACAATGAGATACGATAAGATCAAAGTACCGAGGTTAGCTATTGATTCTTTTGTACAAAGAATAAGGATTATTTCAGATTGCCGCAGAGAAATCTAAGAGCTGCCTCTGCTTCTGGGTCCCCCTGCTTTTTTCTGGTCTTTCTGTTTCCTCTGCAGAGTCTCTCTGCTTCGTCTGGTACTATTACTATACGCGACACACGGCACTCGCCATATCTTATATGAGGGATTTGATGACAATTCAGCCACGCCGACCTTTCGAGGTTCTCCAAAAATTCTACAATTCAGTAACATTGGATTTCTCCAAAAATTCTACAATTCAGTAAAATTGAATTTCTCCTAGAAAAATACCACATTCCAAGCGCGCAAGTAGCTCCGTTTACGACACGGTGCTGTTACTAAAAATTTTTTAAAACGATCTCCTGGCATTACGAAATCTTATTCAACAAAATCAAAACTTCCCTTTCGTTACCAAACATCCGGAATAATCAATGTTTCCCTCCACGTCACGTTAATCAGGCAACATTCCTTGCTCAGCAAAGAATGATCCGCAATCGCTCCTCTCCAAAGTCCATTTAAACACGACATCGCCAATGATATACGATAAAAATCAAAGTACCGATGTAATCCATCGACTCTTTTATACAGAGGAATAAGGATTATTTCAGCCCCGCCACAGAGAAATACGAGAGCTGCCGCTGCTTCTCTTTTCTCCTGCTTCTTTTGGCTCTTTCTGTTTTCTCCACAGAGTCTCTCCGCTTCGTCCGTTACCGCTATTACTGCACTCCACACAGCCACATCCACCGCTCCCGTTGGCAGTCGCGGACGGCGACGACAACGAGGGCCCCCGGATAGGTTGTCACCGAGCGGTAGCCGAAAGTAAATGCGCTCCACTTATTATTCGGACGGAAGATTTAAGCGCAGCTCTTGCTCGCTGGCTTGCGCATGAGTTATGCTCAAAAATTGAGGTTACCCAGACCGGCGCGTCCCGAGGACAAGGGAGACCCGGCGAACCCCGCCGTTGCACGGGGTAACCACTCGGATCCTTGTTTCTCGTAGACCGTACCAACATTTCTTTCCACAGTTCCCTCTCTTTCCTTTTCGTTACCCTTTTGTCCCGTGCGTCTTCCTCCGGCTCGATCGTTCACTCGTTTCTCCCCGCCGATCTTTCCGTGGCCCTCGACGCATTCGCTTACCTCCGTCACGTTGCTCGCTTTTGTTTCGAAGATATATTTTCTCTCCGCTGAGAGATCGCCTCGGCTCACCGAGAGGAGGGAAACACGCAGCCGCTGCTCCCGCCGCTGCTCCTGGTCCTGCTTTTGGTTCTGCCCATGGCTTCTGCTGCCTGGTCCTCGTACCCGGCATCCAGCAGATCTCGGACGATTATCTTGCATCCTTCGCCCCCCCTTGCTTCCGTGCGTGCTTCGGCTCTTTCTGCATCCCTGTGCGCTAAGGGGGAGATATCTCCTTTTTTCCCCTCGCTGTTCTATCTCGCTTTGGACTCCGGGACGCGATCCTCGCTCACCGGGAATTCTGTGATTATAATAAATGCGTATGCAGTAGCAGCGCTAGGACGTTGACGCCTCGAGCCACTCCGGGGACGTCGAAGAGAGCGGTCCTTCCTTCTCGGAGTCCGGATTCGAGTTCTCTGATTTCCTTTATTCTTCGCTGAGAAAAAATTACATACCAAAAGCAACTTTGCAAAAATTGACTTTTTACCATAAAAAATAGTTCCTAAGGGGAAGGTCTTTTATTTTATAATTACGACAATGACAAAAAATCATGGTTGCGACCATAATTATAGTTCGACCAATCGAATATAGATTATCAGAAACTATATATATATAGAGGTTTCCCCTCGGAACTATTCGTTATAGTAGGAAATACTATCCTTTTTCTCAATGTTCTTGTTACGATTCGCGTTCCTCGTGAGCTATCAATGTATATAGTTTTTTTCCTATACAGTAGAACCCCGTTTATCCGAGGTAATGTGGGGAGAGCGTGGGTCGGATAAGCGAAAACTCGGATAACACGGATAACATAAACTCAATTTAAACTTATACTACTATTATATATTTAAAAAATAACACACCACTTCATATAAACATTAACTTTATTAGGTAATTTATGACTTCTTTTCCTTTTTTGAAACATCACGATGTTCCATTGACTCTCGAATCGGAACCGATGTATTTGCAGCTCGCAATATAAAGACGCTGCAAAAATGTCCAGGTTTAAGCGCGTATGCAACAATGTAGCAGTTACAGACTACTCTGCGCGCGGGCATGCAGCTTTATCCGTTTTATCCGAGTGTTCCGTATTATCCAAGCCTACACCTCGGTTAACACCATATGCAACACCCCCCCTCCCCGTCCATCCCGGGCTCAGTCGGTATCAAAAACTGTAATCAACTTTTCTCACCTCATGGTCTCGCATATACGGACAAAAGAAAAGTCTCATGGGAAGCCGAAATTATATCCGCTTCCGATGAGACTTTTCTTTTGATCGTATATGCCAGAATCAGTGAGAAAAGTTGTTTACAGTTTTTATTACCGACCGCGGTATTGCACATGCCCTTAAGGGCATGTGGTACAGACTCAGTCGATAACAAATCGCCTTTCCTGTTTTCTCCAAAACGATTGATACGACGAGCAAAAGCAAATTAGGTTTTCATACTTATATCTGTTGACTACAAAAACCTAATTTGATTTTGGTCGAAGCATCAAGCATCACGGAGAAAATAAGGAAAGCGATTTGTTACCATCGGAGCTTCGACATGTCTGTATAACATGCCCTTAAGACCATATGAAACACCCCCCTCCCCGTCCATCCCGGGCTCAGTCGGTATCAAAAACTGTAATAAACTTTTCTCACTGGGTCTCGCATATACGGTCAAAAGAAAAGTCTCACGGGAAGCCGAAATGATATCCGCTTCCGATGAGACTTTTCTTTTGACCGTATATGCCAGAATCCATGAGAAAAGTTGATTACAGTTTTTATTACCGACCGCGGTATTGCACATGCTCTTAACGCGGAAGGCTCGAATTAGTTGGGTGCGTCGGATAACGCGAAGGCTCGGATAATCGAAGGTCGGATAAGCGCGGTCCTAGTGTATTCATTTCCTACGATGGTGGATAGATCGGTCTGAAGTGCTTGCACTTTGGGGAAAACATTTTAATCGAGGGTGCTTGTTGACGGTACATTGAACAAGGTCGGTCGCAGCGTTTCCATAGTGGGGTATCATTTACGTCAAACCCATTTCAGCCAATAAGTAACTGGGCTGCGGAAACGGTGGGGTATCATGGCAGTATATCAAATGTTCGATCACGTGATTGGGCGGGCAGTCGCGTTCCACCTTCAAGCGCCTAACGACTATAAAAGTCGGAGCAGCCACACCGAGGGACATTCTTCGCCGGGATTTCGAATGGTCAACGACATCGCGCCCAGAAAAATATTTTATTTTACGGGCGCCCGGCAAATAAATATTTGTTTGAGGTAAATAAATATTTATTTGATTTAAATCAATAAAAATATTTTATTTGCGAGTGACCGTAAAATAAATGATTTTTCTGGTGCGATTCGTCTCGAACTCCGGGATGCTCCACAGTTGAAAAATATATTTTCGGACCAGCTTTCCATTTATTACTTTTATTGATCGGCCCGGTTGATTTACTCAAGCTTCGGAAGTTATCTGCACGATTACTATCCGAAGAATCGAATAAATTAATCACACAAGCTACTCCGTCAATTTGACAAAGTGGGTCTGAGACGTCATTGTTCAACTTGCCATCTGTTGAATTCACGGGCTGATCGGTGACTGTCGAAACTTAGTAACTATATTATGGACGACAGCGTGACGAGCATTGTGGCATTGCCTGGTCATCGAAGGAAACGTCACTTCCGGTTCGAAAATATCATTTTTCATCGTCATCGTAAATTGTAAAATCGCTTTGATCTCTTAAACCGAATCGAAATCAATATTCTTTCTTTCTTGCAAATTGCATTCTTTTCATTATGGTCATCGTATTCTTTCATTCTTACAACATGCACCCTTTTCATCTAAATATGAAGAAAATGCAGTCAAATCGAGGCGCCACGGAAATCGTTCTCTCTCCCATTGTTCTATCGGAAGTGGCGTTTCCCCTAGATCACGTCACTTCCGCTCCAAAAATGAGATTTTCAAACCGGAAGTGACGTTTACCCTAATCGACGTCACTTCCGGTCGAGAAATGAGATTTTCAAACCGGAAGTGACGTTCTTCCCTATGACGTCAGTTCCGGTCGGAAAATGAGATTTTCAAACCGGAAGTGACGTTCTTCCCTATGACGTCAGTTCCGGTCGAAAATCTAGATTTTTTTAACTACGTCACGATCGAGCACACCGTTGCGATGTTACATTCGAGTTTTCTTCATATTGAGTTAGGTACGTAAAGTACGCCTTCAAGTCACGATTCACGCATGAACCTCGTTACGAAGCACCACCGTACTGCCATCACTTGGACGAAGATACTCGAACTATTCCCGTCGATAAGATATGGTTCTCAACGCCTCTCACTGTCCCAATATCGGCAAACCAGGGATCTCTTTTATCGACGTCTAGCAACAAGCGCACTTGCTCGTCACGAGGGATTCACGCACTTCCCCGCGTTTTCGATCCTCCTCAGGTCTCGTTACTTGAAACCACGGACGCGTAATCTCGCGCCATTCACGGCAGTCTCGCTCAACCCTACTTTGTCTTCTTCACCAGGCACTCGTTCGCGACGTGTCCTTTCTCCTGAAGTTTTATTTGGACATGATTTTTTTTTTTTTATGCATTCTTTCAAATAGCAACTGTCTTATATTTTACAATTTTGATTATTACAAGCTATAATATGTTCCTTTCAGTATGCAGAAATATTGAGCCTTCGGCACATTATCCTTAAAGATACGAAAAATCTGCAGAAAGGTAATTTTAATATGTCGTTTTCACGTGAGAAAAAAAAACGAGTCCCTAAAACGAGCCCCTAAAAATTCAATCTCGTCCAGACTTTGAGAATGTCAGTCCAACGGTCGCAAATACGATATCCGCCAGGAATAGCAACAGGAGAGAAGTATATGTATTTTTTTTTTTTGTTCTTTTATTGTACCTCAAAATAGAATATATCTCTCGCTGCGAGCCGCAGCCGTCACGCCCTTCCCCTGTAGCCACGCGACAGTGGCTATAAAGCAAATAGAGCTCCACGCCGTGTGCGACAATGAACTGCCACCCGAAATCGCACAATTTAAATAAATTTACATCCGTTTGTAAGCGAATGAATTTTACTGGGTTCTCGAACCTGTCGCGATCATCCTCTCGCAGTTTCCCCTTCTGCGCCGCTTTGCTCTCTTTCGTCACCCGCCATTCCCGACTGATAAGAATATTAATAACACGAATGGGCGAAACGAGTGAAAAAAAAGAAAAATGTAAAGCAGTACTAAGAATCGTGAAAACTTTCAGGAAATGCATCCACGTGTACTTATCATCTCCCCCGTGGCTCCGTAGTGTGCTACACAATGCCACACTACTATAGTGAGAATCCGGTCAGAATCAATGGAGTCGCAATGATATACGAGGCGCAGACGCGAAATGGCATTGCTCTTTCTGTTAACCCTATCGTACGGTTGCGTGGCATATCCGGTAGTGTAATAAAGTCGATAATAACACCAACCTCGGGATATTTAGTGCTGCCCGTAAATCTTGAGGCAAATCGACGCCGCCAATACCACCACCGCGGCTCCGAAACCCGGGCCGAATATATTACCACCTCGGTAGCTCTTTCGGGCGCAGGCTCTCTTGAGACCCGCTACATATGTACGGGGAACATTTTTTTGTTTTGTTCTGTGACGTCACCTTTCGTGGAAAACTGAGATTTTAAAACCGGAAGTGGCATTGCAAAGAATTTCAATTTTTTTAAGTTGCCAGACGTACCAACATGACTCGCGAACTGTTGAGTATAAGGAGAACTTTTTTTTGTTTTGTTCTGCGACGTCACCTTTCGTGGAAAATTGAGATTCTAAAACCGGAAGTGACATTGCAAAGAATTTCAATTTTTAAAAATTGCCAAACGTACCAACATGACTCGCGAACTGTTGAGTTTAAGGAGAACATTTTTGTTTTTGTTCTGCGACATCACCTTTCGTGGAAAACTGAGATTCTAAAACTGGGAGTGACATCGCAAAGAATTGCAATTTTATTAAATTGCGAGACGTACCAACATGACTCGCGAACTGTTGAGTTTAAGGAGAACATTTTTTTTGTTGTTGTTTTGCGTCGTCACCTTTCGTGGAAAACTGAGATTCTAAAACCGGAAGTGACATCGCAAAGAATTTCAATTTTTTTAAATTACCAAATGTACGAACATGACTCGCGAACTGTTGAGTTTAAGGAGAACATTTTTGTTTTGTTCTGCGACGTTACCTTTCGTGGAAAACTGAGATTCTAAAACCGGAAGTGACATCGCAAAGAATTTCAATTTTTAAAAAATTACCAAACGTACCAACATGACTCGCGAACTATTGAGTCTGCGGTCAGAATGTTAATCACTGTTGGAGTGACAAGCTTTCATTCATGTAGGAATCAGCTTTCACTCTTACAGTGTTCTCCGCCTCAGTCGGCAACGTGAAATATTAAAAGCACGATGAGACCGACGGCAAGGACCAGGATACCCGTATTGTATATTGCATATTGTGCTACCTGGAACCCTTACATTCTAAGCCTCAGTATGCTCGCGCACAGCCATCAACTCTCGCGATCATACCGGAGGTTCGATGAAATATTAATGCGGCGCTAAGTGTCTCTGTGCCCGAACGGCGGCCAATGTCGTGTAGTTTCGTACGTTTTCCGACAATGTTCACTCTGCGACTATGACGCGGTGTCTACCTGTCGCCGACCTATCATCCTCTATATCACTCTTCTTTGCGCAGCTTAAATTTTTAGTTACCGCACAGTTTTCAACTCGCATAAGGTCCGTAATGGGATATTGTCGGCCGATTAATTTATTTACGTTATAGAACGCGAAACTCTCCAGTCAGGAACCACCACAAACGAGGGGTTGGCCACTGACTCAAAACCGCTGGTTTATTGAACGACTTCGAAACAAGCGAAAACACCGAACTCCAAGTGTCCGTCAATGAGTTCACATATTTAACGAACTTATAAAAATCACCGAACCGAGCCTAATGGAATTAGTTCTATCTTGAATGCAAAGATCCCGGAACTTCCGCGGCCTGATTATTCGCCGTCCACTTGCTGCGCCTTTCTTCCTCGCTACTGTGTCTAACGAACTAGCAATGATTCGCCGACCTAGCCTTTTAATTCCGAGTCGCGGACTCTGTTAAGAGGCTCCGCACGTCTCTCATTCGTCGGATCTTTCGTGTACCGCATAATTTTCGTCCAGCGCAATTTACCCATTCATCATTGTGTGTCAACATTGCATGTGAGAATTACCGGTAAGAAGAGATCGCAACCTGCGGCCTTTGGTAACTCTCGCGCGTCCGTCCGTCCGTCCGTCGATTCGCAATGTACGTGCACCAACCAACGGATATACACTTAGTCTACAGAAGCATAGCATTTACGCTCAGGTGTGTACGTACATTTGCGAGCCCAACGCAGCTAGCCCCAGCTTCCGTGTTGTTCGAAGCACTCGGAGAGTAGGGAGCAGACGAAGACTAGTCAGGCACCCGCAGTCAGGGACATTTCCATACGGCGTCCAGTTCAAACAGACGTGGACTGATGTATGCCCACCGGTTCGTCAGCGTATTCGAGTTCCATATTCAAATAGCCTTTCGTTCGTGTATGGACGATGGCGGTGAGCAAAACGATGCCGGTGTATAGACGACGCTTCTCTCCACCGATCTGGTCAAACGGGAAATTCAATGATACGGTCCTAGGTTCTTAGTCCTATGGCTAGGGTGGCGATTATTGCCCACCCGATTGGTAGATCAATGATGTATGAACCGGGTTATGTTGACCACTTTTGCACTGAATAGCCACAGTCGCTTTGGGCGGGGACTTCAATTGATATATGGTTGATTCGTGATACGTTGTGTCATGAAGTGGCACGCATGTGTTCAGATTTCTGATACTGTTTCGGGGACTCCTGAATCTGGAGTGGCGTTGAAGTTTGGTACTCAGCGTGTACCGTCATTGGCTGAAGGGCTATCAAACCTACGACAATTGGGCCGATTGAGCCTGCTTAAGATGCTCGGTACAGGTTACGTATTTGGTAGCTTCGTTGGGGATCCTTTAAGGCCCCGGGTGATAGATGCATACCGAGCGAGATCTGCACTGCGGCTGAAGAGTTCGAGGAATTGGAAATTTCGAGAGCGTGTGTAGAGTCCATCAGCGTGGGGGCTTGGATAGCCTGCTGGTTGGTTTGCACTTCCTCGGAGTTTGTGCGTTCATTCGGCACGTAAACGCGTGGAGCCGGACCTCTCATTTGCCGGCGGATTGTGTCGGAACGTTAATGCTCTCTCGGCACGCCACCACCTCGAGTTCTATCCCTTTTTCACTCTTTCGTTGTCCCGAAACTTGCAGGTGTATAAGGGACAAACAATGCATTCGGCCCCCAACATACGCGATTCTTTGCGCAAGCGAAAGGAAAAGTGATTCGCACGTACCTTGATGGCTGCACGTCGTTGTCCGATGCAAATGGTTCTTTGAATTACGAAGAATCGGATTCATTGACAGAAGCGTGTGGTTTGTGGCTATAAATCAGAGTACTGCCAGATACCAACGAATCAGAGTACTGCCAAATAACAACGAATAAGAGTCACTTCCAAGTAACAACGAATCAGAGTCACTTTTATATAACAACGAATCAGAGTCACTGCCAAATAACACGAATAAGACACTGTCAAATAACAGCGAATCGGAGTCACTGTCAAATAACAGCGAATCAGAGTTACATCCACATATCAACGAATTAGAACTATTGCCAAATAACAACGAATCAGAGTCACTGCCAAATAACAACGAATCAGAGTCACTACCAAATAACAACGAATCGGAATCACTATCAAGTAACAGCCAATCAGAGTCACTGTCAAGTAACAGCGAATCAGAGTCACTTCCAAATAACAACGAATCAAAGTCCTTGCCAGATAACAACGGGGCAGACTCATCGCAAGATGACTGTTACAGCTCTGCGAGGCAATCGAAAATGCAGGCATGGATATGTGATTCCGTCATTACGCTAAATGAAACATTACAATGCTAGAGACATTTTCCTGATTGGTAATAGGCCTATCAGGAAAATGTTTTTACCTCTTTAAGAACTCAGAAAAATGTTATAGTAAGAAGAAGGTATCATGTAAATTACCAGTTCATGGTGAATAATTAGGACATCAAATTTACGGTAGTATAAGAACACCGTTCAGTTATCCGAGATTGCAGAGAAAAAGATCGCGTCCCACACGAGTGGATATACACACATGAACGAATATACGTCTGAAAGGAAAATGTGGCAGGTTTTATTGGTAATGTAAAACAATAAATATGTAAGACCAGTGCTTTCTCGCCATTAGAGTTCAAGCAGCCTACATAGGGAAGAGCGGTTGGGGATTATAATGGAAGTCAAGTTTGGATCGGCTGAGACCCGCGGAGAATAAGTCATCTGCATGGTACTAGACGCGAATGGTGTTTTGACGATTTCTATTACCCCCAATAACAGAACAAGTCGGACCACCTTCCAACTCTATCCTCTCGTTTCATGTTAATCCAGCAATCCGTACTAAAGTCGTTAATACTACAGGCTGCAGCAAACCCAGTATAATGTGGGACGAGCACGTGCCCTCTCACGCCGTAGCAATTCACTCAAACGCCTCACAATCTGGCCACGCAGGCTTCATCGTAGTCTCATTTTAGTACACATTAACGATATCTCACCTCGAGCTCAGGCAATCGTGTTTCCCATGCCTAAAAATCAACATCTTTGTAAAAATAAAAATGCCTCCGGTCATTAAGAACAATCCAAACAATATCGATCAATGAAAAGTGAATATGCATATGCATCTTATCAGTCGCCAAAATGATAATTTCGGATCCAACCGGCATGCGTATTTCCAATGCCTAAAAATCAACATGTTTGTAAAAATAAAAATGCCTCCGGTCATTAAGAACAATCCAAACAATGTCGATCAATGAAAAGTGAATATGCATATGCATCAGTCGCCAGAAAAAATAATTTCGGATCGAACCGACATGCGTATTTCCAATGCCTAAAAATCAACGTGTTTGTAAAACTAAAAATGCCTCCGGTCATTAAGAACAATCCAAACAATATCGATTAACGAAAAGTGAATATGCATATGCATCTTATCAGTCGCCAAAAAGATAATTTCGGATCGGGCCGGCATGCGTATTTCCAATGCCTAGAAATCAACATGTTTGTAAAACTAAAAATGCCTTCGGTCATTAAGAACAATCCAAACAATATCGATCAGTGACAAGTGAATATGCATAAGTATCCATCAGTCGCCAGAAAAAATAATTTCGGATCGAACCGACATGCGTATTTCCATTTCGTGATTTAGTACGAGCTGGAAATTAGGGATAATTGAGTTTTCAAATAATTCCTTTTGATTAAATCTACTATGGGAAGTGGTGCGGCCGTTGGATGAAGCATAGGGCAGGTAATTACGGACCGCCTGATCCCAAACAGGCAGGTGTCTGTCGGTCGGCCGGGAACAGTCCAGCCCGGCGAAATCGAGGCGTGAGGTTCAAATACTTGAACCGCCCTAATAGCTTCGGGGTCACAGGTCTTTCTTCTATACTGGAAGAGGGGCTGCAGCGGCGGCCCGTTCTTCTTGTTTTTCTTCGTCCTCGTCTTCTACACCGTGGAATGAGGGGGGGGATAGCCGGCGTAGCTGCCGGCAGCAGCTCCACTCGAAGGAAAAAAATAAGAAAAAAAAGTGCCGAATTCGAGTAGACACGCGGCCGTGGATGCGATCGGGGAACGTTCGCTCGAACCCCAACCCTCTACCTGTAGAGATCGTGAGGGTCCTGCGTGCACGCACCACCAGAAACACACTTACACACAATTATCGTATCTATCTGGCGGGCCTGACGTACACGCACGCCAACCAAAAGATCGTACGATATTCGGACGTGTGAAAATTTCGACGGGCACCTTCGCTTCGATCAGTCATCATGCCAGGATTATCTTACAGCCCGGACGTCCCACTGCAGTCCCAGTTATTATAAGTGAAACGTGCGATTTCACGTTGACAATGTAGTCGTATCGGCTGGGAACGGTTCAGACCAGTCGGTAACATAGAGTTTTACCGATTTCCTCTGCGACTGTTGATATTTCACGACCGTGAAGATATCTGCATGACATCAAATTTCAGCTTTGGCAAGTCTTGGCCAATGCACTGTTTTATGATGAAATAGTACATTACTCCACGACGGCGAAAAAGTGTTTCGCACGAGGGATGTACGAAATTTTTCATCACAAGGTGCGACAATAACGGTTTTACGCACGCGAAGCGGGCGGAAAAGTTGCCATTTCCACACCGAGTGATGAAAAAAAAATTGTTCACTTGTAGAATTTTTTTCTCCTAGTGAACATTCACAAGCGAAGTTTGTGCGATGCAAAACACAGCAGTTATAACTTGATGAAATTTAGTCTCGTGCAGATATCTTCAGAGTCGTGATATTTCGAACGAAGGGAAATTAGGTTTTTGTGCATTTGTATGTAGCCTGCGAGAATCTAAGCTTCCGTCCGAAATCTCGATAGTCGCGGCTCAAATAAGGAAATCGATCGGTTACCGGTCGAGTCTGCACACATGCCTTGACCCAGGCCGGAAAAGAAATTTCTGGTTGATAATTTTCCGTACAATTCTACATTCTTATGGCACGCAATGTCAGCAATATTTCGTTCTTAGTATCTGTAAGAATGTTCAATGACTTGTGTTTTCTCTTCAAATTCTAAATGGGATTGTTGCATCGCCATCGTTCTTGAGCTTGATTAGCCTTAGGGTTCCGCAAGGTGTCCTGAGAAATGCACCATCGCTGGGCTTTCCCGAGAACACACATGTTCACTGATAATACGTCGAAGTCATCGATTGCTCGACCGGTCCGTCAGGGTAATATATGGTATATATAGTCTTGTAACGAATATAGAGATGAGGATTATAAGACACTCAATATTACACGAATGACCGAAATAGTTTAGTATGAAAAATGACAAATGACAAATGTGCAGATTATCGATTGACCAGACGACAAGGGTCTTGATCGGACTTTAAAAGAAAACAGACGTGTGACAGTTCGTGCTCGAGATATTTAGCTGCAATTGTACTTAATAATATCCGTCCCAAAAATAAATATGCGCCTTATTCTTTCAGCGGTCGTTACAGTACATATAGTATATATACCAGAGCTGGGCAAAATGCACTAAGTACTTGTATACGTATCAAGCATCAAGCATCAAGTATTGAGTCAGTGCCCACTTTTCAAAACTTCAAGAATTTAGTTCTGCCAGTACTCAATCCGTCAGCACTCAAGAACTACCTAGCGCTCAGTACTTCGAGTACTTAGGGTATTTGCCCAGCTCTTATGTATACAATATATACAATATATACTATATATACTATATATACTATATATATACTATATATACTATATATTCAAAGCGAGGATTCATTGGGCAAACTCTTAGCATTATCCGTAATCGATCGCGAGAGATGATATTTGCGTATGATTGGTAAACGTAAAATCCAATAATACCTGAGCTAAGTTAAAAGGAAACACAGTCAATGTTTTTCAGATTGAAAAAAATAGAAGTATCATTATAAGACATTTGTATTTCGATAATTGTTCCGAGAAATCCGTCAATAAACAAACAAACGAACATTCTTATGCTTCGAGCTCAAAGTGACTCATTAAACTGAATCGAGAGCCGAATCTTGACGACTGCCCTGTGGATATCGGTCCGCGATATGCGCGATTGGTTCGTCGTGTCCCTCATCGGCGCCGAATAGATTGTAGCGAACGGAGATGCCCGCACGAACGTGGATGACTCACGTTTAAGCGTCCTCCGAGTGCATACCGTAACTATTGTACGAATTGATAATTATTTTACCGTCGATGTGGCTGCGGTCCATTAGCATATTTAATTATGAATATTTAAGATTTTTGGCACAGCGGGACACGCGGAGCCTGTCCAGCGCGCGTATACTATCCGCGCCGCGGGATCCAGGCGCATTAAAATAAAGCCCCGCTCCCCACGCGAGTCCCGGCTTTCTTCGTCGTAAATTCAGTTGGACGCACAAGCATCCCGGGCCCGGTTGTTGCTCTGACTCCGCTCGGGCCCCGATCTTCCAGCCAAAATAAACGCGAACAAAAAAAAAAAAAAAAAAAAAAAGGAAGAAGATATTCGGGGTAGACAGGCGCGTACGATACATATTCCCACTAAGGAGCGAATACGCGTGCTCGCGGGAAGACAGAAAACTACATGCGTCGGAGAGTGAGCGCAAGGGAAAGGGACTGTAAAAGGAGTATAAAAAGACAAGTGATGTTAAAAAAGGGGCTAAACATTAAACCACGCTCCTGCCGCTGTTGCTCGCTGTCGGATATAACGCCGCTTGTGCAGGCTCGTGTTTTACCTTCGGGCACGAGTAAGAGAGACTGGCGTTCGCCAGAATCCGATGACCGTGGCCGATGTACAAATCGTATCAGCCGTCCGGCCGAAGCTTTATCACTTTGCCGAATTCGATTAATTTGCCAGAAAGTCGTTTCGCGCATGCGCGCGATACATTTTCCTTAATATCGGTGAAAAACATCGGCGAAATCGCGTCTTCGTGACGCGGGGGTTGTTCTCTTTGGCATCCGGTTTGGTGAACTACGAAACGGGTTTGACACCGACACTGTAATTTATAATCCGGATAAAAATTATACTTAAAAATTTTTTTAGATGCTGAGGTTCGAGATATCGAGATCGCTCGGAGTTAATTTATTAGAGGGGAAAAAATGAAGGTGTTCGTTATAAAATTTGATAAATGGTAATATTGTACTGTACTGTAGTGCTGTAAACGATGCGATGAAATTGAATAGAATTGTGTGAAATAGAATGTCATTTTAATTTATATGCGCGTAACGCAAAAACTGCACTCTAAATCTGTGTGGTATGGGAGCGATACATTTTCCTTAATATCGGTGAAAAACATCGGCGAGACCGCGTGTTCATACCGTACGGTTGTGGTCATTGGCAATTCGGTTTGGTAAACTTTGAACAAGGTTTAACACCAATACTGTAATTTATAATCCTGATGGAAATAACACTTAAATGTTTTTAAAAAATGCAAACATCGAGATTGCTCAGAGGTAATTTATAGGAGCAAAAACATGAAGGCTGTCATTATAACATTTGTCAAATGGTAATACTATACTATAGCGCTCTAAACGATGAGACGAAATGGAATTGAATGACACGCACTGGAATGTGGCTTTAGTTTATATGCGTGTATCGTCAAAACCGCAGTTTATACTTGTACGTATACAATCAAAAACGAAAAAGAGACCACATCGAAGCGAAGCACTAAACGGGAGTTGATAATCAACTGTCAGAGAAAAATAGATATGAAAATAATATATTTGTCCAATACGTTGCTCAGAGCTAATTAACGAGCACAACAAAAATGAAGATTTTCATTATAAAATTTGACAAATGGTAATACCGTACTCTACTACTGTAAATGACGAGATGAGATCGAATGATACGAAATGTCGCTTTAGTTCATATGCGCGTAACGCAAAAAGCGCAGTTTAAACTTGCGCGGATGCAATCACGCTTAATCGATTCGAACTAAAATCAAAAGCTAAAAAGGGAGCACGCTCGAAGCGAGGGACTAAACGCGGGAGTCGATAATTTATCGTCGGAGAAAAAAGTGGATATGAAGATGATATATTTCTGCAATAGGTTGGTTCGCGATAGCAGGCTGCCTTAACAGACGCAGCTGCGGTAGCTTATGCGGAGACCGAGCTTAATAAAGAATGCCGCATGAATGTATAGTGCGCGGGGCGAGAATCACGAGCAGATGATAATCACGGGTGATTTGTAGACTGCTCGAGAAATCGCCTAGAGGATAGGGCCTTCGATAGCGATCAGCGTGATTCAATGGACGGTCGATCATCATTCGCGATCGATACGCCCGATATCGACGAAGTGGTGCGTCCGGTGAGTCAATCGTTTCCGAACCTTTTGTTCGATCGTTTCGAAGCGCTCGAGCTAGAGGGTCCGCGCGAAGCGCGGGATCATTCAGGACCACAATACTTTAATGGAATGGCCGTCGTCATTATCATTATGTACGCGCTCTTAGCGCGAGCGAGTGTGGCGTCTTTTCAAAGGAATAAAGAAGAATGAGTTTTCCTTGTTTCCGATTCACCAGCCGTATGTCTTCGCTTTCGGCCAAACATTTGGAGGATCTATGAAAAGTGCCCTTTTTGCTTCCTCATCGAGGAAGCTTTGTGATGGTGACAAAAAAAAAATCGAGATTTTAATGAAAACGTGTTCAGAGTGTTCCAAAGCATCGAAAAATCACATTTAGAAAAAATGTCACGAAAATCGGTCGAACCGTTTTAATTTTATGCCATTTTCAATTTTGTTAATTTCATGATTTTTGTTTTTTAGACGCATTTTTTTCGTATCAAATATTCATCTACGAATAAAATAAGTGTCAGATTCGTGATTAGCGTGAAAAAATACATGGAATTACACTCTTGGAGCGACAACTAACGACAAAGTTTACCGGGCATTGTTATAGCCAAAATTGCAAAAATGAGTGATTTTGGGTCTTTTTTGAAACAGCGATTTCTTTGCTTTCCCATGGCATCGCGGAAAAACCCAGGTGCCTATCGTGATCCACAGCAAGACATACACAAGACGATGGATATGACGGGATTAAAAAGCTAGATAAAGAGGTATCACTAGGAATTCTGGAATAAAAATCGAAAGGGCAAAAAAAAATTCAGGAGCGCATACTTCCATGTATTTTTTCGCGCTAAACGCAGATTCGACAAAGTGAAACGTGACGATGTTATATTTTTTTACGCACTGAACCTGAATCGGTCAGCCGTTTTGCATAAAAGTCTAAGACGTTGACGTTGAAAAAAGTTGAAAATTGAAATTTTCATATCGCTTCCTCATAAAGTTGTAAATTGAAATTTTCATATCGCTTCCTCATAAAGTTGAAAATTGAAATTTTCAAATCGCTTCCTCATAAAAGCTGAAAATTGAAATTTTCATATCGCTTCTTCATAAAAGTTGAGAATTGAAATTCGCGACGCTTCCTCTATGAGGAAGCCAAAAATACAGACAATGCTTCCTCATAGAAGAAGCTTCGCGAATTTCAATTTTCAACGCTTATGAAGAAGCGATATGAAAATTTCAATTTTCAGCTTTTTATTATTTTTATTATTTAAGGGCATGTGATACATAGGTATCGATGCTCCGATGGTAACAAATCGCTTTCCCTATTTTCTCCGTTGATGGTTGATGCTTCGAACAAAATCAAATTAGGTTTTTGTAGGCAATAGATATAAGTATGAAAACCTAATTTGCTTTTGGCCGTCGTATTAATCGTTTTGAAGAAAACAGGGAAGCCGATTTGTTACCAACTGAGTCTGTACCACATGCCCTTAACTGACGAACCGACAGCGGTGGATGCGCGGTTGGCGCACGGCTCCGGTGGTCTCCCAAGTTAAGCACAATCGTTCGCGATCAGTGCTTGGATGGGTGACCGCTTAGCCGTGCGCTAGCTGGCGTATCGACCGGTGAGCGGGAGGCGTTTTCTGAAACTTAGGTGTTTCTGCACTTTACTCAAGTGCAGAAATACCGGAGGATCAGTAGAATATCGCCAGCTGTACCGACATGGGTTTTCCGCAGTTTCCCTATGTCCTCGGCGAATGCGGTACAGTTAGGGGAAAGTAAGTCGGCTGCGAACGCACGGAATTAGAGTAGGTTAGCGAAGTGCGGGTAGGAAAGTGTTAGAATAGGTACACGGTTAGGCTAGGGGGGGAGCTAAGATAAAAACTCCTAAGGGGTATACCTGGAACGGAACATTAATAAAAAATATATATATATATTTAACTGACGACAGTTCGACACGCGACAAAGCTCACCCGAATTTCTGTTCTTGTAATAAAATTCCCTGGTCGAAATGTGACGACTTTTACGAGAAGTACCAATTTATAAATTGAATTGATTTTAATTATGTTTTTTTTAAATTTAACTGTTTATGTAATTTATTATATTCGACATTGGAAGAACGATGGCAAGCAGGAGCACTGGACCACATTTAATAGAGTGACCATCGTCATTATCATTATGTACGACGCGTAGCGCGAGCAAATAAAAGAGTTTTCCTTGATTCCGATTCTGAATGTCCTTGCATTCGGCCAGACTTTTAGGTTATCTACGAGAAGTACCCAATTATTATATAATTGACGACGGTTCGACACGCAACGTGGCTCGTGCTCATTACTGTTTATGTAATACTTGGCATCGAGACGCTACCGCGTCTCTTGATAAAATGTGCGGGTCCGAATGTGAGAAATTTTAGAAGTACCAATTTTTATAAAATGTTTTTAAATTATATTAAAAAAAAAAACGAACTGCCTCTGTAGTTTATTATTTTCGAATCTGGAAGAACGACGGCAACCATGAGCAGTGGATTGCCACCGGTCGAAGAGCGTACGAGCTCTTACAATGTCTTCCGAAAGCTACTTTGTGTAAGCGCATGAGATGAACGCAGAGTCGGACGGGGAGGAAAAGGTAAGTTCGGGGAAGGGAAAAAAGGATAGCTTAACTCTGATTTAACTCCCATGCCATGTCGCAAAGTTTCTAAATAAAAAAGAAGACAGTGACCCCCCCTGACAACCAGACTACCTTAAATTTGCATCAGAGTTGCCCTCCTGTAATCCTTGAAACGCGCTTTCTGTACAAGGCTGACGGCCTCGATGTATCGTATTCCGCCTTTTAAGCCTGTGCGTGGCTTAGAAGAATTTCAAGTGAAGAATTTGCTGCCGCATAGAGGAGGCTGTTTTTTTTTTACTTTTTTCCATTTGGAAAGTTTGTTTGTCTGGTTGTAATGAAAAAGTCGAGTCTCTCTGAATTCTGCACTTGCTCTGTCGATTATACTTTTTACGTATAAATGTAATTCTCATTTTAAAAAACCGCAAACTCACATTACAACAACTACAGCAACAGTTAACCAAAATTTATAAAATCATACGCATAAAAATCTTTAAATATGGCTATTCAGTTTTTCTCAACTGTTTAAAATTAAAACGGCAGAAACCTGCGTACTAAGATGTCTAACGCATGTCTGCCGCCCAACAACTCTCAGTACAACCCCCCCAACACACTTCTGTACAAAACAATAGAAATCACTCCAATGGTTAAAAAAGATCAATGTTTCTCACCAAAAAATTTTCTGTAAACCAAATTGATAATATTAATTAATAAAAATATGCCCTTATGTGCGTAACCGCTACAACATATTACGCGCAAACACACATTTCCAACACGCACGACTTATCAACAATAACAATTAATTGTCGACAACCACGATAGAATCGTCGAATAAACCCTACGACCACTTTTAAATCGTAAAAAAAAAATAAAACCTTCAGGTCCTTGACAACTTATATTATGTCTATGTATATCATATGATTATCTTTAGGTATAAAATTTAGTGTAAGACAAAAGATATGTAACAAAATGTAGTACTAAAAGAAAATGCATCGTCAGTAAATTTTCTTTTAGTACTATTTCAATTCTCACGAATTCGATCTCAACTTTTCATAGACATCGGATTGATATAATAAAATGAAACCGTCGAGTAGACAGCTCGCAATCAATTTATATACCGCCGGAGGAATCTTTTATGGGTGTAAGGACGAGACCTGCTACGTATACCAGGCTGATTTTAATTATATATTCCAAGAGGGATCCTTCAATCGCGGTTGGGGTCAAATCTAAAGATAATGCCGAACCTCCGAGGAGACGAAGTATGGCGTAGTCGCTCCTACGCTGAGAATCCATTATCTTCCGCATAATGGCATGGTTTTGCAGCCCCTGATGGATTTTCATCGGGATATTGGTACTCGCGAGTATATACTGTACGGTGATCGAAAGTTTATCCGCGCCGATGCTGACTTTTTTCACAAAGACTTAAACAGGCAAGCTGACGAGTTTCTCTCGGCTGCAATTTCCAGTGGAAATTTTAGAGCGTTTTACATAGGGGCCTGATAAAGACCCGCAAAGTCCTTGTCAGAGCCTTTTCCGAACATCGTCAAGCTACCGGCTGCCAATCACGTGATAGCAGCGGTGGGACTTCGCGTTCCCAACCGGCTTACCTACACTAAGAGGAAAATAGAAATTACCATAAATCTGGTGAAAACGATGGCATAGCGAGATTCTGACAAACATTTGTATGAAACTTAACTTTCGCGCAATAAAAAATAATTTCGTAAAATCGGAATACGAAGTTTCGTAAAATCGGAATACAAAGTTTCGTAAAAATAATTTAGTTAAATAAGTGACAAACTCGGTTGTTCAGATTTGAATATACAAACCCGTCACGTTATTTTTTGTAAAAATAGAGCCGAATAGTGCGTTCAGAAAATTAACAAATACAAAATTCTCGACGTCCGTGGATAATAAGTTTGTCGGAAAAAGTACAATCTTTAAAAAATGGTGTCTTAGAAAATAGGGTATTTTTCGTTATCGCAGATATTGCCTGAATATTCCGTAATTTCGTCATTTTTGCCAGAATAAGTACAGAATTAAGTACTTCTAACTAGAAAATATAGTCATCGGTGGCGTCGCGATCGCGAACGGTTTGTTTTAAGTTTGTACAAATGAATTGTAAATTTAATGTACTGCAACTTGAAATTTGCTCACATTACTTACACCAATCGAACATTAATGTACTTTTTTTGAAAAATAAAAGTTGTGTGGTAAAATTGGAACACACATGTGTTTGCAATTTCAGAAACAGTCCACGTAAAGAAGCTTCCAAACTTTGTTTATCTGCAGATCCATAAAAAAATTTGTTCGACGAAATTCTCAGCTTTACTCCACGGAATTCTCACTTTTATCCGCGAAAACCTTAACCAGATACGCAAAAATGTCGGCAACCCGCCTTTTGGAGAAAAAAAATGACCATATGGGTTACCTAAAAACTGCTATGTCCTCCGTGAGAATTCAACGTATCACTGACGGTGTCGCTAGAGAATCATGTTGCCTGGTCGAAATTTACCACACGACTTGGTAGTTTTTCCGAGATCCTTCTCTCGGCGTATGGTGTTGGCCGTCCGAGAGCCCGGTGAAAAATGGCCCTCGGTGCCGTTGCCGCTGCGAGTTTTATAGCCGTTCGCCGCCCGGAGAGAGAGCGAGCATCCCGAAATGTAAATTGTTTCATTATAATTCGTGCATAATATTGTAGTGTTTATAAAAGTATATCCCAAGCTTGATTCTTTAATTTTGAGCGTAACGACCCGTAACTGATTGCGCTCTTGGTGGTCGCAGTGGTAACTGCGAAGAAAAAGCCTTCGCTAAGCGTGTGCGCGAGCCCCAACGTATGGCGGGGGTTGGGCGATCGCGCGCGCTTCGGGATCAATGAACCCGAGCATCGGAGAACGCGACCATCCGGCCGGTACAAATGTGGACGGGGACAACGTAGGTGCAATCGAAACACGTGTTGGTACAACGAGGACGATGAATCTCTTAGTACGAACGAGTCCCAGCGTTTTCCTTCCATTCCTTTTCAAAGTTATAAAGAAGAATGAGGTGAGTGACGTTTCTGTTCATGTAATAAAATTCCCTGGTCGAAATGTGACGACTTTTACGAGAAGTACCAATTTATAAATTGAATTGTTTTTTAATTATATGTAAAACAAATTGAACGGTTTATGTAATTTATTATATTCGACATTGTAAGAACGATGGCAAACAGGAGCACTGGACCACATTTACTGGAATGACCGCCGTCATTGTCATTATGTACGACTTTTAGCGCGAGCGACTGTGCCGTCTTTTCAAAGGAATAAAGAAGAATGAATCTTCCTTGTTTCCGATTCACCAGCCGTGAAAAAAAAACGCAAAAAAGGAAGAAAAAGAACCAAAAAAAGAACCCATAAACGGAAGAAAAATACAAAAAAGGAAGAAAGGAACAAAAAAAAAACAAAAAAGGAAGAAAACATAATTAAAAAGGGGAGAAAACCCAAAGAAAATACTCCCCAAAAAGGGTGGCTGCCCCCCTCCTCCCCTCAAACCGAAATAAACAGTTAGGAAAAAATTTTCCCACAAAAGTATTAAAAGTATTCAAATAAACTAAAATACTAAAGCATAAATCAAAAGAGATGAAAGGAGCTGTTTCGAGTACTACAAAACTTACTCACGCACTAAAAAAATTTCGTAGAAACTTTACAAAAAAAAAAAAATCCAAGTTCCGAATGTCTTGGCATTCGGCCAAACATTTAGGGGATCTATGAGAAGTGCCCTTTTTATTATTTTTATTATTTAATTGACGGGCGGGGGTTGGTCGATCACGCGCACTTCGGGGTCAATGAACCCGAGCGTCGGAGAACGCGACCATCCGGCCGGCACAAACGGGGACGGGGACAACGGAGGTGCAATCGAAACACGTGTTGGTACAACGAGGACGATGAATCTCTTAGTACGAACGAGTCCCAGCGTTTTCTCGGCCGCGAACGAATAACCCGGGGAATTCTCTGCCACTGGATCGATACGACTCGGTGCCGGAAATCGTACGTACTCGTCGCGAATGACTTACTTCGTGATATATACGCACACCGATATAATATATACCCATCTGGCAATTTAGCCGGTAGCCAATTTTTTACATACCTTTATTTTTTATTTTTTTTTCTCGGGGTACCTTCAAATCCGCAGGTGCTTGGTACATACACCGGTGGCACCCGGCCATCACGTTCGTGCAGCGTCCCGGCTCGGAGATGATTCCGGTTCTGCGAGTCGAATCGCATGAATCATACGCATTATGAAAATTACTCACGCCACATGTATACGTCCGACGCTACGCGTGACATCGGTGTCTTATTTATCGGTTCGATTACCACTTCCACTTTTCTCACGCAACATTGTATCGAGAAACTTTTGTATATCTCGCGGTACGGTCCCGGAGCGAGCGCGTAATTGGCTCGCAGTTTGGTGATTCATGGGCGGGCCCGCGTTTGATACATGTCGGTCCGGTTTCATCGACCGGATGGGGAATGCGTCTAAGATAATAACAATTCGATATTTGATCAATTCAGCGATATCATGCCATAGAGGTCTTTTAAGTTAGCTATATCGCTTGCCGCTCATCTCGCATAAGTTATCGAAAAGTAAGTGAATATTGCAAGTACTTCTCGATGGTATAAAAATCTGAAAAAATTCATGCATATTAAAGGCACTGAAAAGATTCATTTTGCATCATAATAATTCCAAAATGTTATTAACAAATTTATGAAAAAATTAATTGTTTAACAAATTACCCGGCAAAATAACTTTTTTTAAATTGAAAATGATTCATTTATTTTTCTGAATACGTATGAATTTTTTCAGATTTTTCAATTAGTTTTGATTTTTGTGTTTTTTCAGACATTTTTTCCATATAAAAAAAATAAAAAATCAATGCTAATTGAAAAATCTGAAAAAATTCATACGTATTCAGAAAAATAAACGAATCATTTTCATAGACAAAAACAGTTGTTTTGCCGGGCAATTTGTTAAACAATTAATTTTTTGATTAATTTGTTAATAACATTTTGGAATTATTATTGTGCAAAATTAATCTTTTCGGTACCTTTAATCTGCATGAATTTTTTCAGATTTTTATATCATCGAGAAGTACTTGCAATATTCGCTTACTTTTCTCGAACTTATGCGAGATGAGCGGGAAGCGACATAGCTACCTTAATACAAATGGATCGGAAATTGCGAAAAAAAAATACAGAAATTGCAAGAAATGGCAAGAATGTTTGCGAAAATCGATCTACCGAAGAGATCGGGACATCGTTGGTTATACATGATCCTCAGCAAGCAGCGATCTTTCGAACAAGTCGGCCAGAAGGGAAAAAGGCAAGCAAAACCGATGTTACATGTTGATTCGGTTTGATCAACGGATACGCAATGCGTCGAAAAATATAATAAGTTGATATCGAATAAATAAGCAATATCATGCAATTGAACGGTTTTTATAAACTTGCTCGAAAATTGCAGACATTGTGGAAATTATAAGAATGTTTAGGAAAGTGCAACCTGCGAAAAGATCGAGCGCTCGTACCTTATCCACGATCCTCGGCGACCGGGGATCTTTCGAACAGGACGTCCAGAAGAAAAAAAGGTAAGCTGACCATTGTTACATGTTGATTCGGTTTGATCGACCTATACGCAATATGCATTAAAAATAATGACAATTTGATACACAATAAATACAGCAATATCATGCTATAGTCGTCTTGTAATAAAAATTGCGCGGAAATTGCAAAAATTGCAGAAAAAATGGTAAACCGACCATTTTTACATGTTGATTCGGTTTGATCGACCTATACGCAATATGCATTAAAAATAATGACAATGTGATACGGTAAAAGTGGGGAATATGGCCCGTTCCATATATCATTGATTTACGTGTTAATCGAGGTGGGCCATATTCACTTTTACCCTACATAATAAATACAGCAATATCATGTCATAGACGTCTTTTAATAAACGAAAATGCGCGGAAATTGCAAAAATGGCAAGAATGTTTGCGAGAGTGCAACCTGCGAATAGATCGGGCCCTCGTACCTTATCCACGATCCTCAGCGACCGGGGATCTTTCGAACAGGTCGTGCAGAAGGGAAAGAAGGGAAGTCGACCGCCATCGACCGTGATCGCGGTCTGGCGGGTAGACTAGGTGTCGGAGGGCTACTCCCGGGCTCGGAGCACGTCCGTTCATTATACTTTACTCGTGTAGGTATGTCAGAGAGAGGAAGTGAATGTGAGTCGGGTTGAGCCGAGGATCTGGCGAAGGCGAGCTCACCGGGCATAGGCGCCGCAGGCGGCGCTGAGGCTGCTGGGGAGCGGAGAGGAGAGAGAGAGCATCGCGGGCCCTTCGCTTACGGAGTGACGTAATGATAGGAAATTACACGATGGCGCGCGGGGGCATCTTCCTCCACAAATTGCCCTTCCCTCCGAACCCTAGCCCCATCCGCCTCTCCACGCCGCTTATTAACATAATTTAATTACGTAGTAGCAGAAACACGCGCCGATCACTATACGTACCGAGTGACAGCATCCGTACGTGGACCTCACACCTCGGATGTGCCCCGTGGTATGTGGATGGGCGAATGACTTCGGGGATTCGTTTTCAACACGGATCGCAGAGATATGGAGCATTCAATGAGAAATCCTGGAAAAGAAACTGCAATATCTGAAAACACCGACAACGTAAAAAAAAAATAATAAAAACGGCTACGATTGTTAATAAATTACAATTCAGGACTTCTCATTGGGCATTGAAAACTGACGATCCCGGCAGCGGCGTGAAGTACGCGGCAACATCTGCGATTGTACACAGTAAAATAGGCACCACAAGCGTCCACAATTCTTTTCATGTTAATATTACAAAAAAAATCTTGTTGAATCGAATTTTACAAAAAAATCTTATCGAATCGAATTTTACAAAAAAATCTTGTCTAATCGAATTTTACAAAAAAATCTTATCTAATTTTACAAAAAAAATCTTGTCTAATTAAAAAAAAAAAAAATCGACCACTATATTTTTTCGATATGTCCCCAGATATATAGAAGGCGAAATGACAGCAGTTCATGCCGGACATATAAATAGAATTTTTTATCGTAGATAATATAATAGATAATACGATTAACGGACAGTAATTTCGCCACGGTCGATAATTGGGTTGTTCACCTTATTAAGATCTTAGCTTTTAGGATGTAGGGGAGACCGGGGCAAAATGGGGAAGCGGGCAAAACGGGGAAGCGTGGCAAAGCGGGGAAGCGGGGCAAAACGGGGATGACGAACGCGATACCGATACGGGGCAAAATGGGGTACCCCAAAATTATTGCTATCAGGACTGTTTAGCTGTCAGGACTGTCTCGCTATCAAGACTGTCTCGATGTCACGACTGTCTCGCTGTCATTACTGTCTTACTATCAGGACTTTTTGTATCTAACTTCCAAAAGTAGCCGCGAGTTAAATCGAAGGGTACCCCATTTTGCCCCAGATGATTTTGTTTTAGCACATCCTTCTAAAACGGGTTCCAATACAATTTTTTTGCGACAAGCAATGGATCTATGGTATCGGTATCGTTGTAGCAGGTTTTATTTCTTAGCTTCCCCATTTTGACCCCCCCCCCCCCCCATGTCTCAAGATGCATGTACTATAAGCGCGGCATGCGAAGCGTGTTAAAATCAATACGATATCCGAATAAAGTACATTTGCCGAGGCTGAAGATACAGATGTGGTAGCGTGTGGAGCGGGGAAATGCGCGACGTCGAATCAGCATTTATCACCCCCGAAGGAACCGGCTTTAATGGCTGTTGAAAAACTGCGGAAGATATTCCGTGATTCGAGAGTACTCTTGTGTGTGTGTCTAATGCGCCATGCTCCGTAAGCCACGCAAAGTGAATCGAGCAAAGAGGATGACTGTACGACGACGAGAACACCGTGTGTGTACGTAGGGGTGGCGTTCGCGCGCGGCAACGACAATGCCTTACGGTTCAGTGGACTCGCCTGGAAATCGGAGTTGAATCGAGGGAGATCCGATACTAAGCGCCCCTGTTTGTGTCCACCCCGTTGTAGCCCCCGTTCGTCCATACATTTGTATGCTCGTCGATTCTTTTTAGGCACTGGTCGATAGTGAACCGGGGTGGTTTTATTTAAACTGGGCACGTGGCCGCGCTTACGTTCCGGAGGGTAAAATTCGTACTCAACTTTGAGATCCTTTGAAAACCAAAATCAAATATATTATCTTACGCGCAATAGCGTCTGCGCATCGAGCCGAGCTGTGACTCTTCGTTACCGGTGTAGTGGAACGGAAAAAAAACAAGTTTCAAATGACAGCGGTGACGTTTTCACAATTACGCCACTTCCGGTTTGAAAATCTATGTTTTTATCGGAAGTGACGTCGTAAAGAGAAAACGTCACTTCCGGTTTGAAAACCTAGTTTTTTCCCGAAAGTGACGTCGTTGAGAAAAACGTCATTTCCGATTTGAAAATTTAGGTGTTTGGCCGGGCGAGAGGTATTTCCGGTACGACGTTACTTCCGGTCAACAAAAATTCGATTTTCAAATCGGAAGTGAAGTTTTTTCGGAATTATGTCACTTCCGGTTGACAAATGAGATTTTCAAATCCGAAGTAACGTTTTTTCCCGTCTGACGTCACTTCCGCTCGAAAACAAGTATTTTCGGACGAGAAGTACCGTTTTCCTGTATAACGTCACTTCAGGTCAGACAATGAATTTCAAACCGGAAGTGGCCTTTCCCCTTATGACGTCACTTCCGGTAGAAAAACTGTGATTTTCAAACCGTTAATGACGTTTTCCGCTGTGACGTCACTTCCGGTCGGAAACCGAGATTTTAAAAGCGGAAGTGACGTTTCCCCTTATGAAGTCACTTCCGGTCGAGAACTGAGATGTCCAACGCAACTACCTGTAGGAATCTGCAAAGAGGCCAACTTCCAACATACGTGCTCTTAATTTCCGAACTTGTCCGTTTGGTCAAGCTTAACCGGCGATAACTTATATAGTCGTGCACTGTACACCGATAACGCTTTTGCCGGAATATTTAGTGGCTAGACAACAGCATATGAGAAAAGTGATAACTTTATCTAAAAGTCGTTACCCCAGAGGTCCCCTCTTAATTGCTACGGAACTTTGCACTCCGTGGAAGCTGCTAATGTCCTGTTTGCAGTCAGTGCAACGACGAGGTCGGTGTGTGCTCATCGTGGGTATCGTCGAGGTCGTTGGGACCAGTTCACCAGGAAACTTTAATCATTGAAGACTTTTCATCGCCGGTGCGCTCAAAGTAACATCTGTAGTCCGCCAACTCGGGGATCTGCCGGAGCATAAAGCACACAGAGCGCAAAGCATTGCAGAGCCAAACGAGCGATGCGAATGCGGTTCCCTCGAAACTCGGCTTATTCGATTATAATCAAGCTAATCCACGTTTGATACGTGTCAGGTGGAAATAATTGGAGCTTCGTGGCGGTAATTGGAAACGAATCGAATTAGGTTTTACGCGCGCGCCTCGTCGTGATCAACAGGAACGGCGACTGGGGTGTGAGAAGTACCATCAGCACTCGACATACCCGGCATAAATGCACCGAATCGTGACACGGACCGTTAAGCATTCGGGCAGCTTTCGATCGCAATTATCATAAATTTATCTATATATCACCTTGCAAAGGTCACCATGCCGGTATTTCCACCACCGATGCTAAATTGCAACCGATATCCATCAATATGTCGATGGAACGTAATATGGAATACATTGAAAGTTTAATTTAATGAAAATAAATCATTATTATTAATTTTATTATTTATAAAAAATTGTTACGGGATCGAGTTTTGGATTTTTTGCTAAATTGCCACCGATACACATCGATATGTCGATGGAACGTAATATGAAATACATCGAGATTTTTATTTAAAAAAAAAATTACTATAAATTTTATAAATGTTATTATTAATAATAAAATTGTTACGAGATAATATATATTAAAATTGTAAAAAGTTGAGTCTTGGATTTTTTTTTACTCTCTCAATCATTGTTTTTTGTTTTGAATGGAAATTTTGTGCCAGACTTCGAACAGCATCCCATCAACTAAAAGAGCGTAATGCTCAGATCAGTATTTTACGGCCTCTAAAGATTCTCGTAAACTGCAAGAGTTTCTCGAATTCCTATTTTCACCTTTGTAAATACAATTACTTATCTCACCCGGTGGGCCGATGGAGAAATGTTGATTTTTTTTTTTTTTTTTTTGTGCATATTACTATATCTATACGAGCATACAATCTCTCGATGCTGCATTGTGGAAATACATAAGCGCGAGTGCTCTTTATCACTGCTGCAAGACGAGCACTCCCCTTAATGACTCGGACGACGGGAACAGTCGAGAACGTTGAATCTCGCCAACTTCGGGTAAGGTGAGCTTCCAGCGAGCGGGCTTGCTTTGCCTTCTTCCTATATTATGTGCAGAAACCGTCGAGCGCGAGTATTGGACATATCCCGAAAAGCTCTGTAACTTACTCGAGAAGATGAAAAAATTCCGCGAACCTCAGCGACAACCGACATGCAATATAATACATGCGAT
This sequence comes from Ichneumon xanthorius, assembly GCA_917499995.1. Lineage (NCBI taxonomy): Eukaryota > Metazoa > Arthropoda > Insecta > Hymenoptera > Ichneumonidae > Ichneumon > Ichneumon xanthorius. The sequence continues at coordinate 14,001,691 of OU824207.1, read as the reverse complement.
ATCTCTAAAAGCCTCCGAGCCCAAGATCACACACTGATGCAGCTGCTCTCGTACTTTCACCGTTTCGAAACAACCCCTTCTCCGCGCTTAACTGTCGCTTTCTCTGCAGTCCATCGATCTGTTTGATACATATGTTTTCCGCAAGTTGACGGGCACGGTAAATCCCAAACAATATCGCAGTGAATACCATATGTGTTTTTTTTTTTCATTTCAATATAGTGAATGGTAAGGCAGTATACAATGGTGAATTTCAGCCATTCGCATACGTATTTATTCCGGTGAATGAAACCCAAAAAAGGAGATCAAATTGCATCGACTCGGACAAAAGGGGAGATTGTCGTTGAACATTTCCTTTTGGTCCCAACAACAATAGCTTGAGTTTTTTTTACTACTGACGAGGACCGGAAATTATAAAAATAAAAAAGCGACCACAAATGATTATTTGTGGTTGCTTTTTTATTTTGATAACTTCCGGTTGTCGTCGGTTGTAAAAAAACGCAAGCTTTTCCACAAAAAGTCACCGTCAAAAGTCACTGATAATCCTAAAACAACTAAAAAAAGCAACCATATGTAAAAATCATTTCCATAGTTGCTCCATGATTGTTCAAGGAAACGCTACTTTTAAGTCCATACCTGCCCTTAATATTTTAAGGGCGGGTATGGACTTACAAGTAGCTTTTCCTTTGACAATCATGAAACAACTATGGAAATGGTTTTTACATATGGTTGTTTTTTTTCAGTTGTTTTAAGATTGTCAGAGACTTTTGACGGTGACTTGTTGTGGAAATGCAACCGGTTGTTAATTGATCGCTGCCGACGGTTGTCCAAACCAGCGTGTTCCCGTCTATACGTAATGCGTTGGTGAGGAACACCGCACAGGCATGCATGGAGATGCTGCGAAGAAGAGTCGTATAACGGATGGCCGGAAATTTACCCTGCGCGTTGTAAGCGATTAACGCATAGAGGTTGGGCGAGACTGGAGCAGCCATGAACGAAAGTTATCAAAATAAAAAATGGTGTATGCTAATGACCACGCGGTAGAAGTGAAATTTCCGTGGAAAAGCGAGTAGCTACTACTTCCGCTATGAATCATCTTTTGGGTTTAGAGAAAATCAGATGCGGAGTAAAAATCATAGTTTATTTGAGAAAACAGATGGATTATTTTTCCAATGTCCAAACGCTCATGTGACAATAAGATTTATTGTATTGAACCCTCGAATATCGTTTCTAAATGATTTATTCTTCTTGACAAGAAAAGCAAGTAATATAAAATCAAATTTAGGAAAATAATAATCCAAAAACTCCAATAATTACGTTGCTTGAGTATTTAAGAAATGATATTCCAAATTGAAAGTTGATCAGACTATCGGGTCGTCTTGGCCTGGCGTGTCGTATTGATGAATCGTATCTCGTATTGATCGATTTCCATTTCTTGTGATTCTCAGAATGGAATGAATTTATGATAACTGAAATACGAAGTGAACATGTTTCACTGAAAGTTTACCCGTAGATTTTCCTTGGACAACCATGGAGCAAACATGGAAACAGTTTTTACGTACGTTTGCTTTTTTTTAATTGTTTTAAGATTGTCAGTGACTTTTAACCATGCGTTTTGATGGAAAAGCAACCGGCTGTTAATTGGTCGGATGGCCAGCAATGTACCCCGCGCGTTCACAATTCTTTTCTTGTTAATTTTACAAAAAAAACCTTGTCCATTTTAAAAAAATGCCTGTCAATTTTACGAATATTTTTTGTAAAATGAACAACAAAATTATTATGCACGTTTGTGGACAAAAAAAGGTTTGTTAAATGTACAAATATTTTTTACTGTGTAGAGACTTTAGCAGCGATAAACGGATGTTACAAAATACAAATTAAAAAAAAAACCAATCATAAAGAATAACGTCAGGTATCGCTTTACCTTGGTAGTTTAAGGTAGCTTCACCTCGGACAACCATCTTACAACCATGAAAACCATTTTTACGTCCGGTTGCTTTTTTAGTTGTTTTAATATCGTCGGTGACTTTTTCGGTGACTTTTGATGGAAAAGCAACCGGTTGTTAATTGGCGACTGCCGGACGGTTGTCCGAACTGTGGTGTTCGCGTGTGTACGCGAAGCGTCGCTGAGGAACAGCGGACAGGTACTGCATGCATGGGGATGCTGCGAAGAAGAGTCGTACTACGGGTGGCCGGCAATTTACCCTGCGCGTTGTAAGCAAGCGATTTACGTATAGAGTACGGGCGAGGCTAGAGCAGCGATAAACGGTTCAATTAGCGGTCGCGACCGCGTCATCCGTTCGTATCCCTGCTGTTAAGCACCAGAGGCTTCATCCGCTGCGCTATAGTGCGCTATATAACAACCACATACCATCGGTGTGGAGTTGTGTGCATGCACCGTTCCACAATCCACACTACGATCGGCAGGCGTCCGGATTGGCATCGTGGTGAACCCGACCCTCGGTGAACGCACCACGATGTTAGGTATTGTCGGTCAATAATTGAGCCGGTGCGTATTGGTGCCGGCTCGCCGTACACGGCTACGATCCGATCGGAATGTCAATCTGATTGGGCCACGCATAATATTGACCGTTCAGCACATGGCGTCTGCATATCCTCGGCCACGGAATTTCTCCGAATAATACCGGATGCCTCACACCGTATACTCCGCCCGAGTCGCGAGTTTATTCTCTAGCTTCGTATATGATACATGCGATTGCTGTATTCCGAAACCGTGTAACCACGAAAATTCGGCCAGTTGATTGACGGTCTCGATCGGTAACACAATTTGGGGATGTAAGGGTCGGTTTTCCTGTTGTCGAGGACATAGTCTCGTTGGGAAATGTACAGTTTGTTATTTATTATCTGATTGTGTGTTTTTTTTATCTTGCATCGTTCTCGAGGCATAGGACGAATTTGCATTAGCTATGCGACCACCGTAGAGGCCATTCTATGAGGTCCAGCTACTCTCAGCTTTCCATCTTCCCAGGCTTCCAGGCGTCTATCTAGCTTTCTAGCTTTCTAGCTTCCCAGCTTCCCAGCTTCCCAGCTTCCCAGCTTCCCAGCTTCCCAGCTTCCCAGCTTTCCAGCTTCCCAGCTTCCCAGCTTCCCAGCTTCCCAGCTTCCCAGCTTCCCAGCTTCCCAGCTTCCCAGCTTCCCAGCTTCCCAGCTTCCCAGCTTTCCAGCTTCCCAGCTTTCCAGCTTCCCAGCTTTCCAGCTTTCCAGCTTTCCAGCTTTCCAACTTTCCAGCCTTCCAGCCTTCCAGCTTTCCAACTTCCAATCCTTCCATCCTTCCAGCCTCTGAAACACCCAGCCTCTCCGTTTCCCAGGGCATAATAAGCGTTTCTATGTATTCTTGAAAACGTGGATATGGCGATACACTAAATGTGAAGTTTGTTAGCCATGGGAATATTTCTTAAAATTCCAGTAAATTCACGGCCACAATTATTACCTTTCGCGTCCACTCGAATCGTTCGCAGCTCTCATCTCAAGAGAGCAGTCCGGCGCTTTTTCTCGTCTAATGTAACCCCGGAGGGGCTGGAAGATCGCGTCGGAAGTTTGCACAGGGCGTCAAAGAGCCGCCAACACAGACCGAGGAGCTAGAAAGAAAAGGATATAGAGCGGTGCTTATATAGTAGTCGAAAGTGGGCGAGCGGGCAGGGTTTGAGAACTCTCGATTACTAATGCAGCTTAAGAACTCGAAAGTTCGATCATCAGGCATTCGGGATTATCTCCAATATTTGTCATACCCACGGGAGAACTGGGACGGGATCCGAATAACATCTTTCGTTAACGCTATGTTGACGCTATGCTAAACTAACGCCACAATAACCTCGCCATAACGGTGATGCCAATCACGTTATTTATTTGATACGTTTTTGAAGAAAAATTCATTTTTTACGATTCTTCGCTTAGTTTCGTCGACATCGCGATTCTTTGCCATACCAAGAGCTTTGACAGCTTCGGACTGTAGGGTATGATTTATGCCAGATTGATTTTAGTCAAAATTAATTTCCGCCTAAAAACAATTAAGTTGGAGGAAAACCATATGCCAGAATCTGAAATTTTATATTCTACAGACGACGCTGTGAGGCTGCTTTAAACCGAATTTAACTTTTATCGAAGTTTAAGCAAGCATGCGAATAAAGATTAACCGTAAATACTTCTTTCCTTGTACAACACTTTGTGATTGAGCGCAGTAAAGTGTTTGATTGATAATTGAAACACCGTTAGTTCTTGCCTGACTTTATGCCATTTTTCTTCTTTGTTATTTTTTAGGGAAACGTAATTTCTGATTTAAAAATCGAATTTCTTCGACCGGAAGTGACGTCATGTAGGGAAAATACCACTTCCGGTTTGGATATCTCATTTTTCGACCGAACGTGAAGTCTCCCGTAGAGACGTAACTTCCGGTCGAAAAATGAAATGTTCAAATCGGCAGTGACGTTTCCCATGGAGACGTCACTTCCGGTCGAAAAATGAGACATTCGAGTCGGAAGTAACGTTTGCTGTGCATGACTTTACTTCCGGTTGAAAAATTAGGTTTTCATACCAGAAGGGATATTTCTCCCCCCCAAAAAAAAAACAATGCAGAAAAAAGATGGTCATTACAGTTTTTATTACCGACCGCGGTATATCACATGCTCTTAACCACAAAAGGCTTACGCAAGGAAGCAAGTGTTTGCGACTTATCTTTATAAGCATAGTTCCTTAAAATTCGATAAAAGTGCATTTCGTTATAAATCAGCCTCACAGCGCCATCTATAGAATATAAGATTAAGGTACACACTGTTCTCCCAACATAGTTACTTTATGACGCAAATGAGTTTTGGCTGAATTGAATTTGACGAAACATGCTACCGTCCGATGCGATCGAGGCTCTTGGTATTCCAGAGAATCGCGATGTCGACGAAGCTAAGCGACGAATCGGTTAAAACGATTTTTTGTTGAAAAATTTATCAAACAAACACCCGATTCGCGTTGGAAGGGTCGATCTGTTTTACCGACAGAACGCGGCGATTTCGTGGAATCGACTTTACATAATTAATATGCTGTAATACTAGTGATAAACGCTTCGGCGTGCACTTGAGTTTCGGTTGAAATCGTCCAAGATATGAAGAAAATCGAATATTACAGATTGTCGCAAAATTTCAATCGCATGTATTTTGTAAGATATAAAATATTCTGGAACTCATATACGTAAAACGAGAGTGCACGCCTGTAGAATTCCTCGAATATTCCAAAATCGTCCGAACGCCTATTACAGAAAAGAAATCTATGTAAAGTGTATTCTACGTTTACGTTTACTCTTCACGTGCGACAACATTAGTTCCGATAAATACGTCTGCCGATTCCCTAGGGAAGACAATTTTCTTTTTCCTCCGCGGTCTGAGGTCTCAAAACGGCTTTCAGTACAGTTTTTGTTACCGGTGGCGGTATTTCACATCACCTTAAGAGAATGTGCAATACCACGGTCGGTAATAAAAACTGTAATCAACTTCTCTCACAGATTTTAACCGTACATGCGAAAACCCGTGAGAAAACTTGTTTACAGTTTTTGATACCGACTGGGCACGGATGGGGAGGGAAGGGGTTTCACATGCTCTTAAGAGCATGTGAAAGATGTACCACGTGACATATGAGTGCGAGAGAGATAGATGCATTTTTCGAATCAATGCCATTTAAAATCGGTTGCCGTTTCGGATAAAATAGAAGCATCATCGGACGCGGTATTAAATTGTACATCCGCTAATGCTTTGCTTTGTTCCGAAAAGGCTACGGTCTCTGAGTCGCATTCATTACAGATTTTGGTTACCGACTGCGTCGTTTCACATGTCCTTAAGAGCATGTGATGTTTCACATGCTCTTAAGGACATACACTATGGAGTGCGAGAGAGATAGCATCAGTGGCGCTCTCGGCGGAGCGAGAGAGACACGCTGAGAACGTGTTTCACATGCTCTTAACGAAAGATGTAATTGGGACGCCACCCGCGTAAATCCTGCGGTTACACATCTTCTCGACTGACTTTAGCAGCGCAACTTCATTACCGACGGTCGGTAACACCGTTTCTCGTCCCCACTGCCTTTTCGTTCGTGCGGCGACGCTGCCGTCCGCTCACCCAGCCAGACCCAGCATTGTCCCAACTGACAGCTCAAACGATCCGAGTATAATACAAGTCCCGAGCCGGAATTTCAGTCCTTATATGGAAATTTCACTGGCAATTTTAATATCACCCTCAAAATTATGGTTCGCGTGATCAAGCAAGAAACTTACGATGAGGTCGTCAAAGAGAACATCGAGGAATTTTCAATGTCCCCCTCGGAAGCTATCGAAGATGCGGTCAAGCAGTTCGAGGCGCAAGTAATAACAGTCCTGCAAACCCGATTATCAGGAATTTTCTATAGTGTATACACGAATATGTTCGAGTAATTTTGTATAAAAACTTTCGTCGTTTCGTTTATCTGCAGGGTATCGATCTCACCAACATCATCAAAGATTTGGCACTGGGCGACAACACCGACTTGACCGTCTCCTGCATAGAGAAAATTAGATCTTCCGTAAAGTCCAAAAACTATGAAGGACTCACTCGCGTGCTGGACAATCTGAGAAACGAACTGGACAGAGACATCGCTCGAAGGGTTTACGCAGGCAAGCAAGGAGCTTACCAAGCGCTCGTCGACCTGATGCACGTGTGCCAGGACGACACGAGCTTGATGATATCTTCTCTGAGAACTGTTACTTCTCTGATGACGGGAAATCCAGATTTGTTGGATGAAAGCGGAGTAAATCTCCAAATGGAGTGAGATTTTTTTTTTTTCTTTTAATTTTCATATAGTCACGCTTCTGGCATTAATTGTTCAAGTGAGCCGGAGCGGTGCAGAAAATTTTCATCACTTCTCGATGGGATAAAAATCTGAAAAAAGTTGTATATGGGAGGTGGTGCAAAAATTGTTTTTGCGAAATAACAATTCGAATTTGGTATTACCACATTGAAGATAAAAATCATTATTCAACAAATTACCCGACAACTTAACTATTTTTTTTCACAGTGATGATTTGTTCATTTTTCTGAATACGTATTAATTTATTCAGAATTTTTTGTAATCTTCAAAAATTGCGGTTTTTTCATAGCTTGAACATAGAAAAACGCGATTTTCAAAGATTACAAAAAATTCTGGAAGAATTCATACGTATTCAGAAAAATAGACGAATCATTTTTATGGAAAAAAAATAGTTAAGTCTCCGGGTAATTTGTTGAACAATTATTTTTATAGTTTATTTGTCAATAACATTTTGGAATTATTATTACATAAAAATAGTATTTGCAGCATCTCCCATATGGTTGATGTTTTCAGATTTTTATCCCAAGGAGAAATGTTTGAATGTTTCCCTGAAACTCACGTTTGGCGGGATTGTGCCGCTTCAACTACCTTGAGCACAAAAACGATTCGGATGATCGTAATAAATTTTCGTCTGCCTTATTCACAAAACAACACAAAACACTGAACTGCATGTCCGTGAACTTTTACAGATTTTTGGTAGCACGTTGACTTATTATTCTAAACTTTGTACAAATTGAAATAATAATAATAATGATTATCTTTGTCATCAAGAATTTTAGACCGGGAGCAAGACGTCCCACTGCTCCAATGGCTCTTGCGATGGATCAGAGAGTGCTGCTTGAGGCACGAACTGAACAGACAGGATATATTCAACGCTGGGATTCTGGGAAAAATAAAAAGAATCCTGACCCGCGACAACGTCACGGGGCCCGAGCTCAGAGACGCCTGCGCAGTTATTCGATGTCTTGTGCTGGACGACGATCTCCGACACGAGTTTGGAAAGGCTCATGAACACGCTACTCACATCGCCAGAGAGTCGCTCGATGTAATTACAGGCCTATTGTCCAGTGAGTAACGTATGCGAATACACTCGAATCGACTTTGAGCAATCAACTGAGCACAGTTGTTTTCTCTTCGATACCTGTATAGCCGTTTTTTAAAATTTATTTTATTTACTTTTTTCATGTTCTTGTTAAATTTTTTTTTTCGTATTGCGGTATTTAAATGGCAAGGCCGATAATATTATTTGCATTAGAAATATGAAGATCAACGATAATATCAGTGTCTTCGACGATTTTTCAGAATTCAAAGATGACAAGGCAGTGGTCGGCGATCTCATGCTCACATTGGCTGCCTTAATAGTAAGAAATGAATTTTGCCAGAACGTTCACGACGCCGGCGGTTTGCAATTCATTTTGGAGGTAATGATCGATCATCCGGACTCGGAAAAGCTCAACTGGCAATCCCTCAAGTTGCTCAAAGCTCTGGCCGGTAACGATAACGTTAAATCACACATCGTCACATGCGGCAGCGCTCCTTTGATAGTGTCAGCTATAAGCAGGTTTAAAGTACGTATAATATCTAGGCGATTTCGTATTTTCAATTTATATTTATTAATTGCTACACATATGCTTCAAATCACATGCAGGACTATAATATTGACATAAACGCTTCAGAGTGTAGCCGAATTTTGATTAACAACATACACGAAATTAAGAAAAACGAATATTAGAATTTGCGAAACAGCATGAACATCGTGCCTTAACATTGCATTCATGAATTTTTTTTATCGGCTCTAATCTTGTCACAAATAAACAGTAAACGAAGACGCAGAGTACACTTTACATGAATTTCATTTGTGTAATAGACTTTGTGACGATTTTGGAATATTCAAGGAGTTTCAAAGAATCGACGTGCACTCTCGTTTTACTTGTGTGAGTTCCAGAATATTCTATATCCTACAAAATAGAAGCTGTTAAAATGTTGCGAAGTCATATTGGTTTTCGCGACAATCTGTAATATTCCCACTTCATGTCTTCGACAATTTCAACTGAAACACAAATGAACGCCAAAGCATTTGTGGCTAGTATTACAGTCCTGGAAAATTTGGAGCATAGGGGCAAGCATATTAATTATGTAAAGTCGATTCTACGAAATCGCATCGTTCTGTCGGTAAAGTCTAATTTCTACGGGATGTTTTTACGTGACATTGTGTAAAAATCAAATAAATGAATTTCAGGGTTCCGAGAGCGTAGTGGCCGCAGGTTTTGCGTGCATATCTGCGCTTACATTGAAGAGTCCGTCGAACGCAGGCGTTTTTTACGACTGCGGTGCGTCGGCGGTGATCGTTGATGCGATGAAACAGTATCCGAAAAGCGTTAACGTGCTAAAACAAGCCTCCTGGGCCATAAGAAATATGTCGGTGAGAAATCGAATGGAATCACGAGAATTCGTGGCGCACGGCGTCGAGAGTCTGTTGACCGACGGGCTGAAAGCACACGGACCCGAACTCGAGGCCGACTTGAAGGCTGCGCTGCGGGATCTGGGATTGAAAGTTGATCTGAAAGAACAATGGTCCGGAAAAGGAGTAACCATGAGAAACGATTGAGCCGTGACCCAATGAACAATTCGCCTTTCTACATTATACAAAAAAAAAAGAAAAAATAATAAAAATCGATAAAGTCGATAATGACGGATAAACACGAACGCGCCGACAGTATTGCCTGGAAGTTGAATCGAACAACCGAAAGTATAAACCTATTGGAACAAAATAAAAGACAAACAATGTGCTTAAAAAGATGTATTACATCTGATGCAATTAATTTCATCTTGTTTTTATTATTGCATTTTTTTATTTATACGTGACATTAATTATTGTATACGAGACATTTTTTTTATACAATAAAATTGATTTACATTAAACGCGCTCGGAGGGGTTCTAAAACGACGATTGGTTCGATCGATCGAGGAATCGGATGGAATAAATCCTTCCAATGTGTTACGGAGAGGCTTTCTGTGCGTCTAAGCTGGCCACTACGATAATCCCCGATAAACACAAACGCGCCGACAGTATTGCCTGGAAGTTGAACCGAATAACCGAAAGTATAGATCTATCGGAACAAAATAAAAGACAAACAATGTGCTTAAAAATATCTATTATATCTGATGCAATTAATTTCATCTTGTTTTTATTATTGAATTTCTATTTATTTATACGTGACATTAATTGTTGTATACGAGACATTTTTTTATACAATAAAATTGATTTACATTAACGCGCTCGGAGGGGTTCTAAAACGACGATTGGTTCGATTTGATCGAGGGATTGGATGGAATAAATCATTCCAATGTGTTACGGAGAGGCTTTCTGTGCGTGTAAGCTGGCCATGCATACGGAGATGGACATACGAGCTCGCAATAGACATATAAGAACACATTGGTACACATTGGACTTCGTAGATCCATGTCTAATACTAATTCTTCGAAACTGCAGACTCTATAACAACGTTTTACTGTACAAAAATGACTATAACGCCGGCAGTTATTCGTTCTCGTCGGCCAAAGTATATCCGACTTGCCCGCGAAGAATCTTCGCCACGCCGAATTCGCGCTTGTCGTTGTTCTCGAATAATCGGCGTGCTGGATTCTCGCTTTCATTCTTCGTCTCTTAAATTTCAATTGTGGGAGCGATTGCCGTGCCATCCATCGAGACCTCTACTCGCGACATCCACAACAGGAGTGCTTGTAATATTTTATACGGCACAGTCCCGTCTTGACGACCAGTCCGCAGTTCGGATACTTGTCGACGCAAAGACCAGTCGCTAGAAATTCTGCAATAAAGTGCAAAATGTAAATTTCACTCGTCGAACAATTACGCCTCTATAGATTAACTTAAAATGTACCCTTTAAGCATGCGACCAGAAAGAGAACTTATTCGTTGCGTGTGTTATTGCGTCCAGCTTAGGGTCTTATCCTTCTTTAGTAGTTCGCTCAGAAAACTTAGAAAGAGAACGGAACCGAAAAAGTCAGTAAGATCCCGATTTCAATAATAACATTTTTAAACCGGAAGTGGCGTATTTACCGTATGACGTCACTTCCCGTTGTAAAATGAGATTGTCAAACCGAATGTAACGTCACTTCCGGTCAAAAAAATGAGATTTCTAAACCAGAAGTGACTTATTTCTCATAAGTATATCCCATAAGGTCTCACGTCACTTCCGGTTGAGAAATGAGACTTCCGGAATGACGTCGGCAGAGAATAAGTCGAAGTTGGAAAGCTCTTGCCCGCCAAATTAATTGCGACAATTTCGTGACGAAATGTAAGTACATTTTTTAATCTAAGCATATCGGTCCCGATTATGTGAAAAGCAATTTTCCGCAAATGTAGGCTTAAAATTGGTCAGTTGCAGCCGTGAAAATAAAATACTTTCTACTCGTACGTCAGTAAACTCAGGACACTTACTTTTCGGTATTTTACTCGGCGACGAACTATGCTTCACTTTGCAAATTTCTAAATTACATCTCGCCGTTTCGTGTGGCTTCGTATTTTGAGAACAAGTCGATACCACGTTGCTCCCCGACATACATCTTACAGTACGACGCCGCGTGCCGCCTCCACACTGTGCCGAACACTAAATAAAAAAAGACAAAAATCATATGTTAATTATCGCACGTTATTGAACGGTAAATATGTAGTATTTTGAAAAAATAGCCAATTACCTCACTCCAATCGGACATAAACCATTCGCCAGTGCAATTGGGCATTACGCAAATTTGCTCGCTGTCCGGTTTCGCCGAGGCGCAATTTCCCTCCGGAACTATCCTCGATTCACCGTCTATTGTCTTTACGCATAAAACGTCGCGACGTTGCTCGCCGATGCCACAATCTGCGGTGCACTGCATTCATAAAAGAGTAGAGCGCTTAAGGACATGTGAAACGACTCAGTCGGTAACCAAAATCTGTAGTAAATGCGATTCAGAGACCGTAGACTTTTCGGGGGAAAAGCAAAGCATTAGCGGATGTATAATTTAATACCGCGTCCGATGATGCTTCCGTTTTATCGGAAACGTCAACCGGTTTTAAATAACATTGATTCGAAAAATGCGTCAATCTCTCTCGCACTCTCTTGCATTATTATATATGTAGCGTTCAGAATACTAACCGACGACCATGGTCCTGTGAACCATTCGGCAATATTGCAGAGAGTTCCGTTGAGGACGCAGACTCTCTTGGTTTCCGGTTTCGGCTTCGATTCGCAAAATAATTCGTTCGCGTGACTGCAGACCAGTCGTCGAGTCTCCAATCCACTGCCGCATTTCGCTGAACACTATTGAATGCAAAGTATACGATTATTTTGTTGTACCAGTTTCCGGAAGTATCATTCAACGGAGTGATTTAATGAAACTGTCCGGTAAACGTTATAGGGTTACCGAATGTTACATAGAGTTTCGTACCTTTGGCGACCATTCGGTATACATCCACATAGCATTTGGAGTTTCATACTGCGAATCACAAGATTGGGACTCGCAGATTTTTTCGGTTTCCGGTTGATTGGCAAAGGAGCATGGTTCACCGGTCGTTATACAGGTGACTGTGCGATTCCTCACCCCTTGACCGCATGTCGCCGAACACTGAAACGCACAAAACTCGTTATCTACGTGACTCATTTTCTGAGATATAGGGATTTGCGTACGGCGAGATTCAGGTACACTGTCGTTCAATAATGCCTAGTTTTACTGGAGATCGATATCGAAGATATTTCGCCATATCGAAGATATTTCGCGATATCGAAGATATGAAGGGAGTTCTCGACCTTCCTGAGAAGTTTTTTGTTACAAAATTCAATATTTCTCGGTTACAAAAAAAGACCATTCGGTTCGTTCTGTCCGGTTTCGGTTCTCGCAACCGGAAACGGACCGAATGAAATTTTGGTTGGAAACGGTTCGGCCCTCTTACAGCTTTCGCGACTGAAAACCGTGGGAGCGCTAATCAAAAAGAGTTACAGTCCGTTGTACGGTTTTTTTACGGTCCGTTTCTTTCCTGAACGTGCGTGTCCGTTTTTCGGTCCGTCAACTTGTTAGGGAATCAATGTAAAAAAAACGGACCGGACTCCAAGGGCCGACATTCCATCGAGGCATTTCCAATTGCGTCTGCATTCTCCTCACTTCCGGAACGGTGCTGTTTAAGCACGGCCCCTTCGTGCAAGCTTCGACGGTTCTCAGATCCGGCGGTTGCACGCAAGCCCCTGCAGCCACTCGCATCGTCAGTTTGGCGTTCAGTTCCTGTACGCACTCGAGCTTTCGTGTCTGGATACCCGTTCCGCACGTAACCGAACATTCACTCCAGGAATCTGCCCTCCATCTAAATTTTTTCGTCACAAACAGAAAACACCTTCAGATTTCGTACGTGGGTCAATAAATTGTTAACATAAATTTTATAACATACCTCGCGGCGCAAGGACGATCGTTGCAGCGCAGCGGTGGCGGAGTTTCAGGCTTCTCGACATGACGACATCTGCGTTCGTTCACGACGATTCCGCTAGCCTGACGAACGCACCTCAATATAGCACTCTGCAAACCTGAAATTTTCAAAGATGTCGTTGTGACCTCGATAATGAAACCTCATCTCTCTTACGCAAACATATAATTAAGCGAGGAAAAAAAAGCCTCAAAAAATAATTTTCAGGCTTCTCGATATGCCGACGTCTCCGCTCGTTCGCGACGATTTCATTCGTTTGACGAACGCATTTCAATATAGCACTCTGCAAGCCTGAAATTTTTCAAGATGCGTCGTGTGACCTCGATAATGAAACCTCATCTCTCTTACGTACTCATAAAATTACGCGATGAAAAAAAACAAGACTTTAAATAGTGACGGTGTTAACAACCCCGAGCCGTCAATCTAAATTTTGTGGCATCAGCGGATAAATCATGTAATTAGAACACTCTGCATTCCACCGAGTTGAGTTGAGGAGGTCACGGAGCGCGAGGACGGCAACGAGGAAAAAAACGTGAATGGACATTTTACGCCACGAGGATCTCGCCTCGTCCGCCCGGATCAACTGGACGTTATTTATTTTTTTATCGTTCTTTTTCTATCGTCTCATTGCTTTCCTGTCTCCGGGGATACTTGTACACGATAATCTGTAATTACCGATGACAAAGCCTTCTCGACCAATTCGAGACAAGTGGTCATCAATTAAAGCCGAACTCTGCCTCAACTCGAAAATAAAGTTTTCGTTTTCCGCTCTCTCGCCAGTTTACTTTTTTTAAACGATGGATTTGTCCCTCAAATTGCAACTCGTCGCGCTGCAATTAGAATATCTCTTTTCCTCAAGGGCTGGATGCGTTTTTAAGTTCTTACTTATCTTTTTTTAATGCTGGACCCGTTTTTAACTCCTTATTTACGTTTTTGCCGGCGGAACTAGACGATTTCGTAGTTTTAATTTAGAATTGTTAATATACTACTCATATGCTTCAAATAATATGCAGGACTATAATATTTACATAAACGCTTCAGAGTGCCGTCGAATTTCAATTAACAACGTACAAGGAATTGAGAAAATCGAATATTACAGTTTGCAAAACGGCATGAACGTAGTGTCACGATTGACGCTTCGGTGGCGCCTCATCATGTCCTACACTGCATTCACGCGATTTTTATCGGCTCTGATCTTGTCACAAGTGAACAGTAAACGTAAACGTAAAGTACACTTTACATTGATTTCTTTTGTGTAATAGACTTTGCGACGATTTAGGAATATTCAGGGAGTATTCAGCATCAGGGAAAATAGATGCTGTTGACATTTTGAGCGGCCATATTGGTTTTCGCGATAATCTGTAATATTTGATTTTCTTCATGTCTTGGACGATTTCAACCGAAACTTGAATGCACGGAGAAGCGTTTATGGCTAGTGTTACAGCCCTGGAAAATTTGAAGCATCGGCGCAGCATATTAATTATGTGAAGTCGATTCTACGAAATCAACTCGTTCTGTCGGTAAAACAGGAAGGTCCAGCACCTCTTTAATTCGCGGATATTAAATAAATTCATTTACCTCCGCCGCATGCCTTCGAACAAGGCAAAAAACCCTTTACTTTCCAAGCAAACTTTTTTTTCCCTCTCGTATTTTTCTTCATCGGGAGCAAGTTCGTTTTCGGTGCGTCGCCGGCCATCGCAGTGGTTTGCAAAAATTTCATGTCCTTCTTCGTCTTGAGCTTTCGCGAGTCGACCTCGACGCCGCTGCGCTTTCCCGGCAGCCCTTGGGGATTTTCGTCGGGCCTAAATTATTTAAGTGCACACACGATTAATTATATATGTTATTTTTTATTCAGGGTGTGTTAATTTAATATATGGGGCATTCCATGCCATTTTCATTTGCATCCAACCTTGGATTAGGCCCGCGATTTTTATGGGACTGAATAAACTCTAAAAAGTACTCGGTTTTTTATTAGATTAAAAAAATGAACGTATTGTTCGCCACAATTAAAAAATCTGAACAAGATTCTGACAAATCTTGAGTGGGCCGGCGTCTCCTTCTACTTTATTTCTATTTTTTTTTTTTTTTTTTTTTTTTTTAAGTTGAAATCAACCCGTCGTTCCGGCCCCTGCTGCAGAGACAGCAGACAGCGTATCGACGCCTTATCGAGGCCTTTGTTTATGGTACGGACATAGGAGACCCTTTGTGGGCTGTAACGAACTTGCATCTTCAATTTCAATTTTAGTAATAAGAATTCAATCAAGTTCTTTTCTGCCCGATATAAAGGTTTACACCTCATTATAAATAGATTTAATCAATACGTGAAAGACTCACGTTTGACCACGGGAGGCTCCTCCCCAAAACAGATTAGGGGGAATTCGCTCATTGGAGCATTTTACCACTGAAAGCCCCATAGTCGGTGGTTTTAACCCCCGCATTGCCGAGGGCTGAGTAGTGATGATTAGTATATAAGAAACAAGTGTATTTCATCAATCAGTTCAGTTAACATCGAACCGTTGTACGGACAACGCCGGGCTACACGCCTGTCAAGATAATAAAAAGCCAGAGTTCATAGCTCGTACGGCGAGTCAGTAGAAGCTGCGTCTTCAATTAAATAATAAATAAAGATCTCAAACGTATATAAATTCTTCGGATTTCAAATACGGTTTAAGCTTAATAAACCACGGCTATATGTAACGTCATTAACGTGTTATAATAATAAAACAATTAACGTGTGAATAACAAACGTGAGTATATACAACCTTTATCTCCTCGTTACAACATTAACCCGCGTTCAAATAAGATTGAATAACCGCGCCGAGGTGTCATAGCCAGCGATCGTCCAGAGCACTCCAAAGCTATAGTGTAAATAGGCGAGGTTTCCGTCCCCGGTGTAAAGGGCTGCCCTGCCTTGACCCGAAAAGAGGAACCGATAGTGTTGCGCTGTCCCTTACACTCTCACGAGTTGGGCTGGACGTAACAGGGCCTCACACGGAGGACCCACCAATCTCAAGTACATGGAAGAGAGGCCTCGCATCGCGGATTAGCGGGGTATTCTACGAAGTCTCCAAAGCGTGCAGGTCTCGGATCAATATTCGAACTTGTATCCAACAATATCTTTTAACGACCAATAAACGATTTTATAGTTTCCACGATCTACGGTATAAGAAAAAATCAGTCGATCATGAGTTATTGCTCAAAATTGCTTTACCATTTTTATATGCAACACTGCATTTTCAGGAATTTGTTCAGATTGTTCCGAAGTTTTTTTTATCTTGGAAAAAGACTCATCGACCGAGGTCGAAGTGGTATGGAATGCCCCATGTACATTTGTTATTGAAGCGGATGCAACGAATTCTTCTTGATTTTAATAATAATAATAATAATAATATTGATAATATTAACAAAAATAATTTCCTAACGCATGCACGTAAAATCCCGCTTTCCGCTCCTGTGATGAGTGCGCAGAAATTCACTTTTCGCATCGCATGGTCTTTTTTCCCGCACTAGTGCGGGAAAGTGCCTTTCCACGCACACTTCCCAAGAACGAAAAGCGTAATTTTCGTGAATTTGTTAGGAAAAATTATGTCCAGGGCATGTGCGTAGAAAAAGGAGTCCTGAATCGTGTGAATATTTTCACACTCGGCAAGAACTCCCTTTCTACACGTTTGCCACGCACATAACTATTGTATTATAGCTATTTAGGGAAATATAAATTGTATTTACTGTGCCGTATCGGAAGCCGGTATATCGTTGCCCTGATCGCTCGAGCCTGAAATATTTCCGCCTTTACAATCATCCTCGCAATATAAATGAAGCGTTTTAATCGTTTTATTAACTACTCAATGATCATCATACCGATAGCGCGAAGGGGTGGAGCGATCATTGCACCGCCGTCCGGTTGTTCCATCAGCGGGAGCATGTATTTGTAAAGAATACCCGGATTCAGTTCGTGGTAGGAGATCTGTTGGGGTCAATAGAGACAATTAGCATCGGCCGTCGCAGTTAATCGCGTTACGTTGCGGGAAGCACGCGAGCTTAATCGAATAGTCCGTTTGAACTACACTGTACACTAGGATACATAGAGGAAAGCAGATATAAAATTTCTGTCGATCCAAGTCCCGCCCCAACGTCAAATATATAGAGCTGTGAACTATTCGAATCCGTTCGATTTATTTTAATTGACATCTGAGTAGTTAAACTATCATTGAAAAAGTTTAATAAGTACATTTGAAAAAATGTAAATAATTTCTTTGCATTCTAATTGATATCTGAATAGTTAAACTATTTTTTTTTAAATTAAATAATTAAATTGGAAAAAATGATTTTTTTTCTAAATAAAAGAAAAAATTCATTAATAAAAAGAAATGAAAACGATTTATTGCTCATCTCTGCGTATAGATAACCGTTCCTTTACCTCTAGCGCGAGAGTTAATCCCGTCGCAGTTAATCGCATTACGTTGCGACACGCACGCGAGCTTAATCGAATAGTCCGTTTGAATTACACTGTACAATATGATACATAGCGCAGCGCTATGTATTATAAACAATTTTTTTTTTTTTTAATTTAAAAAATAACATTTCTGTCGATCTCAGTCCCGAGACAACATCAAATTTATAGAGCTTTGAACTGTTCGAATCCGTTCGATTGGATTTTAATTGACGCTTAAATAGTTGAACTAAATGCAAAAAAGTCATAATAATAATTTAAAACAATGAAAGTAATTTCTTTTTATTTTGTATAAAATTTTTTCCCAAATTTGTATATAGATAACCGTTAATTTACCTCTAACGTGAGAGATTCGTTCAAGGGTCCCGTAGCTACGATGCTCTCCATTCGCGTTCTGTCTCCCCTCTGATAAGTGAGACTCGTTCCGGCAACCTTGTACGTCCCACTGGGACTCAGGGAAAGGGGACCGTTGAGAATGTAACTTCCGTTTTTGCCTCTCAAAGCTGTAAAGCATCGATCGAACACATGATGAAACAAGGATTTTCGGCTCGAACATCCGGTCGGTGATAACAGTGATAACAGTACCCAAATAATTTCCACTGGATCGTAGTTCGGATATGTTAAGAGACATCGCGCCTCTGGGTATCGTGGTGACCGGTTGATGGCCCTTCGGCATTATCGGCTCCATGAAGATGCCCTCGTAGAGCTTGCAGCCCATCCCGACACCGCCGCAGACTCCGCACGTATCCCGGATCGCTCCGGAACCGACGACACCGTCACAGCCAACCGGCTGACGGAAAAAGTGAACAAAAATAAATTTATTACATCCCTACGAATATGATTTTTTAATTGAATTCGCATGAAAAGCTTACCCTGCATTGTCCAGCTACGCACAACCATTGCTCCGTTTTGTCCATCGACATTCCCGTGCTGTGTCCCCGGAGATTCGGACCGTCGCACGGCGTCCCGTCAATCACAGCCGGCTCCAGTGTCGCGTAGAACCGTTGCCCAACCGCTCGGCAATTGAGGGCGCAGGGATTCGGAGCTGCCAATTTTTAAGTTTCATGATTTTAATTAATCACGGGATTTCGAGCATGCAACATGGAAAACATTTTTTTTACATTCTTTTTTTTTGCTTCCTCATAACATATTTAGAAAAAAAAATGTCTGTATGTGTGTGTCTTGGACTCGAAAAATTGAAACTCTTGTAACTTGAGAACGGGTTGAACTATGAAACTGAAATTGCTAAATTAGGCAGAGGAGTCATATAAGTTTTACGCGTTTTGGAACTTTGCTAAAAAAGTCTAGGCGAACACTAGCTCTTACAATTTGTTAGCTGTCGAGCTAAAAAGTTGTACGCGAAGGGACTATTATTGACCGATGGTCCCCATTTAATTTAACGAGGATCGATTGAATCGTTTAAATTTTATGAGATTTTGAAGTTTTTAAATTTTACAAAAAATTTGTATGTCCACAAATTCCACCCACGTTTTTGTCCGACGAGAATCAAATCGTCGGAAAATAAAATAAATAACATGTACGAGCTTTATGCAAGCTCATCGGTACCCTTTTTCTTACCATTGAGAAACGGCACCCACTGGTAACTCTGTCCCTTGTAAATTTTATTATTGTACGTGGCGCACTGTTCGGCTCTCAGATCTTCCGGAAAATTCGGGCAATCCTTTGAAGAATAAAACACGTGTCGATTAAATTTTCATTAATTTGCATAAAGGTAGTCCTTCGGTACAGTAAAGTAAATCGAGTCCCAAGATTTCCAAAATGGTTTGTACACATTTAAAAATCATAATTCATACGAACTAAGGTGGTGAATTCAGGGGAAAGCATCCCTACTTTGTATAGAAAAACATGGTCAACAATGAATATTCAGAAAAGTAACGTAATTCGCGCCAATAAATCCACGGGCATATTTTTACGCAGTCTTGTGTGAAGGCAAATTTGTCATTTTCGTTCGATTTTGACGAGCGAAAGCTCATTTTGTTTCTCGACAGATACTCCACGAATTCACCGGAAACATTAATGATAATGTATAATGATAGTCAGTGAATTCGTAAAACATATTTCAACAAATAAGATAATCTTCACTCATCAAGATTGGACAAAAATTACCAACTTGACTTCACAAAAATTGCGCAAAAATATGCTCGCGGATTTATTAACGTAAATTGAATTATTTTTCGTGTAAATTCATTGTTGTACACTTTTTTCTACATAAAGCAGGAACTCTTTAACCAACATCCACCATCGTTCGCAAAAGTGTCTTCTTTAATGCGTGTACAAACAATTTTTTTAATCTGAGTAAGGTAAATGTCCCTATTCCCGACCCCTATAAGGTCGACCGGGGAAAAGAATGGCGTTGTCAAACGTGACAAAAGTTAATTCGAGGATAATTTTCACATCAATCGATAGCTTTCACCACACACTTTCCAAAAATCGTAGACTCAATCCATTTAGTCAAGTATTTTCCTAGATAAAGTGTAATAAAGCCGCACTAGGGCATGTGCCATCTACCGACCAGCTGTGTCCAATTCCGACCGGGCATGGCCCCCATTACCGACCACCTTTTTTTACATCATGAATGACCGAGGTTGCAAAGATAAAATAAATATAAATGCAGACTTCGGACATGAAATCTACTGCATTGTGTACACACTTAGCCTAAACGTTTTAGCAAAAGAAAATTTATTAAATTTTTATTGGTTATGTGAAAATGAACTGACGTTCACATGTACGGTAATGGGGACAGGCAAGCATTTTTCTGTGCCCAATCCCGACCGGCGAATTAAAAAAAAAAAAGTTTATCCGACTATTTTTTTTCGGAATATGTAAACCGAACTACAACAAACCGTTGAACGCTCGAATTATTCGTTAATAACGGATTTTTACCTAAATATTTACTATTTAAGCGATCGACAATCCTTAACATTACTTCTAAGAAACCGCTCGAGTCGTGACGTGCGGTAAGAAAAGCGATAATATTATGCACTAATCATTACACTTACTCTGCAATTTACAATCCTTTCACACTACACAAATTCGTGAATATTTCTAGACCACTAATAAACGTTTTTATGCATTGGCTGCCTCGTAAATGACGATATACGCCGAAATGGTCGGTAAAGGGAGCATGGTCGGGAATAGGGACATTTACCTTACTCGATTAACTTGATCGTACAGCAATACATTAGCACCATGTGAAATACGCTTCTGCTCAGCGGCCCGAGAACTCGGTCGGTAACAAATGAACTTCCCTATTAAATACTTTCTTCGACCTTCTTATTATTTAAAAATGAAAAGCAAATTAAATTTACGTCCGCATTAGAATAGTCGCGTAGAAAATTTAATCCCATTTTATCCGAATATATCAAATATATTTTATCCGAATATAACAAGAACCTTCGAGAAAAATAGGAAAAGCAGTTTCTTACCGACCGTGGTAATTCACATGTCCTGGATGGAGTAAGACGTTTGGGATACTCAATAAGTAAAGAAACACGCATACCTGGGTGTTACAGATGTGATAACGCTTGTAAGTACCGATGCACATGGGTTTCGTCTGATTGGCGGCACGGATTCGTTGGCCTCCAATTACAGCGCTCCGTTTTCTCAGGGCTCCTCTAACGAGCAAGAAAAAACTTGTTTCATTAGATGCACCAAGATGGCCAATGGAGGAACAGAGCGCGACCGGTAATCGCAGGACGAATGGACTCGATGGATTTTAAAGTTCGTTCCTTTTTCTTTTTTTATCTTTACCTAATGATTTGACTTTGCATTTTCAATTTCGCATACAAATTTGGCATTATTCAATGATTGAACATCAGAATTTGATACATATTTCGTATCTGTAATTTGGCCTTTTGGAAAGAAATTTCTGAAAAATGTTATTCCTTTCTCTTAACATCTTCCAAGTAAAAGCCGTTCCGTAAAATCTCAGAAGGGTTCACGGTGGAAAAATGGAACAAATATTAAATATTGACCAGTTCTCTTTTAAAGTTCCTTATCGTTATTCGTTAGAAACACGTTTCGTCTGATTGGCGGCGGTGGCCACCAATGGGAGCGCTCCGTTTTCTCGGGGCTCCTCTAACGAGCAGGAAAAACTCGTTTCATTAGATGCACCGACACGGACAATGGATCAACAGACCGAGACCGGTAATCGCGGGATGAATGGACTCGATGGATTTCAAACTTCGTTATTAGCGATTAGCGAAAGCGAGAATGATTAAAAACGGCCGAGTCACGCCTTCTTGCTCGTAATTTATTGGCTCAACGCCGGGTACTCTCGTACTCTCGAGGGCGACTCGGTGAACGATGCTGTGTTCTATAGGTATAGAGAGTAATACTCGCTCCCAACTAATCTGCACTCTCGTTTATACTCTCGAACGGCTCCGTGCACTCCATGGCCGCACGTACGAGAGAAAACGTGTAACCCATCTACTCGGCCTCTATCAAAGCACGAGCGCCGAGAAAATATTGGGAGCGAGAAGTATCGCTGGCGCCTAACTCGTTACAGCATAGTTGAGACATTGTAAGAACATCATTTTTTTTTTCTTTCATTTTTTTTTTGTTGGTTTTTTTTGGTCATTGTCCGACCAGATCACATTTAGTTTCGCACGATTCCTCGATCAATCGTGCTCGAGCGACGGATAAACCGCGCGTCATTGCACTGGGACCTGAAATTACGCGGTTCAAGGCGGACAATTCCGTACCGGGCCGGAACACATTCTCGTGCTTGGGATTGAACTCCCGTTCCGCAGGATCTCGAACACTCCCTCCAGGAACTCCAGGGACCCCAGCTTCCTCTCACTCGATTCTCGCGGCCAATTCCGTACTGCGTTCTCTCTTGCAGCATGTGATAAACCTGGGGATTTTAACAACACATAAGTTAATTAATGTGCGATTACAGTAATAGGCAATTGAAGTGGAACAAGGTGATTTTGGCGAAAGTATACGTGAAAGGGTCCAACTTTTACCAAAACTGCCGAAAGATATCGTGTTCCACTTCAATTGCCTACTACTGTATTAACTGGGTCCGATGGAAATTTTAGAGCTTTTCGTCGGAGCCTGATAAGGTTAAGGCCTTGCAAGAGCTCGATGTATTATACTCTAAAATTTCTATCGGAATCTAATCGAATATTCGAGTTTGGTCGATTTCAAATACTCGTTCGCTCAAGTTCAAGAAAATGTTGTGTGCAACAGTAGAGGCAGATCGACGAATTAATGATAATCCAAATGATAATTGTATCAATAGCAATGCTATTGTTACGTCCAGCGTAACGAATAAATCTTTTTCTTTATTTTTCCTTAATAAACACTAGAATCAAGAGTTAGAATAAAAGAAGACGCGAAAAATCGGTCCGATAACACGAAATCTTAAATAACTAGATGGATTACTCGTTCCCGTTAAAAGTCAACTTGTTAACTCAGTCGGTACATTCGCCACGCAAGAGAGACTGTCAAAAAATCGATGGTCAACAATCTAAAAATAACATAGACGGGAAGCGAAAAGGGACACCGGTAGAGTGGGTTTTGACCACCAGCGCACGAATTATTGTTATAAATTTCAATTCTTGGAGAGGTTTATGGGCCGTTTGCGGGAACTACCTGAGATGACAGGTAAACGCCACGCTGGCGGGGCACCACAGGAGGTCTCACCGCTGTGGTGCCCTTTCGAAAAACACTCTCAAATAAACACAAAAATAATCGGATCAAAATTAAGAAGAAAACATAAAACAATTAGTAACTACCTCCGTAGCTCGTTACATTTAACACATTAAGAAATTTGGTTTATAAAATGACTTTTTCTCTAACGTAAGAACAGCCAGACGTGCTTTGTTTTTCCGACGTGCTTTGCGAAACAGTTTTCTGGATTCCAATAGAATTCAAAATGACAAAATTCGATTTATCGATGAACATTCAAATGTACAGTGTTCAAATGTTTAAATGAACTTTCACATTAATAACCGTATCAATAGCAATCCTATTATAGAAAATAGGAAAACCAATTTCCCAATAACGCTTCTGGTAGTAAAAATAAAATGGTGATTCGACTGCCGATAAAATTTGAAGTAACCATTTCTGATAATTATCGATAAAATTCCATTGTATTAATCGTATTTTTTTCGAAGTAATTGTGAATAAAAAATTGAAAAACTTGTGAACCAAATAGCTTTAGTTTCGAGTACAACCATCGAAGGAAGCAAGTTGATCTCCAACTGTTTCCAACGTCGTTTACCGAATCATTTTTGCGCATTCCAATAGAATAAAAAATACCAATCGTTTTATCGATGAGCATGCGAACGAAAGGAACGCATCGTGCAAGTGGACGGCGAATTACCTCGATCGGATACTTGTCTGGCAGGTAGGAGTGGACTACGCCGATCGTCGAGAACAGCGCGAACAGCAGCATGAGCCACCTAGAACAGATTTGTTTAATTGAATTAATTGGCTGAAAGGAAGTGCGCGGGTTCAGTCGGGGCGTTCGCGAAGATATCAAGCGCTAAGTGTGCACTATAACCGAGTAACAAAGTTGAGACCGTTTAGTTTAGTAGGATAGACGGGGCGTAGGCGGAGAAGCGCGATGACAGCTTAGAGTAAGAAGAAAGGATGGGAGGCGACGGCGCCCCGACGTTCCGATGGATTTACCAGTTACAGTGTGAGTGCTGTTGGCGGTGACGCGCGTTAAGTAAACTGTGCCACCAAGCACCAATAACGTTTCACTTGTTGCGCTTTCTCGGAAAGCTTAATTAATCATTGAGTGGCAGCGCGGCCTCGTGTCGAAGCCCCACGTTGAATAGAAAAAAAGAAAATGAGAAAAAAAAACAAATAAGAAAAGAGCTGAACGGCATTAGTCGATCGCGGAGCACAAACGATCGCGCCGCCGATGCGACCATCGAGCACTGGAGCAATAATCGTAAACCCGTATCTTCTATCAAATAAATTCTTCTTTCTTTTATCCGGAGGCGGTCGTTCCAATTTCGAGACGTTCATTGATTAGCACTTTCAACTCGATTCGATTTAGTAAACTGTAAATTAAATGCAAATCTCTGGAAAGTCAGCCCTCTGCAGACTGATCGGCGATGCCTAAATAAAAAAATTGACGGTAAAAAATTGTTTTCCATATTTTCGTCAAGTCTGTTGATTTTTTTTAAATAAAAATAATGTATTATATAAGGTTTTCATTGATTTAATCTATCGATCACGAGAAGCTAAATTGAATTTCTTAATAAGTTTCGAAGCTCCACGTTGGATAGGAAACAAAAAAGCAAAAATAAGAAAAAGAGTTGAACGGCAATCGCATTGGTAGATCGCGCAGCACAAATGATCGTGCTGCCGATGCGACCATCGAGCACTGGAGCAATAATGGAAAAGGCATAATTTATAGCAAATAACTTCTTTCTCGATTTAGTAAAGTGTAAATTAAATTACAAAATTTCTTTGCATATTTTCTTCAGAACTGCCGATTATTTTATTTTATTTTTTTGCATATAATCTTGGTATATCTTGGATAATTGATTTAATCTATCAATTACGCGACGCTAATTTGATTCTTCTTTTTAAGTATCGAGAGCCTCGAAGAAAATAGGGACGGCGATTCGTTATCGACCGAGCTCGGATAATAAATCGATACAGTAGCTCGGAAACGATATTCAACAAATGTGTGTTCTTTTTTGAAATAATAATATTCATTGATAAAATTCCACCCTTAGTTTGCAAGACAATTTCATTTCCCAAAAATTCGCTAAAAACCGTTTATTCGTCTTATTTTTTTTTAATTACAATGTCCACCAAACTAAAAAAATTCTATTTTATGGCGTTTTTTTTACAAAATTTATTTCGACAAAAAAAGAAAAGAAAAAATCCCGTTCACGTTCGTCGTTCGATAGACGCAATGGAATTCCGTCGGTCAGGATAGAGCTGCACATCGGTGCACTACATAGACTGTGGTACATTGTTTGCTCGATGCCGACACACACACACACCCGAGCGTCTGCGATATGAGAGTCGTTACGGTTCGTGGATGTTTCATAACCGTTATTAGTGGATATCTATCGTCGGAGTAGGCTGAGACCGAGTCCGGAAAAAAAAAAAAAAAAAAAAAAAAAAAAGTTAAATTGCCTGCCAGATCTTTGGCCGGTATAATAGCGAGCGGAGGCTCCCGATAATGGGGAATGACGCGGCCCGCGCGTTCCCAACGCAAACACACGTACAAGAGTTTTCTCTCGGTTAACTCTGATTACGTCTTCGCTCGTGCGATGCAGAAAAGCGTTTGTGTGGTGAACCGGGCTTATACATTGATCGGCTCCGCGAGATTCGCCGATTTCCGATGTGTATGCCCGGTACGGTACATTATCCTGGCATGCACAGCTTCTCTCGTGATTCACTTACTATCCCCGGTGAACGATAATATCCGTAACCGCGGACCGGCGAAGCCCTCCCGGCTTCGCTAATTAATAATCGACATTCTCCGCGGCTACCGGAGGCTTCTAACGAGCTTCCAGCTCTCTATCGTATAACACGGCGTACGCCGATGCAGTGCTCGTACTTTAAGTCTTTGCGCACCGATTCGTGACCACTTTTCGGACGAATCGCTATTTCATACTTCAATGAACCGAGTGAGAATATGCAATCTCCGATTCAAGAGAAAAAAAAACATTGAATTGAATTTTAAGATTATAGTTTAGCATTTTTTTCTTCTTCGTGTTCCAGAATGCAATCGAAAGGCTTCGTTAATTGTCAATTGTTTATTAACAGATTTCTCCGTGACCAATAATCAAAAGTACTTAGAACTTTCAATTTAAAAAATGGTGCAAGGTAATTTGCACATGGCTTCCTCGTTTATTACAATTTCGAGTTGAAATTTGGCACACATGTAGAACACATAAGTGCCTCGGTTTCTTACAATTTCCGAAATAATTGAAACATTCGTTCAGGTTTTATAAGATTTTCAAATAAAAAAAAAACTATTTTTGCGCTGTAGCTTTTGCAACTTTTGCGTTATCGAGCCGATATCAAAACGCAAGTTTCCAATCACTTTTGGGTGTCCCATTTTGCCCTGTTCGTACATCCGGATTGTCTGTCCCGTTTTGCCCCATTGTCCCATCCAAAAATGATTGGAATATGGCGTTTTGCCCCATTGCTCCATTTTGCCCCGCTTTTCCCTGTATACAGAATATACATTCAGAGGAATCTAGTGTGGTAGCAAAAGGGGCAAAGTGACCGTGAAATATGATTCACGCACGAAAAACGTGTATTGTCTCGAGTGCACGGCGTTGCACGTTATGCATCGCCCCTTTCTCGGTATAGTTCTCGTGGCATCGGTGCTCCGGTGATCGGGAACGCGAGCAGGGAGCCGGCCCTACGGCACATCGCCCGCGGACAATGGGGGCGTGAGTCCCCAACGGGCCTCTAATGATACCAAAGCATCCACTCTAGTCCTTCCTCGCCCTCTTCTTCTCCCTCGATCTTCGGGGCATCTTGTTGTACCATGTGATTCCTCT
The DNA here is from genome assembly GCA_917499995.1 of Ichneumon xanthorius. Lineage (NCBI taxonomy): Eukaryota > Metazoa > Arthropoda > Insecta > Hymenoptera > Ichneumonidae > Ichneumon > Ichneumon xanthorius. The sequence continues at coordinate 13,974,408 of OU824207.1, read as the reverse complement.
CGCGTGAGTGGTTACGAGTGTGCGTTAACCGAGGGCCCACTGCCCTGTGGTATACCCTTTTGTTTCGAAGCGTCGAGACGCGTTATTCTCAAAAGTCGACAATCTCGAGATACCAACCCCCCCGGATAAAACTGGCAATGTGCGAATTTTTTTTTTCAACAGTTTTGGCTTCAATTTGATTGATTTTGGATTTTTTTTTATAAACGATTACCTTAAAGCAGCGGTGGGTAGAACTTGAAGTACCGGGTACTTGCTTGGTACTTCAAGTGGGTACTTGAAGTCCGCAAGGACTTTTTACGACTTCAAGTACGTACTTGAAGTCCACAAGGACTTTTTACGACTTTAAGTACGTACTTGAAGTCCACAAGTACTTTTTACGACTACAAGTTCGCACTTGAAGTCCACAAGGACTTTTTACGTCTTTAAGTACGTACTTGAAGTCCACAAGTACTTTTTACGACTTCAAGTATTTTTTATTACTTAAAGTACGTACTTGAAGTCCACAAGTACATTTGACTACTTCAAGTACGTACTTGAAGTCCACAAGTACTTTTTATTACTTCAAGTACTTTTTTACGATTTCAAATACCAAGTACGCGTACACTCGTATTATGGATACTCGATGAGTAGTATCACATCTTGTTTCTATTAACTTATGATTATTTGTCTAACCCTTTCAATAAGTATCATTTTACCGAGATTTTATTTTTGAAGGATTCTTTTTTTTAATTCGATAAAAAAAACCAGAAGGGAGTCTTTCCGTGTTTTAATTGTTATTAATTTTTCATCAAAAAAGGGTCAAGAATGGATTAAAATAGCCTAAAAACGACGAATGACGAACATTTCAATTAGGTTTCAGTTAGGTTTTTTTTAACAATGAGGAACTCATGTCCAAGTTACTTTGCACCTTTTTTACGGCCAGATAACACTCAATGCGACGAACCTAATTGCTTAAAGTACTTGGAAAAATTACTTCAAAGTTACTTCAAGTACTCGTCATACTTTGTACTGGAAGTATTTTTTGGTACTTTGCACAAGCCCTGCCGTAAAGATAAATATCAGTACTTCTATTATTAGTTTTATTATTCGTTGCTCTCTCCATTATTATTAGTGAGTCTATAATTTCCGTTTGATTGGAAGTGATAATAAACGCCTCATATAGTCGCTTAGACATAAAATCCGATCTTCCTAGTAATTGGGCTTGGCCGATTGTATACACAAATTTTTTATTAATTTTATTTACAAATGAATAATAATCAGATACTTGTGCTGTGAAATTAAAAGTGGCGCGAAGTTATTGGCAATAGTTGAAAATTGATAACGACAGAGTTCAGTGTCCAATGCAGGTTGCGGCATTATCGACCATCGAGCGTTCCGCAACTTTGTACGACAAATCCGCGAACGATCTGTCGCGAAGCTTTCTCAACACGATTTAACGTTAGAATAACGAGAAATCACGAGTATCGCGGATGAAAGAGAAATTCTTGTTAGCTACGCGGTAGCGCGGAGATAAGACGAAACAGATACGATTTTTTTTTTTAGCATAGAGAAGCAGCAGTCGCCGATCGACAGAAACAGAGTTTGCAGTGCGTACATGAAATGCGATGGCGCGTACCGAGAATTATTATAATCCTTGGTCTCCGGGAGGATTTCTCTCGTTAATTCAATAGTAGATACAGCGAGATGGTGCTGGCGGTGCAGGAACTCGCGGGCACTGTTTCTCTTATTGTGCACGGAGAGAGGCAATGAGAAAGAACGTTGTTGTACTGGATCGAGGCGAAGCCGTCCGAGCAAGTTCAACGCTCGTACTGACATTCGCGCTACATGTCCGCTATCTTCGATCACTGGTGTTTGATCGAGTCGAGGACGAATGCCAGCGATTCCATTCGGTCATTCGATACGAGAAATTATCGACGATGACAACGACCGTTATAACGATCCGGTCATCGCGGGATTGACCAACGCTGGACGACTGAAATCCAACGATTGGTTTTAGTTCCAACGGAAATGATAGATCCGAGTTCCGATCCGAGACCGTACAACCGGCGGACGTCTGCGGTCAATTTACTGTCGGACTTTGAAAACCGCGTCGGATTGCGACCGTTCCATGAAGGCTGAGGCGGGATAATTAGGTTTTTGGTAGATGGCCGATAAATCGGTAAGATGTGAATCGACCGGGACCAACCGAGCAGCCGGATGACCAACCGGAAATCAATCACCGAGGTTGCCGTCGCATACTCATGACTCGATGGAGAAACCAACTTGGACACCATGATTGATTTACAGATTTGAAACTTGGTCGGATGGCTAAAGATTCCGACCGCTATCCACCCGTAAATACAGTGTTGTGTCGAACTCCTGACGGAAATCACGGAAACGTCACTTTCATTTTGAAAATCTCGGTTTTCAAGCGGAAGTGATGGCGTACGGGAAAACGTCACTTCCGGTTTGAAAATCTAATCTTAGACCGGAAATAACCTCATAACAGAAACACTTCACTTCCGGTTTGTTAATCTAATCCTAGACCGAAAATAACCTCATAACAGAAACACTTCCCTTCCGGTTTGAAAATCTTATTTTCCGACCGGAAGTGACATATTTTCGGTATGACGCCACTTCCGGTCGAAAAATGACATTTTCAAATCGGAAGTGACGTATTTTCGGTATGACGCCACTTCCGAACAAAATTAAAGATTTTCAAACCGGAAGTGACGTATTTCCGCATGGCATCACTTCCGCTTGAATACTGAGGTTTTCAAACCGGAAGTGACGTATTTCCGCTTGGCATCACTTCCGGTTGAATACTGAGATATTCAAACCGGAAGTGACGTGACGATGAGATTTTTCCATTGTTTCTGCGCGACGTCACGACGTGGCCTATCAGCCACGTCAGTTTGCGAATCCAGCGATGTGTCGTTTTCCAGTTATGGCAGAATCCCACCAGTGATATTTCATGAGCCCGAAAGTTACGTCTCTTATCGCAAGGATACTCTCGCGTGATCTCTGATCAACGCCCTTGCCAGTGTCTCGAATGCCAGTGGCTTCGAATTTCGAGGCGATCCTCCGGCATTCACGAGGACATTCAATACCCGATAGAAGAGAGGAATAATGCAAGACAGTCGAGAAACACACCGAAATGCATTGTGAAGCGCATTATGAAACATGTCAATGGGGCGTGCGACATAATTTTCAATCGATCGAGGCCTCCCAGTGGGGGGGCCCTCGGTGAGCTGAATAGAAATTTCTCGGTGCATCACAAACGGAGGTCCACATTCATCCGCTCGGATCTCCGATCGACAATGAAATGCTTGTGCGAGGCTGAGCAGAGCCAGCCAGCGTTCGATCCCAACTTATAATACCAGAATCATTCGATTCTCGTAACACGTTCGTCGATACCTCCGCAAGGTATTCCGAGCATCCTCGCCCAGTCATCTAAGCATTCTCCTCTCCGCCCGGGGCCTTTTACTCTTATTTCTCGATATTTTAATTTATCATCGCGGAACCGGCACGGCCGATCGTCGAGAAAACCTCCTCGCCTCTCTCGCACGTTTTTTGTCGATAGAATTTTCGTTAATCGGTCGCAACCCTTCGAAACCACACCGGAGTTATTATAGTGTAATCACACTTTTAGAAACATTTTTTATTATTTTTATTTTTTTTATTTTTTTATTTTTTTATATTTTTTTTTTTATATAGCGTGTGCCGATCCTCTGCGAGAATCCGGAGTTTGGAATCGCGCGGTGGGTCCGGCGACTATCTATTACTCGAGCCAACAGACTTTCGGGTATTGGGTTTCGCGAAAGAAAGATAGTCTACATTGCCTCTCTATACGCGAAGAACCGAGGCCCTTAAACCCTACCTCTACGTGGGGCCCAGTCGTGCGTGCATTTAACAAGACACCACATTATTCTATGGTAGAAGAGACTTCGTTTTTCGACCATAAAATCGTAGTCTCGTAACTCAGCGGTGCAGGCGGACTGGAACGATTTCCAGCTAGTTCATGCTATCTTTGTTTTTCATTCTTAAATTGATCGCACGTATTCCGTATGTGATCCATTTATAGTGATATTTTGGCAAGATATGGCCCAAATTTATACGTATTTCATATTGAATTCATATGCGAATTGGATGAGATTATTTCGTCCCGCAATAAATCACAAACCAGGCGAAAAAATTATAAACAAAAATAATATGTAATTTGTGAATGGTCATATATGGAATCTTCGATATGAGGATTTTTTTCTGGTTTCATATATGATCGTCGATGAATTACAGATGAATTTTTCCCACTGCCATATGTGGCCCAAATTCCTACATAGTTCATACATGTTTCGCATTCATTCATATATAATTCATAAACACAGTAAAAAATATTTGCACATTTAACAAACTTTTTTGTGTCCACAAACGTCCACTATTATTTTCTCGTTAATTTTACAAGAAATATTCGTAAAAGTAACAAGAAATCACGCTTGTGGACAAGAAACGTTCGTACCTATTTTACTGTGCACGAATCACATTAATTCATACATAATTCACATAAATTTGTATATAATTCACGCATAATTCGCATGAATAAAAATAAAAATAAATATAAGAAAATAAAAAGCATATTTCCGTAAAAACGAGAATTTTTCGTCCGCCGCGCTTTCATGCGGTATTCACGTGCCCAACGGCTCCGACGTCTTGAGCGTACGCAGAAGCGACCCAAGTTCTTCGATCGGTTTCTCGATCCCTCATCGAAGGAAACAGCTCGCCGTCCCTCCTTCCACCCGGCGTCCGGAGCCCGGTTCCACCTTCCTCACCGTGATGCACCTTTTGCTTTGTTCCTGCTTCGTCCGAGGGCCGTCAGATAGAAGGAGTGAAAAAAGCCTCCGGACCACCTAGTCCGGCGACGATTGACGTCTTTATCCAACGAGCGCCTTTTTTTTTATCCCAGGGGATTTCCGCGATAAGCGGGAGCCGCCTTCCCTCGACCGAGACGATCTTCCCTCGACGTCCCTCATCATAATCGATGCTTTTTCAATACTAACGTTGCGCAAACGTAACCCGGCCTTCCCTCGTCGATTTCTTCTACCGAAGCACTTCCCGGTAGGCCTTCCGACTTATCCGCTGACCGAGTGCACTTTCGCCGTATTAGTTTAAATCGTAATACAACGCCCCCGATCGCGATACCCGATGTCTCGGCGTCGGCGACGTTAAAATTCTAGCTAGTTGATAATTGAAATTTTCCATATGTCTTTCTTATAAAAGTTGAAAATTGGAATTTTGATATCACTTTCTTATAAAAGTTGAAAATTGAAATTTTCATATCGCTTTCTTATAAAAGTTGAAAATGGAAATTTTCATATCACTATCTTATAAAAGTTGAAAATGGAAATTTTCATATCACTTTCTTATAAAAGTTGAAAATGGAAATTTTCTTATCGCTTTCTCATAATGTTCCTTTATTCGCAAAGCTTCTTCTATGAGAAAGCATTTTCGGTATTTTTGGCTTCCTCTTTGAGGAAGTAGCGCGAGTAAAGGAACATTATAAGAAAGCGATATGAAAATTTCAATGTTCATCTTCTATGAGGAAGTGATATGAAAATGTTAATTTTCAACTTTTATGAGGAAGCGATATAAAAATAAAAATGTTGAACTTTTTTCAACGTCAATGGCGTGTTAGACTTTTATGCAAAACGGCTAGCCGATTCAGGTTCAGCGCGTAAAAATACACCAACGTCGCGCTTCACTTCGTCGGGTCTGTGTCGAATTTTTTTGAGGCACTTTCGATTTTTAAATAAATATTCGAAATTCAAATGATACCTCTTTATCTAGCTTTTTCAACCATGTCCATATCCATCATCTTGTGCATTTCTTGCCACAGAACATGATAGGCACAAAGAAATCGTTGTTTGAAAATACGCAAAAACACTAATTTTTGCAATATTGGCTATAAAAAAATGCCCGATAAACTTTTTTCGTTGGTCGTCGCTCCGAGACTTTATTCAATGTATTTTTCCACGCTGATCACGAATCTACCACTTATTTTATTCAAACATGAATATTTAATATGTAAAATTCCGACTAAAATAAAGTACGAATTCTTCATGGAATTCAAAAAGTTCAAAATTACATAAAATTTAAACGGTGAAATTTCACGTCGATCGTTCGAGGCATTATCGACTTATAGCGGTTTGAATTTTTTCGCGTCTGTCTCACACATACAGACACACATACATCAGGACATTTTTTAAAAATGTGATTTTTCGATGTTTTCAAACATTCCGAACTTTTTTTTCCCCCGAAACAAAGCTTCCTCTATGAGGGAGCAAAATAAATAAAAACATTAAAAAGTTATTGTTTTATTATTATTATTATTATAAGACCTCGCGTATCCGCATTTGTTTGCCTAGGTATCGAAAGTAGAGCCGGGTTTTATCAGGCGTGAAAATGGAGTCCGAGATAAGAGGGGGAAATAAAAAAAAATAAAACAGAGGGAGACGTCGGTGGCGAGCGGACGAGTCGGTACCGCTTGGTAACGCTCGTATGCACCTCCGGAATGAGTTGTAAACGATACAAGTACGGAATGGCAGGGGGCACCGTGTTCCGCTCGTCCATCGGCGTCGACCGACCGGATTTCGCCCGCCGATACGAGCGAAACGTCCGTAACCCTTCCGTCTACGACGTTAAATTATAATTCCGTAAAATTAACTTTACGTTATGTTAATTACCGCGAAAACCGGTCGCCGCACGGGGGACGGGCGCATGCCTCGAGAAGGGGGGCTTCAAGGCTTCCGCGCACGATTATTCGGAGCTCTCGTAAGGTCCGTCCGCGCGAAACGCGCACCGTCTCTGGCAATGTGCACCGGGCCGATTTCAGACACCGGAACGGATTTCTCGGAAGGGTTGTTTTGTTTGGTTAAATATATATATATATATTTTTTATGTAAAATAGTCATTCCGATGTGCCTAAAAAATTGTTTATTTTTTTTATGGTAAGACCTAAATCTAAGGATCTAAAAAATTTAGCGAAGATTTCATGAAGATTTGGGTTAACATTTGTTGTTTTTTTATCACCGATTAAAAAAATATATGTAAGGAGTTTAGAAATCTTGGTCAAAAGTTTATCGAGATTACTGGGAGGACTTTGCTGAACGAGTAAAGTATAAAGACTAAAAATTCTTAACGTCTCCGGATGGTAAGATTGAAATTGAAAGCTCTTAAAACTACCATGAAATGCAATTAAAAATATTATATTTACGTAAAATAATAAAAATATATATGTATAAAAAAATAAATTTTATTGATTTTTTTATATGGAAAAAATGTGTGAAAAAACGCAAAAATCAAAATTAATTAAAAAATCAGAAAAAATTTGTACGTCTGAGAAAAATGAACGAATCATTTTCATTTTAAAAAAAGTTGGTTTGCCGGGTAATCTATTAAACAATCAATTTTTTTATTAATTTGTTAATGACATGTTGGAATTATTATTATGCAAAATTAATCTTTTCAGTACCTTTAATATGTATGCATTTTTTCAGATTTTTAGACCATCGAGTATTACTTGCAATTTTCTCTTATTTTTCTCGAACTTATGCGAAATGATCGTGAAGCGACATAGCTACCGTAACGTCATTGGATCGTAAGAATGAAATTGAAAGATCTTAAAAATATTACGAGCTGTAATAAAAATATCATATTTACGTTACAATTTGTTTAAAAATATATATAAAAATATAACTTTAGAAACTTCTAAAAAAAATACTCTTATTACTTGGAGGACTTTGCTGAACGAGTAAAGTATAAACACCAAAAATTCTTAACGTCTTCGGATCGTAAGATTGAAATTGAAAGACCTCAAAAATGTAAAATTGAATGTAATAAAAAATATGAAACAAAAAAAATATATATATAAAAATATAAATCATATAAATATAAATCATAAAATCTAAAAAGTAATGATCGATAAAAAAAAAAAGAACCTAAGGGGTAAAAATCTTGAAAAAATGGAACCGTTATTGAAGTATCATATATTAAAAGCCTTCTGACTGACGTAAATTGAAAATTACAAAATACAACACTCCCACTCAGCAACCGCTGCAAGGTGAATTTAATTTAAATCTTCAATTTACTGGGAACACAAACGTTCGCGGAAAATATACGACTTTCCAACGCCCGGAATGCAATGAAATGACCATTCGTTAGTTTGAGCTATGCCAATGTTCTTTTTTTTTCTTCCAATTTTTTTTTTTTTATTTCGTTTTCTCAAGTATTCCGCATGGTATAGTGATTACGAGCGACTAAACTCCACTTCAAGGGAAGGTCGATGATACCATTGGGTCAATTGAATCAATTGACGTAACCGCTTATCCGCTGTAACTAACCGTAAACTCCTCCCCCTCGTTCGGCTTCCTTCGCGTTAATATTATTGCCCGTACCGAGTTGGCGCTCTCGGATTCCAAGAGTCGGAAATATCTGTCTTCAACAACTAGTTCCAGAGATCTTTAAGACCGAAACCCCGAGAGCGATAGATCTGCACGGCCGAGTTAGCGCGTCAATATTTGCGCGCTCCGAAGAGCCGCGACTGCACTTCTCGTTATGTTTTCATTCCCATTATATCTATGTAATATATATGCGATATACATATATGTATGTATGTAAGTGCTATATGTAAACATATATAACATTAGAACGAGCGAGGCCCGCACGTTTTCTATGCGTCGTCGGGTCTGGAGCTCACGCACCGCGAGAAGCAAAGACGAACAACAAGTCCTTTATACTATTCGACGATACGCGAAGACGACAAGAACGCGTAAGAGGAGAGACGTGTATGATGCACTCACGGCATGAGTGAGATCGTCTCACTGGCTCGCATAGTCCGGAACAAACTTGTTTACCTACACGTGCCCTAAGTACAGAAAGCAACGTCGGTCATTTTTAAACAACGCACGAAAATATTACGTGATATTCCGCGGGAATTTAACGTGAGGAATATCAATTGCAACTAACCCTTTCGAGCGTAACTATTTTTCCATTCGATGGAGAGAGGCGAAGAATATTTTCAATTATTTTTGTTAATAATTTTTTTTTTTTTTTTTTTTAATTGTTTTCGATAGATTTATTTTATTTGAATTCGATAGGCTGTATTTAGACATTCGGCGAAGCTTCGATACTTTTGCTGTCAAACCGATTTGAGAAATTAGCGATCCAATCCTTATTCGTCAATGAACGATAAACGTTTCAAAGATATTACATTTTTTTTTCTCGATTCATCATACTCCGATGTAAGTAGAAATTGGCGCCGAAATTTGGTTGTCGATCGGCCGTCACGTGACCGTCAATTGACCGGTCCATAAATGACCGCGGTGTGACAACAGCGACATTATCTCTAAAAACGTCTAAAAAGGTCGCAACTTCAAAATTAAGAAAGTACCGATCTCGTTAATCGGAAAAAAAATTATTTTGTAATCATTTCACAATATTGTTTAATTTATGAGTTTATTGATAAATAAATGAAAATACGAATGATTACGAAGTCAACGGGGGAGAAAAATTCCTTTCAAATTAACCTATGCTGTTAAAAAGTTGACCAAAAGAAAAATTACGGTCAGATGCACTGAGAATAAATTACATAATAAAAGTGGAAAATTTTAATTTTCATATCGTTTCCTCAGTGAAAACACCAATACTGACTTTTGCCATAAAAAATAGTTTTCAAAGGGAACGTCTACATTTTATAGTTACGACATTGACAAAAAATCATGGTTATAGGCTACAACCATACGATCCATTTCCTCAACGTCCGTACTACATGGAAGTTTTTCTCTGTTTCGACCATGTATGTGACCCTGAACAAAAATTGCGCTCATGACACAATAAACATTTCCGGGAATCAAAAAAGACGGCACATCTCTAGATATACGACACCCTAGGTGGATGCATTTCTTAAGACCATATGAAACACCTCCCTTCCCGTCCATCCCGGACGCAATCAGGATCAAAAACTGTAATCAACTTTTCTCACAGGTACTCGGATGTACGGTCAAAAGAAAACTCTCATCGGAAGAGGATGTAATCTCGGCTATCAATGATACTTTTCTTTTGATCGTAAATGCCAGAATCCGTGAGAAAAGTTGATTACAGTTTTTATTACCGACCGCGGTATTGCACATGCTCTGAAGAGCATGTGAAACACTATGTGAGAGATTATTATTATGCAAAATTAATATTTTTCAGTACCTTTAATATGCATGAATTTTTTCAGATTTTTATACCATCGGGAAGTACTTGCAATTTTCTCTTATTTTTCTCGAACTTATGCGAAATGAGCGCGAAACGACATCACCTTAAGGAAGTTATGTCGTTTCGACCGACATAACTGTTACGCCCCGTCCTCGGTCGATAACAAAAACTGTAACGAATGCAGTTTCGAGACCACGGCCAGCTTAGGAACAACACGAAAATTGTCTTTCCCCGCCTCCACCAATTCCCCATGGAAGGAAATTCTTATTTCCTTAAAACAAGAAGAAGGAGCCGAAGGACCAAGATTGATGGATCGTTAGCAGATATTGTTACCATACATTTATGTAATCACCAAGACGTTTGTTACACCCTTTAAAGATCCATAACCAATGTAACATCTTGCTAATAAATACGCATTACTACTACAGTAGAAACCCGATTAACCGGGATGCTCGGGACCGAAGAGTCCCCGGATAATCGAAATCACGGTTAATCCGAACTAGACAGCGAAAGTATATAAGTCAATAATAGCTAATGGTACAACTTTATCTTGACTAGTTACAATAACATTTGGTACAACTCGCACTTAATTGTTAAATAGTGTGAACTGGAATGTAAATCTTTGGATCTTTTTTTCATTAATAGTATGCAAGCTAGTATTTTTTTTGGAATGTGACTCAGTGACTTTGGTTTGTTCCGAGTATTAGAAAAAAACAACCTCAGACGCAGGATTAATCCGCTTGCCGGTTAATCTCACCCCGGTTGATCGGGATTCTTCTATAGGGTAAAAGTTGTGAATATGGCCCACCTCGATTAAGACGTAAATCAATGATATATGGACCGGTCCATATTCCCCACTTTTACCCTATCTATAGTTCTACTGTACTACTACTGAGAAGGAGTAACAAAATAAGAATGAAATTCTTATTTTCCTCAGGCGTTCCAATAATCAATACCGATCCCGAAACGGTATTGATTACAGATTTCGTTACCGACTGCGGTATTTCAGATAATCTCACAGGTTTCGTTACCGAGTGCCGTATTTCAGATAATCTCACAGGTTTCGTTACCGAGTGCCGTATTTCAGATAATCTCACAGGTTTCGTTACCGAGTGCGGTATTTCATACAATTTGAAGCCTTAAGTAAAACAATCCCGCCCAAGTCGATCTCGCGCGTATGTAGGCCAATACGTGTTACGAGCACAAACCTGCATAATGGCCAAGCACAGAAGAAGTGTGGGCGAGCGAGAAGCTCAGCTTTCGGCGCGTTGCTGTTACATAGACTATAAACAAATCCCCTCTTCGCCTTTGGTTCCCCTAGTCCCTCGCACTGCTCTTTCGGTCTGCCCACGCTTGGGATATCGTAAATTACACGATAAGAATGTCGGCGCCTTGGTGGCTCTTATCCGGTCACGGATAGTACTATATTCGTCTCGTTTCACGGTGTATTGAGACGAGAGTTAACGTTTGAGCTTTTAGATATACTGCAAACCTACACCGGCCTGCGCATGCGCGCATGCGCGTGTGCGCATCCCTCAACAAGCATCGCCAGCCTCAATTGAGATCCCACCGTGCTATCTACTATAATTAAAGGCTCTCCATACCACCCAAGAATCTGCCTTCTGAATAACTAGTGCCATTTAAAAAAAAATTTCTTCCTGTCCGCTCATTTTTCATTTCGTTCCTATGCGTCTATTTATTTGCGGGATAAACGAGACTACATGCGCTGTACAGGCACGGGTTTCGAACTCTCCTTTAATATATTTTTTTTTATTTCCTTCCATGTGCGCGTGAAATGTTTTTGAATAATTTCAGAAATATCTTCGATCTTTCATATCTTACGAAATATTTCTGAAATATATGGGAATCAATTTTTTTTTTAATATTCTATCAAAATATTCGGAAAGGTTTCTTAAATATTTGAGAAACATGCTTAATCCGTCGACACATCGTAAATATTTCTGAAAGGCAGTCAATAAAATATTTGGAAATATATTTTATTTCTTGTTTTGCTGAAACGTCTCTAAGAATGTTTCCGTGTTTATGCGGGTGTGTATTGGACCAGCAATATTTCACTTATCACGAAGAATTCTCATTCTTCGTTCATCCAAACTGCGATAGTAGTGCGAGAAACGATTTAATCATGCTATTGTAGGTCTCGAGTAGATTAATTTGTTCTTATATTTTATTATGATAGTTATAAATATTATAAAAGTATATTTATTCGTATGTTTATAATACATTCTGAAAGCGAACTTAGTGGGACTTAGTGGGAGTATTAGGTGTGCACAGCAAAATGTTCAGAAGGAATGAAAAATATTTGCAGCGCTGAAATATTTATAATGAATTGAATATTTCAGAAAGATATTTAACAAATATTTGGGAAATGTTTTTAAAGCATTTTAACGTAACATTTCTGAAACGTTTCAGTGTAAGATTTATGATCTGACAAAAATTATTTAAAAAATGTTTATAAAACATTTCAATCTTTTTATATTGCTATGATTATTTTCAATATTTTGTACTCGATGCAGGGCAAAGCGGCACAGTGAGCGTCTATTTGAATGGATCTAAAATGCGATGCCGCACGGGAAACGAGAATCTGCAACATACAGAAGGCATAACGAGAAAAAGTATAACGAGAAAAAGAGACTTGGATACATCGCGCCTTTTTGCGGCACACGATGTTCTCGGAAATAGTGAAAAGACGATTTCCACTGTACTGATCAGTCGCAGTGATCAAATGGCCACTGTAGTACGAGGCATAGAACTAAGCTCTATGCTCTTTGTGAATTTAGTATCGGGGTGAAAATTAATAAAGCTTGCCAACAAAAAAGAATTGTACGGGAAAGTATGAAATAGTTAATAGTTATTGCTTGCAGGACACCCAATTGTATGTGTTAACGATTGGATCATAAAAGTAGAATCAGGAGGCTTCTAAATCCACTCGTCAAGAAGAACATTTAAGAGCGTTACATTGTGTCGCGGTAAGGTCTGGTCAGGGCCTCGCCAGGTCCGATGTAACGCTCCAAAATTTCTGCCAAGGGAAATAAGCCGAGAACGCTTTTTCTTTTATTCCCCCTCGATATGGCAGTGCACATAAAACATTTTTATTACAGGTCCGGCTCTCGTCGAGCCGCGACGTAATGCCTCAAAATTTCGGTCAGGGGAACGAAGCCCAGAAAGCGTTTATTTTTTTTTATTTATTTTTTTTTGTGTATTTTATTTTCTTTCTCCGTTACGGCAATGCTCGTGAAACATTTTTTAATGCGATTGTAATTCGCGATTATACTTCTCAATCTGCGGAATGGCTCGACGAATTAATATCAGCTTAATTCAGCGCCGAAGAGGAGTGCGCGTGGATGGGGGAGAACGGCAAAAAGGAGAAATGACGAGCGCAACGAGAGGTATCGCAGTCGGTAATGATTTGGACTCTCGTGTGCGGCAGAAGTCACGGGGTGTGTCGAGGCGCGGGGATTCCTTTCGGTCGATCGGACACGCATGTAATTGCGAGCGGAGTGAGGCAGCTGCCAGAAGCCAAGAGAGCAGTCGGGGCAGAGGAGCGAGAGCATGTCGAGCAAGAAAACCACTCGGCCGAGTCATCGGCGAATCGCCCCTCGTACTCTATCTGCATCGCTTCGTTTCATTCGCAGGCACGAACCTCACGCTGACCCAATAACGTTTAATCACCTGAACTTATGGCGTATATTGCTTGAAACTCACGCTGCAACGGGGCATGTACGCGATGAGCACACAGTATGCACGACGGATCAAATATTATTGGTTGCATTAAACTACTGTGCGACGCCACGAAGAGGTGAACTACTTGCCTCGCTGCTTGGTATAAATTTTAGAGCGTTGCACGGAGGCCTGGTCGGGACTTGACCAGGCCTTCTATGAGACCGATGTAACGCTCCAGAATTCATACCTGGCAAACGACCAATCTAATCGACTACACTGAGAAAAAAAAATTGTTGGATTAACCAAGGTGCGTTCACCCGCGTTCAAATGCGTTATTTAGTTGGTACAATAACTTTTTTTGTTTGAATCAAAATATTTGGAATCGACTGAAGTGAATAATCGTTCAACAAAAGAATGATTTAGCTGTACCAACCAAACAACAGTTTTCAACGTATGTGACCGCGAATTTGGTTAATTCCGCAATTTTTTTTTCTCAGTGTACCTTTTGTTTTTTCTTCGGAAATACGAGCGGTAATTTTCGTTTGATACAAATTAAGTAATTTTTCAGAAAAAAATGCCTGGCGTCAAGACATTGATATTTTACAATAAAAGTATTAATTTTAAAAAATTGTAATATAACCCGAGTTCAAAGTTGGCTCTATACGACAAACGGGAAAATCGTCATGGATAAAATATTATCAGCAACGGGAATTTTCATTTCATACATGTTAACGATTTTCCGGAAAAATACCTTGCATTAAAAGATGGATATTTTCAAATAAAACGAGTAATTTTTTTCTTTATGTTATAATAGACCCCAAGTTCATAATTGGCTCTATACGACAAACGGGAAAATCGTCATGGATCACAGATTATCAGTTGTATTAAACTACTGTGTGACACCAAAAAGCGGTAAAGTACTTGCCATGCTCCCTAGTAGAAATTTTGGAGCGATACATGGTCGGGGTTTACCTAAGCGCTTTATGACTAGGCCTTTTATAAGACCAACATAAAACTACAGAATTCATACCAGACAAATGACCAATCTAATCGTCTACCTTTCGTTTTGTCTTCGAAAATACTAACCTCAATTTTCGTTACATACAAATCAATATTTTTCCAGAAAAATACCTTGTATCAAAAGATTAATATTTTTAAATAAAGATATTCATTTGTTTTCTTCTAATATCACGCGATTTTATAATTGGATCTATGCGACAAACGGAAAAATTGTGATTAATCAGTACAACTATTGTCTTTTAAGGGGGACTGGAATGCCTAGAAGAGCTCCTTTTTTGGGCATCTATACATTACCCGCAGTCCCTTCGATATTACTATGCTAATGCGCTCTGCCATGGTTCAATACACATAGAGTCTTTCACCGGGGCAATCGGAAGTCGCCGCGGTGTTCGAAAATTAATTATAACCGTTCATCGAGTAGGAACAAAACGGTACTCGCAGGAAACAATTAGACAGAGTATATAGCGTATTGATGCGGTAACATTAGTGCTGGCTATTGAAGCCCGCGAAGCCCTAGGGCAGTGCCAATAGAAGAGCGGTAGCAGCCGAGCAGCGGAAATTGTTATTCGATGAACGGGTGGTGCTGGTGGTCTCTCATCGCTCTCAAATAGTATGGTATAGCCAACCAAGACGCCTCGGGCTGTCCGGGACACTCCTCCTCATGCTCGTCGTTTTCTTGCTCTCGCTCCGCTTCGTCGTCGTTGTTTCTGACTGTCGGTGTACTGCGCGGTTCTTGGTACCGCGCATGGAAAATTCTGCACGCACGGAAGATGCTGTGCTCCATGGGCCCTTACGTTGGCCTGTTATTGCCGCAGCCTGCTGTTGCAACTGCTATCGGTCATTTCTGCCGCTAATGGCCTTTTGCTCTCCCAATCATACGATGTATCACACGATTTTGCTATCGCAATCACCCGATGTGTTTTTCCAGGTATCTTCTGCGTCGTCGTGGTCTTAGATTGCTTCTGGCGCTCGGTGTGCCGCGCGGCTCTTGGTACCGTGCATGTAAAATTCTGCGCGCATAAAAGATGCCGTGGTCCGTGCGCCCTAATGTTGATCGGTTATTGCCACAACATGCAGCTGCAACTGCTGTTGGTCATTCCACCTTTATAGGGTTTTTGCTGTCCTAATCACACGATTTATCCTCTCCGACATTGTGGTCTTCGTTGTTTCTGTTCCTTATGTTGATCTGTTATTGGTACAGCATGCAGCTGCAACTGCGATTGGTCATTCTGGATTTATTGGTTTCTTGCTATTCCAATCACACGAAGTATCCTCTCCGTCATTGTGGTCTTCGTTGTTTCTGTTCCTTATGTTGATCTGTTATTGGCACAGCATGTAGCTGCAACTGCGATTGGTCATTCTGGCTTTATTGGTTTCTTGCTATTCCAATCACACAAAGTATCATCTCCGTCATTGTGGTCTTCGCTGTTTCTGGTCCTGATCTTGATCTGTTATTGCCACAGCATGCAGCTGCAACTGGTCATTCCGCCTTTATTGGCGTTTTGCTATTCCAATCACAAGACGTATCCTCTCCGTCATTGTGGTTTTCGTTATTCCTGGCTCTCGGTGTATCGCAGTTGTTGGTAGCCGCGCACAAAAGATACTGTGGTCGGTGGGTCTTTGCGTTGCTATGTTATAACCGTAGCCTGCAGCTGCAATTGCTATTGGCCCTTTTACCTTTATTGGCTTTTTGCTATCCCAATCACACGCGCATGGAAAATTCTGCGCGCATGGATATACAGATACGCTGGCCCATGGGCGCTAGTGTTCTCCTGTTGTTGCCGCAGGTTGCAGCTGCAACTGCTGTTAGTCATTCCGCCGTTAGTGGCTTTTTGCTATCCCAATCACACGATGTACCCTATTCATTGTCATGGTCTTTGTAGTTCCTGGTTCTCGAAGTACCATACGTTTATTGGTACCGAGCATGGAAAATTCTGCGCACATGGAAGATGCTGTGGTCGGCGGGCGCTTGTGTTGATCTATTATTGCCGCAGCCTGTCGCTGCAAATGCTATTGGTCACTCTGCTGGATGGAAGATGCTGTGGTCCATGAGCTATGTTGATCAGTTGTTGCCTGTACCTGCTGCTGCAATTACTGTTGATCATTCAGCCTTTACTGGCTTTTTGCTATTCCAATCACATTATGAATCCTCTTCTTCGTTGTGGTCTTTCGGTGCATTGCGCAGTTCGTCGTACCACGCATGGAAGATGCTGTGGTCCATTGGTCCTTGTTTTGACCTGTTATTGCCGGAGCCTGCTGCTGCAACTGCTATTGGTAATTCTGCCTTTATTGGCTTTATGCTATCCCAATCACACGTTGGGTACGGTGTACAGTGTACGACGCTGCTCTACCGTGCGCGAAACACGTTCCGGTTAAGCGGCCCATTGTTTCCATCCCGGTCGTTCATAATGCTTCTGCTGCTCGTGGTGTTGCACGGTGTTAGGTTTCGGTAGGGATACCCCGATTAATGTAACCCTGCCTGTGCGGATCCCAAGCAGTGCATCCCGTTTGCAACCCGGCAATGCGCTTCCTCGTCTGGAGAACTCGGTTGGCTCGAATCCGGTAGGGAGAGGTGGGCAGAACGAGAAATCCAACAAGATCGCCACGCTCAACGAGCTCCGTCGATTACCAGCTATTGTCTAGGGTACCGGTGAATGTCGACGGTCGTGTTCAAAAGGAACAAGTGATGCAGAAATCGTGGCCAATATTCACCAATTTTACACAATGTGCTTTCCAAAAAATATTAATCGAAGGAATCAGCTTTTAACGACTTGTACGTCGTTTATTATAGTGTTTTCCAGATTTTGTAACATTGATAATTTATGGAACAATTGAGAGGCTAAAACTCGAGGTAAGTATAATAGTAAGTTGAGGCACTTTATAAAATATATTTGATATTGACTTTGATTGCATCTGATATTAATTTTGATTGAATATGATATTGAATGTTCTGTTGAAGCTAAAAGTGGTGAATACGGCACGTTACTCAATAAGATATGGACCGGGTCATATTCATCTCTCTTATCCAATATTAGTATTATAGTACGCCAGTGCAATTGGCATAAAAAAATGAGGATTAGATGTACACATTTTTTCCTCATTATTCTGCAGTCTGGATGGATCTCTTCCATGAAAAAGTATTTTTTAAATATGGTAACGTTACAGTGGGAGGATAGCAATGGAATAGAGTAGAGTTCGTATATTGGTTGATTTATCCGACCCTATAAATTGTTGCACGCGTTGCCCCGAGCACGATGGTACGTGCTCAACAAAGTGGTGGTGTCAGGTCGTAGATATTTTTAGAAGGCGATGGAGAGGAGGTGCAGTAGTGAAACGTTCAGAGACGGAAGTGACCGACGATTTTATCGGACATTAGAAACCAAACTCGCGTTTCCCAACGGAACGCACAAATGAGCGTTTCGAATGCGAGACACGAAAAAGGTATGACATACTGCGGACGAAGTGTGACCGCTATATGTTTCGTGCCCCAAACATAATGGAAGTGGATATCGATGAGCCGTGGAATACAGTCACGACACTTGTGAACAAAGGAGACACTCCGGTGACAAGTCACGTTAACAAGTTCTCTGAATTTGAATTTAACGACATTTTGTGGAATTCGAATTCGACAAATTTTGTATCGATTGAAATTTTTAAGTTGAGTTATTTCGTAATACCGTTTATATTTCTGTCACCAATGATATATAAATAATGGAAACTGATCTTAGTAAAGCAGCTATCCAGCCTATCGACGGTATCCAAAAATGTTGATAAAAAATTTAGATAATTCAGAAATTTTCAGATTGAAAAAACCGAAAATTTCTACCCTGAAAAAAAAATATCATTGATTCCAGAACAGTGATACTTGCGGGCTGCCATGGACGTACGTTGTTATTTCAAGTCTATTTTGCTTGACATAACGACGCACGATAATGAAACTATTACATATCTTCTCATAAATTTCATAGACATTGGTTCATTTTGATGTATAATTGTTAGAATGAAAATAATAATTATACTGACTACATATGTCAATGGCAGCCCGCAAGTGTCACTGTTCTTGAATCAATGATATTTTTTTTCAGTGTTCAGCTACTCGCAGTACTAGGGTAAACCAGCCAATGAATGAACAGGCCGAATGAATGGACACTTTCCATAAAAGCACGTGCATAAAAAACGTCTATTCATTGGCTATTTCGTCTGCTTAACTGTCCATTCATTGGCCGGTATACCCTATTTCCAAGTAATTTTTTTACGATAGTGTAATAACATGTGCCCACGATGCAAAAGTTTAATCCCAACCTATCGTTGCAGTAACAGGTTTACTCGGTCGGTAACGCAAAACTGCACCAAGAAAAAAAAAATTATTTGACGGTCACCGTTTATTTCATTTGAGTAACTATTTACTTAATTTAAATAAATATTCATTTCATTTGAGTAACTATTTACTTAATTTAAATAAATATTCATTTCATTTAAGTAACTATTTGCGTCATTTAAATACATATTTATTTAAATCAAATAAATATTTTACTTAACCCAAACGTACCAAATAAACGGTGGCCGTCAAATAAATTTTTTTCCTGAGTGTATAATGCAAAATTCCCCGCCACGGCTGTGTTTACCGCCAAAATACTATAACGTGGCCCTCGCCCCGAACAACTCAGCAGGTCAACGTTCTCACAATTTACCCGCAACATCAACGATGCCTTCGAAACTTCGAATCCGAAGATGCGGTCCGTCCGTGAACCTCTGGCGCTCGATAGAGTTTAACGTCATCTTAAAATTATAGAGCCGATGAGCCGGTAATTTCATTCACGAGAAATCTCGGTGCGCGATTCGACGTGCGCGAATCGTCGGAACGAAGCTAAACTCTTGGGAGGGGCTTCATTATTTATAGTGCACGCCGGAGCGATGTAGTTTGCCGTGCACTGTCAGGCCTTGATCGCAGCGAGACAATTCTCGGTTCCGAAGTGAGTTACGAGGGACGAATCGTTGTCAGCTCCGATGTGTCTACGGCGTGTAAAATTGGGGGCATCGGCGAGACAGCTCGGTTCCTCGTTGACGACTGACGAGACACCACGGTTTGCTTTACGGTCCGAGGGCGTGGCCCTATTATTAATCACATTGTTCGGGGGCTCTCACGGCTCCGCCGACGAACACAGCTTCACCCTCGCGTGTCCCGCGCGTACGTGCAATAAACATAGTGGACTGTGTCGGAGGAGCGTTTAAAGGCCCGCTGCTCAATGGGATCGTCGGGCTTTGCTTCTGGCTCTGGCGGTCATCGGCACAGCGGTGCATGTGATGCGAAACAGAACTGCATCCAGCCTCCGGCCAACGGCGACTGAGACCGCGGAACTCGCGTTCGCGAAAGCTCGTTTGCGATCTAGCGGACATTCGAGTTTCCAGCTAAAGCTATTGCATCGGATCCGCAGGGACCACATTGCCCGAGGAATTGGTGCGGCTCTTCACGAGCCGCGAAAATCTCTTTCATATCCGGGGTTGCTGCTGCTTCGGTCCTGGCTTGGATTTTTATTGCGCTGGAGAACGGCTGTGAGGGCGGGGAGAGGCTGATATTTTCCAATGGACTTTTTTCGATGGTCTGCAATTTTTTTTTTTTTGGGACATAGTTCGGTATTTGCCTTTTCCAGCTAATGGCGAATTTCCAGTTAAAGCTCCAGCATATCCAGTTATCCTGCTATTTCGATCGTCGCTTGTATTTTCATTGCGTTGTAGAACGGCTGTGAGGGCGAGGAGAGGCTGCAATTTTTCCAATCAGCTTTTTTTCGATAGTACTTTTTTGTTTTTTTTTTTTTTTTTTTTTTGCGAACTTGCATCCGAAACCCATTTGGCTCAAATTTGCAGTTTCCTAGAAAAAAAAATGAATAGCATTAAAAAAAAAGTTCGTTACAGTTTTCGTTATCGACTGCGTTGCTTCCCTTGATGGACGATCCTAATGGAGCTGCTATTTATTGATTTTAGGGAACAGAAAAAAGCGTGACGATCAAATCGCACATCGTGGTCGAAAAATCTCATCACAATTAATCGGATATTTATTATAATTTTTTTTCAAATTCATACATTTTTGAACACCATACATTACTTTGCCAATAAAGATTTTACATTTTAAAGTTTCAATGTAATAATGTTTTCTCTAAATAATCCTCGGATTTAATTTAACAGGACAGAAAAAAAAGTGCTGATCAAATCGCACATTGTGGTAGAAAATTTCTAACCACAATTAATCGCCTATTTGCTCCAACTTTTTGAGACGCATAAAATTGTAAATACTATAAGTTACTTTGCCAATGAAAATTTAATCTTTTAAAGCTCGAATGTAATAATGTTTTCTTAAAATAGTCCTCCGATTTAATTTAATGGAACAGAAAAAAAGTGGCGATCAAATCGCACATAGTGCTCGTAAATTTATAATAACAATCAATCGCCTCTTTGTTACTACTTTGTGAAACGCATAAAATGTTAAACACCGTAAATTACCATACCAATAAAGATTTGACATTTTGAATTCTCAATGTAATAATTTTTTCTCGATTTAATCCTCGAATTTTAATTTAAATAGAACAGAAAAAAGTGGCGATAAAATCGCACATTGTGGTCGAAAATTTCTAATCACAATCAATCGCCTCTTTGTTACAACACTGTGAAACGCATAAAATGTTAAACACCGTAAAATACCATACCAATAAAGATTTGACATTTTGAATTCTCAATGTAATAATCTTTTCTCGATTTAGTCCTCGAATTTTAATTCAAAAATAGAACATAAAAAAAGAAGTGACGATCCCATCGCACATTGTGGTCAACCGTGGAGCGCGGAAATGTCCCGTGCACTTTTTAAAAGCGAGAACGCTCGAGGGAATACAGGTGGACGTTGGTCTGCGGGATTGACATGGATCTCCGCGACTTCCTTCCATTCTCTCGTTTTCACGGGGGAAAGTTTTTCATACGCGAGTTACCAACGGACAAACAACGTGGCTCATGCATATACCTGCATGTATACTGATTGATATAAATACATACCCGCCGACGTAATTATAGGTCCACGAATCGAGAAACGAGACTAAAACGCGCTCTCGAGTGGCGTTTCGCGAAAAGGGAGCGTACGAAGAGAGGCAACCTCTCGATATTCTGCGGTAGCGAGCTGGCCTGCGTCTCGAACGCTATCGGCGGACTCGCTGAAAAATAAACAGGGAGGGGGGCAACGCGAATGCAGAAGCTTGCCACTTATTTCTTCGACATGTACGAGAACCGCGGCGGCTAATCTCCTCGGATAATACACAATCTCGAGACGCGTACTCGCACAACCGCTCGCCCTACCTCGCCTATCGCCACGAGCATTGTAGTATTTTTTACCGGCAGAGTTATATCGCACGCTCCACTGTAAGCAACATGTGACATAGTATGTGCGTCCCATACTGTGTCACATAAAAACGTCAATGTCTCTCGTTTCATAATATAAACGTTTTTGGAAATTTAGAAAATTCAAGAATTTGAAAATTGAAAAATGTTGAACATTTTGAAAATTTGACTTTTTTGAAATTTTTTGTGAAATTTACTTCGAACCTCGCATACCATTCAATATTGCATGACCAGTTTTTATTTGCAATGAATATAGATATTTATTGTCTCATTAATAGTTATTTATTGTCTCATTAATAGTTATTTATGTCATTAATAGTTATTTATGTCATTAATAGTTATTTATGTCATTAATAGTTATTTTTGTCATTAATAGTTACTTATGTCATTAATAGTTATTTATAAAATTGAAAAGTGCAATATTTAGAAGAATTTAGTATTAACTAGGGGTCGATTTAGTTCGCCCGCTCGCAACCACCGACACTCACCGTCACTCACTGTGAATGGAATAAATTCAATTTCATTAGCTAAAATTTTCAAGTGGTTACATTTTAGCTCACGTAATGGAAAAGCATTGTATTTATTTTACCGAGAGAATTATCGCACGCTCGACTGAACGCAACAGGTGACGCAGTGCGCACTATTTGGGACGTTAAAAACCAGCAATCTGTTCGTTTTTAAATTTTGAAATTATTAGTGAAAAGTACTTCGAGCCTCGCGAACCATTCAATCGTATGCATGAGCAGTTTCAAGTTGGAATGGATTTAAATAGCCATGCCCTTATTGACATTTATTTGCAACTGGAAAACACGCAATTAAAATAGCCATACCACCCCAACTTACTCTATAAGAATAATAATGAAAAAACAATATATACACTGAGAAAAAAAAATTATTGGATTAACCAAATTCGCGGCCACATACGTTCAAAGCTGTTATTTGGTTAGTACAACGAAATCATTTTTTTTGTTGAACGATTATTCGCCTCAGTCGATTGAAAATATTTCGATTCAAACAAAAAAATTGTATTGTACCAACTAACTAACGCCTTCGAACGCGGGTGAACGCACCTTGATTAATCCAACCATTTTTTTTTCTCAGTGTATGTATACACCGAAAAAAAAGGTTTGGTAATATCAAAAGAAGAACGAAATATTTGGTCGGTTGACCAAAATGTTTGTTCAATCCACGTAACTATTCGTTCAATCAACTAAATATTTCTTTCAAACGACCAAATATTTCTTTCGCCACCCGCAACCGCAGCTTAGTTTGATATTACCAAACCTTTTTTTTCGGTGTATAAATAATATAAATAATATTAAAAAAATAAAAATATTATATATATATATATATATGTAACTGCATAGTTGGCTACAATATCTATCTGGGTAAATGACTCCCGGCAATATTACGGGTACGTAAAAAAAAAAGTCGAACAATCCTCATCGCGGATTGGCATTGGACAGATAGCGGACGAGACGAAGCGGCCGGCTGTCCCGCAAAGCGATATTGCGGACATCTGCCCCAGCGATCGACACTCCATGAGCGTAAAATTTTACGTCCAAAGCTCGCTCACCCGTTCGACGGTGTCTCCATGTATATATATATATACACATCAAATATATATATATATATACATATATATATATATATATATTTCGCTCGTTATTTTTTTTGTCGGCTGTTTCACCAGGCGGTCGTAAAACTCGATCGACGTACAAAGGCAATGGTCGTCATTTTTATTATGCATTATAAATACGCGTACCACTTGGCCGAGAATGAAGAGTCGTATCGACATGCGAATGCCACCGCACGGTAGTGAACCGGGAATCGGTGTCACACAGTATGTCATAATCGCGAGCTCAAACGCTCGACCGCACGAATATATTTAAAAATATTAAACGTTAAAAACCGCGATTTATCGAGGTTCGAGTGATTCGTCAGAATTCTCGTGACCACACATTATGCACCGTGTACAGTTACGCTCGTCGATGGTTGAGAAAAAGAAGGTCGTATGTGACGCAGTTTTGCGTGCAAAATGACGTGACTTACGCCCTTACGTTTCGCGCCGGGCGATTATTGTGTATCGTACCGTGCAGGGTGGAACGCCCGCACGATACCGAAACTATGTCGGAAGCCTGGCCGTGCATGATCTTTTTCCGCTCAGCGAATTATCGCCCGGACAGGCGGCGAACACGAACCAACCATTAGCCTCCTTCGGGTTCGACGCGAGGACCCCCTGGCTCGGGCGCACCGGTGGGTCCGAAGTTTTACACGAAAAATTCTTCCCCGCAGCTTCGTTTCATCTGACATATCGTCCGGATAACTATATTATAACTGTGCCGATTTGTTGGGGCGGCAACGGAAGATTACCAAGTCGAATGAGAGGTGCATTTACGAAAATTGTTGAATATCGATGGTTGAGTTTCGAATAATTATAGTAATGTGAGAAAGTAATTTTGTTTTTTTTTTTACATTTTCTTGGGAGTTTTCAGTCGTTGGGATTAATCGATAGTTTTATTTTCGTATATATAGTTATCGTCGAGATAAGTGTATTATAAATGTACCGATTTGTTAAGGTGGTACAAGTCGAGGTTACCAAGTCGAATGAGAGTAATATTACAAAAAGAAAAAGAGAAATAATGTAAAATAATTAATCATTATGCATTTTTATATACTATATACTGTTACACATGCTACAAGCTGAACCCTGGTGGTGGTCACACCAGAAATGTGCATTTTGATCTGAACTGTAAAAATTGAAAATGTAAAAGAGTTCGCCCGTAAATAAAATAAATACATAAATAAAAAATTAGAAAAATGTTTAATAATTGGAGTTATGCGATAAAATACTTTTGTACGTGTGCGTGAGAGTTTTCAATCGTCGAAGGATAATTGCATGGCTACGATTAATCGACAGTTTTATTTTCATCAGAATAGTCAATTCAATTTCCGGCAAATGCTTTCCCGCAACTTCGTTTCTTCCGGAGTATCGGCGAGGTATATTATAACTGTACCGATTTGTTGGGGCGGTAACGGAATGTCGAATGAGAGTAAAATTACAAAAATGTTAAAAAATGTCGGCGGGAGTAAAAGTTCACTTTTCCTCCCGCTGGTCAAGAAAAGGCCACTTTCCACCCTCGTTGCAGGCATGAAATAGGGCCTTTTAAGCGTAGTTTTAAGCGTAGGGAAAAATTAGTATATTATGCCACAAGGGAGGAAAGTGCGTTTTTCACCGAGTGTGAAGTTTGATGCTCGAGCGAAGCGAAGGCAGAAATTCGCACGAGGTGAAAATGCACTTCCTCCCTTGCGACATACGATATTTTTTTCCGACTTCGTTAAAATAACCACATTTCTTGCGTCGCAAAATCGTGATATTCGCCAATGACCATTACTCCCCGAGAGGAATAGTAGAGCTTGCAGAGGGAGTAATGAGGCCTATTACTCCCTAGGGTGTAATGAAACTGTACTGCGCATGCGCACAGGTTAGTAATGATCATCGGTCAATAATAGGCTATTTTCCGCCCGTATTGCACGCAAGGAATGTGGCTATTTTAACGAAGTCCGGAAAAATAGTATATTATGCCACAAGAGAGGAAAGTGCGTCTTTTCACCGAGTGTGAAGTTTGATGCCCGAGCGCAGCGAGGGCAGAAATTCACACGAGGTGAATTATTTTAGCGCAGTCGGGGAAAAAGTAATTTTTTCCCGCCTTCGCTAAAATAGCCACATTCCTTGCGTGCAATACGGGCGGAAAATAGCCTATTTTTGACCGATGATCATTACTAACCTGTGCGCATGCGCGGTACAGTTTCATTACTCCCTAGGGAGTAATAGTGCTCATTATCCCTCTGCAAGCTCTATTACTCCTGGGGATTAATGGTCATTGCCGAATATCACGATTTTGCGACGCAAGAAATGTGGTTATTTTAACGAAGTCGGGAAAAAATATCGTATGCGATAAGGGAGGAAGTGCGTTTTCACCTCGTGTGAATTTCTGTCCTCGCTTCGCTCGGGCATCAAACTTCACACTCGGTGAAAACACGCACTTTCCTCCCTTGTGGCATAATATACTATTTTTCACAAGTGCGTGAGAGTTTTTAATCGGCGAAGGATATAATTGAATAGTTGATATTAATCGACGATTTTGTTTTCGTCAGAATAGTCGACCCAACTTCGCGGTAGCTCGAATGTTTTCGTCGGCTACGATGAGTTGCCAGTTCGCCGATTTTATTATTGCTCGCGGCTGTCGGTATGGTTTAACGCTGTACTTTATCCACTCATGCATTATCGCACTCTCGCGAACCGCATAATTGGCCACTCCATTGTTATTGCCCGAGATTGTTTCAACTCTTTTATCGCGCTTATAGTGTACAGGTTGATCCACGATCGAGACATGAAAAATCGCTTTCTATCGCGGTTTCGTATATTTACGTATTTTTATTCAACGCTTAGATTTTTAAAGTGGCTTT
The DNA here is from genome assembly GCA_917499995.1 of Ichneumon xanthorius. Lineage (NCBI taxonomy): Eukaryota > Metazoa > Arthropoda > Insecta > Hymenoptera > Ichneumonidae > Ichneumon > Ichneumon xanthorius. Next base: position 13,947,627 of record OU824207.1, on the reverse strand, counting down.
TTCTTAATGAGCCACAAGGAAGAATTTTCGATCAATATTTCAAAATACAAGAAATTTTGGAGTCTCAAATCGATACATTGATGATGACATTTTTTTAATTGAGACGTTTTTTTAATTGAATGAATTTGCTTTAATAATTTTTTCATTGAATAGAATTTTTTATTTAACTACTCCCAGAAAAAAAAATTTATTTGACGGCCACCGCTTATTTGATTCAAGTACAATATTTATTTGATTTAAATAAACATTTATTTCATTTAAGTAAATAGTTACTTAAATGAAATAAATATTTTACTTGAACCAAGTAAAGGGTGGCCGTCAAATAAATTATTTTTCTGGGTGTAATTAAATTTATCGAATAAAAATATACTATCCGAAATCAAGAGCGCTCTTAATAACATTTTACTATTTTTTTTGCTCCAAAGTCCGAAAAATATATAGATTGTTCAAGTTATTTTCCCACCGAGACCCGATATTAAACTCCTTTTTATTTCTGCATCGGTCTGAACCACTTTCGTAGCAACGATATGTACACCATGCCTACAACATACAACCGATCGAACGCCCGGGAGTAGGCGTGAACGAGTTCACTTCACTCTTTCTTACCGATCGTCCGGATTTTTTTTTTTTTTTTTTTCTTCTACATACTTATATACTCATTCCCTCTTATAATCCCAGCCTCAGCCGCTGAGGCGCGAGAGCATCCTCGCGGGTCGGAATCTCCTCTCATGAAGTTTGTAAAAGAAACGAAGCGAGGCATTCGCCCCGCGAATTACTCGGGCATTCTTCTCGCCCGCTGTCCGCTTGTCCGCCCTCTCTCGCAATCTTTCTCCGCGATCGGGCCGATCTCCGCGGATGGTAAGCACGAAGGGCCCAGTGAGAGGCTTTCATCGGGCAATCCCTGGGATTTCGTTCCTCGAACGAGACGGCGAGCGTCGGCGCGCCGGCCGCGACCGGGGGAATAATAGTTTTCCTTGATCTTTCTCTCAATGGCGAATGACGGGGACGAATGAATAAGCTCTTACGTACATCGACCCAGAGGAACATCGTCAACCCCGAGAAACCGACGGGGAAGAGATTGCGATCGAGTCACGCAAAGGCGCGCCGACTTCGACGTTATCTCGGTACGTGACGGGCGTAGCTTCGCCGAGCCAACAGGAAATTGAAGCACATACACTTAATTCCCGTACCGCGCAACGCGTACCGGGGACTAATCGATGAAACATCGCTCAAATTTCAACCCTTCGATCTCCGTGAAGAAACAAACAATAATCAATAGAAAAAAATGAAACAAGTGAAAAATAAATAAAAAAATAAATTAAAACAACACGTTTAAGAAAATTTAATGAAAAATTAATTTGTTGAATCGAAATTTATGAAAAATTAATTTGTTGAATCGAAATTTATGAAAAATTTTTAATTAGAAAATCAAATTCATAAAATTCACGACATTTTAGAAATTGAAATATTCTTAAAATTCTATGAGTTTGATTTAATAATTTATGTCACTCGGTGGGAAAAAGGCGGTTTTTTCGCACGCTTCGCGTGCGAAAACCCCCATTTTCACACCATGTGAAATAAAACATTGTTCGATACTCGTGCGAAAAACGTTTTCTGAACTCGTGTGATTGCAACACTCGCCTTCGGCTCGTGCTGCAAACTCACACTCGTCAGAAAACGTTTTTTCACACTTGTATCGAAATGTACTATTATTTTTGTTCACTTAATTTTTTATTTGATTCATGGATTTTATTAAATGAAAAAGTGTTATACGCAGAGAAGATACGCCAAGTATAAATAAAAAATGTATGAAATATTAAAAATAAAAAAGCAAATTCATAAGATTTTCGAAATTGATATATTTTTTGTAAATGAAATTAATTCGATTTAATATTTAGAATGTATCATCTAATTTAAAATTTACTCTTAATTTTTAGAATTAATCAATTTATCATTATAATTTTTTTAAATTTTAATAAAATGTATTAAACAAAAAATTATGCGCAGACTCGACGCCGCGACGAGGCGTGACGATGAGCTCTCTAGAGTAATATCACCTAGAGCCGGGTATCGCGAAGCCGGGACGAAAAATCGCGAATCTGGAAGGACGGTTAAAAATTTGTCTTTAAATGAAGTGAAAAACCAATTTAAAAAATTTTAAAAACTGATGACAAATTGAAAGCTAAAAATCAAATTCATAACATTTTCAAAATGTATGACTTTGAAATTTATGAAAAATGATATATTTTTGTAAATTAAATTAATTCGATTAAATTTTTAAAATGTATCATATAATTAATAATGTACCCTTAATTTTTAGAATTAATCAATTTATCATTATAATTTTTTTTAAATTACAGTTAAATTTATTAAACAAAAAAGTATGCACCGAGTCGACGCCCCGGCGAGGCGTGACGACGGGCTCTCTAGAGCAACATCACCTAGAGCCGGGTATCGCGAGGCCGGGACGAAAAATCGCGAGTCTGGAAGGAAGGGTGAATCTTCCCGACGAAGAGAACGAGAAACGGCCGAAGGAAGCGGGGGATAGCGAAGAAAGCACGCGCTGAATTCGCCGCGACATTTATCTTTCCCTTCCCCCGCGCGCGAAACTCCGATAGAATACGCATGGGGCCGGCCGGTCGCGTGCGTGCGTCCCCGGACGCTGCGCCGCTGCAACCGCACAGTGTATGTACACAGGCGCACGGTGTATCTGCATCTCCGACGCCTCTAAACTGTCAAGGTCTCTCGGTGCTCCGGGGCGCTCGCCTCCGGGCTCACGAGTGAATGAACGGCCCCGCCGGCTTCGGCATCGCTCTCGCCGAGCCGCCTTTGGTATCGGCCAGCAGCAGCGGCGGCGTCACGCTTATTCGTATTCCCCGGTCGTCCCGCACTCTCCCCCCGACTCGCTCGTACGCTACTGCATACGCACCGTGCAGATGCACGGATCCTCCGCAGCAGCCGGCCAACCCTCCCTCCTCACCGAGACAGTGCAACGCATCTTGGAACAAGATTTTTGAGAAAAGATTTTATCTCCTTCTTACTCCGTACGATAACGCAGACCGCGGTTGGGGCGAGACTATTTTTTTTTACTACCTGGCTGCAGACCTGCGAACCGAAGAAACTTTTGTTAGACATTTTAACGAATTTTCTTTATTTTTAGATATTTTGAGATTTTTTTTTTTATTTTGGTTCTTCGTAGAGGAAGCTTCGTTGGTAAAGGATGATGATTGGGTTTAAATTAACTAATTTTTGTTCCGAGGAATGAAATTGATTTAAATTTAATGATAGCTAATCGTTAATCGACATTTATATTTTTTTTTCTTACTAACGATCTCAATTCCTATGTTTCCTCGCTTACTCTCGAAGCAATATGAGATTCGACGGTCGGTATCAAAAACTGTAAGGGTGCTTGATCGCGGATCTCCGAAAGCGATTTTGTCCGGTAAGTTCGGCCAGGAACGATTTTTGAATTTTTTTGAAGAATTCAGCGGCGTTTGAGACACAAGTAATTACAGTTTTTGTTACCGACTGAGCCCCGGTCGGGTGTGGCGGAGGTACGTCCACTGCGCTTTAAGGACATGTGAAACGACTCGGTCGGTAACGAAAATCTGTAATGAATGCGATTCAGAGACCATTGACTTTTCGGCAAAAAAACAAAGTATTAGCGGGTTTAAAGGTGCTGAAAAGATTAATGTTGCATAATAATTTACAATTACAAAATATTATCAACAAATTGATGAAAAATAAAATTCAACAAATCCTCCGGAAAGCCAACTTTTTTTTAAATGAAAATATTTCGTTCACTTTTCCGAATACGTATGAATTCTTTCAGATTTTTAAATGTACTTTGAATTTTTTTTTATATGCAAAAAATGTGTAGAAAGTCACAAAAATTCAAAGCGAATTTAAAAATCTTTAAAAAAATTCATATCTTTCGTAAAAAAAAAAAAAAATTCATAAATTTGTTAATAACGTTTTGAAATTATTATTATGCAAAATTCATCTTTTCAGCACCTTTAAAATGCTTTATTTTAAAAATCTTCGAATGCCATTCATTGGAGTTACTTGTTACCGACTGAGTCTGCTTCACCTCGCCTTGAGTGAGATGCGAGAGATTGCACTGTATATACGTGTATACCATGAAGAGTATCAATTACCGCGGAGAGGCGAAGGGGTGAGTCTCTTACGGAACGAATGAGATGTATCTGTGGGCACGATACCGTTCGAGACCTCTTGGCTTTTGTTGAACCGTTCTGGGTTAGTTGAATTTTTTTTTTATTTCTCATTTCCTTTTTCTTATTTACGGTCCCTAGCAGTCTTACACTGCAGAATGTGTATACCGTGTCGTAGCCTTATATATTAATAGCCCGTAGATTACCGCGAGCGCGAAGGAGCCGCGAATGGCTTTTACCAGTCGAGCGGCGTGGGTCGGGACCGATAAAAGCCGTTCCCGACAACTAATTCTGGGACATATCATTGACGCCGATCGGAAATTATATATTACACGGGCGTCAAGATTTTTCATCGGACTTTTCATCACATTCTATATCGCGCAGTCACGAAGACGTGATATTAAATTTTAGCGGATTAACACCAGTATTGAACCCTCTCACCCGAAGCTAAACGATCGAAGGTTCAACGACGAGATAAAAGGAATCGCACTTTTTTACCCTTCGCGATTGAAACGAGGGCCGTTGGGCGTTCGATCTTCCCATCGCGTTAACCCTTTATGGGTCTTTCAGAACCGTGTTTTCAAATGCTCTGTACAGCGAATTCCCAACCATAAATTGTTTATTGGGCACTCTTGGGAGCAATGATTGTCTCGGGGTTATAAATAGACTTTAACAGCAAGTGGGATCTTTATCTTTTCTCTAGAAAGTAGTAGTAGTGAAAGACATTTATTGACCTCCCTTACAATGCGAGTTCTATTTTTCTTTTTTGTGTCTTTTGTATATTACTATGCCTTAGGATGGTCCAATACTTAGGAAGTCCTTGAACCTTGTTCCTACAAATTATAACATATTACATAAGAGCGTTCAACCTTCCTATGGTGTTAACCCTTTATAGGTCGCTGAGAACCGGGTTTTCAAATGCTCTTTACCGCGAATTCCCAACCGCAAATTATTTATTGGTCACTCTTGGGAGCAATGATTGTCTCGGGGTTATAAATAGACTTTAACTGCAAGTGGGATCTTTATCTTGTCTCTAGAAGTAGTAGTAGTAGTAAAAGACATTTATTGACCTCCCTTACAATGCGAGTTCTATTTTTTTTTTTGTACATTACTATGCCTTAGGGTAGGCCAATAAGGTCATTGCCCGAAGTCCATCAACCTTGTTTCTACAAATTATAACATATTAAATAAGAGCGTTCAACCTTCCTATGGTGTTAACCCTTTATAGGTCGCTGAGAACCGGGTTTTCAAATGCTCTTTACCGCGAGTTCCCAACCGCAAAATGTTTATTGGTCACTCTTGGGAGCAATGATTGTCTCGGGGTTATAAATAGACTTTAACTGCAAGTAGGATTTTTATGCGGTTTCTAGAAAGTAGTAGTAGTAGTAAAAAAACAGTTATTGACCTCCCATACAATGCGAGTCCAATTTTTTTTTGTATACATTACAATGCCTTACGGTGGCCAAAAGGTTTCTACAAATTATAGCGTATTAAATAAAAGCGTTCAACCTTCCTATGGCGTTAACCCTTTATGGGTCTCTGAGAACTGGATTTTCAAATGATCTATACCGCGAACTCCCAACCGCAAATTGTTTATTGGTCACTCTTGGGAGCAATGATTGTCTCGGGGTTATAAATAGACTTTAACTGCAAGTAGGATTTTTATCCGGTTTCTAAAAAGTAGTCGTAGTAATAGTACATTACGATACTTCGATAAAACTTTTGCTGACGAGTGTGAGTTTGGAGCACGAACCGAAGGCGAGTGCCGCAATCACACGAGTTCAAAAAAAGATTTTCGCGCGAGTATCGTACCTGACTGTACTTCACGAGGTGTGAAAATGAGGGTTTTGGGCACCGAGTGTAATGTCATTTTAATGCTACAATGTAATCAGTGTAATGTCGCACCGAGTGTAAAGTACTATTTTAACGTTACAATACCTTAGGGTGCTTTAGGGCCAATCGGCTATTGACCGAAGTCCTTCAGCCTTGTTTGTAGAAATTATAGCGTATTAAACAAAAAAATATTAAAAGTAATAAAACTAACATAAAAAATTATCGTATACGATTCATATGTACAATTCTATGTGAATTGTCGATGAATTGTAATATCATCATGAAGGAATTATATACGAATTTACTCCATGCCAACATCTAGCAAAAATTTCTTTCGCTCACTGCTCCAAACCAAAAACAAAAATTGATCTTATAACTTCGCTTCACTCTCTATTTATTTACTTTTTTAAACCGTTCGGTGCGAAACAATTCGCTTTAGCGCACGAGGCTCCTATTTTCCGCATACAATCCACTAACTCCGAAAGACCCTCTCACGCCAAAAGAATTTATTTTTTATTTTTTTAACCCACCGGAAGCGATATCGTGGGCGGTGCAATTCGTGTAATAAAATAACGATTGTGAACGTTCGGCGCGCATGCCGCTCCGCCACATTTACATTTAATCTATCCGGGACAATTTATAGATCGATGCATGCTGATACATCGTATTCGTTCGTGAATAGAGTCCCTTGTCGAGAGACGGGGCCCTCGCGATGAATTCGCTGTAATTGCGCGTGTTGCGTCGCCCGTTCCATCGAAGGTCTGTCGTTTCGCTGTACACTCGCGATACACGTTTCTGCTCTCGATGTACGTCGGCTCTCTTCACCGAGTACCCCAGAAACATCCGCACGCACAGTATACGCAAATCGACGGTTGAGAATCAGAAGGGCGGAACTCGGACACTTTACCATCTAAATTGCGCCCTTTTGATTCTCGGAAAATCGTGTGGTCGAGACATTTCCCTAAATGACTCCGCAGCCTGTACAAGAGCTTACAATATATATCGTACCTTGCACACCGGCCGCACTTGCCGAGATTGATTTTTTTCAGCCTCTCTCGTCGATCAAACAAAATATACAAAAAAAAATAAGGTATACGATGTTTTTTACTTCAGTCTCCTCGCAGACGGGCTGTAGACGCGCTGCAGAGCAGTCGCTTTATTTTATTTTCACAAAACATTTTTTTACGATAAAAATTCTGTAAAATCAAAAGGAAAGATCGGGTTATTCCGTGGTTGATTTGAAATTACAAGGGGAAAAAATTAATCGACGGACGTAAATAGTTGAAACGAGAAACGAGGAATTTTCGAACTTTTTTTTCGAGGCGGGCTTCTCGAGTAATTGCGACGAATCCGCACGCAAAGTATACGCCAATCGACTCAAAAGGGAGTAACGAGTACACTTTACCATCCACATTACGCATTTGTCTAAATAGCTCCGCAACCTTGTATAAGACCCTACAATATATTATAGGATCTTGTATTGTAAATACAATATACATTGTATTTACAATATATTGTAACGACCGAGCGAATGAATAAAGCGCGTATTTGGTTTTGCGGCGGATATTATTAATAATGATCACGGCTAAATATCTCGAGTACGAATTGTCACATGTCTGATCTTTCAAACGTCTCAGTCCAGACTGTTTTACATGACGATCGATCTTGTATCGATCGTCCGTTCGTTCGTCTATTGTCAAATCTAACTAATATCGTGTGCCCGTTACCTAAATGGCTCTCCGCCTATACAAGAGCTTATATGTGAATATATAGATTGATTTTTTTCGGCCTCTCTCGTCGATTAAACAAAATATCCAAAAATAAAGTAAACGCTGTTTTTACTTCGGACGCCGCGCTATAGAGCGGTCGCTTTATTTCATTTTATAATTTTTCTATTTTCCTTTTTTTGGTCTGCACATTTGCCTAAATGGCCCTACGCAGCCTATACAAGAGCTTATATTTGAATATATAGATTGATTTTTTTCAGCCACTCTCGTCGATCAAACAAAATATACAAAAATAAGGTAAACGCTGTTTTTACTTCGGTCGCCGCGCTATAGAGCAGTCGCGTTATTTCATTTTGTAATTTTTCTTTTTTCCTCTTTTTTTTGGTCGGCACATTTGCCTATAACACGCCAAGGAATATACATAATTTTATGTAAATACAATCTTGGAGCGCGATATATGTGGAAGCGTGCAAGCCATCACGGCACCCTATTTCGCCGTCGCCGTTGCGCCGATAAACGTACGAAAGTGTACTTGACGAGGCCGCGAACGCGTCAATACATATAGATATACACGTATAGATATATGTATCGCCTGAGCGCCATCGCAAGGGCGTATTTACCGTGAGAAAAGTTTGAATATACGCCCTTATAATTTTTGATGGGCGAGAAGTGTGCGTGATACACACATGCGCTGTGCGCATGCGCGAACGCTAACACACTGTGCGCAAATCGCGCAAAGTACAGAGTACCTCTCGGTCTTTCGGTACACACTCGTTGGATAACTCACAGCAACCGCACGACAGGTGTGTGAACCCGTTCCTCGCGTTATTCTCCTGCCTCGCGCCTTTTCTTCGAGCGTTTCTGCATTATTTCGCTCACCTCGCGCCAGAACCGCGACTCAATAGACGCGAAAAAAACACCTGAAAGCTTTGTTTCTTTCTATTGTTTTCCGAGAAAAAAAAAGAAACGACCTCGAAATTGTCGGAAAAGTTTGTAGTTAAAATGTTTTAAGAAACTGAAAACTTAAAACTTACAATTTCATATTCAGCAAAAAAAAATTTTTAAATTGCGTGCGCGAGAAAAAAATCCGTAGATGACATTTTTCAGCGTTTCTGCATTAATTCGTTACCCTCGCGCCAGACCGCGAGTCAATAGTCGTAAAAAACCGCCATAAAGTTTTTTTCGTAAAAAGAAATGAGCTCAAAATTGACTGAAAAGTTTTAGAGTTAAAAAGCTAAAAATGAAAATTTTGCATTCAGCAAAAAAAAAAAAAAAGTTGCCTGCGCGACAAAAAAAAAAGTGCAGATTAATTTTTTCAGCGTTTCTGCATTATTTCCTTCCCTCGCGACAGACCGCGAGTCAATATTCGCGAAAAAACGCCATAAAGTATTTTTTCATTTAAAAAATCGACCTTAATTATTGTCTGAAAAGTTTAAAGTTAAAAAATAACAAACGAAAATTTCGCATTCAGCAAAAAAATTTGCGTGGGCAGAAAAAAATGCGAACATAACATTTTTTAGCTATATCGTTCCTGCCAATGGAAATTTTTCAATCGACTTCAGAAGTATCCATCAAGTTTATTTTTACTTCGCAATTCTTCCGCGTTAAAATTTTCTCGTAATTCCACGAGATTGTTATGTGCATGCAAATCGTTCGTATTGCTCAGCGATGAAGTAAACGCACGGCCCTAATTGGTTTAATTGGGTTCGGCATTCATGCTTTTTTTTTTTTTCAATTTCCGATCAGAATCATCTACGATCAAGATGATTGCACGATGATTACATCCATCGCTGCCGTGCAAGCCTATATGCGGAATGTTCCGAGCTATTCCGTGATATGTACATTCGGCGTGAATGTTTGTTTTGCCAGCAATCTCCGATCCTCCCGAATTCTGACGCACCAGCGAAATTCCCTATGCACACTTATCATCATTAAAAAAAAAAGAAAGTCTGCTTTACCTGAAGCTCACGATGAGATATGAAGTCCGATGGAGTACGATAAAACATTGGGACAAAAACTTTGAAAAAATGAAAATTTCGAAAAGAAACAAAATAAAGATTACCTTGTCTGGGAGACAAAAAAAATATGAGCAATATCGGATATTAAAAAAATGTGTTTTTTTAAATAAAAAATTGTTTAAAATATATTTTTTAAAAGGCTAAGCGACAGGGACTTTTAACCTGTGACTTATAGAGAGCATTTCTCAATATTTCAGAATGAGAAATTATTTTTTCTTTACTCATGCATGCAAAATCCTCGTTTGCGCACCATTCACAGGCATGCAAAATGGCTGATTCCCGCACGATACGCAAATGCGATGCGCAAAATACTTTCACCGGTGCGCAAAGTACTTTGCGCACTGTTACCAAGCGGTTGCTATGGTAACATCGACGCGACCGAGGCGCCACAGGCATGCGCCATTGGGCATGCCTGTGAATGGTGCACAACTTGGATTTTGCATTGCCTTCGTAAAGAAAAATATGATTCGATACACGAGGCCATCTCGCTTTTTGCGCACTGCTCGTTTTGGCCTCTAGTATCGAAATATACTATTTCGTCTTTGAGGAACCATGAAGCATGCTTTGCATATATGAGGTATTCCATCCGATTTCGAACATTTAAAAACTCGACCCCCCAAAAAAAATTGCAATTCCATCACAATTCATGATTATTTACAAGGGATGTTTGTAATTCTTTTTCCAGAATTTTTAGATCGAATTTTTTTGAGATCACGAAAAATTAAACTTTTTTTTTTAATACCTCAGCATCTTAAAAACTATTGGTTGTAGAAAAAAACTTTATATACATAAAAGTTGTATGTTTTTCCCACAATCTCCGATCCTCCCGAATTCTAACGCATCAGCGAAATTCCCTATGCACACTTATCATCAAAAAAAAAAGTCTCCTTTGCCCGAAGCTCACGATGAGATATGAAGTCCGAGGGAGTATGATAAAACATTGGGACAAGCGACGACGTGTAGCGGGGTGCAATTAGTAGCCGGGCACGAAACATATCGTTGGAATTTTATTGCCCCGCCAACCCTGACAGAGGGCAAAAAAAAGTGAAGGAAGGAAGGAAGTAAGAGGCAAGAAAGTGTGCATGTGTGAACTTGTATCTCTCGCGGTGCGGCGACGAGCACCGAGAACATCGTCGCCACACATGCGCCTCACACAGGCCGAGGCACGAGACCCGAGAAACTCGAGCTAGAACGACGCTGCGTAACGAAGCGATCGAAACTAACCGAGCACTGGATAACGTTTTACTTTCTTTTTTCTTCTTTTTTTTTCTCTTCTATTTTTGTCGTTAACCCGTGTAACTACGCGAGGTAGCTATAATCGGTGCGTGTATTCCACCGCGGTATGTAATAACTTCTAATCACCGAAGATTAATCAGCGAAGCATGTAAACACATTATACGACTATCATGAGCGGTGGGGTTTTTCGTTATCTCGGCGCTGCTTCACTCGGCACATTCCGATTCTCGTGCGAGTACGTGTGTGTGCCACGAAATTGCCAAGTTTAGTTCGATCGCGCACACCTACTCGATCGAGTAAATTATGCGTCTGACTTACCCCGCGCCCGGCGCGGTCCTTGGACACTTCCGCGCGCCGCAACGTCCTTCGTCTCGATCTTCCGGTCTTTCTCCACTTCGAGGCTCGTCTGGATCTCGTGAGGAATCCATGGCGAATCGTCAATTGGAGACGATGAACATCCTGTAAAATCGATTGGAAAGAGCCGGTTATTTCTTATTTCTTGGGTCACTTGAAATTACATGGGGCGAAAATTTATCGAGGGATTAGAAAGTTGAGGAGGGTCGAAGAATTTTTCAAACTTCTCTTCGAGAGGGTCTTGTCGAATTGGAGACTAGTGCTGATTATTTATTCCTTAGAATGTAATTTTTGTACTTCACGAAATATTTTTTTAAACGATAAAAGTCGTGTAAAATCAATGGGACAGGGTCCGATTATTTCGTGGTTGACTTGAAATTACATGGGGAAAAAATTAATCGAGGGATTAGAAAGTTGAGGAGGGTGGAGGAATTTTTCACACTTTTCTTCGAGAGGGTCTTGTCGAATTGTAGATTAGTGCGGATTATTTATTCCTTAGAATGTAATTTTTGTTTTTCACGAAATATTTTTTTAAACGATAAAAGTCGTGTAAAATCAATGGGACAGGGTCCGGTTATTTCGTGGTTGACTTGAAATTGCATGGGCAGAAAATTAATCGGGGAATTAGAAAGTTGAAGAGGATCGAAGAATTTTTGAATTTTTCTTTGAGACGGGCTTGTTGAATAATTGCGACCAATCATAAACCGATTTTATGCTGGACGAAAAAAATTGCGAATTGTATACTAGTGCGCATTATTTATTCCTAAGAATGCAAATTTTTTATTTGTTTATTTATTATATTTTTTTGTCGTTTTATTTATTTTTTTGTTCGTACGAAAACTACTTTGGGATAGCGTCAGTGTGAAGTAAAAATTATTTTTTATTCAGACCGGCAAAGTATCGGCTAGTCTGTCAGCTCGACGACTTATTAAAAAATTATCTTACTTTCGATCGATTTCGGTTATTTTTTTCTATACAATGATAAACAGGCTCGGGAAGTTGCGACGGTTCGATCGATTTTCGACAAATTCGATCCTAGCGATTGTTTCACTCGGTCGATCATTTTGGCAAGAAATTTCGGCGGATAGCTAAACAATTTTTCCGAAAATTCTAAAATATTTTTTGGAAAATTCTTTTTGAAAACACATGTTTTCTCGAAAATCTCAAAAATCGTTCTTCCATCGGTATGCAAAAATAACATTGTGTCACTTCATATCTCGAAAGATCGTGTACGATTGACGCTAATTTCTCGAGAAGATAAGATCGTCGGTACATCGACTATCGATTATAGATAAAAGGCTTGGGGGATTTAAAAACAATTTAAAAACCATTCCAATTCTATGCGCAAAAATTCTTTTCGTAAACACAAATTTTCACGAAAATCGTCCTATCCGTAATAGGAGAATTTCCTCCATCGAAATACAAAAATAACATTATTTCATTTCGGATCTCGGACCATGATTTGTCGATCGTGTAAGATTGATGCTAATTTCTCGAGAAGATAAGATCGTCTGTACATGGACTCTCGAAAGATAAAACGCTTGAAGGATAAAAAAAATTTAGATACTACTCCGACTCCAAGTGCGAAAACTTCAAAATATTTTCAAATTTTTTTTTTGTAAACACAAATTTTGACAAAAATCTCGAAAATGGTTTTATCCACAGTAGCAAAGATTCCTCCATCGAAATACAAAAATATGATTATTTCATTTCGTACCTCGGACCACGATTTGCCGATCGTGTAAGATTCATGCTAATTTCTAAAAAATATAAGATCGTCGATAAAACGATTCTCGATACATATAAAACGCGCAAGGGATAAAAAAAATTGTAGATACCACTCCGATTTTAAGTGCTCACCAATTAATCACAGACAGACGATTCCTCATCGGGATCTTCCCTCGTCCAGTGTAGTCAGCTGAGCGAGTGCGCACGTTAAGCATCGCAGCTTCTTCGTCTTCGGCGCATCGTCGTGTTTCTATTCACCGCCGATTTCTCGATATCCTCGCGAGCGCCTAAGCAACAAGATCGTCCACCGATTAACTTCTCCGAAATTTTTCGTCCCATTTTATTTCCCCGCGCACTGCACGAGAGTGAAAAAATTGGTGAATTCCTTTAAACCGTACGATTCGATCGAACTCTCTTTAGCGCTTACTAGCTGTATCGAGCCTGATTAAACTTTACCGTGATCAGATTTATTTTCACTCAGGCAAGCTCTGAGGTGAACAAATTTAAAGTACACTTTAACGCAAACTGAACTCGCGTGTCGACTCAAACTGAAAATCCACCCTGCATAATTCGAATACGTTTATATATGTGTATATATAAATATATATAACTTCCTCGAAATTTGCCCATTCGTTTTATTTCCCGACTGCACGTGACTAAAAAAAATTCGTCCTTAATTCATTTAACTCGATCGATCGATTGAATGTTCTCTCCTGCTTACTCGAAATATCGAGCCTGATTAAACTTTACCGTGATCGGCTTTATTTTCACTCGGGCAAGCGAAAAAATTTAAAGTGCACTTTAACGCAAACTGAACGCCGACTCGTATGTCGACCCAAACTGTAAATCCACCCTGCATAATTTGAATACGTTCATATATGTATATATATATCTGTCATATACTAAAATACTATACAGCATTCGAATATGATTGATTATAGTTCTGCAGGCAAAGTCGCGAGTGACAGATGAGAAAGAAAAAAATAAGAACGTTCGAGTGGAAATATTATTCGGACTCTGACATTGAGCAGCCAAAAAAAAAAAAAAAAAAGAAAGGATTGCGTTGGACACACACCCCCCGCGACTGACAGATCGAAACACAATCCGTCAGTTCCCCTAATTTTACACACGTACCATCGTCCAGCATGCCTGTGCTATCTTAGTCTCGCCCGAAGCTTATCGACTATGCTTTAATGTCAACTATCGCGACAATCAAACGCCAAAAAAACACACTAAACGGAGCTCGTCAGCGAACGTCGAAAAAATAACATAATTCGTCCGAGAATGCGACGAAGCTCGAAAAAAATCACTGCTTCACGCCATACGCGAACCCGTCGTCAATACCGACTCACAAAAATTGTATCTAAAAAAATAAAATAAAATAATTTAATTTAATGTTTTTTTCTTTTCTTTCAATTTTTTAATAATAATTTCTCGAGTCTCGCGAATTTGTTATCGAATACTAGGTATTCGGCCGAGCACGTGTCGGGCAGATAGCGCGGGCACGGAGGATGCGATAGGACGCACGCGAAGTGAGTGAGAGAAGAGCGACGGAGGCCCACTTCGCGCACCGATCCGGCCACGAAGGCTACCGCAACGAGAATGATAGTGGTTAGGCGTGGGAGAGCGGGGAAATATATAGAGACGTCGGTTAAGACGCGGCTGGGCCAGGAGGTGGAATCCATCGAAGCTTCCCCCTCGTTCGACTGGAGCCCCTGCCCCGGCACGACCGCCGTGCGCATCCATGTCCGTGTACTCGTTACATGCCGCTTCGTTGCGACGGTATGCATGGCCAGATGTGAATTGCGGCCCGAAATGTTCCGAAACACGCGCTCACGCGCGCGCGCGCCGATGCGATGATGCATCGATCCATCGATCCGCACCGTCCTCGATTATCGGCGCTTCCGCAATTCTTCTCCCCGGCGGAAACTGCAAAAATAAAAAAAAACAATTGTCGATCAGCGAATGCGTTATCAGTGAGTTGCTTCATTTGGCGAAAAAAATAGTTTGGAAACGAGAAAATTGAAGACAAAACTAATGGTAAAATAAAAATAAAGATTCGTCTGTGAGGGAGGCAACGAAAATATGAGCAGTATATATTTTTTCCCGACTACGCTAAAAAGGCCCTGTTTATGCCTGCAACGGGGGTGGAAAGTGGCCGATTTGACCAGCGGGAGGAAAAGTGATTTAGCGGGAGGAAAAGTGAACGTTTCCTTCCGCTAAATCACTTTTCCTCCCGCCCGTCAAGACTCGGACAATTTCCATCCCCGTTCCAGGCATAGAAATATGGCCACTTTTTAGCACAGTCGGGAAGAAAATAGCGTATGCCACTCGGGAGGAAGTGCCTATTCACCTCGTGTGAATTTCTCCAACTTTACACTCGGTGAAAAGACGCACTTTCCTCCCTTGTAGCATAATATACTATTTATATTTTTTTTAAATATTTTTTTAATCATTCAAAAAATATTTTTAATTTGTGACAAGCGGCAGGGATGAAACTGTGAATTATAAAGAGTTAATCGATTATCGGCGCTTCCGCAATTCTTCTCCCCGGCGGAAACTGCAAAAGTAAATAACAATTGTCGATTAGCGAATGTAAAAAACGTATCCGCACAAGCTTTACGAGTTAATGCGTGTGGCGAAAAAAAGAAGTTGAAAACATGAAAATTGCTAACAAAATATAAAATAAAAATAAAGATTCATCTGTGAGGAGGAAAAAAAATATGAGCAATATCGCGCATTCCACAAATGTTTTTTTATTTTTTTATCGTTTAAAAAATATTTTCATAAATCTTAAGCGGCAGGGAAGAGCTGCGATGTATAGAAGGTTATTCTATTATCGACTCTTCCGCTATTATTCTCCCCGGCGGAAACTTCAAAAATCAAGAACAATCGTCGATTAGCGAATGCAAACACCGTAAGCTCACAATCTTAGCAAGTCAATGCATTTGGCGAAAAAGAAACTTTGAAAAAATGAAAATATCGAAAAGAAATAAAAAAATAAAAAAAATAAAATAAAGATAACTTTGTCAGGAAGACAAAAAATATGAGCAACATTGCATATCAAAAAAATGTTCTGTATAAAAAAAATCGTTTAAAAAATATTTTCTAAAAGGCTAAGCGGCATTTAATTTAAAAAATTCCAGAATATGTTCTCAAGTGTGTAAAATGACCTCATATTTTTTGTTTGATGGTTAATATAGATTTTTAATAAAAACGAATTATATCACAATTTTACAAAAATTGTGAGTGTCGAGTTTTTGACCGCTCGAGACCATTCGAGACCGTTCGAGACGGAATACCTCGTACAATTCCCGAGAACAATTGTCTTTCACGAAAAATGATATTTCGACGTTTAGTAACAATTAGAAGATATTGTGGAAAAAAATGTCCCGCTGATCCTTTGAGAACGATTTTTACGAGGTTCGGTCCGCTTCCCTTTTCATCCCAAGTTCACGTGTTCCTCTGTTGGCCGTTTCCTCCTCTATTGGTCGATTCACGAAAGAAAGTTACTGTAAGCATTCCATGCATCCGACGATCCGATTCTTCTCTAAGCCCGGAAAAGAATTCCTCGTGTATGTCGAATCTGCATCTCGTTCCGCTGTAAACGATACTCTTTCTTCCTTATATAATATACATATATACATTTTTTTTTACGACCTCGGAGTCATTTGGACTTCAGGTTGCCGAGCGTACGGTCCGTCGATGAAAACACCACGAACCCTCGGCCGAGCACGTTCCCTTCCCGTTGTCGTTGACGTTTTTAGTGCCGAGGCGCCGGGCTCGGAGTGGAAGCGCCGCCGCTGAAAAAAAAAAAACTCATCAACTCCGATGTGGGCAAAGCCGCCCACATGTCGCGTATGTAATACTAGTAGAGAGGAAAGGAATCGAGAACCGCGTACTATCAAATACCGAGGCGGAAGATCTAGCCGCAGCATTAACGAATTCATTATAAAAAAAACGTTAATTGTAAAGAAACTTTGCAGATACAATTTTTTTTTTTTTTTTTAAGATTACTTGCGACCGAATATTGAGGACACGAACTTCACAGGCGTTTCGTTTGAACGTCTTTAAGAAACAAGCAAATTCGATGCTCCTGAACGAATTCCTCGGGCTTAGCAATTTCCGCGAAATATATATCTTTTTGTACTTATAGTTATATATATGTATTATATATGGAAACTATGTTCCTTCAAATTTATAGATGTTTTTAATCCGTTAAATTGTATTTTTATTTTTATTATATTGGGAGCTTTTGTTCGTCAGTTTTCGATTATTGTAATCTTTGTGATATACGCGGGCTCACGACCTCAGTCGACACTGTTGTTTGTTATGTATTCTTATCATTGTGTAAAAGGAGAAGTCCCTTGAATAAATTAAATTAAATTAAATTAATCACGTGCTATTCAATCGCAAAGCAGAAAATCTGGGCTCAGCATTAAGCCATTCATTATAAAATACGTCAATTGTAAAGAAAATTTACGGATCCATATATATATATATATACATACTTTTTTAAAGATTATGCACGACTGAATATTCAGACATAAACTTTACAAGCGTTTCATTTCACGTGTTTAAAGAACAAGCAAATGCAATAGTCCTGAGCTATGAATAACTCGGGCTCAACAATTTCAGTGAAATATATATATTTTTGTACTTATAGTTTTATCGTACAGTTATAACGATATCGTTATAATACTTATATAGTTATAACTATATTTTTATAAATTTTGCGCTGTTTATAATCCATTAAATTGTATTTTGATTTTAATTACATTGGGAGTTTCTGTTCGCTAGTTTTTCGATTATCATAACTTGTGTGTTATACGCGGGTCACTGTTGTTTGCAATGTATTTTTATCATTGTGTAAAAGGAGAAAACCCTTGAATAAATAAAATCAAATAAAATTCGACTCGTTTAAAAATTCGCAAAACCAGACATTGGCTGGAATTGTTTGAATGAACTTTCCGTATAAACGGAAAACATGCGAAAAAGGAGACGCAGACCAAAGTATAGAACTTTCGATGTAGATAGGAGATCGTGAATTCGGCCGGATGGGTGAGGAACCTCGACCTCGCGCCCGTTTGCGCACACCGAGTTTATATCGTCAACTGTCGCTGTCACTTGACAAGGCACGGGATGTGCCTTTTCCGTTGTAAGAGAGCGAGCATGGAGTTCGGCCCGGGCCGCACCCAATCCATACAACTCAAACACGCGTATACACAGACACACACATATTCATATATATACATAAATACTTAACGTGTAACAACACATTGGCGTTCTATCGAGCGTCGAATCGCTCCGTCAATAAAAATCGCGGTCAGATGCACCGGAAAATGCGCGTGGACACTTTGATTCGAGACCCGTAGAATTGAATTCTATGAGAATATAATACAAAACCCACAACAAACATAATACATACATTCGAACAAACCGGACATACAACCTACAGTCTGAAAAAAATATTGTTAATTTAATGTACCGGACTGAGAGCTTTTATGCCAAAACTGCAATATTCAATTTGACGTACAATTTGATGAAAAATGAATGAACTTTTTCATTAAAAATAAAGTAAATTATTAAAATTAAAGTAAATTATCAAAATTAAAGTAAATTATTAAAATTAAAGTAAATTATCAAAATTAAAGTAAATTATTAAAATTAAAGTAAATTATCGGTTCTAATACCCCGAGAGCTTAAAAATTATCGGGTATTTCCCGATTGTTTCGTTGCGTAGCAACGAGCGAGATAAGTTTTGCTTAAAAAAATCCCGAGCGCGCAGCGCGAGGGATTTTTGAGCAAAACTTATCTCGATCGATGCTACGCAGGGAAACAAGAGGGAAATACCCGATTAATTTTTAAGCTTGAGGGGTATTCGGCTGATTATTTTTTCAACCTCAATTTCGACCAATGAGATTGTGGTATTTAACATTTTCCTGACAAGGTTTTAGGACATGCTATTCACGAGCATGTCCATGCTCGTGAATAGCAATTTGACGTTTAATCATTCGCATAGGTTACAAGTGACAGAAAAATTAATGTTTATCGCCTAGCAACCTAGCCGGAAAATTTTCGAAAAATTATCGATATAATTTAGACCTAGTTGTACCACGTGATGTCAAATACCGCGCTCTCATTGGTCGAAATGCGGGTTTAAAAAATAATCAAAATTAAAGTAAATTATGAAAATTAAAGTAAATTATTTAAACTAAAGTATTTCTAATGTTTTTAATACACTGAACATTAATTTTTCATCACAATTGTACATGCCATTTTTTTTGTTTGAATTTTTTTTTAATTCTATGTGAATATAATACAAAATATTGGGACGACGAGGCATGCCATGTGTCGTTGTTGTTGTTGCACAGAATCGGCCGTCTCCAGTGACACATATTGCTTTGCAATATGAGAGAACTTTTCATAGGAACGTGTCCGGTCGAGGGTTGCCTACAACCCTCGGTCGGTACATCGACACGTTGTATTAAGTTTTCTGACCCCCCCCCCCCCTGGCCACTTTCCTATCGCCGCACCGAGCCGAAAGGTAAACACACTATGCAAAAAAATTAGCGTGCGTGAGAAAAGAAAAATGCAGAATTAATTTTCAACTATGACCGTTCCTGCTAATGGAAATTTTACAATTGATTTGCAAAAATGTATCGAGTCTTTTTTTTCTTTCGTAATCTACCACGTTAAAATTTTTCGCAGAAATTCCAGAGATTTTTATGTGCATGCGAACCGCTCAACTTCCTCAATAATGAAGTAAATCCACGACCCTAAAATTGGTAGTTTTTTTTTTCAATTTCCGATCGCAATTATCTACGATTCCGATAATTACACGCTCGGTCAATAAAAAGTCGCTGTCAGATGCACCGGAAAATGTGCGTCGACACTTTGATTCGAGGCCCCTCATAGAATAGAATTCTATGAGGATATAACACAAAACGTTGGGTCCGACGGGGCATGCCATGTGTCGTTGTTGTTGCACCGAATCGGTCGTTTCCAGTGACACATATTGCTTCGCAATATGAGAGAATATTTCATAGGAACGTGTCTGGTCGAGGGTAGCGTGCATCCCTCGGTCGGTACATTGACACGTCGTCGTAAGTTTTCTCGCCCGGCTGGCCTCTTTCCTGTCGTTGTATCAAGCGGAAAGGTAAACACACTGGCGGGTAGAACGAATAGAGGCTTATGGCCGCAGTGAGAAAAACCCCTCTATCCGCCCACTAGGCTCCCGTGGCTCTTTGTCGAGAACGGACCGATAGGTTTGGTCGCCGAGCGAAACGGCGTTCGTATATAATAGCCCAACTCGGTCGTTTGCTTTAGGAAATTCGAGGCGCACGAGAGGCGAGAGAATAAATCTGTCGTTTCTTTCGTCGTTTGCAGTGTAACAGCCCAGGTGCCTCGAGGAGGGCTTGTTTGCTCGTCGCATATACGATACAAAAGGACTGCGTTATTCGGCGAGCCTCTAATGGATATTATTAAAGAGGCCATTATTAAGGAGGCTTGAGCGCTTCACACTAGTCGAATGGGTGGTACATTTTCGAAGTCGTTTTACACTACATTTTAGGCATCTATTGATTATGGTGGATGGTTATTTTCATTACGGCAGGTGTCCTTAATGTAGAAAAACATTAATTGCAATTGATTTGTTAAAATATTAACTGGTTAGTGGTAATTTACGAAAACGTAAATCCACAAGACCGGTCAGTTCTTAAAACGAATAATCCGTACTTTTTGCTTGATTTTTATGTATAATGACTTATTCTTTTCCACGAAAGATGGAAAAACGTTTTTCTAATCAATGCCATGTTAAGACGGTTGAAATTTGGGATAAAAGTGAAGTTCCAGCGGATGTCGTATTGAATCACCTAATACTTTTCGTTTTCGTGAAAAGTCTACCGTCTCTAAATGCCATTTGTTACAGTTTTTGTTACCGACTGAGTCTGTTTCACCTCGCCTTAAGGACATCTGCTGTAATACAAATAACCACTATATCCACTACCACTACTTACTGTATCACTATACTATACCCACTATAATCAACAGATGCGTAAAAGTTTATATAAACGACTTTAAAAATATAACATTCATTTGACTGGTGTGAAACGCTCGAACCTCCTTAAGAGCATGTGAAACACAATGGAGTGCGAGCGAGATAGCATCAGTGGCGCTCTCGGCGGAGCGAGAGAGACACGCTGAGAACGTGTTTCACATGCTCTTAAGGTGATGTGAAACACGTTCTCAGCCTGTCTCTCTCACTCCGCTGAGGGTACCACTGATGCTATATATCTCACTCCATAGTGTTTCACATCACCTCAAGGTGATGCGGTATAACGTGCCGCTCACCTACCCCGCGCCCAGTTGGTAACAAAAACTGTACTGCATGCCGTTTTAAGGTCGCAGACCGCGGAGGAAAACGAAAATTGTCTTATTTCCCGACTGCGCTAAAATAACCACATTTCTTGCGTGCAATACGGGTGGAAAATAAGCTATTATTGACCGATGATCATTATTAACATGTGCGCATGCGCGGTACAATTTCATTACTCCCTAGGGAGTAATAGTGCTCATTACTCCCTCTGCAAGCTCTATTACTCCCGGGGAGTAATGGTCATTGGCGAATATCACGATTTTGCGACGCAAGAAATGTGGTTATTTTAACGAAGTCGGGAAAAAAATATCGTATGCGACAAGGGAGGAAGTGCATTTTCACCTCGTGTGAATTTCTGCCCTCGCTTCGCTCGGGCATCAAACTTCACACTCGGTGAAAACACGCACTTTCCTCCCTTGTGGCATAATATACTATTCCCTGTGTCTGTCGATTCCCTAGAGAAAGACAAATTCCTTTTTTTCTCGGCGGACTGCGGTCTCAAAACGGCATGCAGTACAGTTTTTGTTATCGGCGGCAGTATTTCACATCACCTTAAGGCGACGTGAAATATCGCCGCCCGTAACAATAACTCTACTAAATGCCATTTTTGAGACCGCAGTCGGCCGAGGAAAAGAAAATTGTTTTTCCCTGGAGAATGGGCAGACGCAGGGAGTAGTTATTTGTATAGCTAGGGTGTAGAAAGGAAATTCTTGAAGAGTGTAAAAACGCCGCGCGAGCCGAAGGCGAGTAGGGCATTCGGACGAGTCAGGAATTCCTCTTTACACCCCTATCATTCACTGAATTTTTACTACCAAAGTCACGAAAATCGCGCTTTTCGTTTTTGGGACGTGTGCGCAGAAAGGCACTTTCTCGCACGAGTGCGAGAAAAAATAGCATTTTGCGTTTGTACGCATGCGCTGTATTTTTCTCGCACTTGATGCGAAAACTGGCTTCCGACGCCTACTTCACAGGAACGGAAAGCGGGGTTTTACGTGCATGCATTAGGAAATAGTAATTTACGATACTATTGCGATAAAACTTTTTCTGACGAGGGTGACTTTGCAGCGCGAGTCGAAGACTAGCGCTGTAATCAAACAAGTTCAGAAAAAGTTTTTCGCACGAGTATCGTAAATTTTATGTCACAAGGTGTGAAAATGGCGATTTTGTACACGCAAACCGTGCGTAAAACTGCCATTTTCGCACCAAGTGTAATAACACTACATTACGATACTAGAACGATAAAACTTTTTCTAACGAGTGTTTCAATCACGAGTTAAGAAAATATTTTTCGCACGAATATTGCGAAGCGTGCGCAAAACTGCAATTTTCGCACCGAGTGAAATAAAGACAATTTTCTTTTTTCTCGACGGTCTGCGGTCTCAAAACGGCATTCAATACAGTTTTTATTACCAACTTAGTGCGGGGCAGGTGGACAGGGCGTTATACGACATCACTTAAAGTTGCTGCTGGACCTTCCTGTTTTACCGACAGAACGCGGCGATTTCGTAGAATCGCCTTTACGTAATTAATATGCCCTGATAGACAAACGGCACGAAACGCAGCACATGACACAATAATTACGGCATGTGCAGCACGTGCCGTAATTATTGTGTCATGTGCTGCGTTTCGTGCTGCTTTGTCTATCAGGGTGCTTATATGCTACGTCTGTGCTTCAAATTTTCTAGGACTGTAATACTAGCCACAAACGCTTCGACGTGCGCTTGTGTTTCGGTTGAAATCGTCCACGACACGAAGAAAATCGAATACAACAGATTGTCGCGAAAAACCAATGTGGCCGCTCAAACTTCCAACATCACCGGTCTTTGCACAAAATGGTCGAGCAAGAAATATCTAATTCGTCGTACAATCCGGTTTCACTGGCCCACGCACCAAACTTACCAAGCCGTTTGGCTCTGGCTTGCGGGTTTGATTATGCACATTTTGTTGATCCACGTGGGATCAATTTGGTTACCCAATTAATCAAGCGGCGGTGCCCGCTGCGTGATCGATCTATCGCCGGCGAAGTACAGAGAGCGAGCATCTCAATCGCGAGCTTCCAATACACTCCTATCGATACCGCTGCACCGCTCGATAATAAACAACAATTATTCATCGTTCGACCTTCCCTTCGGTATTCTCAATGCAAAAGTTATGCGCCGCCGCTTTCGTCCCCGGCGACTGCCGGCGCCCAAACGTAATTCAACATCGAACGTAACCTCAAACAGCTAGACCCGTCGTAAATTCATCGACGCCCCGGCAATCAATTTCGGATTCTCAATTTTCTTGCTTACACGCGCCGGACAACAATGCACGAGCTCGGACGCTTCGTATAATTTCAATGCGAAAAAAAATGTCTTCGCTCTTGAACTCGTCGATGCGCCTTCGCGAATCGGCCGGACTGTCGATGGACGGACGGGCCGGAGGGGAGGGGGTTGCAAGCACCGAGAGACAAGGGTACGTACACACGCCGCAACAGAAACGCGTATACCATACGCACGAAACACCGTAATCGCTGGTTATTTTATCGTAAACGGTAATGCTCTCGCTCGGAGCCGTTCTACTTACTCGCATTATATTCCCTCGCGAAACCACAGGAGAGATTCCGCGCGCGAGCCTTCGTTGTCGTGGCTCTTCGTACTCTCGGCTCGCCTCGTACCGAGCTATCATTTTCGTCGATCATTACGCAATTGTTTGGCAAATGAAATGCGTCCGTGCACGTCCGATCGCGAGGTATATGCGGCTCGATTCGAGTGGCCGGCCTCTTCTGAAATTGAGATTTATTGGAAAATCGAGAAAGCGTTATTTTCGAACCGCGAGAGAACGATACGGACAGCGCCTGCGGGCCACGGTTCTTCGCGTTCGCTGCACCGACTGCCAATAAGAGCGTCGGGTTTATCTAACGACTCGCTTCGACTACGTTAATCATTATCGGTACTCGAATTCATCCTGGATGGATGTGACCGGGTTGCGGCCTATAATTGCGGAGGCTCTTGCGAAGCTGAGGCAGCGATGAATGAACCGGCCGGAAGACCGTTTCCGGCGATTCCAGCCTTAAATTCACTTATTTTTATTTGTTTATTAGGGTTACCTGCCACCGCTTCGTGCTGTCCCTTCTTTCGTGAGTTCGTCTCGGAAACTTAGTTCAATGACGAATGTTTGATCTCCTTAAGAGCATGTGAAACACGTTCTCAGCGTGTCTCTCTCGTTCCGCCGAGAGGGCCACTGATGCTGTCTCTCTCGCACTCCATAGTGTTTCACATGCTCTTAAAGACTAGAAAACGGGACATTATGTACGATTGTACGTGAAACTGAAATGGCGCAGCAAACAACAAATACTTCAAAGAGTTTGACTAAACCGAATAAAATAATCGTTAATTTTGCGGAACACCTGAAATTTTCACTTTTTATTAGAATCTGAAGGTTGAATGTTAAGACCATATGAAACACCCCCCTCCCCGTCCATCCCGGGCTCAGTCGGTATAAAAAACTGTAATCAACTTTTCTCACTGGATCTCGCATATACGATCAAAAGAAAAGTCTCATGGGAAGCCGAAATGATATCCGCTTCCGATGAGACTTTTCTTTTGACCGTATATGCCAGAATCCATGAGAAAAGTTGATTACAGTTTTTATTACCGACCGCGGTATTGCACATGCTCTTAACTCGAAGAGAGCGAGCGAAGCACCTATTCCTATTATGGACCGTCGTACGCACTGTCCATATTATTGACCACAGTAGTGCTGACCGTCCTCGTTATGGGATTTTTGTGCAATATTTATCAAGGCCACCAAGTCTCAGAAGCGGACCAACATTAGTATCATTATCGATAATAATTATTGACCATAATCATTTGTCATTATTAATAGTAATAATAATAATAATAATTAATGGTTACAGTTTCGTGCAGTCCCTTCTTACGTCGGTCCATCGGAGAAACTTATTTGAATGACGAACGTTTGATCTCGTTAAGAGCATGTGAAACACTATGGAGTGCGAGAGAGATAGCATCAGTGGCGCTCACAGCGGAGCGAGAGAGACACACTCGGAAAGGTGTTTCACATGCTCTTAAAGATACCCTGCAGTATCTTTAGAGACCAAACTCGTTATGTTTCGTTCTGCGCAGGACGACACATTAAATATGAACCCACGTGAAACTGGAATGACATAATAAACAAAACAAAACTTGAAAGAGTTTGACTAAAAAGAATAAACTAATGGTTAATTTTGCGGCACTCTTGAAGTTTTCAATTTTCATTGAAAACTAAAAGTTAAATGTAAATT
Organism: Ichneumon xanthorius; assembly: GCA_917499995.1. Lineage (NCBI taxonomy): Eukaryota > Metazoa > Arthropoda > Insecta > Hymenoptera > Ichneumonidae > Ichneumon > Ichneumon xanthorius. The sequence goes on along the minus strand of OU824207.1, from coordinate 13,921,900 downwards.
AGAAGGGAGCGAGCGAAGCCCCGATTCCTATTATGGACCCACTGTCCGTATTGTTGACCATCGTCTACATTATCGTATTTTTGTGTCATACTTATCAAGGTCAAGGGCACCGAAACAGACCAATGTTATGATCATTATTGATAATAATTATTAATACTCATTATTATCAATGATTATTGTTAACAATCATAATAATATTGGTTCGTTTCAGAACCTCAGTTGATAAATATTCCACAACAAAAAATACTTTATTATCATAAAAAAAAAAATTTCGACATAATCCGTTGAAAATCTTGATCTCATTGACCTCTTCCCAATTTTGATAAATTTTTCCGTGTCGCCGTACGCTTAACAACCATTGATATACGGAAATTGATACGGCTAATTCGTACGCGACCAAGGTCTAGCTCCAACATCCCCTTATCGGTATTATCTGACAGCTTGGACAGTCAAGGCAATACGCCAGTGGCACATCCTGGCACCCACGTGCCGTTAGCGAGCGATTTTTTTTTCACAATCGCTCTTTTAGACACGCTCTCGGCATAATTGTGTGCTATAATTAGTCGAGGCATGTGCACGGCCCTTTTCGCTCGCCTCGTGAGAGAACATCGGCCCCTCGTGTCGTTCATAAATTCACCCGCACTCACGACGAATTATCGCACCGGCATTTACTACAGATTTACGTACGACGCTTTTGGCAAACGGTAAAGCTCTACCGAAAACATAAGTAACGATCATGCCAACGATGTGCGTTCCACGTCGAATGGTGTATTTATATAAATCACTGTTAAGCAGCCACCCGTCTTCGTGTCCGCCTTTAAAAATATCTTAGCCAATTGCACCGTTATTAATATAATAATAATAATAATATTAACATTACTATTAGGGCGGAAGGACTCCGGTCGATGACTCGTTGGCAATGTCATTAAAAGCGACTTAACAACAACATAGAGAGATATATCGGAGATTGTGTGGACCAACTGTTATTGTCAATAAATACCCTTTTACTACTACTATTATTACAACATTGAAATTATCATTAGTATATAAATATCATAAATATATAATACGCAAATTTGAACTCATATATATTTTTACCTTTGGTCGGTACAGATGAACAAACATTTTGGAAGACACTTCTTCTAGTTGAAAAATTAATAACGCAATTTTTTAGTTGTAAAAAAAAAATTTGAATTTTTGAAAAATGTTTTTTGACTTTGTTTAAACAATATTGCGTTCAAAAATTTAAAAAAATATTGTTTACTGGAAATGAAGTATATATCGGACATGATAAATGACATATCTGTACATATAGCGGCCGAAAGTTCTGTATGCCATATTATATCCCACATAGCACGGAGATATTTTTGAAATATCGAAAATATTTTACGATTATTAAGAAATATTTGTACAATTTGTTTTTTAACATCTTGAAAACATTTTTTGTCCGCCCATAAATCTTACACTGAAATGTTTCCGAAATGTCTTTTAAACATTTCAGCGAAATGTCAAAGATTGCATCACCAGTCCAATTACGTAGATAAGCGAAATTACATTAAGTTCTTTAGGATAAGCGTAACAAAAATTGCAATGCGACTGAACGAGCTCTACATGTAGAAATGTAGAAAAGTGCATTCTTTTTTTTCCTTAGGCCTCTATAAATAATACAAATTACGAGCCGCAAAAATTCGGCTACGAAATATTTCTAAAACAATTTCAAATAAATATTGCGTGCAATATGGGATGCCTTATAGATCTCGCGAATATACTTTCCTACCATACAGGACGTGTTGCACGAGTTCATCGAACACGATACATCACTACTGTACGTACGCGAATTCGCTCTCGATGACGTACGGCGTACCGCAATGCGTAGGGTATTGGCAGTGTCAAGATTAATCTGGTCTTCCGTCACTGCGGGCATCACCTTAAGGAAGAGGGAGGAGTAAAGAGTGTCTGTTTCGTGTAATCCGTTCCCAAATCCGCGTCTGAAAATAGCTGCCTAACTACCCTCGTTAAACCGTCATACGCGCAAAACAGCGCTCGCCTCAGGGACCGAAAATTTTCGTCGCACCGTTACATTCGCCGAACGATAAGGCCTTAAAAATAATCTGGGCTCGACATTGCGCGCCCATCGGCAATGACTTGTGCGCCGCATCGGATATGCACCATGAATAATGCATACCCTTACATAGTACAACATCGAATAGACAACTGATATTACGATGGAACGATCGCGACCTTAACGCACCGTTTGTAACACGAAACTGGCTGTTCCGTCGATAAATTCTTCATCTATGCTGAGGCGCCCGATCGCGCCGAGGCCACAAAGGATAAAACACCTTTTCGTGATTGCACGCTTATGGCATGTGAAATAGTGTCCAAATTATAGGTCGCACAGTGTGTAATTCGACGAAGCGTCCGAGGGGGCTTTCGGTCTGCAAAAAAATAAGAAATAAAAAATAAGAAAAATTAAAGAAAAGAAAAAGGCAAGAAAGAAAGAAAAATAAACAACGACAAGTATCGGAACAGACGGTGCGCCCACTTGTTTGTACGCGAAACGCCCATCGTGATCGAAGCGCCGATGTGCGAGCGTTTCCTGAGCCACGCCGCAGACCCGCGTTTTATAATGCAAACTACGCGGAAATTCCCGGCCTCCTGAAGTAAAGGAATGGCTTAATAGCCGAGAATGTCGCGACAAATGTACAATTGTCCGATCATAGCGCGGGGATTTCTCCTTGGAGCGCCGAGCGAACCGAGTCACGGGAGATAGTTCTTGTACGGAACTTTCCCGATCGACCGGTCCCTGTATTGATGACATCGTTACTCTTTTCACATTTTTTTTATCGACTGTCATACGAACGGGAAGTAGTTAGTTTTTTTTTTTTTTTTTTTTCTTCGTTGCTGGAGGCGCACCATGGAAAGGACCGAGACGGATTCAAAGTGTGAAGTTACCTTTCTATTCGTAAACGTCTTACAAAGATAGATTTTTGTAGGATCATAAATACACAAATTGTACAGTCGAAGTTCGTTGGATTATGGGACCAAGAGTCCGAGCGTCTGCAAGCAAATTTGGGCCGCTTCCGCCTTGGCTTGCTTCTTGTTCGGACTGGCGACGGTCGGTTTGTACTCGATGCCGTTGACTTTCACCTGCAACAGGTATGCCGATCGTTAGGCTTGACATGAAAAAAAAAAATTATTTAGCAAACCGATCCGCACACCGTCGAGACGTACTTTGAAGAGGAAGTTCTTCTTGTGGTCGGGACCGCACTCGAAACACAATTCGTAGACCGGGGCGCCCAGTTTTCGCTTCGAGCAGTATTCTCCCAAAAGCGAAACCGGATGTTTACCTAATAAAATGTGGATAGTTTATTGGCAATTTTTTTTTTTAATTGTGTACGAGGGACGACATTGAATTTATTTAACTCGGTGCGAAATTGAATTTATTTAACTCGGTGCGAAATTGCAGCTTTGCGCACGCTTCGCGTGCGTAAAATCATCATTCGTGATAAAATGTTCAAATTTTGCGAAATAAAATTTTCTTAACGCGTATTATTGGAACACAGGCCGAAGGCGAGTGCTGCAAACTCACACGCGTCAAAAAAAGTTTTATCGCACTAGTATCGTAAATTACTATTTCTCACGCTTTTTTACACGCTAGTGATTTTTTCACACACTTTCGCCAATCGACAGGCATAACATAATACATTACGATACTAGTGCGATAATAGTAATCCACGATACTAGTGTGATAATAGTAATCTACGATACTAGTGCGATAATAGTTATCTACGATACTATTGCGATACAATTTTTCTGACGAGTATTGCAATCACACGAGTTAAGAAAAAGTTTTACTCACGAACATCGTATCAAATTTTACTTCGCGTGCGTAAAACTGCAATTTTCGCACCCGGTGAAGAAAAGTACCGTTTTCGAATCTATCTGATTCGGATTACCTTCGAGGGTCTTGATCATCGGCGCCACGGGCTTCTGAGCTTTGCCGGGTCTCTGACCGACGTCCTGATCGGACACGAGACCCCTCTTGTCGAGCTTCACTTCTAGTTGCAGCGGGACGAGGGTGCCTTCTTTGTTCTTCCCTAAACCTTCGCCCGGTCGCCAACCCATCTTCTGCAGTAACGCCATGCCCATTCCCCCGGAAACCGGTGCCGCAGTTACTAATTGGTCCTAAATAACGCATTAGGGTAATTTCAACATTAACAAAAATTCAGCTCTTATATCCGTCTTTAAAGGAGGAAATAATTGAAAAACAAAAAAGGACGTGTTAGTAAAGCTAACATGTTTTTTCTTAATATTCTGGAGATATTTAACCCTTTGACTTCTAGAGGTTCATGGGTCATGTTGACCACTTGTCAACGCGCGGTCACATATGTTTTCATAATTTCTCATAATTTTACATTGGTCCCAAACAATTTTTTTTAAACAGAAAAAACCATTGCTGAATTTTGTATCGGAATAAAAATCGTGAAAAAAGTTTATTGAAATTTTGTATCCGTAGAATTTCGCGTAAACGAAGACGAATGGCCAGTTAAGATTAATTTAAGCCCGATTGGCAATTCGTAAAACTGGAGTTAACAAACAATCGAATGAGCTGAGGAAAATTTATAACGTGTTAATAACGTAAGATAGAAGATATCGTAATCGAGGCTTTCTTATGTGTGACTTCTCATTTAATAAGCCAACCATTTTTCATTAAACGTAAACCATAGCGCAATATTTTTGATTTAAAAAAAAGGTGAAAAACGTTTATTGAATTTTTGTATAGTGGAAATTCACGTAAAATTAACAGGGACGGATGGCCAGTTAAGATCAATGTGAGCCCGATTGGCAAATCGTTAAATTGGACTTAACAAACGGTCGAGTGAAAAGAGGAAACATTAATTAATAACGTAAGACAGAATATATCGTAATCGAGGCTTTCTTATGTGTGACTTCTCATTTAATATTGTCAGGATGAGAAATACTTACCGATAAAAATCATAAATCGGTCATCAGGCTGCCGGGGTCTCTTCAATGATGTTATAGGTACATGTCTGTAACAAATCCTCAGGTGGATGCAGACCAATGCTAAATATCGCACCTCTTGCGTTTCGCGTTTTGAAGCACAGGCAACATTGCGGAGCTGACGATAATTAGCAATGATCTCACAGAAGTGCGTGGCCCATCGAAAGAAATTTTATATCGACAATGCTTGCCACTACAGTTTAATCAGGCCACGCGGCTCCCATGTCCGCGCAGCCACAGAATCCACCTCCGTGCGAGAAGTGGTCTGTGCCTGCGTCACAGTCTCACCAAGACCAAGATCTTTTGAAGCGCGTATGGTCTTCACCGAGACTGTACCTGAAAACTTGTTACAGGCAATCTCATTTACATTGACACTACTTGATTCGCGGATCCAAATGATTTCCTAATTGAACTTCCGACTTGACTTTTTCCATTTTTTTTTTTTTTTTTTATCGATGGGTCATCGAGTTTCCAAGAGATGACTGTCCCAGTCAGTGGCCCAGCCGATGTGCGACGGTAATGCACTATTGAGTCGTTAATAAAAATATATATATATATATATATATATATATATATACATACTTTTTTTTTACCGAAAGACAGAAATTAAAAGTAAACAGTCCATTAAAAATTAATTTGAAAAGCAACTGTTTAATGTTTAGAAAATATCATTTCTATCTGAGCGGTTAGAAATCGGGCTGAAGAGGCCAGTGACTGGGACATTACCCATGTACGCGAGGAAAAAGTCGCGAGGAATTATGTCGAAGCGCGTTGATGAAATATTGTCGAAGGTTTACCTTCCGTGCCCAGGCTTGATAACCTGAATGGAGTTCGGCTGGCGATAGCACTTTCACACCAGTACTACCGGTGAACTGACCTGGCATCTGCTTACTTTCCGCCCAGTTTTTCATCTGACGAGGGAAACAATAAAGGACCCCTCATATAGACAAAGTCATCGAACGTCAGCTTTAAAAACTCTGATTGGTTGCATATGAAAGATGACCCTGAAGATGTCTGCACATAAAATTGCATCTTTCGCAAGGCTTTCGGAAAAAAAATTGTTCACTTGCAAAATTTTATCCTCCAAGTGAACTTCCCCGAGCGAGGTTCGTCTGATGTAAAACACAGCCGTTATAACTTCATGAAATTTAGTCTCATATAGACATCTTCGGGGTAATTATGAAATAACTGTTACCCCGTTTTGCGCATGATACATCTCACTCAAGGCTTCGACGTCGTTAGGATTCTCTCGTAATCTTCTCATAGCCGCGAGCCTCTGTGACACTATCGAACCGATGTCGACCGACTGAAATCGTAAAGGACAATTTTCGAAAATAATTTTTCACCACTCCGATTTTAAAGTAAATATTTAGTAGTGTCCTGGACCTCGGATGAAGGAACTTGAGGAAATACTGGCGGCTGTGGCGTCGATACTGGAGGCGGCGGCACTGCCGACGGTGCCGGAACCGGCGCCGGTGCGGCTACCGGTGGCACGGGAACAGCGATCGGCGGTAATATGGCAAAAGTTGGCGGTGTCAGTTTATTCGCAGCTGGGACGAAGGTTTTCTTGGGCTCGGGTTTTTTCGGGACCACCGGTATCCATTCTACCTCTGAAAATGTTTAAAGGATAATTACGATCGTGAGAAAAGAAATCGTAGCCTTAAGTAACGATCGACAATTACCTGTTGCTATAAGAGACCTCGATGTACTCTATGTATGTAATAAATTGATCCTCATTATCGATTACCTGTTTTTCTGTGATGCTGCCCGCTGGACACCGGAAATTGTAGTCGCAACTGAGTCGACGACTCGGCGGTTTTCTCTTGGAAAGTTTTGTTCGGCAATTGTTTGGCATCCTAGTAAATGTAATTAGTAAATTTACAAAAAATACAAAAAAATACATAATAACAATAATATTGAATGAAAAAAATTCCTAAATGTTCTTTAACATATTCTCGTTCCACCCAAAAAAAATGTAATCGATAAAGCGTATATTAGAAACAAAAAATCACGAAATATGCATCTGTTCGCTATTTACTGTGGCGTAAGCCCTTAATGTAAACACGTAACGTACGAACCAAACTCGGATTCAACGATTTTCATGGACACGCACCTTTATATTCATGATTATCGAGGTCGGCCTCTCACGTAGAATGAACGGATGGTGAAAGCCCTTTTCCGAACCGTTTCCGTCGTCCTCCGAAGATATGCTCGACAACTCGCCCATCGCTTCCGACTTCGACAGCGACTTACAGAAATCTGTCGAACGAATAAATGACAATTAGTAAAGCCAATCGAGACTCGCGGTAGCGTCTCGACGCCAAGTATAACATTTTTTTTTTTATTTAAGGCAACATCAACATAACGAATACGATTACGATTACGGACAGTTGAAACCAGTAGAGATTCACCTGTGAGCTCGTCGACCGTTTTGCCGCCGGCTTGTATAGCCGCGATCGCCTTGTCCTGTTGCGCGAGCGGCAGAGCTCCCTGCTTTATCATATTTATCGCATTTCTTCTCGCTATCTCCAGCAACTTTTTCTTGTCTATCTCGATTCTTTCTCTGCAAAAAATAAAATAAAATAAAAATAACGTTTTTTTTAATATTCAGGCTCGAAGCGCGCTCGTACGGCGCCGAGACTCACTTTCTCTCTTTGCTCCTGCTCCGCGGTCTCCCGTGCTTGTCCCTGTACCTGTCCTCGCTCCGGCCTCCGTCCCCGTCCGTGTCGTCTTTATTGTATTTCCTTCTTTCCCTGCTTCTCTCGATACGTTTGTCGCCACTCCTGTCTCTCCTCTCGCTGCTTCTCCTGCGACTCTCCCGACCACCGCTGCGGCTTCGATGCCGGCTCGAGTGCGTCGACGACTCCAAACCCTTCCGGTCCCGCGATTGACTTCGCCGCCCGATGTTTCCCTTGTACCGGGAATCCTTGTGCTGATAAACCCTGCTTCCCTTGCTTCTCGATTCGCTGCTCTCCTGACCGTCCTTTCTCGAAACTCCCAATTTATTTTTCTCCTTCTCCTTCAGTATCAATCGCAAATCGGTTTTTATCCTCCCGCCGGAAACGGGACTCAAGGTCCTGTTCCGTTTTCCGTAGGAAACTTGACTGGAGGTCGGCGATATCGCGAGAGGATCGCCAAGGGGCGGCGGGGTCGGACTCAGAGTCGGCGTTCTGTTGTACGAACTGCTGTCCGATATCTCGCCGTCCTCCATCCTGGCGGCCTTCTCCTTCTCCTTCGTCTCGATTTCCCTCACCGTCTCGCTGTACACCGCGCTGTTCTTCAAGTTTTTTATCAATATCTTTCCCTGCCTCTGCAACTTCGATTTGGCTGGAACAGAAGTGGAAAGTCACTAAGATGTAAATTATTTTTGGGCGAAAAAATATTGTGCCGAAGGACTGTGGTTGCATTAGAAGTAGACATTCAAATAGGTGTGAATTATTTTTGGGTAAAGAAAAATTCTGTCAAAGAGCTCTGACTGGAACAAAAGTAGATATTCAAACAGTCGTAAATTTTTATGGGTGAAAAAAAAGACTGCCAGAGGACGGTGGCTGCAACAGAAGCGGATAGTGAAACAGGCTTATACTATTTTTTGGTAAAAAAAAAACTGCCAAAGCATTGTGCTTACAACCGAAGCATAAAGTCAAATAAGGGTAAATTATTTGTGGGTAAAAAAACAATTATGCCATAGTGCTGTGGCTCGAACAGAAGCAGAAAGTTACATGGGTGTAATATATTGTTGGGTAAAAAAAACTGTGCCGAAACGCTGTAGTTGGAAATGAAGCGGAAATTAAAATAGTCGTAAATTATTTTTGGGTAAAAAAAATTGCCCCGAAGTTCTCAGACTCACCAAGCAGCCTGGGAATCCCCAGTCCCTGAGCATTGTCGTCGTCGTCGTCATAGGTTCCTTTTTTCGTAATCGGAGGTAATTTTGGACTTCTCTCGATTTCTTTGGAACACGTTCCAACTTTCAATTTGTCGTTTCCATCCTTATCGACAGTCTTTCCATACGAGGCAACTTCGCCGTGGGATTCTTTGGACTCCGTTCCAAATTGAACATGCTCAGAATTCATTTTTTGTTTCTTGGCGTCAGGAGCGTCGGAACCGCTGCCATCGCTCGACCGCGACTCGCGTCTTCGCTTCGACTTTTTCTTGTGTTTTTTTTTTTTCTTGCCTGAGGATCAAAATTTTGTTTACGATAATTTTTTTTCGTTTTTCTGCCCAATTCGGTCTTACGATTTTAACTCACCGCCATCGTCGTTCTCGCTGCCGCTCGCCGAAGAGTTGTGTTTTCCCTTTTTCTTGTGTTTCTTGTCTTTGTGCTTGTGTTTCTTTTTGCTCTTCTTCTTTTTCTTTCCGGCAGTCTTTGAGGCATCGGGCGCGTCGTCTTTGTCGGCGTTCTCCTCGGCCGGAGATGCGGTTGCCTCGTCGGCGTCGAAGGTGCTGAAGAGTTCCGTCAATATTTCGTTCGACGATTTTTCCGGCACACCTGGCTCCCTTTTTATCTTGACGGCGTCGACGCCCACGGTTGTTATCAAATTGGCGATGTCGAATATATCGGCCATGCCGAAGGTTTCACGTTTCAATTTGCTTTGCTTTGCTCGTTCCAGCAACGAAGTCCGCGCACATTCCGTCTGCTTCGCGGAGCTTCTGCTGTCAGTCCGCCGGCTTCACGCCATTTGTAAACTGAAACGATCTCATCTACTGTGGATATTGCGACGTCCTCACCCGGCCAGGGTGGATTTCATCTGGGGGAACAGTAGGGATCTATTTAACCGACGATAGAAGACCTAAAAAAACGAAGGAGAGATTAATTATTTATTCTTTCAACAATCGACTTTTGTGTCTATCGTCGACCTTTGCTGTTTCAAGGTCATCCCTGTGCATCCATGTTTATTTAATTGTCTAATGTTTCTATTATTATAAATTATAATTAGAGAAGTGATTTTCGAATGACTATCATACGGTACATTGTTAAGTTGTGACGATGATGCGATACTTAACAAAATAAAACGAAAGATTAATTATTTATTTTTTCAATAAACAATCGGCTTTTGTGTGTGTCGTCGAATTTTGCTGTTTCAAGGTCATCCCTGTCCATCCATGTTTTTTAATTGTCTAATGTTTCCATTATTATAAATTATAATCAGAGGGATTTTCGAGTGACTATCATGCGGTACATCGTTGAGTTTTACCGATACAATACTTTTAAAAAATAAAACGAAATATTAATTATTTATTCTTTCAACAAAGAATCGGCTTTTGTGTGTATCGTCGAATTTGGCTGTTTCAAGGTCATCCCGGGTCGTGCGCTTAAGTTCCGGCAACGAAATCGATATACTTACATTCGGTCTGCTTCGCGGGACTTCTACTGTCGATTCGCTGACTTCAAGCTATTTATAAACTGCAACGATTCATCTGCTGGGACCCGTTCAGAAAATTACTTTGGATAACACAGAACAATAGAGAGTGTTGCTCTGGTGCGAATGTCGAAGAGAGAAGTTAGTTACCCGAGTATAATTTCTGAACGCGGCCCTGTCGATATCACGACATTCTTATCGGCCAGAGTACGTTTCCTCTCGGATACAGAACATACAGAGGGACCTATCTAACCGACGATACAATACTTTAAAAAACGAGAGATTAATTATGTATATTTATATTATTGCGGCTTTCGTGTTTATCGTCTATTTTGCTGTTTCAAAGTCACTCCTGTACGGCCATGTTTTATCATTGTCTGATGGTTGTATAATTACACATTATAATTTGCAATTACAAGTGGGATTTTCGAATGAGTATCGTGCCGGATATCGTCGAGTTTTGCCGTTTCAAGGTCATCCAGGGTCACGTTCGGAACGCCATTTCTGTACAGTTATGTTTTTTAATTCTCTAACGTTTCTGTTATAATGTTTCAAATTTCTGTAAATCACAAACTGAAGTGATTAACTTTTTCAACTTTTATATCTCGTTACTCTGGAGCTCTAATATTTAGGATTTATTATATAGTATTTGTAAAGGACAAATCCGTCAAATAACTGAAATTAAATTAAATTATTATGAAGTAAAAATGACAACTACAGGAGGGATATTCGTATATCATGCAACGCATGCGCACTGTGAGGTGCACCATCGATGCTAACGAATCTATAATGCCTGTAAAAATATACGATCAGGAACAAGGATTAATTAAAATTAAGTTAACAAGGAAAACAGAATAAGCTCTTTTTCCGCATATTACATTTCACGTGTTATCGACTTTGAAAAAATTGTCCTAGAGGCTTTTCGGTCGCATTGCAATTTTTTATGCTGACTTTAAAGAGCTTAATGTAATTTCACTGAACTACGTAATGAACGGTACAATTTGTAATAACCCATATAGCACAAAATATTTTGTAATCATTTTAGAAATATTTTCAAATCTTTCGAAACATTTCCGAAATATATGGAAATAATATTTTGAATTATTCTATAAAAATATTTCAACGAAACTTTTCTTAAATACTTCAGAAACATACTTAATCTCTCAACACATCTAAAATATTTCTGAAACAGCGATAAAATCTTCACATTTCAGGGAAACATTTCTCAAAAGTTTCAATGCAAGATTTATAAAAACAGCAAGTTATAAAAACATTTCACAAATTTTTTTTAAGTATCGATAAAATATTTTCGATATTTCAAAAAAATATTTTCTGAAGGCTTCAAAAATATTTCCATCCTATGTGGGAACGTATCGTATCGGCCATGATTTATGGACCAGTCGGAGAAAGCATTGTGTTCCTCCAGGCGAGCACTGCAAAGTCTACAACGTACTGCTGTGCTCGCTGGGACCGGAGATATGAATGAATTGATTGAGCCTAACCGTAGCGCTGCGCGCGGGATCAGAGACCCCCTCGACTGCTGTTCCCACGAGAATGGAATGCGGCTAAGGGCTGACCAAACTGGTTGCGCTCGGGCATACCGGTTACACGAGCCGGAGTTTTTATCATGCAACAAAAACTAACCAGCAGGAATGCGATCCTTTCGAAGGGCACAGCGTTGCCCTGAATGTACCCAAGTCCTTGCGCACCCGAGGCACCGTTCTCTCAGGAGCGAAACTCCGTGGTACAGCTGTGAACAGCGCTCACGTAATCGACTTGAGGAATTGCAAAATTTTTCCAATAAATCAACGAGCTCATTATTATTGATTTTTTTTATCGTTTCATTTTTCCTTCATAGATTATTCAAACTTTTATAAGATATTTTACAGCTTTATTTCAACTTATAACTTATGAAAAAATTGTACAGAGTAAGAAGAAACCATGCGTCGTATAACTACATGGAAATGAAAGATTTATACATTGCAGGTTTTAGCGTTGCGTGTCTCTCGCGTTGCGATCCTCGCGAAAGAGAAACTGTTACTCTAGAGGGGATAATAATATTGAAGCTTATCGATCGAAACTTCGGGTGTTAAGTTCCCCCCGTTGTCTCGCAACATTTTTTTGCGATCCCATCGTGTCTCTTTCGCGAAGGTCGTTTCCCTCTTCCATACTGCTTTTCTCAGATTATTTTATCCCATGAACCCACCCAGACGCGTGTAAATACGCGAAAAAAAAAGAAAAAAAAATAGACGATGAAAACAGTCGCGCGTTGATCGACGAACGACTCGTCCTCACAAAACATGTATAAGTGCGCAAAACTAAACTTTCGTTCATCATACATCGGCTAACAATTAAAAGTAATTTCAATGACCCTTTTGTTTCATCGTGAATCGTAAATCATTCCATTAATCGATTGAAAAATCTTTAATTTTCGAACGGCGTATCACTAAATTCCAGTCTATTTGCCGAACAGAACGTTCGTTAAACGGCGAGCGTGTTGTTTCGACGATGCCGAAATCTTTCAACATCGGCGCGACGCCGCAGATGATCTCTTTATCTTTTAACTGCATAGTACGTATTACGAATAATTTGTTTCTGGTACATCATGTGACAGCATTGACATATTACGTCGGCATTTAATGGCTTAAAACTATAATATTTTCACATTTGCGTAGAATACATTTTTTTTTCAATATTGTTTCCCGGCACTCATTCGCACTTGTTATTTTTATATAAATATTCCGGTAAATTTCTGGATAGACAAACTAGCCCGGAACAAACTAGAATTATTGATATGATTCGGCAATCTAAGTATGAAATTGAATGAGATGCAAGCTAATTCTTTTTTTTATCTTTTTCTTTTTTCTGCGATTATTTCTTTTTTATTCAGCAGGAGTGTTTAGTTGTCCGATAAACAAATCGGAAGGATGTATAAGGAAGTGTAATTCATCATTGTGTTACGCTTAAGCCCCCTATTAATCCCCGTGAAATGTTATTATTCACTGACTATTATAAATATAGATTCTTTAAAACACTAATTCGTGAAGTTGTTTATCGCTTCTTTCTTATTTTGTTCTTAATTTTCTTTTTTCGCAATACTTAATGTTTTTCTGTCAGTTGTAATGATGTAATCTATTAAAATAAGATACCTCGGTGCTTACCGGCACGTTAGCGGTTATCGGTAGCAACATGGGATTTTACATTGCCGTAACGCCTTTTATCAGTCACAATCGCATATAAAACCATGTTTTTCCTAACTCCTCTCTTCGCTCCAGCTGGACCACTCGCGGTCCTTCGTCATTTTTTTCCCCCCCCCTCGTATTCTCAGAATATTCTCAAAAAGATCTTGACTCTTCGACAGTGTCAGGTTCATTTAAACTTTACCCACGCATCCTCTGTACCACCGAATGTTAGTGCAATTTTGCACGTGAGATATTTATAAAACGACAATTTCACACAAAAAAAAAAACAAAAAATTATATAAAAAATATACATATATAAAAATTGAGGCGGACATTTTTTTGCAACTTTTTTTTCATTTATTTGACTTTCTTTCATTCCTTTTTTTCATAGACATTTCGTCTATTCATTAGAGATCGCTGAGTAATACTTGAAATGACTAGACATCATGTAAAGTTGCTATTCTTTTTCTTTGTTTTCTTTTTTCTTTCTATCTTTCTTCTCTCGTTTACCAAGGGAAACGCTTTGAATTTTTTTTTCTTGAATCAATCGGATCTGCCAAGAAACATTGAAATTTATGTGATTGCGCAAATAGCAACGTACGGGTGCAGGTACAAGCGACGAATACTTTTGATCACCGAGTCTTTGGGGACAACGATCGACGACGAAAACGTTGCGTCAGTTATCCTATCACGCTTCAAAAAATCCCCCTTACGACGTATCAGATTCCAATAAAATGTCCGTCAGCGATGAACGCTTCTTCGGGAACGCGTTGCCTCACGACAGTTATAGAGTAGTCATTATCTATTTCTCTACTGAATAAAAAAAAAGAATAAATATTAGTGAAATTTGGATGTAAGATATTTTCAAGTCAATTTCACAACAAAAAAAAATCATATAAAAAATATACATATATAAAAATCGCGGTGGACATTTTATTGGAATTTAAAAAAAATGCCTTTTCTTCTTTTCTTAGATGAATGAAAGTTTAATTGAATCAAGTAGAGCGTTGCTCGATGATTACAATTTTTCGTCTCGGTGCCATTCATCTTGGAATTACCCTCGCAAAACTGTGACGAAATGATCAAAAATTCGTATATCCTGTGACTAAAATCGAAAGGACGTATTTTCATCGCACACGCGCCTAAAGTACGCCTTTCCGCTTTCAGCCACTTATATAAAAAAAATGATGCTGGGATAATTAGAAAAGAAGATTTTTTGTCTCAGGGTGGATTTGCTCTCGAGGCGTGTAGAGCTGGACATCGAGAGGCGATTGTCTCGAGTTCGCGCTTGTACCTGCATACCGGTATGCTCCATGAGTCATGTCATTCAGCTTTATGATCAAACCATTGTTGCTACCGCCGTCCGGTTTTGGGCGCGAAAAGTGAATAACAGCGTAAAGCTCACGTTGTCGGGCTAAGCGTTTTTTAAAATTCTAAGATGGTTTAAGCCCCTGCCACGTGGGGCACTATGAGAAGAAAGCTCGTACCGTCATGCTGACGGGCTGTCGGCAGAGTGCGCAGGTCGTCATTCCCGGTGCGCACTTCACGCACGTTACCATGTGTCCGCACGGTAGAAAAACTACGCCCAATTCCTCGCCGTAACAAATTTTGCACATTCTCGCGTCGTCGACGTTCTTGTTAACGTTTTGTACGGCGTTCGTTTCGGGTGTCGCGACTTTAGCGATTTCCTCCGTTTCCGGCTTGATTACTTCGGTGGAGCTGCTTCTACTGCTCGGCCCCGCGTCGCAGGACTTCTCAACCTCTTTAGATTTCGTCTCCGTCTCGACCGCCGCTTTCGTCTCGACTTTCTTTATGTAGCTCGGAAGATTCATCTGCATCGTTTCCTGCAACAAATACCAAAATCGACAACGTTAGTCACGTCATTTTTTGCTACTCTCGAAAAATGTTTCTCCATCGCTACGCGGAATTGCGATGAACTCATTTTGTCCCCGCCGAGCCCCGCCTGCCGGTGAAATCGGATATCGAGCGACATTCCCGACGTCAGACTGACTCGAAAGCGTCTCAACTTTCGCGCGTCGGCAATACGAGGATACGTTTATGCTTTATGTTCGCGGTAAAAAAAAATCCCTTTCGCAAACGTAATTCAGCCGGCAGTCCGGTAATGCAATATTTCGAAATGGAAGACGAAAATAATTCAAAGAGTGGATTAAACAAAATGCGTTATTACTCTATATAATGTACAAATAATATACAAGTTATACATTATTTAAACGCCCGTCGATGAGATTACGATACACCAAAGAAATAACGTAAAGATCGACTTATCGACTTAACGATTTAATGGCTTTACAACCGCATTGAAAAACAAAAAAATAATTGTGTTTCAGTTTCACAATCGCCTCTTCGACTACGCGCCACCACGTGGCGGGGCGGCATCACGAACTGTCCGTCGACGGTATAAATTATCTAACCGCGCGTCGATGATACATAAAGTTATATAAAATATATGCAATGTATAAAAAAAAAATATATAACAAGTATAAAATATATAAAATATATGTGATTTGCTGTGCATGCTGGTCAGGGCAGATGAACGATTAATAATCTGTTTAGAATTTTAATAATACTATTTTCATCAAATCTAGTAGACTGCACTGCAAAAATAATTCATATGGAATTTAATGTACTGGTACTCGAATTTTTTACGCAGAAACTGGTATATTAAATTACATGCACAATTATGATGAAAAATTAACGTACAGTATATTAAAAGCTTTAGAAATACTTTACTTTTAATAATTTACTTTAATTTCACTGTAATCCATTCATTTTTCATTAAATTTAATGTAACAGTTTTTGCATAAAAACTTCCAGTCCGGCGCATTATATGTACAATTTTTTTTTAACAGTGTAAACAATTTTATTATTATTTTTTGTAAAAGGAATCTTTAAGCATTGAAAAAAAATAAATAAAGTCGCGAAAAAAAAATGAAGAATCAATTCATCGTTTCAATGTCTTTACAATGGAATTTCAGACAACAAAAATAGTGTGTCTTTTTTGCAATCACCTCTTTGGACGGTGGCGCCATGGACTCTCCTGTGACTGTGTTTACGTAAGCCTGTCCCTTGACCATGAGAAGATAGTAGCACTTGGAGAACCATTTGGCATGCTGTTCCCACGGATCGTCGTTGGGTTCCCAGTCCTTGAGGCCTCCGCCGCAGTGATAGCAGAGGGTTTGGTCGCCCTTGCCGGTGTAGTAGAAACCGGCGTCGGCGAGGCACTCCTTGGTCTGCGGCATGGATTTTGGCCACGACTCGAAGGTTCTGAGTCTGGCGTCGTAGCTCGCGTACTTCGGATAAGCGGGTCCCTTAGGCCTGCCGATGCCCAGCGAGCCAAGTTTTGCTGTGCTGGGTAGTTGAAATTCTACCGGAACTGAGTGGCAGTCGGGCGAGGAGCCGGGTCGGTACTCTATGCCGTAGGGTCCGCAGACGTCCCGACTCCGGGGCCTCGGCTGGGGTATCGAGCTCGGACTCTCGCCGATGGGAACGTTGCCGCAGGCTATTTTTCTTATGAACCTGCACTGCTCCTGCCAGCGCTGGTGATCCGCCATGGGATTGTCGCCCTCCTGCCACTGGCATATCTCGACCTTGCACTCGAAGCATCTGACCTTGTCGCCCTCGCCGGTGTAGTAAAAACCCGCCGCGGCGAGCTTCGCCGGATCCATGTAGGGCACCGGCCAATTTTCGTAACTCCTCAGTCTCACCTCCTCCATGCGATAGTCGCGATTGTCGACCTCATCTATCGGAACGGCGTGGGGAGATCCAGAACGCGGAAAATGCTGGTGTCCCGGAATCACCGAGGGTTTCAGGGACGAGAGACTGTCCTGATGATTGCAGTGCTCCATGAAATCGGTCATGGTCCTTTTTGATTCTATCTTTACCGATAAACTATCGCGTCTATCGTTCCGCACGTAACGGGCGCACCTTTGGCCTCGTGAATTCAAACTGCAAAGAAAAAAATAAGTAAAACTGTTATTAAAGCATAATTAATAACGAAAAATTATGTTTTGTTTAAGGTGATTCAAAAATACCGCCGTCGGTAAGGAAAACTGCCCCGAACTGCCGTTTGGAGATCGCAGAGGAAAAGGAAAATCGTCTTTTCCTGCGGAGAATCGGCAGAGGCAAGTGAGAAGATTTTCCTTTTCCTCGGCATAAGGAACAGTTTTTGTTGCCAACCCGGCCACGAGCTTGCACGTCACCTTTAACTCTTTTTATTTACGATTATTGTTTGCGGTCGAACGAGGGGAAAAAAAACTCCATCTGTCGGGGGAGAGACGAAGCGAGAGTAAGTGGTCACGCCTTACCGATTCGTTTTGTTTTTTGTTTTAATGTAACTCGTTAGCAGGAGCCACCGGGCAGTATTAGAGACTAGTGAAACGTGGGTCGCGGAAGGAGCGCGTATGCGAGACTGCGGATTCGCGAGGACGCACAGAGCCGTATGCGGTTGTGAATGAGTCTTCGGGCGGAAGCGCCGGGGCTGCTATCGTCTCCCGGACGGAAATACCGAAAAGTATTATCAACCAGACGACTTATCAAGAACGTGCCTCATCGAGGGCCCGGGGAGAGAGAGAGAGATGCGAGACCGTAAAAGTTTCCGGAACATACTCACAGCTTCGAAGCCTCTGAGAAGAGCGACCTCGAGTCTCGATCGCAAACGTGCCCCACAGCTGTAAGGTAAAGGCTCGTTCACCCGCCCCAGAGCGCGCGACGTTGCCATCCCGCCGTTCCCGTGGCCCCGTATTCTACGTTCTCTTGTTGCGTGTATACACCATGGCTATATATATGACTATATATACGGCTATATATACACCAACACAACGCGGTCGGAGTCCAGCCAGTCCACGGGGGAACAAGCGGTCGTACAGTCCGTACGGGCCGCGCAGAGCGGTACGATGAATTCTCTCTTTCTTTTTTTTTTTTTTTGTCGACGCGTAGGAATGCGTGCCTCGGTAATTATTGTCTAGATATGCTGAGCTAACAACTGCCACGACGCAGACACTGGAGCGCAGCGCGTCATGGATATTTATTTATTCCGACGACAACGACACTCGTGGCCGCTGCTGATGAATCAATGGAAGATCGGCCTGTACAGTCCGCTCGGAGACGAAAGTTAAAGGACTTTGGGTAAATGTGTTCTTTTTTTTTTACAATTAAGCGTTGATATTTTTCGACGGTATCGATTTTAACTGGTTTCGAGATTAAGACCATATGAAACATTATGTCCCCGCCCATTCCGGGCTTAGGCTGTATGAAAAACTATAATCAAGTTTTCTCAGGGGTTCTCGTATGTACGGTCAGAAGAAAAGTCACAGCGAAAGCGGATATCATCTCGGTTTTCGATGAGATTTTTCTTTTGATCGTGAATGCCAGAATCGGTGAGACAAGTTGATTACAGTTTTTGTTACCGACCGCGGTATTGCACATGCTCTTAAGGTGAAGCGCAACTCCTCGGTCGGTAACAAAGACGGCAATCCAAAATTCGCTAATATGGCTAATTTTTAGGGAAAAATACAAGAACGGTAAACTATGCGCAGTCATTCTGCAGTTCACTGTTCTCATCATTTTCCCAAGAAATAAACAGCATTGGAGATTTTTGGGTTCCGAAATTACAGCAAATACTCTCTCGCACTCATAGCGGTTACACTTCACCTTCAGGCTAGGTGAAACAGACTCAGTCGGTAACAAAAACTCTAATGAATGGCATTCGGGGATGGCCGACGTTTCACGAGAAAGCAAAATATTAGCTGATGTAGAATTCAATACCGTGTACGATGATCTTTCGCTTTTATACCAAACAGCAACCATTTTTACATGGCATTGATTTTAAAAATGCAAGGATCTCTCTTGCAATAATAATTCACATATAATACGGTACATGTTTCAACTAACCTTGAAAGGTACATTTAATGGCAGGAAACTTGTCATAACTGCAGTGGACTGACGTTGGATAAATATTAAGAACTCGGCGTAAAGAACGACTATTAATTCGTTCTTTACTCCGAGGTGATGGGAAAGGTTTCTAGGCGATACGTATGTGCGTTCCGTACATGTTCAATTATGAGATTATGACTAAGCAGAATTAAATTGTTTTTAACCTGGGAACAAATGAAGTCATCGTCACGCGACCCCTTTTCGAACTCGTGTGAGACAGTTGCAAGGTTGCGAACATTTTAATGGAACAAAGTTTCTACGTTTTTCCGGTTGATATAGATAAAAGCGAATTGAAAAAACAGGGATCTCTGTTACCGACGGAATTCGTCAGGTGGGCGTGAGAGAACTTTACTCAGATCGTTTCAATTGCCGTATTAAGGTGAAGTGCAACTCCTCGGTCGGTAGCAAAAACTGCAATCCAAAATTCGCTAAGACGGTTAATTTTTAACGAACAATAATGCTGCAGTTGACTAATCTCATCATTTTCCCTAGAAATAAACGGCTTGGGAAATTTTTGGTTGCGAAATTACAGCTATCTCTCTGGCACTCATAGCGATTACACTTCACGTTAAGGACATGTGAAACACCCCCCTCCCCGTCCATCCCGGGCTCAGTCGGTATCAAAAACTGTGATCAACTTTTCTCACTGGATCTCGCATATAAGGTCAAAAGAAAAGTCTCATGGGAAGCCGAAATGATATCCGCTTCCGATGAGACTTTTCTTTTGACCGTATATGCCAGAATCCATGAGAAAAGTTGATTACAGTTTTTATTACCGACCGCGGTATTGCACATGCTCTTAAGGCGAGATGAAACACGTACCACGTGACAGTAGCAGCTCAAGAGAGATAGTTCCATTTTTCGAATCAACGCCATGTAAAAATCGTTGATATTTGGGGTAAAAGCGAAGTATCATCTAACGCGGCATTGAATTCCACA
Organism: Ichneumon xanthorius; assembly: GCA_917499995.1. Taxonomy (NCBI): domain Eukaryota; kingdom Metazoa; phylum Arthropoda; class Insecta; order Hymenoptera; family Ichneumonidae; genus Ichneumon; species Ichneumon xanthorius. Next base: position 13,901,445 of record OU824207.1, on the reverse strand, counting down.
TCAGCTGATACTTTGTTTTTTTTCGCGCAACGTCTACCATCCCCGAATGCCATTCATTACAGGTTTTGTTACCGACTGAGTCGAGGCTGGACCGGGCTGGGGAGTCTTCGTGGTCTTAAATTAGAATCTCACTTGCAACGATGGAAAACAGAGATGATCAAACGCTCTCGGGTAAAAAAAGAAAGAAAAATAAAGAACGAAACTCAAACCTTCGATAATCGGAATACTTTGTATCTTACAAACACGGGGCGTTCGACGGATTCTGTTACAAGGCTGATGCATCGTACAACATTGGCTGTGCACACGTTGCATTCCCAAAAAAGGAGACACGAATCCGTGAATCATGCGTGGTTCTTTGCTCGTCGAAGCAGGCTCGCTTCGCAGCCTACACGAGAGGCCTCCGTGTAGGAGGTTTCCGAGGCGCTTACGGCGAAGACCATATGATAGTTTCTAAGCGCCTAACACGCGATCGATACGCTTCGGTTCCATGAATGACGTAGGGGATGGCCATTTGTGTGCGGACACAACGATAACGCTTCTTCTCCGCGTCGAAAAACAGGCAAAAAATTTAAGGGGGTGTTTCAACGGTCACGCTGACGCCGCGTGATGCAGCATTCTCGTTTCGACGGTTGTCGTCACGACCGTATGCTATATATCGCGAAACGCTAATCTTTATTTGAACTTTCACATGTTTCTTTTCTGTCTCTCTCCCTCTCCCACCGAGCTCGAGCGAGAGAAGCGGCAACGCTGTTTGGCGCGTCAAAGAGAAAGAGGCCTGGCTAAACGGAAGTGGGCACGTAAGCGAGATAGATATCACGGAGTACGTACAAAGCCCGTTCTTTGTATGCCAGGCGGCGCAGCAGGAGCAGCAGCAGCAGGACTACGGGTAGGACAGGAAACCGTTCCTTCCACGAACGGGGACGGCTATACAATTATTTTATACTTCTCTCGTCGACCGCCACACGTTTCTTTGCGCATCCCGTATGGGCCGCGCACAGAAGAATCGCTAAGTTTTCGTTTCGCAAAGGTTACCCGATGAGAAAACTGAAGAGCTATCCGCGGAATGCATCGATTGCAAGCTAATCAGGGAATGGGCGGGTCGAGGCAAGGTTTCTCTCGCAGCCTTGCGAGACTCGTTAACGGGCGACCGATTGTTATTGACTATATAGAGTCTCTCTCCGTCTCTCTCGTCACGTGTAATCAGCGAATCGCGATAGTCCCGGCTCGTCCTCGTATTCACGACTTAAAGTCAATACACACAGCGTATTCGACACAGCGCCGTTTGTGTCTCTTATCGAAAGTCTCGGAACTAAGCTATCGAGCAATAAAATTTCTTATCTGCAAGCGCGCTCCCGACTTAAAAAAAAACACAAAAAATTCTCGAATCCATGGTTCTGGTCTACGATGATAAATTCTTTTGTTTCGAAACGAAAATCTAGGATCTTAGGGCGGAGTTATGGAATATCTTTTAACATACCGTTCCGACTCGCAGTCACAGTCGACCAGCGAATTTCGCTTGTCCCTCGCTGCCGAACGGATACTCGTGTATTCCTTGTTATATGTTCCACGTAACGTCGCGGGCAAAACAATGAAGAAAAAAAAAAGAAAACGGAAGACGGCACTTGGTGTGTTGATTGTCGATGCGAGATTATTAACGCGTCAACGATATTTCGAGATTCGGACTTTCGTTGTATTATTTCTTTTTTAATTTATTAATTTTTCTTTTAATATTTATTGTAACAACAAACGGAGCCTGCCGTGTAACACCGCGAGGTCGAGCATTTCACTTCGTTACAGACGACGAACGAAGCGGCAATGGCGTTCGCGTTCGTTCTTGGTTGGTCGGCGCGCAGTAACTAACCAGTGGGAAGGCCGCCAGCCGTGACGAAATCCCACAAGCTCGTTTTATGTATCGACTACGGTGATCACATAATTCAACGTTAAAACGAGGTCTTCCTTAAAAACTTCCCGCACGCACTCCAACCAAGTGGCTTTTCTTGTTGTCCGTTAATGGAAAACTTCGATGGAGCACAACACAAACCGAAGCGACCGCGTGCGTTTTCCCAAACGACGAACAGCGTAAAGCCCCCGTAACGGAGGCTCGGCACGATCGATTGGCAAACTTGTAACGCAAATGTGTTTTCAGAGAGCGCACGTCACCGTCGCCAGAAAAGTCTGGGACGGAAACTACGACGCGCTAAATTCACTGAAAGCGATGTTTACATGTTTGTAAACATCTTTTATTCTTAGAATCATGAGTCGCTCTTAGAGCGACGCTACGGTGGAGTATTGTCTTATCGTTTGAATGGAATTTTCGGGAAACGCGTTTCGAGAAACTGCGAGACGTGCGATATGCGATGTAGAATCATTGGTCTTGGATCGATGAACCGCGATCTTCTGTGATCGCGGGTGAGGTAAAAGTATCAATGGGACACTTGAGGTAGTCCTTGCGAATAGTGTTCACTTCGCATAAGTTTCAGAGACATGAGAGGGAATTGCAAACATTTCTCGATGGTATAAAGATCTGAAAAAAATCAAGCATATTAAAGGTGCCGAAAAGATTCATTTTGCATAATAATAATTCCAAAGTGTTATTAACAAATTGATGAAAAATAAAATTGTTTGACAAATCTCCCGGAGACCTAACTTTTTTTCTATGAAAATGATTCGTTCATTTTTCTGAATACGTATGAATTTTTTCAGATTTTTAAAGTCATTTTAAATTTTGTAACTACAGTACACGACCGCGTTTCTCCCAACCGCATAATTCCGAACGACCGCGTATTTCCGAAAATGACGACCGCGTAAGTCCAATTCGGCCCCTTCTCAAGGTCCGTTACCTGCTTGGTGGGGAAAGAAACGACTCCTTCCCTTTTGCTACCTGCGAATGAAATCGTCGCTGCTGTAATTCCGACAATTTTTGCGTATGGAAAGCGACGATGGGCAGGTACTTGGGCAGATAGTGGGGTATCGGAAATACACGGTCGTGCCTAATTGAAACGCGGTCGTGTACTGTATACATTTTTTCCATATAAAAAAAAATGCAAGGTGAATTGGAATCTTTGAATTCGAAAATCTGAAATTGAATTTGAATTTGAAAATCTGAAAAATTCATACGTATTCAGAAAAGTGAACGAATCACTTTCATGAGGAAAAAAGTTAAGTTTCGGAGACATTTGTCGAACAATTTTATGTTTCATCAATTTGTTAATAAAATGTTCGAATTATTATTATGCAAAATGAATATTTTCAGCACCTTTAACATGGTTGATTTTTTCAAATTTTTATACCATCCGGAAGTGCTTGAAATTCCCTTTCATTTGTCTGAAACTTATGCGAAGTGAGCACTATTCGCAAAGACTGCCTTAAGAGCATTTGAAACACTATGGAGTGCGAGAGAGATAGCATCAGTGGCGCCCTCGGCGGAGCGAGAGAGACACGCTGAGAACGTGTATCACATGCTCTTAAGGGAGCAGTCCCAGTCTCCGGACATGCAAGAAAGATCGTATTTCGATCTCTCCCGCACGCACGCTTTGTCCGACCACTGAGACGTGTCCGGTCGTTGGGGCTTTTACCTTGTTTGATCCAAACAGTTTCTACACTCCTCATTGTTGCGTCTCATCTTGCGCATACGTCACGTCCGGACAATGAGCAATTGCAATGTAAGAATTTCGTTATTAACAAGTCGGGGAGTGACGAATTGGCGGAGAATGCATATATGTCCGTTGGCGAGACAGGGCGATAGAGAAACATAGTTTCATGGCGGTGCCAGCAGGGAGAGCTACGAGAGAGAACACGAGACGAACATGTGTGAAACCAGAGTCCACAGCTTATTTATCTCTGGACCACTTGAGTCATCGCAATCGATTCCACGAACTCTCGTTGACGTAGTCGTGCGTGACCGCCCAGGTTTATATACTGATTTTCTAATGAACATCTTCTTATCAATTTCGTTTGCACTGTGGAATTCGTTTCGAGTTGATTAAATATAATTCGCTCGCAACGATCGGTTCGTCCCCGGAATCGACAGTGACGACAGCTGTGTAAATAAGGCTGAAACGTTGAATGTTTTTAGCGTCGGCTGCCATTGTCCGTAGTTTATGGGCGCTATTTTTAAGCACATTACATTTTTTTATGACATAGAACGGGCATGTAAGACCGCCATATTATTTGATAACGTGTATCGTCGACCATAACGATGTTCCTTACTTGACGAAAAATGTCCCCAAGTAACATCGTGCGAAATCACCGCTATGTTAAAGTTTCACAATTGCACGTTACGATACTAGTGCGATAATAGTCATTTTCATCACTCGGTGCGGAAATGGCCACTTTTCCGCCCGCTTCGCGTGCGTAAAACCGCCATTTTCGCACCTTGTGATGAAAAATTTCGTACATCCCTCGTGCGAAACACTTTTTCTAACTCGTGTGATTACAGCACTCGCCTTCGGCTCGTGCTGCAAACTCACACTCGTTAGAAAAACGTTTTTCGCCCTCGTGGCGTAATGTACTATTTTGTAACGAATGCAGGAGAAATGCTGTACAGCCCACGTGCGTAAAGTACGAGACGCGTGCGTAAAGTACGAGAAGCGTGCGTAAAGTACTAGAAGCGTGCGTAAAGTATGAGAAACGTCCGTAAAGTACGAGAAGCGTGCGTAAAGTACGAGAAGCGTGTGTAAAGTACGAGAAGCGTGCATAATTGTACGAGAAGCGTGCATAAAGTAAAGTCCGTCCGATGGGTACATGCGCCGTGACATTACTACAATTACTCGGCAGATACGAAAAGTAGCATTTTTCATGCATGATTTACAAAAAAAACTTTTTCTGACGAGTGTGAGTTTGCAGGAATTGCAACGCAATTGCTGCAAGAGTTTGCGTGTAATTGCAACACACGTTGAAATTACACGAGTTAAGAAAAAGTTGCTCGCAAGAGTATCGTACAAAATTTTATTTCACAAGGTGTAGAAATGGAGGTTTTATGCATGCGAAAACTGCCATCTTTGCACCGAGTGAAATAAATATTATTTTAGCCGATTGCGACGTTACAGTGTGGTTGGAGAGCAGCGCTTTATCTTTTTATCGAGTTCCTCATCGAGATTCCCAGGTAGGGCAAAAAAATTGTTTATCAAAAAGTAATCTCAATGAGTTTCATATGTCTGTCTGAACGATATCCAAAAGTTACCACCAAAAAGTTGACTTTTGGACGTAGGACAGCTTATAGTTTATCACCGAACGGACATATGTAACATTTAGATCACTTTTTTCATACCAGATGTCTTTGGTACCTGAGTTATTTTACTGTTTCACGAAAAACTAATTGTCGGACGAGTGTTAAAATGTTTTGACTGCCTCATACATGTAAACACACGAAACTAAAAATAAATGTCGAGTCATCATAATATCGATTCTCGGACGCGTTTCCGGTTTCACAATAAATATTGGGTCACGAACTCTCGTTGACGCCCTGCGTGACTACCCAAGTTTATACTCATTTTCTAATAAACATCTTCTTATCGACGTCGTTGACAGAGTGGAATTCGAGTTGATAAAATATAATTTGCTCACAATGATCGGTTCGTTCACGGAATGGGCAGCGACGACAGCTATTTAAATAAGCTTCAAACCTTGAATCGTTTAGCGTCAGCCGCCATTGTGAAAAGATTATGAGCGCTATTTTTCAGTAAATTAAATTTGTATGTAACACTGCATCATTGTTGAATAACCTGTATCTTTTACGAAATTAACACGAAACACTTTCTGATCCACCATCGTGTAGAATCGCCGCTAAGTTAAACATTCACAAATTTAAATTTAGCCGATTGCGACACTACAGTTGGTTCAAAAATAACGCTTTATCTTTTTATCGAGTTCCTCATTGAGATAGTTTTACTGTTTCACGAAAGACGTATTGTCGGACGAGCATTGCATTTTTTTACTGCCACGTCAATTCAAGCGCATTTAAAAGAAATAAATGTCAGCTCACCAATAATAACGATTATTGTACGGGCTTCCGGTTTCTCAAAGAATATCGTATTTTTCGCCATATAGTTAACACGATCTTGATTAATGACCGACGAGAAAATCGATAAAAAAAATATCGTTTTATTTCGAACCTGCGGAACGGTCACTGCGGAGAGTCTTAAGCGTCCATCAACATACGTGAATTTATTGCGACACGAATGAGAAGCGTTTCATAAACAATCGGACGCCCGCAGATACAGTTCGTCTCTGAATTAGCAATGACGACAGCCGTTTAAAATGCATAAGTAATAAGTGACTCACGTTTTAATCAACGTTTCTTTCCTCCTCGTGGACGCACTTTGCATCGTCTCGTAAAGAATAAGGCCGCGTCGATCTATATACAATAGGGTGCGATTAAATTGTGCAATGTATGACTCGGAGATATCCGGCGGAGCCGGCGCTCCCTATAACGCCCGATTCCATTTTGATGGATAAGCGTGCGGATAAGCCTTGTTTTCATACGCTCTGCGTCGCGCACCTTCCTGGAGGTGGAAGAATTTTCAGTATCGGATTTCGATAAGAAGACAAGTCCACCGCCCCGATCAATTAATCGCTCGATAAGGGACGACGTGGAAATCGCCGCGCGATGAATAACAACATTATAATTTATTTTTCCACGTTCCCATTCGGAAATACACACGTGTGTCACGCCGATGACGAAGAGTTCGGAGCGCACATCGACCCGAGAGCGCTAAAACAAAAAGTTTTCCTCGTCGACGCCCGATTATTCCTAATGTTTCGTCCTTAATGAAACGCATATTTCGTCCGCTATCTTATCGCGACTATGAATTACACCCGGCGTTCCCGTTCTTAGAAAATCGACGATTTATTTCTTTCTGGAAATCGTTCCTCAAGAATCGATAGCGAAACGTCGAAGAGCACGCGCTCCTCGATGGCACGTATCTATCGCGCAGTTCGTTACGACCTCTTAACACTTTTACCATAAGTCGAGGAGACTTATATCAGATAAACCCAAATCGACGATGTTGCGATAGCGATAACTATATATTTCCATCAAATTCATTGCCAACACTCAGTAATAATATATAGACATGTGTTTTTTTTAACGAAAAAAAAGGAAAAAATTAGTTTTCGTTAAGCCTCGGAAAAAAAATAGTTTTCGATTCCGTAATGGATTATAGCACGCAGGCTTCTTATCGATAGGTTCGTAGAATTCTGTTACAGTAACCGATAGACACCATAGACTGGGCAAACCATGATAGTACATTAATAGTTAGACACACTTGAATTTTTTTCTGTCCTTTCGACGCGAGGCTTTGGCCGCTTAATTTATACAAGACAAACTTTTTGAACTTTTTCAATCCGTGGACCAGTAACGGTAATTTTTTCGGAATATTTTCGAGGCTCCGTTCGTTCGATACTTGGTGAGTATTTTTTATAAAGATATGTTCGTAACCGTGATACTGGGGTGAACAAAAATAGAGGGGCCGATAAGTTCTAGCCGATATATCCTTTATAACGTCGTATCTTCTCGAGACAGCAATTTAAGCCGCGCTATTATTTTTCCGTATATACTATATATTTATATTAAGTTTTCTTTCAAGTGCGATTTTTTTTTCTTCATATAACCGCTATTGTCCACCGATTTCTCTTCTAGTGTCTATTTAAATTCGTTTATACCCGCTAAACGTTTATCTAACAGAGCGCGGTTAAGCTAAGAACGTGCGTACTGTCGCACGAATCTCTTGCCGACACATCGGACAGTGCGTCAGAGACGGAGCGCAATGTACACACGTCGCCAGATGACCGCACGGCAAGAAGACCACAGAAACCTCCCGGTCCATGCAGATCTTGCACAATCGAGCTTCCTTCAATCTTCGGTTTTCCTCCTCCAACGCGGCTGCAGAAATTTCAAACGAGTTGCAGCGAGATTCAGTGTAGTTATTTGTATGGCAAGGGCGTAGAAAGGCAGTGTGAAAATGCGGCATTACCACAAGTCAGGACTCCCCTTTTCTGCGCTCCTGCCATTCACAGAGTTTTCCCAACAGATTCACGAAAAACACGCTTTTTGTTTTTGTGAAGTGTGCGCAGAAAGGCACTTTCTCGCAATAGTGCGAGGAAAAATACCATATCCAAGTACCAAGGCACTTTTTCGCACGCGATGCGAAAAAGTGCCTTTCTGCGCTCACGTCGAAGAAACGGAAAGCAGGATTTTACATGCATGCGTTAGGAAATAGTAACTTATATAAGTCATGCATGCATAGTGCTACTTTTTGTCCTTGCCGAGAGTGGCGCGTAAATGGCGATTTACAGCCAAGTGTACTATTTATGTCCGGCGGATGCGCACATCGGGCCGATTTTACTTTAGGCACGCTTCTCGTACTTTACGCACGCTGGCTGTGCAGCGCCACAATCTGCAGACACGGAGTAGCACTTCTTCTGCATTCGTTACAAAATAGTAATTACGATACAAGGGCGGTAAATTACTATTACGATACTAGTGCAATAATACTGCAATTTTCGCATCGAGTGAAGTAAGCATCTTTTACCGACTTTGCTAAAATCACCACGTTCTTTGCGTTCAACATGGGCGGAAAGCCTATTAACCAATAATCATTAACCTGTGCGCGTGCCCAGTACTGTTTCATCACTCGCTGGGGAGTAACAGGGCTCACTACTCCATATGAAAGCTCTATTATTTTCGGGAGAGTAATGGTCATTAGCAAATGTCGCGATTTTTCGACGCAAGAAATGTGGTTATTTTAATGAAGTCGGAAAAAAGTATCGTGTCCTATACAGGAGGGAACACATTTTCACCTCCTGTAATTTCTGCTCTCGCTTCACGCTCGGCGAAAATCGCACAACTTCCCTCCCTTCTAGCATAATATACTATTAATTCTTTTTTTTTTATCGGAAACTTACTGGTTCTGTCGACCGGCAGAGATTCAGTTTTCGGGACGACCTTCTCGCCCTCGACTCGTGCCGATTCCTCGGAGCTTTCCCCGTTTTGAACTTTTCGTCGTCGTTTTTCGGCATTCTTTATGAAGTCCACTGACATGTCGTTCAGCGCTACCGAGTTTACGGCTCCGCTCGTCGATTGCAGCGTTATCATTTGATTCAGAAGATTAGCGAGCTCCGACGATCGCGATTCGACGGTCTCCGACCTAAAAGATCTCAATTAATTGCAACTCCGAGAAGCCTAAAAGGTTATTTCCTTGAGGGTTACATTGGCCATACATTTCCATCTCCTCGGCGAGCTGCACATGGCGCACGTCCTCGATAAGTTCATCGGCGTTCGCGTACGGCACACCCGTGGCTTCCATTCTCTGTTTCAATGCCATTTTCACTCTTCCGACGTTCAAGCCGATTTCCAGCGCTGCCTGAGATTAACATCGATATTTTTTTACTCGATTGTTTTTTATTAATATTGATCAACCACTGTGCAAATATATTAAGATAAGACATTTTGTTATCTACCTAACTGTACGGTTTCAAGCACCGCGCATTTGCAGGTGTACTATCGTGAATTTTGTTGTGTTCATGTCAATGAAAACTGAGTGAATATTTTTATCGGTATAACTTCATGATGCAGGCATTTTTTTTTGTCACGATATTGAATCCTTAAGGTGGCGTAAGCTGCGCTATAGGACTGCCGTTTTGCGACTTAGGACCCCAAGATCTGAGCAACCAATGACCATATTAACTTCAATTTTGGAGGATCTATTAAGAACAAATCTCGCTATCGTCCGGCCCATGGACAACTTTCAAATTTCATAATTACGATTTGTAGGGAAATAATAAGTCTTGCAAAAAAATAAAAAATTTGAAAGTTCTCGAAATTGTGTCACCGTTTTGTGCGTTTAAAATAAACGATCTTCTTTTCTTTTTCTTTTTCAAATCATTAAAACCGTCGCGATCGTAGTCCGTTTCGTAAACAGCACTTTTACTTGAATCTTGAGGATTCAATATTGACCCAAAAATCCTGCGTTACTGATAATATATGCAGTATATTATATACTGCAATATATTATAATAATGTATTATTAATAATATATAAAAATAATATAATAATAATAAAAATATGCATTATGTAATAACATTAATACAAATATGCACTCAGTTTCATTGCAATAAATACAACAATTTTCTGTAAAAAAAGTTCCTGATAATACACCTGAAAATGCAAAAAAAAAAGCCACTTAACCCTTAAATATTCATATAGATAATTCAGGTGCAGCAACTAACCATCGCTGGTCCAGAGCTCATGAGACCTTCAACCTCTGCGTCGGTAATTTCGCGCGTTCGCGATCGTCGGGTATTCGTTGGCAGCGAAGTCGGCAGAATATCCGACATAACATCTTCGTCGCCGTCTTCTGGCATTCCGAGGAAAATCTGCAAATACACAATCGAATAATGTTTTGATGGTGTCGGATTTAAAAAAGATGCATTGGTTTTTAAAGTGCCTTACCAACGGATCCAACGGCGGTCTGTTGTCGATGCAATGCTTTATAAAGTCCTGTCCTCGAACCAGCGAAACGAATCCACATTTCGGAAACCATCTGGCATGTTCCGTCCAAGCGTCGTCGGTTTCTTCCCAATTTCTCAAACCACCATCACAGTGAAAACACCTGACTTGATCACCCGATCCTGTTTCGCGTACGATCAAGAAACCGTAAAATTTTTCAATTTTTCATTTTTTCAATTTTTCGATTTTTCAATTTTTCAATTTTTCAATTTTTCAATTTTTCAATTTTTCAATTTTTCAATTTTCCAATTTTTCAATTCTTCAATTTTTCAATTTTTCAATTTTTGTAGTATTGGATTTATTGACAATATTCCAAATGCAACAATTTTTGGTACATAGCATTACATAGTGTAAGTTGTCATGCGAATATAAATATATTGCTAATTGGCCATCGACCTAAGTCATTCAGCCACTGGTTTTACATAATTCATGAATACATTTTTTTTGACATAGTGTGAAGGGGTACTTGACACACGTTTATTCAGTTAACTTCTTCGTTGTTTATTAGTTCGAGCTTCTGGTATATTGTATGTGATGGGTGTTTAAATTTGCGTATTATGTTTTAAGCGGGTTGTATACATAGCGGTTTTATGTTTTCTAGTTGCATGGTAGCTTCAATTTTTCAATTTTTCAATTTTTTGATAAAGGATATCTCACCAACATAGTAGAAACCAGCGACGGCCAACATCTCGGGCGTTTGTCTGAGATTCTCGGGCCATCCTACAAAGGTCCTCAGTCTTCCCTCGTAAGTAGAATGTTTTGGTTCGCGCGGTGCCGTGTGCTTCTGTACTCCCAATTCGCTCAGATCCACGCTCGCACCAGGAACGAGTTTGATATTGCTCAACTCCCCTTTTTCTGCAGTCAACACTAAATGGCATTACACACTTATTTAAATATACAACGTACGCCTCTAGAACTTTTTTAAATTCAATGATCGTCAACTATTGCGCATCGGAAAGAACGAGTTAACCGAATGGTTCTGTTTATAATGATTTATCTATTTTTTAATTAATATACCTGACCCCATCAACAGAACTTATGAATTCACAATAATCACAGCTGATTTGCACACGGACATGTGAGAAGTGCTGCTATTACAGAGTGACATTGCCAAAAGAGTTATATTTAGCGGAGCTATAATCAGATGACGCCAAATCATTGGTTCACTCTATTCGAGCTGCGACATTTCAGCTATGCCGATTTTCGTTGGTCAATAGACATTCGCTCGATATCGAGTATGTATAGTTCAAAATATCGTCTACAAATTTGTACATTTTTTTTTGTAAATAGCTACATAATATTATAGCAATATAATATTTTCTATAAATTTGTATAAATAGTAGCTGTATTCGAACTACGACATTTCAGGGATGCCGATTTTTCATTGGTCAATAGCTGTTCGCTCGATGTCGCGTATGTATAGTTCGAAATCTCGTCTACAAATGTTAATATTTCTGTTTCTATAAATGGGACAAACATTTTATGTCTACCGTAATTGTTAATTTCGGATACATTTTAGAGACAGATTTTTGGAAACTACAATTCGGGTGTAACTGTGGGGTTGATAAACGATGGTGTCGACGTATCTCGGTGAAATTACCGATTGAGTTCGTACACGATTAATTCTTTTTTGTTTTGTGAAAAGTTATGACTGTGTTTTTTTGCATCTATTATTTTTCTTCAAGTACAATATTTTTCGTTAATTATTAGTACCAAAGTGAATATTGGATATTTTTCGGTACTCTAAGTTATGCTTCAAATTTATGCCGGAACTACATTATCATGTGAAACGAATACTTGCAGATTTTTAATATTTTTGAGCGATCATTGATTGTTTAAGAAAATAAATGTAAATAGCGTACCGTCCGCGATGTACGGATGATTGTAAAAATTACAATTCGGAAAACATCTCCTATGTTTCTTGTCTGGATCGTCTCCGGGGTCCCATTTCATAATGATTCCTTGACAAAATGCACATTTCACCTGAAAAAAAAACCAAAACAGCGATGAGTTATGCCCGTACAAAAAAAATCTCCAGTTTCACATAAAACATAAGAACATCTAAAAGTTCAATTTTTTGGAAAGTAGACATTATTTTTAAAAGGGACATAGAAAACAAATTTCAACTTATACAGTTTGCGAAACTCGAACATGGTAATTTTTCGACCTTTAATTTTTTTAACATATTTCTCCCAAAACTCTCAGCTTTAGAAGACTTAAAAAAAAATCTTTAGCATAAATGTTTGATGCTATTTTTCACGTGACTGTGTCGGTGTCTGTAGAAGTTTATCTTTTAAGGACTAGCATAAATCCCTCGTCTCCTTGTTTAAAATGTTACCCAAAGGTACAGTGTGAAGATAAATGGCTCTTATAATCATATTGCAACAGAGGGACAGAAAATATGAGCTCTGTTTTACCGACATTACTCAGCTTCTGTGCAAGTTTCTTTTACACCCAAATTTCAAAAGGATGAAAAGTAGTTTAGCGATTGCATTTGAACATTGTATATAATTTACATTGTGTATGTACGGATTGTGTGTATGTAACAGAACTGGCCAAAGTAGTTAAAATACCTGAGTACTTACAAGTACTGTAAGTACTGGGTACTTCAAGTACTATTCTAGCAAAGTCCCATCTTATCTTGCTTTGTTTCATCACTAGTTATACCAACAGTTTTACTCAAGTAAACTGGTTTGAATTGAAATTTGCTATGCACATAGATCAAACGATGTTTGATATTGAACATCACAAAAATATTTTTATTGGCCCAAGCAAAAAGTACTTCCAAGTACATATGTACTTGAAATACCATACTTAAAGTACCAAACAAGTACGATGTACTCGAAGTACCGCCTAGCTCTGGTACATAAGGAATAGGTGCATGTATGAAAAAACCTAATATCAAAGTAAAACGATTCCGGAAAGTTCGCAGTGTACATTCAGCCCAGAAACGGAGGACCAAAATTGTACGCAAGTGCGAATGATTTGCAATGTTTCGGTTACCCTGGCGTTGTCCTGAAGGTAGTAAAATCCAGCTCTGGCCAGGCTCGACGGCGAGACTATGAACGGTATGGGCCAATTTTCGAACGACCTTAGCCTGTGCAGTACGTTGCTATATTGAAATCTTGGGTTTGTAATGTGAGATACGGAGGCGTTGCGAGCTGCGTCTCCGTCCGAGGTGGCTTGAGGCAAAGTCGCCGGTCCGGGAACATCCGTCGCCGGCAACATGGGAACATTGCAAGTTTCCAGAGGGCTCGCAACGAACGGACAGCTCGGATCGGCCTGGCGATGACGGACCATCGCCTGGTCGCCGTAATTCCAATCGGAAATCCTCACACCGCACAGGAAGCATTGAACCTCCAGCGCTTGCCCTGTGTAGTAGAAACCGCCTTTCGCCAAACGCTCCGGATTCACCGCCGCGTTGGACGGCCACGTAGCGAATGTCTTTAATCTCTCCTCCTCGATGTTCATTACGTACAATTTTTTTTATTCTTTGTTTTTTTTTTTTTTTCACTCATTCATCCATCACGAAACTATCGACTGTCGATTCGTCACTGCGAATCATCAAACGCTGATGCATAAATTTTATTTGTTTTTGTTTTCGCCCAATTCGTCCGATATTTACGTTAGAATCGAGGAACAACTTTTGTAGCGGTGATGTTAAACTTTGCTTTTGTTGTCGTTCCGTTGTCGTTCAATCGAGAGAAAATAAAGTTGACTTTTTTTTCCGCTTATGTTCGTCCATCACGAACCGTCGACGGTCGATTCGTCATTGCGAATCATCGAACGCCGATGAATAAATTTTGTTTCTTTCTTTTCTCGGGATTCGTTTGGTATTTATGTTTGGTTCACAATCGGGGAACAACTTTGTCGCTGCGATGTTGAACTTTGTTTTTGTTGTTGTTCGAGGAAAAATAAAGAGTAAAACTTTTTTCGTTTTTTTCCTTCGGTTCTTTGCGATTCGTTCCGTACGCTTTCCAGTTTGCGACAAGAGAGCGATTCGCGACAACAATCGATTGCAGATCTTTCGCTAATAAGAGGCAATCGGCGCGACCAACGCTGCGACAAGTGCATTCGTCGCGACGCGCGAAACACTTTTGTCTCCGACGAGCGAGGGGAAAAAAATTGCAATTGCACTCCGTGCTCGGTGCTGTGAACTGTCAAACAGTGACAACTGACAACAACAACCCTCGCTCAACATTCCACGGAGCTGAAGTATAAATTTTGATGAAGCTGCACGGCTGATAGCCAAAAAACTATGGTGCGCATGCGCGCGGCTTATCGTCAACCGCGAAACGGGGAGTTGTTCAGGGACGAATCACAGGCGACCGAGAACTCGGGGCTTCGTTACTTGTTCGTTCGAACGAACAATTTTCAGCGACTTTTTTCATTCGATAATCTTTTGTGTCGTTCGTTTGAAGAAAATCTTCGATAGAGGATCGAATTTCGATGAATCGTTCGATTTTAATTGTCACGATTCGAACTGTTTCGACGGCGAACCACTCGAGAACTTCCTGCGTGTCGGCGATGGTCGGCGGTGGGTCGGCTCGGCCAATCGCGGCTCGCTTCGTTCCACGTCGTGTGTATAATCATCTCGTATTTACATCGTCGTGGCTCTTATCGAGAGGTCACGGGGATCGTACATTGTACATTCCTCGAGGCCACTCGAGGCTGAATCGTTAGCGCCACACATGTGAGCCGAACCGGCACGGACGATCGAAGAACACTTATTTTATTTTACAATTCTTATCTCACGAATTATCGTTGACACGTACGGAATAAATCGACGTCAATATGCTGGCTCTACAAAGCGCCGTAAAGGTAAGTCATTAAAGAACTGATTATTGTCACACATTTATTTTTTTTACACTTACTGTGATTTGCATTCCTACAGAATTAAGTCGGTGCATAATTCGAATCGATTAAAACGTTAATAAAGATAAGTGTGTATCTAAAACAGTAACAGTTTCGTTAATGGTATTAAAGTATTCATTTCGATAATGGTATTAACGAATTGGGTGCCGCTTTAATGGTGTTTTTCCGCTCGAGATAGCAAAAAAAAAAATTATTTACGATTCCGTTAAAGATCGTGCGGAATAAATCGATAAAAAAAGATTTATGATTACATCCGAGCATCGAAGGTCAATGAAATATCTGATGCACCAAAATATCTCATGAGATGGCTTCTGGAATCAAGAGAATGTTCCAAGTGAAACTTTGCGGAAAAATTTATGATAATCCGTATTCACTTAAAAACAATAGACTTGTGTCCGTTTGAGATTAGTAAAAAAAAAAAAAAAAAAAAATGAGGAATTACGATTTCGTTACCTTTCGTGCGAAATAAATCAATAACTAAAAAAAAATAATGAAAAATGTATGATTGCAGACGAGTATCAAAGGTCAATTAAATACCTAATGCACAAAAATTTTTTATGAGCTGGCTTTTTTAATCGAGATAATATCCTAAGTGAAAGTTGTTTGTAGATTTTTTTTTTGATAATCTAGATTCATTTAATAATAAGACAATCAATTTGTGTATGTTGGTCGAATAGGGTTGCGTTAGCGGATGCCGGACTTACAGTACCAAAATCAACCTGAGAGATGTGGTCATTGTCAGTGCGGCGAGAACGCCCATGGGATCTTTCCTCGGGTCGTTGTCCTCGCTTTCGGCCACTAAACTTGGTGCACTCGCCATCCAGGTTTGTTTATCCAGAGATATACTTTTATTCGTATGAAGCAACAAAAATTTCGTAACTGATAAATTACAACTCATTACAGGCTGCAATTGAACGGGCTGCTGTTTCCAAGGAAGAAGTAAAAGAAGTATACATGGGAAACGTTTGCCAAGGCTCCCTGGGTCAGGCACCTGCGAGGCAGGCAACACTGTTTGCTGGTAAGTCTGGCAGCGACTGTAACAATTTTACAGTCTTCCACAGTTTTTACAAGAGTCTAAAAATTCTGTGTAGCCAATTCAGTCTCTGCGGGTGATAAGATAAACCATTTATATTTATATTTATATTTATATTTATATTTATATTTATATTTATATTTATATTTATATTTATATTTATATTTATATTTATATTTATATTTATATTTATATTTATATTTATATTTATATTTATATTTATATTTATATTTATATTTATATTTATATTTATATTTATATTTATATTTATATTTATATTTATTGAATGCCTGTATTTTTTCAGGTCTTCCGAAAACAACGATTTGCACGACGGTGAACAAAGTGTGCGCCAGCGGTATGAAGAGCGTGATGCTGGCCTCCCAGGCGATCCAATGCGGGCATCAGGACGTCGTACTGGCCGGTGGAATGGAGTCGATGTCGAACGTGCCGTTTTACATGAAACGCGGAGAGACAACGTACGGAGGCGTTAAGCTGGAGGACGGCATAGTCTTCGACGGATTAACGGACGTTTACAACAAGTGCCACATGGGAAATTGCGCTGAAAACACCGCGAAGAAGCTCGGTATAACTCGTCAGGACCAGGACGATTTCGCGATTTCCAGTTACAAGCGCAGTGCTGCCGCTTGGGAGAGCAAAGTTTTCAAAGACGAGATCGTACCCGTTAATGTGCCTCAGAGAAAGGGCAAACCCGATGTCGTTTTCTCCGAGGACGAAGAATACAAGCGAGTCAATTTCGAAAAGTTTGGCACCCTCAAGACTGTTTTTCAGGTGGGGTACGATTTTCTTCCCGCATCGATTTTCTCCATGGATTATTTTGCTTATACAACCTCTTTTACTTGTACATCTATTTTACTTGTACATCTATTTTACTTATACAACCTCTTTTACTTGTACATCTATTTTACTTGTACATCTATTTTACTTGTACATCTATTTTACTTGTACATCTATTTTACTTGTACAGCTATTTTACTTGTACATCTATTTTACTTGTACATCTATTTTACTTGTACATCTATTTTACTTTTAAATCTATTTTAATTGTACATCTATTTTACTTATTCGTTCCGTTGTCAGAAGGAAAACGGTACCGTCACCGCGGGAAATGCGTCGACACTGAACGACGGAGCAGCTGCGCTTATCCTTACAAGTTCCGACGTCGCTCAGAAACTCAATCTCAAGCCGCTGGCCCGCGTCGTTGGATTTTATGATGCCGCCACGGAGCCCATAGACTTCCCGATCGCACCTTCGTTCGCCATTCCAACCGTAAGTACTTCTCATTTTTTCATATGCAGTGAGGTAGAAGTAGCAGTGGCCTCACACTTAAGGTAGGCCTTGCAAATAGTGTTGACTTGGCATACGTTTTAGAGAAATCAGAGGGAATTGTAAACACTTCTCGATGGTATAAAATTCTGAAAAAATCAAGCATATTAAAGGTTCTGAAACGATTAATTTTGCATAATAATAATTCCAAAATGTTATGAACAAATTGATGAATTGTTCGTTAATTTTTCTCAATACGTATGCATTTTTTGAGATTTTTCAATTTCACTGTGAATTTTGTGACTTTCCACACATTTTTGCCTTATAAACTTAAAAATCTAGTTGAAAAAGTTAAAAACACTTAATCTAAGATTTATAAAAATTAAAAACACTTAAGTTTACGATGTGCACATTTTAAATACTTATTTCAATAAAACATTTCATTTTATCTCCGACTCCGATTAGTTGCTGAAAAATGCCAACGTGAATAAGAACGACATAGCGATGTGGGAGATCAACGAGGCCTTCAGTGCAGTCGTTGTGGCAAATCAAAAGCTCCTCGACATCGACCCGTCCAGAGTCAATATTCACGGTGGAGCCGTGTCTCTCGGTCATCCCATCGGGTAAGTGTTTCTCGCTCGTTTTATCCCCGATCTCACAATCGATTATCTTTATAAACTCGATCCATTACCTTCGCAGCATGTCCGGTGCGAGGATAATAGTGCATCTCGTGCACGCGCTTCAAGCCGGCCAGAAAGGCGTTGCCTCTATCTGCAACGGCGGAGGTGGCGCGTCTTCCATACTTATCGAAAAATTGTAAGTGAGGCGATATCCTGTGTATCGGCCCTGGGCTAAACTTTTTATTCCATAAGAATAAGAGTCGAAGCAACGAACAATGTTATTTTTTACAGAGACTCGAAGATTGTTAAAGTTACGTATATCGACTGCTAAAAGACAAAAAGGCGTATCGACCGTGTTTAAAGTATACGAGTTACGCCCTTTTGATTCTCAGTAGGCGATATATATATTTTTTATAAATGAAATTTATATTTTACGTATGTCTGTACCGAATCATTGAGGCACTCAGAGGCAATAACGTGTTAAATTTTGTACGTAAAAACAAATCATTTCATGAGTAGAATGCGCAATGTCAGCTAAACCTTTTGTTCCATTATAAGAATCAAAGCATTGGACGAAGTTATTTTTAAAAGAGAATCGAAGATTGTTAAAGCTACGTATATCGAAAGATGAAAGACAAAAACGTGTTAAAGCATACGAGTTACGCCCTTTTAATTCTCAGTAGGCGATATATCTATTTTTTAAATGAAATTTATATGTTACCTATGTTTGTACGATCTTTTGTACCGACCATACTCATAGAGGCATTCGAAGGCAATAAACTTTTTAATTTGTTACGCAAAGAAAAAAAAAGAAATCATCTCATCAGTATAACGTGCAATGTCGCAGGTCTCATCGGGTCTTGTCGCCACCTACGCTCACGTTGTTCACCAAGAATCCTTGTTCGTTGTGCGAAGTTTTGAAAGACGAATTAAAAGCCCGTTTCGCCGGCCGCTATCGGCTGGTTAGCGTCGACATCGCCGCAACGGGCAACGAAGCTTTTTACGAGTTATACAAATACGATATACCCGTGCTGTTTATCGAGGGACATTACTTATGCAAGCATCGACTCGACGTAGAACTTTTGGAAAGAAGACTCGCTGAACTTGAACGCAATTGTGATAATAATTTATAATGTTATACGTCGTTAAATGTATCGCTCGTATGATTTTGAAGGATCTGCGCATGCGCCTGCACATTTCGTGTCGCGACTTCTGCGTCCTAGAAATACGACAAAAATAAGTAATTTAAACATTTTTTACAACAAAGGAGATCATCGATGATAATAATACTCTAATCCTGTATCCTGTGTACTCAGTAATTTCTATGTTCCACCGTCGCTTTGCGAATCAATGCGCAATAGTCCATTTCGATACGAGTGCGAAAAAACTTTTATGTCACTCGGTGGGAAAATGGCGGTTTTTTCGCCCGCTTCGCGTGCGAAAACCCCCATTTTCACACCTTGTGAAATAAAATTTTGTTCGATACTTGTGCGAAAAACGTTTTCTGAACTCGTGTGATTGCAACACTCGCCTTCGGCTCGTGCTGCAAACTCACACTCGTCAGAAAAAGTTTTTTCGCACTCGTATCGAAATGTACTATTATTACACTCGGTGGGAAAATGGCGGTTTTTGCGCACGCTTCGCGAAAACCCCCGTTTTCCCACCTTGTAAAATTTTGTTCGCTACTCGTGCGAAATGTACTATTACACCTCCATTCAATACTGCATTCCCGCCCCTAAAGCCAAAGTTTGAAGTTACCATTTTTACACCTGTCGTTATTTATCCGAATGGTTTTACAGGTAGGGTCGGGCATACCATGTGCGATTGATTTGAAAGTTAATCCGTGAAAATATTTAATGGCCATCGTATTGCACGAGTGGCGAGTGACCGTGACGTGACGCACCTGCCCGAACAGGTACAGCCGTACAGCCTTCTTCACCCTACGGTTCGCCGGTCAGCCTTCTTCGCGCTGTGCTGTACAATGCGTGACAATTTAATTGACCAAGTAGCCGTCCCTCTACCATGAAAGTACACAGAAGCATCAAGAGAATACACAAGCTCCTAACCAGCATGGTACGTAAGCTTCGTCGGGTATCAAAAATCACGGAGATACCACTCCGCATCGGTTTTCCATTGACCTCTTCAAAAGCTACGGTTTCATTGCCGACGATTCCTAAGTAATTCTTCTAACTGGAAGTCATAACAACAATAATATCGACAATCATGACAGCAATAATGACAACAATCATAACAACAATCATAACAACAATCATAACAACAATCATAACAACAATCATAACAACAATCATAACAACAATCATAAAAACAATCATAACAACAATCGTAACAACAATCGTAACAACAATCGTAACAACAATCGTAACAACAATCGTAACAACAATCTTAACAACAATCGTAACAACAATCATGACAACAATCATAACAACAATCATAACAACAATCATAAAAACAATCGTAACAACAATCGTAACAACAATCGTAACAACAATCTTAACAACAATCGTAACAACAATCATAACAACAATCATGACAACAATCGTAACAACAATCGTAACAACAATCGTAACAACAATCGTAACAACAATCGTAACAACAATCGTAACAACAATCGTAACAACAATCATAACAACAATCATAACAACAATAATAACAACAATCATAACAACAATCATAACAACAATCATAACAACAATCATAAATCAACAAAAAAAGTTTATGATTTTATACCCGAAAAATGTGGTGGGAAAAAAATGAGTTTGAACGACCCATGTCCGCATTCTCGCGAGGATGAAAATAATTTTGAGGTGGGTAGCCCCAGGATGCGCCGCCAATGGGACCGAGTGGTAGCCACTGTAATGCGCGCGGGTCTGCGACCGGTATATCGTTATTGTGGCGGGGCTCTCAGGACCGTAAGGCCCGAGCGAGCGAGCGAGCTGCGGAGTCCCGACGACGGGCTGTGCCCGGTTCGTCGCCTTGCCAATCTCAGTCTCGCCCAGCTTTCGTGCACTCCTCCTCCGACGTCTCAGCCGTTCTCCGGCTCGTCGGCAGCCACCGAGAGTCGGTTTCTCTCTACCTTCTAATCTCCCTCTCCCTCCCACTCTCGGCAACCCCTGCCGATCTTTGACGATCGGTCTGTCCCTCTTTTCTCGTTTATCTCGTCTCTCTTTGTTTTCCACGGCCCGCTCGTCCTCGCTCGTTCCCGATCCTCGACGGTACGAGCGTTCGCACCGAGTGAGGAAAAACTCTTTTACCCGAAGAGACGCGAGCACGAGCAATCTCGTTCTCATGTGTTCGAACACGTTTTCTTCTCGAGCTACTTTCATCCCGCTATATTTTTTTAAGGCCATTAAACATCACGAATGTGTGCATTCAATAGCGCTCTCGTGCGCTGTGCGAACCAACGATACTTTCACGAGGTCGTCCACGATTAAATAACTCGGGTTCTCGCGGCTTGATGTCTCGCACGAAGGAACCAACGATCGATCTCAAAGTTAACAGTAACACGGATTTTTTTTTTTTCGTATAAATAGTTGCATACATTTTTTATAATCCTACGATAAAATAACGAGGCGTGTTTGAAAAAAAAAAAAAAAAATCGTACATCGCATTCTATGCCGTGTCTATTTCGCACACAGCTTAAGTACCCTCCACTGGTTCGCCTCGGCCGTTCACTCGTTGGTCTCTCTCTGTCTCTCCCCAACGGGTTTCATATCGCCGGCTCTCTCCGTTTCCATCGTCGTAAAACTCGCTTCTCCGAGTCTCTGTCTTTTACCGTTCGTCCCGCTCCCGCGCCTACGCCTCGCGATCTTGCGGGCTTTCTCGCTCTTTCACCCGCGGTCGGGCCTCTGCCGGAGTGGCCTGGCGCGTTCGTCCGAGGCTCTCCCCGTGTACGAGCGCACAGAGGCCAGTATACGTGAATCGTCGGATCGCACGAGGCTCTCCCCGAGTCCCGGCGCGCACCAACGCAGGCAACCGCGTTTCTTCCTCAGTGCTGCGGCGACGGCGTGCCATACGCGGATACCGTCGAGTACATTTTCACCCGCTTCGCGGGAGAGCGACTCGCCCGCGAGTACACGCTCGGCCCCTCTCGGGTGCACGCGAGAAACGGCGATCGAGGAAAGAGTTTAGTTTCTTTATTCTCCGCGAAAAGCAATTAATTCATTTTATAAAATTAGTAGAATTAATTTTATTTATCGGACACACTTTGCGTGCAGTCTCGAAGTGCAACGATTCGTGGTATCGCCGCTTAGCGTAAGATACTTCGGACCCCCCAAGCTCGCCGGCAGCGACCGTGCGCCGAGCGCGCAGCTGCGATACAAGTGCATCGTCTCGAATATACATTGTAACAATATGTCAACGAAGGAAACGTAACTTCACGAAACTCTTCCCCTCGTTTGCTGCCGAAACTAAAAATCATAAATTGCTAAAAAAAAAAGAAGACAAAAAGGCAGCGGGGAATAAAATGCACGATTGTCCGAAGATGTGAAAAGTGTTCTGATAAAAATGTTTCCCGATCGCCCGGTCTGCCGACTCGCGGCTCTGCGCGGAACCTGATTCAGTCAAGGCTGTCTTAACGACAATAAAAAGCCAGCGATAAAGGGAAGAAACGAGTCGTTGGCTCTGTGGCTTGCGGAAAATCGGTCCTCGATAGCTTGCACATACCTATATAGATGTACGCGGCCGGAGGCAGATTTTTCTCTCGCATTTAATAATCGGGACGTCGATGGGCCGCGATCGGTGCCAGTCGTTGAGCACGAACGATGAAGGCGGACGAGTCTCCGAGCCCTGCGACACAATTTAAATACCTGAGAGCTTCCCAGCAGACTCTCCCGTGACAATAGACAGGAAGAAAAACCGGCATACATATATTATCTAAGCGGCTCGAGGACGATTTTTCTCGTCTCATATTTAATAATCGAGACCACTGTGAGTCGCGATCTGTGGTAGTTGTAGCTGCGATCACCATGAAGAGCGGGACGAGTCTCCGAGGCCTGCGAGACACGATTTAAATACCTGAGCCTCCCGGCAGTCTCCCGTGACAATAGACGGGAATTTCGAGGGCCCTCCATACCCCGAAGAAAGTCCCGTCAGACTCGTCGCACAGGCGCTGCGTGCATATATACCTATATATGTATGCACAAGTGTAACGGTCGATTTTCTTGACGATCGAACCGGCGGCGTGAGCGAAGCCGCTCAGACAGTAACCCTCGATCGGGCGAAGCGCACGTAAACAGAAAGCCAAAGGCAAGGTGGACGCGCGCTGCCCATTACGTGTCCGAGCCGGGCGTTGCGATGGTGGATAAGTGGGCGCATTATTTTTAGACGACTCGTTCGACGTCGTCCGAACGGGCGACCACCTCGTGCGCTCTGGTCGGACCGCGACGTTTTGTTTCCCTCGAGTCTTTCGATAACACGCGACGGACGCTCGAGGCGTTTTATGTACTCGGGAGTTTTCTGCGCTGGACTTCGCGGGGGATATTGTTTACTACCTTTTTTTTTAAGGTTGGCAGAAGCGTTGTCCGCACGCCGCATCTCGCAGCGGTGCGTCACGGCTTTCCACCTATTCGGTTAATCAGTGCACGGAACTCAACGATACTCCGAGGAATTATTATCTCGCGCGTTCGTACAGTGTTGCCTCGAGTGGGCCGGTGGTTTTCTCTTCAACTGACTGTGTGCAACGACACGATAACGCTATCTTCGTGACCAAGGGCCAACCTATCCGGATCGACTGTCGCAAGAAAGAAAGAGAACAGGAAAGATTCTTTCCACCGAACTTACTGTGAGGTAATTTGTTTATTTTTTTTATTTTTTTCTTAATCTCCTCTATGCTCGCGTGATACATCGATGAAGTGCCTCTTTTTGCCCTTCTTTTTTTAAGCAAAGATAAAGAGGAGTTTTATCGTTTCGGATACTTTTATCAACTTTGTTTTTTATACGAAAGTCACGTGTTTTCGGATGAAAATGAATTGGGCGTTTTTGGCGGTCGAGGAACGTTGCTCTGTCAATAAATCAGTTCTGAAAAGAACGATAAACGGTAATCGCTTCGGCGATTACTTTCACTGATATAAATGCAATAAGGTAAACGTCCCGGTGGCTGGACAAAGCGTGCGCGCAAGAGAGACGGGCATACGATTTTTGTAACACGTGCACAAAAAGTCCCACTTTTTGTGTCCATGACTTGGGGCGAAAGTAGCGCATTTTATATTTATATATTATTTATATATGAATTTATTCTGCGAGAAAAATACTGCGCATGCGCAGATAAGACTAGATACTTTTTTACACACTTTTTTAACACCAGTTATTTTTTTCGCACGCTTTCGCCACGATAGAGGCATAAAATAGTAATTTACGACACTAGTGCAATAAAACTTTTTCTGACGAGTGTGAGTTTGCAGCACGAGCCGATTGAGAGTGTTGCAATTACACGAGTTCAGAAAATGTTTTTGCACGAATATCTTACAAAAATTTTATTACACTATAGTGCGAAAATTCTAGCTTTGCGCATGCTTTGCTTGCACAAAACTGCAAATTTCGCACCTAGTGAAATAAAGCACTCTTTTCATGCATATTTGGGAACTGGGACTCCTTTAGGTGTGCGGCCACTGGTACTTACCTTACCTTAAAACCTCGATTATTTGAACCTCCGTTATCCGAACTACGACATGCTTCATTCAAATTTCTATTATCCGAACCATGGCGCAAAATTGCGATGTCGTTTCATCATCGAGCGCTACTTTGTTACAAGCGTGGATCAAGTTTGTATCGCTTACAATTGTTACACCGCTCGCACGGCGGGTTTTCAGCCCGTAATCATTAGTACTTAGCAACGCTCAGAGATATTCATATCCGTGCAAGGAAAAAATTATTTCTTATTAAATAATAGTTTTGTAGTCGACTATATGAATGTACGATAATTGAAGCTCTGAGCGGAAGCATAATAGGTTGCACGGTGGAAAAAAAATGGCTGAAAGTTTTTCAAAGCGCGACCGGCACATTTTTAGCTCCCTTTCTTATGTCCTACGTTTGTATGTTATTTTTCGTCGTCCAATTTCCTATCTGAATAATCATTGATCCGAACTAGGCTCAACCACAATCGAGGTTCCACTGTAACGTCCCGGTAGAGATCGTTCTTTTAGGGTCAATAAAGAAAACTGTTTATACTGCAATTTATTTTCATTGCATTCCCGGACGAATATCGTGACATAGTAAAACAATCTATATTTACCTGTGAGAAAGTTCTCTTTTTTAAACCTAAAATAATCAACTTAATTTTCATTCTCTTTCGTCATAAATTTATCCTGCTGAATGGCTCAGAAAATATTATATTGACAATATAATACAGAGGAAAAGTGGTGATTCGATTAACGACGATCTGTCCTTCCTCCTTCAGCATTAATTTGCAATTTATAATTTGTTTATTAACACGGATTCTCCCTGACCAGTATTCAAATAAAGATGTCTCTTATAACTCTTTAGTTCTATAAATTCCAATAAAAAATCAGAGCAAAAGAAAAAAAAAATCGGAGAAAATCCTTACATGAAGCGGATATTAATTCGGCTTCGTGTAAGAATTCGCTCTTAGACGTACATTCTTAGCACCGTGAAAAAAAAAAAAAAAAATTACATTTTTCGTTACCAACTGCGGTAATGCACGTGTTTTTTAACGAACGAACGAACCAGAAGTCGTGACATCGGATACCTCGTGTGGGGTCGATTTGGCCCCCTGGCGATGTGGGGATTTGTTGTGCCTGCGGCTTCTCCGAATTCACTGTACGTTAATTTTCCTGATTGGATGAAACAGTTTTATTTGTACAAAAATTCGTTAGTATGGTTTCTCGACCCACTACTACATTTAAACCCGATTTCTTTAAATAGCATCGATTCCCAAGAGTTCAATGCAACGGTAACTTGGTTTTGCGTGCGTCATTAAAACCAATTTGCGTGTGACACGCGAGCAACAAATGTAATTGCTTTATAAATTATCGAGGTAGCGTTAATTTTCCTGATTGGATGAAAAAGTTTTATTTGTACGAAAATTCGTTATTACGCTTCTTCAAACCGCGGCTACATTTAAACCCGATTTCTTTTAATAGCATCGATTCCCAAGTGCTCGATTTATCGGTAACTCGGTTTTGCGTACGCGACATTACAACCGATTTACGTGTGGCACGCGAACAACAAACATAATTGCTTTATAAATTATTGAGGGAGCGATGCTTTCGCTCGATTGTACGCGAGACTATATAATGTACAGCGTTAGACTGCCTTATAGGAGCGCAGGAAAGGAAAAATCGATAGAACGTTAAATGTGACTCGTTGTCGTCGCCGTCGCCATGGAGCACAACTTGAACCATTTACACACTTGTTCAAAGGAATTCATTGATTCGTCAATTTTCCTTATAAACAAGTGTCACGCAAATAATTAACGAGCTCCCCACCGGCGCTTCCTAAGGAAATCAATAATGTGTGAATATATCGATACAAACGTTTACGCATTATCTACAGATACACTTACGTATTATCTGCAGATGTGTTTACGCATTATCTGCAGATGTGTTTACGCATTATCTGTAAATATGTTTACGCGTTATGTATAACAGCGGTTCTTAATCTGGGGTTCATGGACCCCCAAAATACACGAGGGACCCCCTGTGGACCCCCAAGGTTAAGAACCACTTATCTATAGATATGCTTGCGTATTATCTATACATATGTTTGCGTATTATCTATACATATGTTTGCGCATTATCTATACATATGTTTACGCATTATCTATAAATATGTTTACGCATTATCTATAAATACGTTTACGCATTATCTATAGATATGTTTACGCATTATCTATAGATATGTTCACGCATTATCTATAGATGCGTTGATGCATTATCTGTAGATACGTTTACGCATTATCTATAGATACGCTTGCGTATTATCTATACATATGTTTACGCATTATCTATAGATATGCTTGCGTATTATCTATACATATGTTTACGCATTATCTATAGATATGCTTGCGTATTATCTATACATATGTTTGCGCATTATCTATACATATGTTTACGCATTATCTATAAATATGTTTACGCATTATCTATAAATACGTTTACGCATTATCTATAAATATGTTTAAGCATTATCTATAGATATGTTCACGCATTATCTATAGATATGTTCACGCATTATCTATAGATGCGTTGATGCATTATCTATAGATGCGTTGATGCATTATCTATAGATACGTTTACGCATTATCTATAGATACGCTCACGTATTACCTATAGATACGCTTATGTATTACCTGTAGATGTGTGTATGTATTATAATAACGTGTTCGTAGTTAATTCGACTCAACGTCGTTATGATACGTTGAGTTACTGTCGCGCTGAACCTCGTGTCTTATAAAAATTTGCTATACCGTAAAATCGTTGCTCCACAAAAAATTAATTTTTTGTGCACTTAATAACTCGAAATAAATAAATAAATAGCCTTTTTATTACGTTTCATAAAAATACCAAACATCGTGAGCGTCCTTTCAGTACCAATTATAATAATTGTGATAAAAATATGATAACGAATAATTATAATTTATCCACAATGTAATTTCAGACGATTACACTCACATATAAGAAAAAAAAACTGTCGGCTCGCAACTTTTGCTACTTTGCAACGAAGTTTCACCGTGCCCATCCAATTTCCTGCTAGTAAATTATAATAATAAATATCATATATTTTATTATTTATATACAATAATAATAACGTATATTACAAAAAATATATTTCTTAAATGAAACATCGCATTCTTCTTTTTCGCTTTGCAATTGTACGCCTCGAAAACAAACGCACTGTCCTTCGAGTCGACTTTATTTACATTTTTAAATATATTGTCATAAAGTACGCCGCACATTGATAAATCATTGGAAAACAAAAATCGCAAGTCCATTGAATCGAGTTCACCTGTTGACACCCGCAGCTGTTCGCGGCGGGCTTTGGACAAGCGTACTCGGTCTCGTGGATTCTCATGATTCATGTTCGAGGAATCCCGGTCGATGTCCTCTATAGCAGCTCTGGAGATCCGGTTACGCGCGTTCAAAGTCGTACCCAAAAAAAAAAAAAAAAAAAAAAGTAATAATAATCGCTCGGATTCCGATAGCCATAACTTGTACATAAATCATTCGGCGATCGACTTTCGATTATAAGCGGCAATCACGCTGCGAATTAAGCTCGATTGAATCGTCATAAATACACAATCGCGAAGTGCACGCACTCGTTAACACTTTTATCGGTCTTTCGTCACTGCGATTTTCATCGTCTATCTCGCGCTGCAGTATTTCCAAGCGGTTTTTAACAGCTGACAATTTTTATCAACCGCGATAAGTGTTCAGACGAAAGGGGGGGGGGGGGGGGGGGTCATATCTGGTTCTGGATGCGTGCCTCTACACACATGAATTGGTTAATCGATGACTCACACGACGATTCGTCTGCACACGAGAAGAGCAGCAGATGCTCCCATGGACGACATGAGTTTAATGCAACGGTCACTTAAAACATTTATTCCACAAGCTTACGAGCGCAGAGCCAGTAAAAATAAATTTCTCCGACGGAAATTGCTCGACCCTAATAAATTTATTTGATTTAGATAAATATTTACTTTTATGAAATAAATATTTATTCAATATAAATAAATGTTATGTATCTTATGTTGTTTTAACGATTTTTAATGAAAAATGTTACTCGGGATTGTCGGTCAATCATTTGTTGGATATAAAAGGACATTTATTGGATATGCAGAGCCCTTGTTGCAAGGGGAGGCTTCTTAGAAACTAGATACACAGTGAAACAAATGATATTCTTCAGACCAACGAGGAATACTCGGGATTATGTATTATATAGTACTGTACATTCAAATTCTATAGTAGTGTTATACATTCAAATTTTATGTGCTTCGCGTTCTCGATTCACAACGTGAGTTTTGTGTAAAGGAGTTACGCCGTCAATAAATTTAATTGAATTTAAAAACTTAAATTAAATATTTATTTAATATGGCTGAAGGACTGCGGTCGATGGCCAATTGGCAATACACTGTATAGAGGTAAAGAGAAAAGTCTATTAGGTTAAAAAAAAAATCTGTTATATGTTATGTATTGTTAATAAACTCATTACTACTACTATTTATTTAATATAAATCAATATTGATTTATATTACACTAATATTTATTTACAAACGAGTCCGAGTCCCGAGATCACCTTCTGATGCGTCGCCCCATCTACAGGCCTCTTAAGCAGCACTTCTTAGCCAGTAGATTTAACAATGCTCTAAGCTCTGAAAAAAATCTAGTTACTCTTTTAGATTGCAAGGACTTGTTTAGTATTAAGGAGGTTGGAGCGAGTGGTGTTCATTCCGCCTAAATTCGAGAAATTCCGGCAAGAATTGCAAACACTTCCCAATGTTATAAAAATCTGAAAAAAATCATAGTTATTATAGGCATTGAAAAGACTAATTTTACATAATAATAATTTCAAAATGTTATTAACAAATTGTTGAAAAAAAATAGTTCATCAAAATATGTGGTAACTCAACTTTTTTTTTAATGAAAATGATTCGTTCACTTTTCGGTATACGTATGAATTTTTTCAGATTTTTATCTTTATTTTGACTTTTGCACATTTTTCCATGTAAAAAACAAGAAAAATCAAAATAAAGATAAAAATCTGAAAAAATTCATACGTATTCCGAAAAATGAACGAATCATTTTTATAAAAAAAAAAGTTGAGTTACCACATATTTTGATGAACAATTTTTTTTTCAACAATTTGTTAATAACATTTTGAAATTATTATTATGCAAAATGAATCTTTTCAGTGCCTATGATAAGTACGATTTTTTTTAGATTTTTATAACATTGGGAAGTGTTTGCAATTCTTGCCCGAATTTCTCAAATTTACGCAAAATGAACACCACTCGCTCCAACCTCCTTAAGGTTCCATTTTATTTCATGTCGAAACATATTTCATGTTAAGTGGTTCAGATCCCACTATAATAGTAGGTCCAGAGGAAAGGACCAGCGCCTCGGTATGGGAAACCGAAAGACTGGGAAAAGTGTCGCGGGTTCGATTCCCGAGACTGAAGTCCCGTAGGTGAAAGGAAAACGGACGGGGACGTAGCTCCGGAGATAGGACGTACGAACTACGACTATACCCGTATGTCCGAGACTACTGACACCCGACGAGGCGCGACGAAGCTCCGGACCCAAGAATCGAATCGGTGACAACGGATAAGGAAGGAGGAAAGAGAGAAGTGAAGGAGCCCGTAACCCTTAGGGGATCGGTGTAACCACACAATACCCAATACCCAACATATTTCATGTTTAAATCCAGGGCCTCGCTTATGAACTCGTAATGTTCCATTAAGACTGTCTTATGTTTAGTTTATATTATATTTAGTTACTATTTTTAGTTTATGTTATCCATGCAAATTATTGTCGAATTATGCATGATTTTGAAATCTGCACTATGAATCTTTGTATTCTTACGTGTGCATGATAAAATGTCTATCTATTTATCTAAATCTTTATTTACATTACATAAATATTTATTTTATTTTATTTCAATGAATGTATATAAATTAATTTTTATTTATTTACGTTTATTTAATTAATTAATTTTATTTAAAGAAGCAAACCCGTGAAGGAAATTATTTTTCCGGATGTAAAACCTCACAGTATAAACTCTTTCGACTGTAGACGACACGACATTGTGGAAAAACATCGATTACAGTTTTTATTGCCGGCCGCGATATTTCTCATAATCTGAAATAATCAATTCATTATTCTCGAATTTTCTTTTTTTTTCCAACTTGACGACAAAAGGTGGGGAAAAATGTATGTGCGAATGATTGGTTAGAGTCTCATTATAGCCGTTTGTTAACGAAGAACGATCGACACACGATTCGTCATTCGCGATCTCCGCGCCGCATATATCGTATTTAGCATAATGCTATTGCTTGCCTTCGCTTGCTGCAACACGGTGTGCAGCGGGCCTTACAACGACGCCTGTAATCTATGCATTTGCATCAACTTCTTTGACTTATGGATAGAAAAAAAATCCACCTTGGCTAAAGAAAGAACACCGAAGCGCGAAACGCGCTGTAGAAAAAAATATGCGTAGCTCGTAAGAAGTCGTCGAAGAAAATGTCTCTACTAAGTTGTATTCCGATACATTCTGATCGAGAGAGATTATACGTAGGAGTAATCTCGACGGAGCTTATGTGCAGCGTTGCAGGTTCGCCGTGCACGTCTGTCAGTATTGCAGAGAGATTATATTATAATAATCGATCTGCAATCGTAATTGTTTATTTACTGTCGAAGTTCACCGTGACCAATTAGCAAAATGTAAATTTATAAATGTGTCTTATAATATAAATATATCTTATAATTTAAGATATATTTGTACATTTATATTTAAATTAAAAAGAATAGATAAAAAACTAACAGATAATTACTAAAATACCTACTACTAATACTACTAATAATACTACTAATATTACTAATATTATGCTTGTACTAGAATCTCCTTTTGGTTTAGCTCAGATATTAATTTTTTGCGCTTACTACTCATAAGTAAATATAATCTCTCGCGCTCGATTCTGGAAGACACTAAGGGTTTGCCCAGTCAATCCGATTAAATATTACTATATTAACTAACAGAAAATAACAGTTCGATGATGGAGCCGAAAATTACCGAGAATATGAGCGGCAAGATATCTGCATGAGACTAGATTTCATTCGAGTTACACCGACTATGCTTTGCGTCGCACAAACTTCGTTCGGGCAAGTTCACTTGAAGAATAAAATTACACGTACTGGTGAACAATTTTTTGTTGTTTCTTCCCAAGACCGTGCATCGATAGAGTCTTGTCAAAGATGAAATTTTCTTATCAAGTTATCATGCGGAAATCTTCAGGGTCATCCGAGAATCGTGAAAGTGCGTTTCGCTACTGCTCACCTGCGCCGTGCTCGGTCGGTAATAAAAACTGTAACGAACGCCTTCTCGATACCGCAGACATTTGGGGAACCGGAAAATTGTCTTTCCCTGCGTCTGCCAATTTCCCGGGTAAAGACAACTTCCCTTTTCCTCGACTGCTTGTCATCGCGGAACGCTGTTCATTACAGATTTAGTTACCGACGGTGGTAACTGAACATTGACTCAATGAGATTGAAACTCATTGGCGGTGGTCAGTAATGCAGTACACCGATCCCCGTGAGTAAACGCTGATTCTGCAACGTCCCACGTTAGTATTAAATAATCGCACCCAACACGGACGCGAGCGCGACATGTGCTGACTCAAGTGCAGAGCGTTGCAAGGCTTGTAACTTGACGCTTGATGTATC
Source organism: Ichneumon xanthorius (assembly GCA_917499995.1). Classification (NCBI taxonomy): domain Eukaryota; kingdom Metazoa; phylum Arthropoda; class Insecta; order Hymenoptera; family Ichneumonidae; genus Ichneumon; species Ichneumon xanthorius. Next base: position 13,868,712 of record OU824207.1, on the reverse strand, counting down.
TGGTGCATCGGGACGGCGCTTACCAGGTCCCGTGCATTAAGGAATTCCAGGAACTGAAATTTGAGGAACTGGCCTACAATACGTTTGGTAAAGCATTCTTTTTTTATAAACCATTCGTTCATCGGCTACTAGCAGGTTGTTATGGCGAGAATGCGAGCGAGCGCGTTGTGGACTATGGAATTTGGAAACCGGAAATTTATGTTTCCGGAGATTTACCGGAAGATGCGACACTTCCGGTTTGAATATCTCATATTTCAACCGGAAGTGTCGCCATACCAGGAATATGTTACTTCCGGTCCGGAAGTGACGTCATACCGGAAGTGATGCCATAGCGGAATGAACGTCGTACCAGAAACACATGACTTCCGGTTTGAAAATTTAATTTTTCGCCGGGAAATAATGTATTTTCGGGACCACGGCACTTCCGGTCAAAAAATAAGATTTTCAAACCGGAAGTGACGTATCTCCGGTCGAAAAAATTATATTTTCAAGTCGGAAGTGACGTATTTCCGGTGTGACGTCACTTCCGGTCGAAATATTAGATTTTCAAGCCGGAAGTGATGTATTTAAGGTATGACGTCACTTCCGGTCGAAAACTTAGATTTTTAAGTCGGAAGTGACGTATTTCTAGTGTGACGTCACTTTCGATTTAAAAATTAGATTTTCAAGCCAGAAGTGACGTATTTCCGGTGTGACGTCACTTCCGATTAAAAAATTAGATTTTCAAGCCAGAAGTGACGTATTTCCGGTGTGACGTCACTTCCGGTCGAAATATTAGATTTTCAAGCCGGAAGTGATGTATTTCCGGTATCACGTCACTTCCGGTCGAAAAATTAGATTTTTAAGTCGGATGTGACGTATTTCTGGTGTGACGTCACTTCCGGTCGAAAAATCATATTTTCAAGCCGGAAGTCACGTATTTCCGGTGTAACGCCACTTCCGATTAAAAAATTAGATTTTCAAGCCAGAAGTGACGTATTTCCGGTGTGACGTCACTTCCGATTAAAAAATTAGATTTTCAAGCCAGAAGTGACGTATTTCCGGTGTGACGTCACTTCCGGTCGAAATATTAGATTTTCAAGCCGGAAGTGACGTATTTCCGGTATGACGTAGCTTCCAGTTGAAATACAAGATTTTCTGGATTGGAATCTCCTGATCTGGAAAATCAACATTTTTTTTGTCATACTCGAGCGACACGTCGTTAATAAAAACAAAAAAAGTAACACATAGTATACACGCGGAAATGTAACACACTAGGTAACTTTGTACACTCGTCAGGGGCATAGTCTGATGCTGCGCGAACGTGATTACGGCTTGGGATCACTGTGATCGTTATATGACTGGCAAATAGAAAGGATACGCTGGTATCCGTCCGATCGTCCGGGAGAACGAAGTCGATATGTTCGAAGCTTTCCGGAGTAGCATCAGACGTTAGTTGCGTGTCGACGAGTTATCGTTGGGTTGTTAATCGACCCTAAGCAAGAGCTGGCGAACGCGTAGTGACGCACTCACGTACCAATACCACTCGTAGCGCAATCTTCGTCACGATATTTCTCCGACTCGTGTGCCGCGAGATTATAGTAGTGCGACTCGTTGGGGTGAAACGCGAAGAACCGAATAATTTGCTCGGCCAACATTATCGTCCTCGAGATGAAGTGTATTTTTCTTTGGTATTCGGTATAAATTGTTGTAAAAAAAAAGACAGAACTTGACGTGCTTACTGCCAATTTACACATGCACGGAGATCGGTGATAATGTCGTTCTTCCGTGAGATCGTTAGTCACTTCGTGAGGAACGTCGGTAAGAGTCTTTATTTTGTCAATAAAATCCTTAAGAGTACGTGAAATACCGCGGTCGATAATAAAAACTATAATTAATTAAAATATTCTTTTTGTTACCGACTGTGGTATTTCATGTTTCGAAAAATACAGGCGGTCGACCTGGAATATTTCACCAAGATGGATTTAAGTTAGTTGCGTAATGAATTATAAATTTGTCTCGTAGTTTTCTTTTACTCGCAAAGCTTTCTTCACGGGAACGCTAGATTTTGTTCCCCTCTTGCAGAATAAATTAATGATATTTCTCCGACTCGGGAGCCATGAGAGTACACTGTAAAAAAAAATTCGTATGAAATTTAATGTATTTGTACAGGAAGTTTTTATGCATAAACTGGTATATTAAATATCATGTACAATCGTGATGAACAATTCATGTTCAGTTATTAAAAAACATTGGAAACACTTTATTTTTTAGTAATATACTTTAATTTTGCTATTATAGGGCTTAAATTTTTATAATTTATATTAATTGTAATAATTTACTTTAATTTTTATTTAATTTATCTTCAATTAAATTTAACGTGCAAGTTTTTGCATAAAATCTTTCAGTACGATACATTAAATTTACAATGTTTGTTTACAATGTAGATATAGTAGTACCACTTGTTGGAATGACGTGAAGAAACGTATAATTTATTACGGTAATATTATCATCTTCGAGATGAAGTGTATGTATGAAGTGTATTTTCGTTTGGCATTCGTTACAAATGTATGTACAAAAAAACAAAAAAAACATTAACAAGTGTGCTTACCGCTAATACACATATGGATCGATGATAATGTCGTTCTTCCGTGACATCTTTAGTCACTTCGTGGGGAACGTCGGTAAGAGCCTTCATGTAACAAAATACCGTGGTCGGTAAAAAAACTGTAATCATTACTAAAAACAATTTTTATCTACGACTATGGTATTTTACGTTTCGACAAATTCAACATCAAAATTATTCATGTATCGAATTATACGTTTTTCCCCTCATCATTCCCGCCCCCCCCCCCCCCCCCCCCCCAAAGCCTTATCTACGAGTAGAATAAAAAATAACGTCAAATATCTTCTCATCGAATAAATTTGAGTCGCCAAAAAATGTTATTCCCCCTCGTAGAATAAATTAAATAGAAATTCACCTATGAAACACAGCTCCGAAAACTTGGTTCCGTTTTTGAGAAAAGCCAATGAAAAAAAAAAAAATAAATAAGTAAATAAATAAATAAATAAATAAATAAATGAATAAATAAATAAGTAAATAAATAAATAAATAAATAAATAAATGAATAAATAAATAAGTAAATAAATAAATAAATAAATAAATAAATGAATAAATAAATAAGTAAATAAATAAATAAATAAATAAATGAATAAATAAATAAATCGCAAACAAACATCCACATGCGATAGTGATAGTAACAAAATTTTCGTATACACATATATGTACAACAAGCATTAAAAAAAAAAAAATTACAATTTTTCAGGAACCGATCGTGCGAGATTCAGGATGGCATCGAGCGGCGTCGACGACGAGGACCTGATAGACCTGGAGGACGGCGTCGGGGCGTGCGTCTCGCGGACGACGTTGCCGGAGGCCTCGGCGGAGGAGCTGGAGCACCTGCTGGACGTGTGTCCGCCGAAGCTGGAGCAGAAATTGTCGCTGACGAGGGAGCAGCAGAGTTCGATTCGCGAGCACAGCGACAACGGCGACGTGCTGGTGACTTTGGGTCACGACCAGGTCGTGCCGATCCGCAAGAGGATCGACGTAGTTTCCTCCGAGACGATAAAGAGGATTCGGGACATCACAAAAAATCTCGAGCCGGTGATGAGGACCTGTTCGAGTTCGAGACTCGAGACCGAAGGAGCGACGAGCGATTACAGCGAGGACTTCGTCGACGGAAGTGCGGAGGATGCTCGAGCGAGGAGCTTTCAGGATCGACCCGACGTCACCTACGAGACGCAGGCGATAAACAAGGCCTTCAATTTTCTGTCGGAAATCGAGGATGTCGACGACGACGATCCGCCGCCCGACAAGCGTCGAAGAACTGAGGAAGCGCACGAGGACGAGGATTTCGGAGCGTCCTCGAGGTCGTCTTATCCGCTCGAGCCGACCTGCCTGATCGAGAACGAGGCCACGAGGTATCGCTCGAATCTCGACCTCGCGGCCGAAGAGCGAAACTTGCCGATGGATCCGAGACGCTCGAGCGAGCCGCTGAGGAGGAATCGCGAGGTCTCGTCCTTATCGGCTGAGGGTAATAAAAATAATCGCGGGAACGGGGAAACCGATTTCTCGACGATTTTCCCGTTCGAGAATCGAGAGCCGAGATTCGCGAGACTGTGGGACGACTGCGCGGCGATTCCGCGCAACGGCGGAAGACGGCTCGACGATAGACTCGAGAGGAAATCTTGGAGCGAGGGAGCCAACCGCGGGATCGTCGATCACCGCGAGAACGCCAACGGCTTCGCGAGATCCACCAGCGTCGACGTCAACTGCCTCGACGAACCCTCGACGTCGAATGGGAGCACGAGGTTTCTTCGGAAAACTTCGAGGACCATTTCCAGGTGAGAGACATAATGTGGATTTTTTTTTTTATAGATGTGGGTCTGCAAGGAGTGACGCAAGGGAGATTGGTCGATTTTAATCGTAGTTTAGTTTCAGAAAAGAACCTTAGGGAATGTATAAGAGTGAAAGAAAAAGATCGGGTATTAATGATTATCTGGAATAAATATAGTAGTGTTTGAATTTTTATAAAAATAATGATTTATTAATCATTGTATCGATACGGTTATGTTGGCTTGCTCCCTTCGCGCACTCGCTTGGATCGCATGATTCATGTCGAAATCCATTCCATGCGAAATAGAATTGCGGCATTTTTAAAGCCGTTTTGTATGCTATAAAAACCGAAATTCGAAGAAAGTAGAAGGGAATTTAGGAATTTCGAAATTTATTCGGTACCTTATAAAAATTGGGCGGGCGGGGGGGGGGGGGGGGCAAACATACAAGCCGACAAACAAATCCACAATTTTCCAATATTTATAAATATATATAAATTAAAAGTACTCGTGGCCGCACACCTAAGGGAGCGGTCCCCGGACGAGCATGAAAAATCGTACGCACTATTTTCAACTACGTAAAAAAAATGATAAAAGTAGAAGAAAAAAATATCAGTAGCTAATAATTGTCTCGGATAGATATGATCAGTAGTGTTTCAATTTTTTTTATTTAAAAAAATGATTGATAATTAATGCAACAGTCGAAGGTGCAGGATGAGCCATCCATTTTACCTAACTCGTACGTACGATTATCGTCAACTATTTTCAACTACGTAAAAAAATGTATAAAAGTAGAAGAAAAAAAAAATCGGTACTGAGTAATTATCCCGTATAAATATTATCCGAAGTGCTTGAATTTTTATAAAAATGATGATTAATAAATAACGCAACACTCGAAGGTGTAGGATGAGCCATCCGTTTTACTTAACTCGTAAGTACGACGGGGGAGGTCGTACCGGGGGGATTATTGGCAAGGAAACGTGAATAACGAAACGCCCGCATTTTCACTTGAAACACACTAAAAAAAAAATCGCGAAAGGTGCTCGAGATAGGTGAACATAACTACTCGGAGAATCCGTGCAAGGCTCCGGAGAGCCTTTCCGTCCAATTACGAGAATCATGGGCGCAGAACGTTGTTGGGGAGCGTTGTTCGAAGGAAAGAGACTGGAGGACGTTCCGTACTCGTGGAGGCAGCTGCTTTGTTCGAGCGAACCCCTACGGACGCAAGAAGCACTTTGCTGCAGCACGTGGTGGTCAGGAGCGTAAAACGTCATTAGCATGGGCCATGAGGGGGGGCGCGCGCGTACCTGACCGGAAGTTGTAGTACGTACGTTCGAGGAGGCTCGGAACCGGGGAAGCGTGGAGGACCCACCGGATCTGTATCGCGCCCCATCGTGGCACGTGTTCTCGGAACTTCTTTCTGTCCATTACCATCTCAAATGTGGATAGCGATTTTTTTAAATGATTTTTAATCTCAAACGCATTTTTTTTGAACAATTAAAAGAACTAGCGTTGGAAAGGGTTCTGAAGGAATTTCCTATAATCTTATGTAAAGAAAAAGAAAAAAAAATCTCACCGTCAATATCTTATATCATATCTAATCAGGACTCAATTGTGTATTTTCGATATCTTCGTTATTGTCCGATACCTTATGTTTTATTTACTATTATTTTTGATACAAGTTAACAGCAGCCTGCATCGTTTTTTTTTAACATTCTTATTCAATTTTTATTTAACCCTAGAACTCATGTATCATTTTTTCTACCCTCTAACTCATGACTGGGGTACATATGTACCCCAGGCGTTTCTTCAAAATTCAAGGGTCCTATGAGCAGTAAATGGGTTTTGCCGCACATGAATCTCTTCGTTTTTTCATAAGGAACAGAATGGTGTGCCGCAAATTTGATTTTATTAAAGTTTAAAGGTTTTAAATATAACGAAAATTTGCAAAGACCGCACTTTTTGTGAAAAAAATTGTGGTTTCTTAAAAAATGGACCGATTTTGAAATCTCAAACGCTATTTTACACGGGACACATCAGACTATTAGGAAAAAAATAGTATTTTTTTGCTTCTTTTTCCTTTCTTTATTTGTACGTTAAATGCTTTAGAGCGGGCTAATAGGCCATCGACCGAAAAATTAAATTATTATTTAATTTTTATTTAATTTTTAGTCGTAGTAAAAGAGATTTATTGCCAAAGATAATATTTATACGAAAACAGTATTTAAGATAAATTTATCTTCTTATATTAATATTATACCTAATGATAATTTTACATCTCGGGAAACGGCCATCGACCTGGGTCCTTCAGCCTTATTTAATTTTGATTTAATTTATTAATTATCTTAATTCGTTTATTTTCAGAAGAGGCCGAGAGCGTTCGGCGTCATCCTCGGAGTGTTCGGAGGTGGACTGGTCCTGGGTGGAGGAGTACGAGTCGCCGTGCGTCGAGACGGGCTCATCGGGTTCGTCGACGAGCGTCAACATCCAGGAGGGCTGCGAGTTCGACAGGAACGGCAACAGCAACAGAGGCAGCAGCGCGGCATGCCCGAGCCCGTGGGCCGGCTCTCCCCCCACCAGGGTGGTGGCGTCGAGTGCCGCCGAGACCACCTCGTTCTCCGGCAACGCCGATGGTGAACGGGAGGAACGCATGCGCGCCGGCGGGCGAACCGCTCGCGACTCGAATGGCAGTATTGCGATGTCCGTCGGCGCGACGGGCAAGTCCCCGTCGTACGGTGCGACGCCGGGACCATTATTGTCGCTCGCCGATCTCGACAACCGAATTTCCACGCCCGATCGTCTCGCCTTACCGACGAGCGTCCGCAACGATGTCGCCTCACCGACCGGCAACCTCAACAACGACAGTTCGAACGACGCAGCGACTCGCTCATCGGGAAGACACAACAACAACCTCAACAGTCGCATTAGCAGCGCCGCGCCTCCTCGCGCCAATTCCTGGGTCCGCGAGTCGATGCGCCGAATTCGTCATCTTCGCCTGCCGGAGGCCGAACGAACCGGCGATCGGTCCCGCATCATCGTCGACTCGACCACCACCGCAGCCGCGACGATACTCTCATCGCCGAATTCCCTTCCCGACATCGCACTGATCGCTCCGGAAATTCTCGCCGCTCACACCAACGGCGTCAGCTCCGGCAGCGTCCTCAGACCGTCCAGTGCTCCGGTCGCGACCCGCGATCATGTCACCCGGAGTCCCGGAAATGCCGCGACACCGCGAAGAGGCAGAAGACAAGGAAGCCGGTCGCGGGGCGGCAGACATCAGGAGAGAACCGGCAGACTCGTCAACGCGTCTCGCGCCGGAAACTCGACCGGTGACAACGCCGAGATCGGCGTGCAGACCGGAAATTCTAACGCCACGAGCCCCGCGGGACGAAGAAGCTCCAACGGACCACCGCAACATCCAAGCTCACCGGCTGCTGTGTCCGTTACAGCGAGAAGGTGAGTTCGACAACGGAATGTGTGTGTGTGTGTGTGTGTGTTTTTTTAACGTATGCGTAAAAAGCATGCAAATTCAATGTGCCAAGAATACCACATTTTTTATGAGGGTGAAAAGTTGTACACAAAGGGAATATTATCAACCGATAATCCCTATTTAATGTTTGGCGGATCGATGAAACCGTTAAAATTTTACGAGATTTTTATTTTTTTTTATTTTACAAAAAATTAAGATTTTATTTCTGACGCGAGTTTCCGTATCAAATATTGAGCTAAGAGTAAAACAATCAGCAGATTCATGATCATTTTGAATAAATACATCGGACACGGTCCCGAAACGACGAATCATTACAATTTTTATAGGGAATCTTTGCAGTGAATATTGCAAAAATGTACGTGATTTTTTATATTTTCAAACAACCATATTTTTCAAACGGGATTTTTTATATGAATATGTCATAATTAATATATCATTTCATTCGTGGTAATGAGTTGTTTACTATACATATGTATACGCTGTAAAAAAAATGCATGTGAAATTTAATGTAGCGGACTAGAAGTTTTTATGCAAAAACAGGTATATTCAATTTCATACATTGTAAATATAAATTTGTGATGAAAAATTAAAGTTCAGTGTATTAAAAACATGCGAATACTTAATTTTCTATAACTTAGTTTCGTTTCAATGAAAAGGTATATAAATTTTTCATCAAAATTGCACATTAAATTAAACGTACCAGTTTTTTCATAAAAACTTTCAGTCCGGTGCATTGAATTTACATTTTTTTTACAGTGTATATATAAAAAATCTAAAAACACGTTTCTAAAATATTATAACGTGCACACAGATAGTATTTTTCTTAATTCAGAATACGTTACGTACAATGATCGCTTGCGGATAAGATTTTGGAAATTTGCCTTCGAACAAAATAGTTATTATTGCAATGTGCAGTCATGTCACGGATTTGTCGTGTTCGCCGCGATGTGTCATAGAGAATATTAACTGTGCTGGATACTGCTTTTGCTTTACCGTCAGCGGCTCTCTAGCGCAATGAGGGAAATCGATCGGGGCAGTGCGAGGAAAAAAAAATGTGACAATGGATTTAAAAATTTGATTTTCAAACTGGTATACATGTATACAATAAGGTATGCATGTAGATCAAGTAAGGAGGCCCTTCGGCGGTAAAAAAACCCCTTCTCCAAAGCGCCTTTATCTTCTCTTTTCTTATTGAAAAATAAATCGTTAATCTTTACGTACACAACATATAGATATTTTTTTTAGAGTAAAAATATTTCATTATAAAAAAAATATATACATTTTTTTATAATTCATGTACGTTCTATCCGGTCGGTTTGAGTAGTTTGATTTTAATGGCTCTAGTGCAACGAAGAAAATCGATCGGAGCAGTGGGGAGGGGGAAAAGACTGTAACAATGGATTTACCAATTTATCTTCCTAATTGACTCGGGCTAGACGTGGAATTACTTCCAAACTGATATACATATATACAGAATATGCTGTATGAATCAACTAAAGAGGCGCTTCGGCGGTAAAGTTTCTTTTTTTTTAATACCTTTCGCTTCTTTTTTTTTAAACTCTTCAAATAAGTGGGCTGTTTTGCCGAGGGCAAATGACCATGTATTTTTTTAAGCACAAAAACGATACGGATGTTCGTAATACATTTTTTCTGCGTTATAAAAAAAAACAAGACTTCAAGGTACGTCTATAGATTTTTACAGATTTTTATTCAGCACATCAATTTGTTACTCAAATCGTTTGAAGGTTGCGTCTTGGTAAATTCCAGGTCCTCGGTGAACAAAAATCCTGTTTTGAAGGGTTAATTGAAAAATCAATTGTTCATCTTATATACACAATATATAGAGCTTTTTTCTAGAGCGTCGACATATTTAATTATTAACAATAAAAAAAAAATACACAGATTTTGTACCTTATGTACGTTCAATCCGGTCGGTTTGGGGAGTTTGGTTTTAATGGCTCTAGCGCAATGAAGAAAATCGATCAGGCCAGTAGGGAGAGGGACAAGACTGTAACAATCGGTTTGCTAATTTATCTTCCTAACAGAGCGGGCTAGACGAGGAATTCCAAACTTTCAAACTGATATACATCTAAGTCATGCTGAATCAAGTAAGGAGGCGCTTTCGACGCTAAAGGACCTTACTTTTCGCATTTAAAAAAAATGCAATCATAACTCAATAATTCAGTAATTCAATTATACAATAATTTTTTAAAAATCATTCTTTACTTACACAAGATTTAGAGTTTTATCGAGAGTCTACACATTTAATTACATACAAAAAAAAACAATACACAAAAATGTTGTAATTCCTGTACGTTTTGTCAGGTCGGTTCGAGGACTTTGGTTTTGATCGCGCAATCTCCATCGCTTTTCTCCTTGAATTCGCGACTCCCGTAAAAAGTATAATTCAAGAGATTGCGAATAATTCGAAGTCGGTTTTCGGTTGGAATTGAGAGTCTCGATACACTATTGCGAGCGCGGGGTGCGCGCTCGTGTGCTCCCTGTCCCCTTTTACGGATACGTGCCGTTAATCGCGGCTGCTGCTATAGCCTCGCGGCAACGTAGGCGGCCAATTTTTTTTTATTTCTCTTTTTTTCTCTTTTCTTTCCCCCGCGCGTCTAGCCGCATGGGACGAATCGCGATCCTCACGCGAGAACGAACTGGCTACGGCAACTTCTCTTCCGCCACTATACACACACACCTACCATTGTGTTTATACTGCCTACTCATAAATGAACACAAGCATTATAGTTTCAGTTCGCTTCAACACTTTGACCAAAAAAAAAAGAAAAATGGCTGAGCCTGTTTCAATGTTTCCTTGAAGCTCATTTGTAACATGTGTTATCTACGGGATCTCGGACGCGGCCTTCTTCTTCCTATCATTATACGACGACATATTAGCCCGATTGTGTTCCTCTCCGGGTAAATTAAACATTGTATTGTGTAAGGGAAAAGCAGGATTTTCCGAGCTCCCCGGTAAAGTTTTCATAGTTTCCGGTTTGACAATTTTCGGCGTACGAATTAATTAATAATTAACTAATAATTAATAGATAATACATTGGTTATTAACCCTTTGCGTCACGGTGGGATATAGGATGTTCTACCTTATTTCGCTCACTTTTCAATTTTTTTAAAACTAAGTTCTTGACATGAAATACCGAGGATCAGTTATAATATCAAAGTGTATGGTTGAAAGGGTTAATCGATATTCAATTGGTAATGAATTGACAATGAATTGACAAATAATTGACAATGAATTGACAAATAATTGACAATTAATTGACAATTAATCAGTAAATAATAACTAATTAATTAATCAATTATTAATGAATTAATAATTGTTTAATAGCTAACAGTTAACTCTTTGAGTATTACGGTAACAAGTATGAGTGGCGTACAATATCAAAGAGTACGGTCGAGAGAATATTGAAACGTATTCTATCTTGTATGTAACAAGTAGCCTTACAGAAGTGCGGACGGAAATTCATCAATGTTCCGAAGCTCCGAACGGTGTGCTAACGCTACGCTTCGGTTATCCGACAGCTTATTTGCGCAAGCAAGCCACTTTACTTGGTAAACGCGCGACTAGCACAGTGATTGAGAAACACTACGGCAACAGTCGCGTTTCGCTACGTTACGATGCTCTTTCGCGGTGCAACCGTCACTGCGTCGAACAGGGAAAAAGCCATGGTGGTTTGCCCTCAAGGAAATAAAAAATACGTACAATATGTGCAAAATACATGTACCCGTCCATATATAAAGTTAAAAAAAATGTATAAAGAAAAAGTGGGCGATATGGCCCAGTCCATACATAATTGATGATACATGTCGGTTCGCTCCCAAGGAAATGAAGTATAAATCCGATATATGCAATATACATTTATCCGTCGATATATAAAGTAAAAGTCCATACATAATTGATGATACATGTCGGTTCGCTCCCAAGGAAATGAAGTATAAATTCGATATATGCAATATACATTTTTCCGTCGATATACGAAGTAAAAGTGGGGAAAATGGCCCAGTCCATACATAATTGATGGTACATGTTGACTCTCTCAGAAGGAGATGAAGTACATGTCAGATTTATATAATATACATGTATCCGTATATATATACATATATATAACGTAAAAGTGAGAAATATTGCCCGATCCATACATAATCGATTCGCGTGCAAACCAGGGTGATTCATATTCACCACCTTTTCTCTCGCACAAAAAAGTTTTATATTCCTTGCATATCGCGCACATATTTTTTTTTCCATGTGAGCATTAAGTCGTATAAACAATATATATATATATATATATATAAATAAAAATAATACTACAACGTGTGTTTATTAATTATATAATATTGTTATATAATTAATATTCGCGAGTGTTCGTTTGAATGAAAAAAAGAAAAAAAACGGAAACCAGAAAGTCTCTTCGCAGGATCGAGATTGAAATTGGTCGAATGGTATCGAGGCACGGCATTGTTTGCGGTTCGCTTCGGAGAACGTTCGACCGTGAAAGTATATCTCGGTCTGTTGTCAGAGTAGCAACAAGAGGTCGATAGTATCGACTCGATACTACTCAAGGTGTATGCCCCTTTTTACCCAGACCGTCTCAACCAGCAATTTCGTTTCATTGACGCACGATTACTCCGCAGGGCTTATAGAAAGAAAAAAAAAGAAGAAAAAAAATCCGGTCAATGCCCGCGCCCTATTACAGTTCAGCTTCGACACCGGTGTGTTCTGGGTCTATAGTACGCTCCGTTGCCGGTTCTAGGCAATTCCTAGGAAAAAAAAGTTATCGTACATGATGCACAAAGAAATCCACGATTTTAAATGAGTCATATGTGACCATATATTCATTGAGATTATTATTATTTAATACAATAATAAACCATATCAATAAATTTATAGCTTCTCTACAAGACAGCAAGGAGAGGGGGGAGGTCATATTCCTTACATATAAAAATTAACAAAGGGGCACTTAGCATTTTTTTTTATTCATTGAGTTATTGAGGTCCTTATGTAAATTATATTTGATCGTGTATGACTTATGTGGGAATTTCGCCGATTTTTTATAAACGCCAAAAATGTATATAAAAATTCATGTACGATCATGTATGATTAATAATAATACGTAAAACTGTAATAAGATAATTACGGGAACGCCACTTTTTAAATGTATTTATTTTTATTATTCAAAAGAACCTGACGCATCTTCTGGTTTTCGGCAAGTCGTTCTCTTAAACTGCAGTTTACTGTATTTCAACAGAACAGCCATCTATTTTAAAACAAAAACATATATAACAATATCCTTTATGAAAAAAAACTACGCTACAGATATTGCCATCAAAGAGGAGTCGGAAAATTTAGTAAGCCAATCCGGCAGGGGAAAATAGACGCAAAGACTAATTAAAAAAAAAGAGCCATCATAGTTTCCGAATCAGCCTCAGCAAGAATCGGGTTGTTGCAAAGTCAAACAGCGAAAATAAGCACAAAAATATATATTTAAAAAAATGCGCTACAGCTATCGACGTGAAAGAAGAGTTTTGGACGTTCAGTGCGGGCATTCGTCATGGGAAAATCAACACAAAGACTAATTTAAAAAAAGAGCCATCACAGTTTCCGTATCATCTTCAGCAAGAATCGTCTCGTTGCAAAGCCAAACGCGAAAATACGCACAATAGTATATAAAAAAAAACATGTATAAAAAAGAAAAAGAAACAAGAATGCGTTACAAATATCGACGTGAATGAGGAGTCTGGGACGTTCATTGAGAAAGCCCATCATGGGAAAATCACCGCAAAGACTGATTAAAAGAAAAAAAGAGCCCTCCTAATTTCCGTCTCATCTTCCGTAAGAATCGCCTCGTAGCAAAGCCACACGATCCGGTAATCTCGACGAGGGGAAGTGCGGAATGGAGAGAACAGAGAGAACAGAGCCCGTTCAAGGTAGCTGCCGTAACGGTACCGACGCACGGTGCCGGGGTTACGCGATGGTCATCCCAGTGCCTTCCACGCGGCTCTTTGCTTGTTTGCTGCCACGCTGTCGAGGATCGACCCGGGATCTGGGTCAGACGCACTCTTTGTTCTTCTTCCGTTGCCTCCCATCGTCGCGCGGCATGCTCGTTCTCCTCTTTCTTCTTCTCGGGCGGCGCGCTGTCGCGCTCGTTCGCTTCTATTGCTGTAAGGCAACTAGTTGCGTTCGATTCTGCAGCGCGGCGACAGGAAATTTCTTGGGCCGTCTGTCGTCACTCGGGCTCGTCATACACAGATGATTGTCTTCTCTTTGCATCTCTCCGCAGGATTGCCGCAACTTCCTTTCCCGAACAAATAAGCTGTTTATAGCTCGGCTTGCGCTATTGCGAGTTTGCGACATAAACAACTTTCCACGATTATTTTCTTGTCGCAGACATTCGTTATCGATGTGCGAGGAAAAGTATGGCAAGCTTCGCGATAAGAACGGAGAATGTTCAGGGGAAGTGAAATATCGCGGTCGGTAATGAAAACAGTAATGAAATTTTCTCAAGGGTGCTAATTTCTTTGAGGAAAAAGTAAAAATAATAATAAAATAAAAAAAAAACAAAAATAATAATAAAATTGGGTTCTGCCCGTATAAATAAATAAATAAATAAATAAATAAATAAATAAATTCGAGCAGGATGCTCACGATAATTTCGCATCCGGCCCAAATTCATTTTTTTCTCAAAATAATTTGCACCATCGAATAAAGTTAATTTGAAAATTGCAAATATCTGTCTCGCACGCACAGGTGTTTCACTTACCCTTAAGGTAGTCCTTGCGAATAGCGTTCAGTTCGCATAAATTTCAGATAAATGAGAGGGAATTGCAAACACTTCTGGATGGCACAAAAATCGAAAAAAAATCATAAAAGACACGAAGAAAAATCGAATATTACAAATTTTCGCGAAAACCAATATGGCCGCTCAAAATTTCAATGGCATCTATTCTGTAGGATATAAAATATTCTGGAACTCTCATACGTAAAACGAGAGTGCACGCCGATTCCCTGGAATTTCCCGAATATTTCAAAATCATCACCAAAGTCTATTAAACAAAAGAAATCCATGGAAAGTGTCTACGTTTACGTTTACGGTTCACTTGTGACAAGATCGGAGGCGATCTTGTCACAAGAAGATTGCGATAAAATGGGGCATCCAAAAATTATTGGAAAATTGAGTTTTACCCTGACTGTCCCGTTTTGCCCCGTTCTCCCCTATGCGTAGCAACTTAACAATTCTAAATCGAAACTACGAAATCGCCTAGTTCCACCGGTAGTTGGCGTTAGAACTATCAGGACGTGGAAGGGACTTGAAATAATCAGAGCCGGGGGGGGGGGGGAAGGTGCGGAGCAGACCGGAAGTGATGTGATTCCGGAAATACATCAATTTCAATTGTGAAAACTTAATTTTTCGACCGAAAGTGACGTCACACCAGAAATATGTTCCGTACGGTTTAAAAATCTCGATTTTTCGACCGGAAATGACGTCATACCAGAAGTACGTCACTTCCGGTTTGAAAAACTCATTATTCGACCGGAAGTGATGTCATATCCCTCTTTTCGATCGGAAATCGCATCGTAACGAAAAAACATCACTTCCGGTTTAAAAATAAGTCTTCTTTTTCGACCGGAAGTGACGTATTATCGATGTGTCTTCACTTCCGGTTTAAAAAAACATTTTTCTTTTTCGACCGGAAGTGACGTATTACCGGTGTGATTTCACTTCCGGTTTAAAAAGACATTTTTCTTTTTCGACCGGAAGTGACGTATTTCCTGTACGATGTCACTTCCGGATGAAAAATTAGTTTCGCGGACCGCACCTGTATTTCTGTTGGTATTGCGTATACTGTTAAAACAGTGGCGGACGGTATAGCTTATACCGTTATACTCGAGTTCCGACTCTCCTAGATACCAAGTGCCTCCTGTCGAGTTTCGACCCTCCCCGAGTAAAACGAACGGCTAGTCGGACAGTCTGCCGGCTGTACCTGGAAATTAATCAATAAAGAAACTGAGCCGTATGCCGGTTCCACCGCCACGCGTTATAGCATGTGTTGTACAATGAAAGGTATAACGTGTCCGAGTACCGTACACGCGATCGTCTTGCCCGAACGTTCTTGGCACAATAGCTGGACGTTCATGGCGCAGGCCCCGGGCCGGAATAAATCCGACACTACTCGATGTAAGACAGATCGAGGGAAATCCAACATAGTTGCCTTTTTTTCCCCGGAAAAAAATTACCTGACTTTTCACTGTCCAATTAAAAAAATTTCCAGGCCCAACTTCTAACGACTTATTTAAATTTTTTTTTTTTAATTGATCATGCATATTGAAAATACCTAATTATGGTATTAATGTTTATTCTATATATATATATTTCTTTTTTTCAATTGCTCCGCATTTTTTTTAAGGCTCCTTTTTATGTACTTCTTATTTGTGTATAGACGGTTGGGCAACAATTTACTTTTTCCCTGACCAATTTTGAAATTCCTTGACTTTTCCCGGCTTTCCCTGACCGCGGCCACCATGTCCGAAAAAAAAAAAAAAAAAAAAATTGTATCCATCAATATAATGGGTCACGTGATGTGTTTCATTAACCCACACTGTTAATAATAATTGTAAATTTAATGGCACGAGACTGGATGTTTTTATGCAAAAACTGGAACAAAATTACCAAAGTTACCAAAGGTACCAAAACTGGTACAATAGTAATGAAATATTAATAGGATTTTACAGTGAAATTAAAGTAAATCATTGGATTTAAAGTACTTTTATAGTAAATTTTAATTAAATTATGAAAAGTATTATAAAATAGTACATTTCGATACGAGTGCGAAAAAACTTTTTCTGACGAGTGTGAGTTTGCAGCACGAGCCGAAGGCGAGTGTTGCAATCACACGAGTCCAGAAAACGTTTTTCGCACGAGTATCGAACAAAATTTTATTTCACAAGGCGTGAAAATGGGGGTTTTCGCACGCGAAGCGTGCGAAAAAACCGCCATTTTCCCACCGAGTGACATAAAGTATTTCTAAAGTCTTTAATACACAGTACGTCAATTTGTCATCACGATTGTACGTAAAATTAAATATACGAATTTACGCATAAAAACTTCGAATACCAGTCAATTACATTTTATACGATTTTTTTACAATGCGGCGTAAAGAACACGGGTTTGCTCGTAAATGAAATCTATCCGAGCTTCCTCCTTTTCTCTTCTACTCTCGACCGTAGGGAGCAATTATCACGGATTCATTAGTGTCGAAAAAAGGAGATTGGATGCTCGTCTCGCATGGCGCGCTTCTCGAACGATCCATCCGGATGTTCCTAAATCCGACATCACTCGATGTAAGAAGGATCGAGTGAAAAAAAAAAGTTATACATCAGTATAATGCATCTCGATTAATGTGTTTCACTGAGGGAATGTTGTAATGTTGGACGCTTCGGTGGCGCCACATCGTGTCCTACACTGCATTCGTGCGCATTTTATCAGCTCTAATCTTGTCACAAGTGACCAGTAAACCTAAACATGGAATACACTTTACATGGATTTCTTTTGTGTAATAGACTTTGTGATAATTTTGGAATGTTCGCGGAATTCCACAGAATCGGCGTGAATTGAATGAATGTAGATTCAATTTTTTTTATGGAAACAATGTGTTAAAAAACACAAAAATCAAAACTAATTGGAAAGTCTGAGAAAATTCATACGAATTCAGAAAAATGAACTAATTATTTTCATTAAAAAAAAGTTGTTTTGCCGGGTATTGTGTTAAACAATTAATTTTTTGATTAATTTTTTGATTAATTTTTTGATTAATTTTTTGATTAATTTTTTGATTAATTTTTTGATTAATTTTTTGATTAATTTTTTGATTAATTTTTTGATTAATTTTTTGATTAATTTTTTGATTAATTTTTTGATTAATTTTTTGATTAATTTTTTGATTAATTTTTTGATTAATTTTTTGATTAATTTTTTGATTAATTTTTTGATTAATTTTTTGATTAATTTTTTGATTAATTTTTTGATTAATTTTTTGATTAATTTTTTGATTAATTTTTTGATTAATTTTTTGATTAATTTTTTGATTAATTTTTTGATTAATTTTTTGATTAATTTTTTGATTAATTTTTTGATTAATTTTTTGATTAATTTTTTGATTAATTTTTTGATTAATTTTTTGATTAATTTTTTGATTAATTTTTTGATTAATTTGTTAATAGCATTTTGGAATTATTATTATGCAAAATTAATATTTTCTGTACCTTTAATATGCATGCGTTTTTTCAGATTTTGATACCATCGAGAAGTACTTGCAATTTTTTCTTATTTTTCCCGAACTTATGCGAAATGACCGCGAAGCGACATAGCTACCTTAAAGCGAGGCTAAACCCGTGCCGCGAGCGGCTGAGTGTGAGGGAGACACCGCCATAGAGTTCGTGTGAGAGCGAGAGTGAGAGGAGTTTAGACATCCCTTAAGGGAAGGCTTAAGACACATGAGTGCGAGAGAGACAGAGTAAACATTTTTTATCAATTTTTCTCCGAAACCATTCTATAAAATGAAAAATCACTTATAAAATGGTCAAAACGCAAAGTTATACTGGTATTTTTTATTTTTCAGGTAGTAACAGATTTTGCGATGACGAATGTATAAGGTACTTCTTTTCGCTTACGCTCGGTCGTGCCTAAAAACGAATTGTGGGGTGCGCTGCCTTAATCAAATACGCAGGGCGCCTCGCAATTCGATTTTTATTCTATAAAGCCGTTTCAGAGAAAAATGGTTTCAACAAATTTTGAGGTTATCTTGATCTCTAGCCCCAGCTTAATGCAGCGCACAGAACACGAGTTTGATGGGAAATGAACTCCATCCGAGCTTCCTCTTCTTTTTTTTTACTCTTGACTGTAGGAAGCAATAAAAATGTGCAATTACTGTGCAATTATCAAGGATTCATCCATGTCGAAAGAAGGAGATTGGATGCTCGTCTCGCATCGCGAGCTTCTCGAACGATTCGTCTTGACGTTTCTAAACGCTACATTCGATATTATATACTCGCTGTAAGGATCGAGGATAATAATAATAATAATAATAATAATAATAATAATAATAATAATAATAATAATAATAATAATAATAATAATAATAATAATAATAATAATAATAATAATAATAATAATAATAATAATAATAATAATAATAATAATAATAATAATAATAATAATCCATCAACATAGTCGGTCGCGATGAATGCGTTTCATTAACCCAGCGCAGGGAATCCGGCTTGGTGGGAAATGAACTCCCGCCGAGATTCCTCCTTTTTTTTAACGTACTCTCGACTGCAGGGAGCAATTATCACGGATGAATCCGTGTCGAAGGAAGGAGGCTGGATGCGCGTCGCGAGCATCGCGACCTTCTGGAACGACACCGGTTTATCGGTCGGGAACCGGACGCGTAAAGAGGAACTACGGGTTTTCCAAGATTCTTGCAAAACCTGCGAATTGCTCGGGAATTCCATCTGTAAACGTCCGGAATTATCCCGTTGGACATTTTTTCGAAACTCGAGCTTTTAATGCCTTTCTGCGTTGAAAAACTCGATAACACATTATCGCCAGGGATATCGATAAAAAAATATTTAAACTCTGAACCAAAAATGAAATCACCCTGTTGATTTTCGTCAATAATTTTTTTTGGAAATTAAATTTTGTAATTTCAGAAATTAAATTAAATTTAATTATTCAAACTGACAATAAATATCAATATTTAGAGCAATTAAATTTAGTCATTTAAATTCAACAATTAAATTTAATTAAATTGATGATTCCTTTGAAAATCGCATTTCTTCTATGTTCAAGCTGTGAGAAAACGCAATTTTCAAAAATTACAAAAAAATCTTTAAAAAAATCATGCGCATTCAGAAAAATAAACGAATCATTTTTATGAAGGAAAATAGTTAAGTTGCCAGGTAATTTGTTCAATAATGATTTTTATCATCAATTTGTTGATAACAAATTGGAATTATTATTTCACAAAATCAATCTTTGCAGTCTCTCCCATATACTTGATTTTTTCAGATTTTTATCCCGTGTGTTCGAAATTTTGTGTTCGAAATTTTCTCCGAAACTACCGTACCGCTCCGACTACCTTAAATAATAAAATATCTATAATGCGGTGTGTCAAACTTCACACGACTGACGGATCGCACGTATATGCACAATAAGCATTTTTTTAAAAAGGATTACCGCCAACGTACGCGGGAGAGTACACAGTAAAAACAGTTTGTATTTTTTACAAACGTTCACAATTTTTTATTTGTTAATTTTCTAGTTTTACAAACAAAAGTACAAACTAAAATTGTCAATGACACGGGAAATAAAAGGACAGGTTCGTATATTCAAATAAGTGACAAACGATTTTGTCAGTTATTTAATTAAATCCCTTATTTAATTATTTAATAAAATTATTTTTACGAAATTTCGCATTCCGATTTTAAGAAATTATTTTTTACCGTGTATGTGCACACGATACCGTTGCATTCCAGTTACTGGCAGAAACATCCCGTGCCCGGTTTCACCGTCGACCCGTGGGAAATTTCTAAAAGCGCATGCACACCCCCTAGTGAACCGTGTCTACATTATGCTTGCGTGTCTGTGAAGTTGCTTTTACTATATTTCGTAAAAGACCGAAGTATTGAATGAGCGGGCACAATCGGAGCTGATGTTGTGCGGTAGAGTTTTACAGCTGTTCGATGGGGCGGGAAAACAGGTGTGGGAGAGAGGATGGCCGAACCGGAGACGGCGCTGGCATGTGGGCATACAAAACGACTTTTTTTTTTAACAACGAATATATATATATGAACCGTAGACGAATACCGGCACATGCTGCGCAATGGCACGAGCACGCGACATTCCCTTGTTCAGGTACCAATTTCCTGCATATACACTTCTGAAACATATGTCGGGTACTTCGTCGGCTCATTGGCGAGTCCCATTGATGATATTAAAAATGTATAGTATTGAATAAATGTTAATGATATTGAAAATTAATAATATTATGTAAACGCACTTCGTACAAGCGAGTACATATGTGATATATTTTGCAACTATTTTGCAACTATTTTGCAACCATTTTGCAAAGATTTTGCAACCATTTTGCAACTATTTTGCAACTATTTTGCAACCATTTTGCAAACCCTTGGTAAAACACATGAGAAAATGTGAAATGAACAAACCTTTTTTACTGCGCATTTCAACGGCGCAAGCGAAAAGTTTCGCGTTTGTTTTTTCTTTATTAAGACCATATGAAACACCTTGCCTGCTCGTCCTGGGCTCAGTCGGTATCAAAAACTGTAATAAACTTCATAGGTTCTCGCATATACAGTCAAAAGAAAAGTCTCATCGGACGCAGATACGATCGCGGCTTTCAATGACACTTTTCTTTCGACCGTACATGCCAGAATCCGTGAGAAAAGTTAGTTACAGTTTTTATAACCGACCGCAGTATTGCACGTGCTCTTAACACTTGGACGTTAATGCCCGCACAGTTTCCGAACGGCAGCTCCGTCCAGATCGTCCACGGGTTGAGACTATGCGGAATTACCACGGTCGGTAATGAAAACTGTAATAAATTTTTTTCATGGCTGGTGGCAGGTGGCGTCAAATAAGAAGTCTCATCTCCATGAAACTTTTTATTTGACGGTACTTGAGGGTATATCGTGAAAAATAGTCTCGATGAGACTATTTTTTTCTACCGCACAGGCAAGGTTTTGTAAATGAAATGGATTTCAGTTTCCGTTACCGACCGAGCCAGAGTTGGGCGGACGTCTTCCACTCAGTCTTAAGAGCATGTGCAATACCGCGGTCGGTAATAAAAACTGTAAACAACTTTTCTCATTGATTCTGGCATATACGGTCAAAAGAAAAGTCTCATCGGAAGCGGATATCATTTCGGCTTCCCATGAGACTTTTCTTTTGACCGTATATGCGAGATCCAGTGAGAAAAGTTGATTACAGTTTTTGATACCGACTGAGCCCGGGATGGACGGGGAGGGGGGTGTTTCATATGGTCTTAAGGACATGTGAAACGACTCAGTCGGTAACCAAAGTCTGTAATGAATGCGATTCAGAGACCGTAGACTTTTTGGAAAAAGCAAAGTATTAGCGGAGATACAATTTAACTTTCCCATGGCCTTAAGGGGAAGTGAAATATCGAGGTCGGTAATGAAATCTGTAATGAACTTTTCTCAAGGATGCAAATTTTTTTGAAAAAAGCAAATTCAAGCCGGATGCCCACGGTAATTTCGCATACGGCCCGAATTCATCGTTTTCTCAAAAAAATTAGCACCATTGAAAAAAGTTAATTCGAAAATTGCAACTATCTCTCTCACACTCATGGCCCCGTCACGTGACTTTCACTTCACCTTAAGGACAACTGAAACGACTCAGTCGGTAACCAAAGTCTCTAATGAATGCGATTCAGAGACCGTAGACTTTTTGGGAAAAAGCAAAGCATTAGCAGATGTACAATTTAATACCGCCTCTGATGCTGCTTCCGTTTTATCCGAAATGTCAACCGATTTTAAATGGCATTGAGTCGATAAATGCATCCATCTCTTTCCCACGCATATGTCACGTGCCTCAATCGAGCGTTAATTATTGCTTACGAATTACTACAATCCTTGGCGAGAAAAATTGCATTCATTTGCAGAGTCTCGCAAAATAAGGACCTGGCAAGTGGGTATTAATTTTTTAACCGCAGGTTTAGAAAATTCACCCCTTAAGAGCATGTGGTATAGACTCAGTCGTTAACACATCGCCTTCCCTGTTTTCCCCAAAACGATTGATACGACGAGCAAAAGCAAATTTGGTTTTCATACTTATATCTATTGACTACAAAAACCTAATTTGATTTTGGTCGAAGCATCAACCATCACGGAGAAAATTGGGAAAGCGATTTGTTACCATCGGACCATCGATACGTATGTAGGGGAAACCGGGGCAAAACGGGGACGCTAAGCAATAAAACCTGGTACAATGATACCGAAAGCACAGATCCATTGTTTTTCACACCAAAATTGAATTGGCACCGGTTTTGAAAGGTTTAAAAAGAAAACCATCTGGGGCAAAACAGGGTACATGTCCCGATTTTGCCCCATGTCCCCGTTTTGCCCCGGCTTCCCCTATCACATGCCCTTAAGTTGCATTTTTGCGTCACGAACCGCCAAACGCTCGGGTTCATCTTCGTCGTCGGCTCCTCAGCTTACCGGCGTATGAACAGCTGCTTTCCCGTTCCTGTACCTCTTCCACGTTAATAACGCCTTGCATACACCGCTGCGAGATCCGAGTGCAACGGTAGCCACAGCGTTCCACTCGTCCTCCGTACTTACCGCACCATCAACGATGTGCGGTACGTACATATGCTCTAACTGTATCTCGCGGACCAGACACTGTGAAAAATCTTATCGTTCCCACTCGCTCGCTTCTACAGTAAATCGCAAATGACTGAATAAAAAAAAAAAAAAATCCGCAGATGTTGAAACTGCGGCGAACTCGAGTGCAATTTCCGCACTCTTTTTACAACAAATTTAGCCACCTGTACACGTACCCATGAGAAGGTTGACTCTTGCCAGCTTTGACTACATTGCGAGGTCGGAATCGCGCTGTTTCATTATTCAGCAACATTGTGACCTGAACTACATGCGGAAGAATGGAAGTGGATATAGATCATAGAATAAATGCAACTTGTACTTCCGTGAAAAAAAATAAAATATATATATATATATATATTTTTTTTTAATGTTTCAACTTTTGTATTTAATGTATTTTTTTTAATGTCTCAACTTTTATACCTCATACCCAGGAGCTCTTATATTTAAGTTTTATCACACTGTATACTGTGATAAAACTTATTGTAAACTTAAAACTTATTGACGGATTGTAAAGGAGAAATCCGTCAAATAAATTAAATTAAATAGGGTAGAGCGGGGCAAAATGGGGCAAGGGGGCAAAACGGGGTTTTTGGGCAAAACGTCATTTTCCAATAATTTTTGGATGCCCGAATTCGCCCTAATCGGATACATCAGGCTTTTCTGCCCAGTTTTGCCACCTTGTCCGATCCAAAAATGATTGGAAAATTTAGTTTCGCCCAAAAACCCTGTTTTGCCCCGTTGCCCCATTTTGCCCCGCTCTCCCTTATATATATATATATATATATATATATATATATATATATATATATATATATATATATATAAGACAATTGAACAAACTGTACAAAACCACGAAATTGTTAATTCCAATCAAATTTCATTTATATACTGTTATCTGAATTTCTTATGTAAAAGGGCATGCCCCGTAAATAAATGAATAAATAAATCAATCAATATACGGCAGGGGTCATTTATGGTGCGATCGAACCGAGAGCCACGGATGATCGAGATCCGACCATCGGGCACTGGACATTGCGGTGCATTGTCCGTGTTCACAGGGGTGTGCATGCTCCTAGTGCTAGTTGCATTGCCTTGCATTCGTTGGGAGCACGAGTGCGTGGCTCCGGTCCTCGTGTTCCTATAGGGTTGCGATCGATGTGTATGTACCGAGAGAAAGAGTTCGCATTACAATGTCGCGTAGTCGTACAGCAGTAGCTTTGTCGGCGCGACACACAAACTTGGCGTGATATTGATTCGTGTAATAGGCTTCCGCGCATGAATATGCAAAGTTTCGAGTCTATAACAAGTAGCCCACGTAGCGGACTCCCTTGAAAATTAAAAAATGCGTCTATAAAAAAAAAAATCAAATAAAAAAAATTCAAAATGACGTAAAATTAAAACGGTTCGACCGATTTTCATGAAATTTTAATGAGATCATCGGGTGATGATATTCCATCTGTGTACGCGTTTTTAGCCCGACAGGTACAAAATTGCGAGCGCTAGAGTGTGTGCAGACATTTTCGAAGAAATAAAAAATGGCGTACAAAAAAAAACAATTGAACATTTTTCAATGAAATTTTGAACAAACGTTGACTATTGATCGCACATGATGTGTGCAATTTCAGCCTGATCGCTAGAGGCATTTCCGAGATATAGCGATTTGAATTTTTCGCGTCTGATGCATACACACACACACATATCCGGACATTTTTTCTAAATGTGATTTTTCGATGTTTTGGAACAATCTGAACTCGTTTTAATTAAACTGTGGAATTTTTTTTCTCCATAACAAAGCTTTCTCTATGAGGAAGCAAAAATGAAAAAATCGTTAAAATCCCATAATACTTAAACCCATTTAATACAAAAGAGTGCCATTCTCGTATAAAATCGTCGTCCGATACCTCCATGCTTAAAAAGTTTCCAAGAATATAAAAATCCTATAATATGTGACAGCTTGTTCCATACAAGCTGTCACACAGCTGTTTTGACTAAATTCAATGCCGAAGGTCTTTGATCAAAATATTATATTTCTATGCCGTTTTAAGACGATGGCTAAAAATGTACGCAAGTTAGCGATACCACGGACATTTTTAATCCTGTTCCGCACTCGACACACGTCCAAATGTGATTACGAAGAAAATCGTCGTTAAGGAGAAACAGTACTTTGCACTTTGTATTTTATAAAAGTACTTTAAGTACCGGTATTACTTTGTACTTAAAGTACTTGCAGTACTCGGTACATAGTACTCAATAATTAAAGTACTTGCAGTACTCGGTACTTAGTATTTGAAGTAATTTTGGGGATCTTGGCCCAGCTCTGGTTTATAGTTATATATTTCATAAACTACAAACCTTAAATGGATCATTCCACCATATTATTCGCGTGGTCTGAATTAGCGGATCTCTCATTCCCACGCTGTACCCGTACAACGACGTGTCGACCCCGCGCCCGGGAACGTCTTGCTAATCCCGGGCTCCTATCAGCGCGAACCGGAAGTCGTCGATTCTCAATTCGCCGACCTCGAAATTACGAGCGACGAATTCCTCGTCAGCCTCGACCACGTATCGAAGGTCGCATGTACGGCCACGGAATTACGAGCACACAAATGAGAGACCGATCAGTCATCCATCTCGACTTATCGACCACGCTCGTAAACCGTACGTAAACACACACATAACGAGTAACGTGTGCGCCCACTGTGTCTCATGCCCCGCTATACAATTCCAGATTAAAATCAGTGGAGCGTTTAACAGTCGGCAACCTTTCGGTTTCGCGATTATGTCATCCCGGCCGAGTCGGCTAACCGGCTAACCGGCTCAAGTTCCAAGACTCTACACTAATGTATCTCGCAGACGTAACTAATTCCTATAACCTATTATTAATTGCATGCAATTTTCTTTCCGCCAATTGGTGCTGAAACGCTGCGAAAAAAAAAATGAAGCAGCAATGAGAAACAAAAATTGTTTCACTGGGCTTTGGCAAGTAAATTTATTGGATTTAAATAAATATTTATTTTATTCCGAAAAATATTTTATTAATTTAAATACATTTTTAGTAGTAGACATTTATTGACCTCACTCACGATGCGGGTTCTATTTTTTTGTCCATTACAATAACTTAGAGTGGGCGAATCGGCCATTGACCGAAGTCTTTTAGTCTGGTTATTCACGATGAGTTTGGTGCGTCGCTTTATAGTTTAAACAACGATTACAATTTATCATTATTAGTTGAAAATGAATAAATAAATAATATAACCTGTGTATGCACAATTCTAAATATTCAAGGAGTAGTGCCAAGTTAAGCTTTTCATATGTTTAATATTTGGATTCGAAGTTTGTGTTTCCTGCGGATTCCCGGAGGGGTTGTTTTGTAAAGAGCGGCTTGAAATTAGTTTTTAGCGAATTTTGTACTGAAGATTTTTGATCTTTGAATGATCGGTTGAACGGTATTTGAAGGTATATTGAGGTATATTGAGGGAATGATTGATACAAATCAATATCTAATCGATCCAAATCAATATGTAATCGATTAAAATCAATATTAAATCGACTCAAATTAATAATTAATTGATTCAATTCATTATTTAATTGAAGGAAGCGAGTTAAATAAATTATATTTCTTGGCGTGACGAGTGATTATGCAATTTATGAGATTATGGTATGGATCTCGGTCGAAGAAGCGAGGCGCATGGACGCTCGATTTTTGAATTAATATTTTTCATCACGAAACGTCCATTTTAACACTTTTCGCATATCGGATGGATAAAATTACCATATTTTCCCTGGCCGGCTAGTTGGAACTGGGAAAGGTTGCGGAGAATTGCAGGTGTTTTCTATGCACTCGAGGTGACGTATCCTGCGACTCGCTGCGGAGAGAATTTTGCATTCGCGAGTAACGTTTCCACAGCCGGGTATAGAGAAGGGGTGATAAGATAGGCCGCTGTAACCCGCTCTTGGCACCGGGCTGAAATAACAGCTCGTGGCATTAATAGCTGGGACCTAATATCGATCCGAATTGCGTATAATGTATGCAGTTGGACTGACCTGTCTCGGTGCATCGTGCATAGCACTATAGAGGAAACCGCCCTGTTCGTGTCGCGGCCCGAGGGAATCGAGGATTCGAGAATTATTGCGGCTTTAACGTATTTAAAACATACGACAAACATTTTATTTAAAATTTACTTTCATTAAAAATTTTATTTTATTTAAAATTTAAATAGTCG
Source organism: Ichneumon xanthorius (assembly GCA_917499995.1). Classification (NCBI taxonomy): domain Eukaryota; kingdom Metazoa; phylum Arthropoda; class Insecta; order Hymenoptera; family Ichneumonidae; genus Ichneumon; species Ichneumon xanthorius. Next base: position 13,841,189 of record OU824207.1, on the reverse strand, counting down.
TAAAATACATTTATTGCCTTACAATGCGGGTTCAATTTTTGTTTTCTTTCTTTCTTTTATACAATACAATGCCTTCGGGTGGGCCAATAGGCAATTGCCCGAAGTCTTCAGCCATTTAATCTAATTTAATAATTTAATATATCTAATATATATAATTTAAAAATTTAATTTTTTCAAAAATTAAAGTTGATTAAAAATTTAATTTTATCAAAATTTTTTTTTTTTTTTAATTTAGTTTTATTTGCAATTTAATTTTATTTGCAATTTAATTTTGATAAAAGTGTTACTTTATTTTATTTGCATTCATTGGTATTTTTGAAATAGCAACGAAATTTTATTTCGTAAGATAAACAAGTAGTAAAGTATGAAAAAAAAAAATGATGAAGAAGTTTGGCGTCGGTTGGAAAAACGTTTGAGAGTTCGGTCCGTTATCGCGCAAACACGATGATTCGTTGACTTTCACGTTCGTGAGGCGATACCCCTATGGTATAGTTGCATATCGCTGCTGCATGAGTTGCATCGAACGACTAGCTCGTACACCTCCTGACTCGGCTGCTCGCCTGATACCCCCGATGCAACGCTGATGCACAAAGCGATGCACCGACACCGCTCGGGCCCTCTCCCCGGTGTCTATCCGAGCGAACGAGTGCCTCGTTCTCGGCCCCTCGCTCCGAGGAGTCGAGATAATCGCGTTATAACACGGTTTATCTGACTTTCTACCGTTGGCCCTCGATTCGACATGTGATGTCCCGAGGAAATGAATCATTTTGCGCACCGGGCTATCGGTAGTACGATTTTTCACGGTTTAGGAATATCATTCACACGACCTTATTCACTATAGGGACTCCAACACCATGATGTATAGTGCAGTCGTTTTTCGTTTTGATAAAAGTTTCATTTTTAATAATAATAATAATATTGGAAATACGTCACTTCCGGTACAAAAATCTCATTCTTTGACCGGAAGTGAAGTCGTACCGGAACTACGTCACTTTCGGTTTGAAAATCTCATTCTTTGACCGGAAGTGAAGTCGTACCGGAACTACGTCACTTTCGGTTTGAAAATCTCATTTTTCGACCGGAAGTGAAGTCATACCGGAACTACGTCATTTCCGGTTCGAAAGTTTCATTTTTCGATCGGAAATACGTCACTTCCGGTTTGACGGTTTCATTTTTCTACCCGAAGTTAAGTCATACCGATACTACGTCACTTCCGGTTTGACAGTTTCATTTTTCGACCGGCAATACCTCACTTCCGGTTTGAAAATCTCATTTTTCGACCGGAAGCGAAGTCATACCGGAAATACGTCAATTCCGGCTAAAAAATAAGATTGTAAAAACCGGAAGTAGCAGATAAAAGAAGTTTGGCATCATTATATGAATTCGTATATGAACAAATATAAGGACTTAGGCATTAATACAAAGATTCGTATATGTCTACATGTACCCATGTATAATCACATACAATTATATATTGAATCATGTAAAATTGTACATACTTGCGCTTAATTATTCTTTCCCGGGTTGGGCCTATTATTACCATCACATGATAAAAAAAACAAATCATACGTACAATTAGAAAAAAAAAAAAAAATCAAAAGCAGTAAAATAAATTATCTTTGATTCCTCGGTTCGGACGATAATTGGCCGGGCGTCGCTGCATGCGATTGCTCGGTATTGTCCATACTCGCGTTATCGCATTGCACACCTTTATGAATATCTATCTACGTAACACCGCGTTTCCGAGTCTCGACGATGATATTGTATAGATACATATGTACGAATGAGAATTCTCACACAGGTAAGACGCACGTGCGTCCGTAAGAAATCGCCTCTCGTCACGTGATCGTTGTACAGTTATACACAAAGTTCAGAGACGGCCTATGCTCGTAGCGGAGAGCTGTCAAGGTCCGCGAGGCGAAGGAATACGATCGGACAGCGGCCGAGCAGTAAGTCGATTTGCCCGGTGCGAGCAAGTCCAGGTTAACTGGATTTATCATCTCGCTTGATAAACTCGCTGTAAATTTTTAGAAATATAGTTTTTTTTTAATTGTTAAAATTAATTGGAACCGCAACGTCATTGGTGCATCGAATATTTAAATTTAAAAAAATTATTCGCGTGACTGTAATGAAAATCGTTTTTTTTGTTTTTTTTTTTAAATCGGAATTTCGTTTGTAAATTTCTTGAAATATTGTTTTTGTGATTGTTAACGTGAGTGGGAATTGCAACGTTACTGGTGTATCGAATATTTAAAAAAAAACAAAGTAATCCGCGTGACTGTAATAAAAATCTTTTTTTTTTTTTTTTTTTTTTTTATCGGAATTTCCTGCAGTTTTGTCATCGAATCGTCGACCGAAATTCGTGTCTATCGCGTTCGTCGACTTTTTTAAATTCCTTACACGATCTTTTCCGTATTCGCGATTCGTCGGTGTGCCCGTACGGTTCTTCGAAGCGGGACCCGTTCGACTATCGAATTTTATGCCAGTGGTCTGCCGATTTTATGCACAGACAGAAACGGCTATAAAAAAAAGCAAAATATAAAATTTGACGACAAATTTTGTCAATGAATTTTTGTAAAATTATTGGTAATTTTTAAAAGTTTGGTTCTCATTACTTGCCACAAGTTAATTGGTGACGAAGGTGATTCGGGTTTTTATATTTTTTTATGCGAAGAGGATTCTCTGATCGATGTGATTTTGGTTTATCGATCGTCGATAAAAATCACCAGCGGTTCCGTGAACGAAAAACTATGAAATTGCAGTCGGATAATCGAAGTGCGCAAGAGCCGTGGGAAACTGGAGTGTAGCTACGCCTTTTCGAATTTTCCAAGATTTTTCCGGGAGTGCTATGTAACAAAAATGAACCACGACTCGCCGATATGCCGTCGGGACTTTTATTACAGTCAACGAAGGCAGCGTATAAGGTATATATCCGGCTACTTGGCGTTATCCATCAAAAAATTCCATTGCAGTTTTTCCGTATTTTTTCCGATACCGTCAAAATATCGAAAAGAAACAGTTTGGGCTTTCCCAATTTGTTTATTTCCCAATAATAATAATACATCTAATTGTTGCCTAAAAAAGCTTAATTATTTTTTGTCGGAAATAACAAAAATTAATTTGTTTTTAGTATTTTTGTAACATAGAGATTGATAGATAGATTTGTTTATTTGAAAACACCGTGCATCAAGACACAGTAATACACCATATGTCGCAACAATGACGTAAGCAAAAAATAATAAATTGATTAGAAAAAAAATACACAAAATGTAACAGATCTTGGAAATAATAGAAAAAAATAATAAAGCCATAATAAGCTATAATCAGCAGAAAAGATAATAAAGTGATGAAGTTAACACAAAATACAATACAGCAATCATAAGGAATAACAAGCGGAAAATAATTAATAGGCGATAACAATCGGTAAGATGCCTTACAAATTTTCCAAGATTTTTCCGGGAGCGCTATGTAACAAAAATGAATTTAACTACTTGACGTTATCCAACAAAAAATTGCATTGATGTTTTTCCCTCTTTTCTCCGGTACCGTCGAAATATCGAAAAGAAGCATGACCCTGAAGATATCTGCAGGACATCAAATTTCATGTTTGGCAAGTCTCCATTAATGCACAGCTTTAAAAAAGAAAAAAAAATGTTTCACTTTTAGAATTTTATTCTCCAAGTGAGTTTCCCCCAGCAAAGTTTTCTTGATGCAAAACACAGCCGTTATAACTGGACGAAATTTAGTTCCACGCAGATATCTTCAAGGTCATAAAGAAGCAAATTTGGCTTTCATCCATCTGTCCATTGCCTGAAAAAGGCTAATTTGGTTTTGTCAAAAATATCAAAATTACATTTATTTTTAGTATTTTTGTAACGGATAAGCAACGCCAATCGGTAAGATGTACGATAAAATATTCGGACAACCGAAATAATCTTAATATCGATTTGTTTCGTTCCAGTATTATTTACAGCATGCGTTACCGTATTTAACCCGCTCGCCAAAGTACGTATGACGTAAAGTGTTACGTAAGCCAGATAAATATTCCAAGTTCCTGGAAAAATATACAATTTTGTTTACGAGTCGCGAGAAATTTGATGCAACATTCCACATTCTTCGTGGATATCGTCGACTGTGAAATGTATGTTATCGTCGGTTGAGGCGTTAATAGGCCTCGGGCGATCGTCGAGAAAAAAGCCGATCGGCGTCACGTTATTGCCTTGATCTTGCCTTGATCGTGCCTTGATCTTCCCATTTTTTTTACTCCGGTAAGACGCGAGTTCTACCTGTCGGCCTTCGAGGTCCCTTGACTAAAATTGTCAAGGCGCACGGCTTGTGGATCGTAAGTGGGTTGCGATCGATGCGCGCTCGAAGCGTCGAAGGATCGTCTGCGCATGCGCGATAGATCAACTTGTTGTTCGACACCCAGGAGGACAAAACAGTACTCGGGCCATTTCGGTACCGATTTCTCGTTGCACTTGACTATTAACTTGACGTTTTGGAATGGAGATCAAGGTCGCAAAATCGAATAGGATTAATGAGAATAAGGTCGACGCAGTGTCCTACATTGTACCGATAAATCACGCGTGCAGTTTAGCGCTCCGTCATGCCGAGGGGGGGGGGGGGAGGAGTTTGCCAAATCCATTAGCAAAATTCAACTTAATGCCACTAACTGCTTCCGCTAACTTGACCTTTGTGCAATCGATCCTCGGAGGATCGTTTAACGCTCCTATAAATAAATACCCGCATGCAAATGCTTTGCTTCGCGCAATGTGTCTCCGCGATTGGTCATAAAGAGTTATTGCAATTTGGATCACAAAAGTTACGACACTTGCCGCTTTCAAGATAGAGAGACGTGTGACGAAAAGTTAATCAAAAAATGAATTCAAAATGATATTCAAAATGATATTCAAAATGATATTCAAAATGATATTCAAAATGATATTCAAAATGATATTCAAAATGATATTCAAAATGATATTCAAAATGATATTCAAAATGATATTCAAAATGATATTCAAAATGATATTCAAAATGATATTCAAAATGATATTCAAAATGATATTCAAAATGATATTCAAAATGATATTCAAAATGATATTCAAAATGATATTCAAAATGATATTCAAAATGATATTCAAAATGATATTCAAAATGATATTCAAAATGATATTCAAAATGATATTCAAAATGATATTCAAAATGATATTCAAAATGATATTCAAAATGATATTCAAAATGATATTCAAAATGATATTCAAAATGATATTCAAAATGATATTCAAAATGATATTCAAAATGATATTCAAAATGATATTCAAAATGATATTCAAAATGATATTCAAAATGATATTCAAAATGATATTCAAAATGATATTCAAAATGATATTCAAAATGATATTCAAAATGATATTCAAAATGATATTCAAAATGATATTCAAAATGATATTCAAAATGATATTCAAAATGATATTCAAAATGATATTCAAAATGATATTCAAAATGATATTCAAAATGATATTCAAAATGATATTCAAAATGATATTCAAAATGATATTCAAAATGATATTCAAAATGATATTCAAAATGATATTCAAAATGATATTCAAAATGATATTCAAAATGATATTCAAAATGATATTCAAAATGATATTCAAAATGATATTCAAAATGATATTCAAAATGATATTCAAAATGATATTCAAAATGATATTCAAAATGATATTCAAAATGATATTCAAAATGATATTCAAAATGATATTCAAAATGATATTCAAAATGATATTCAAAATGATATTCAAAATGATATTCAAAATGATATTCAAAATGATATTCAAAATGATATTCAAAATGATATTCAAAATGATATTCAAAATGATATTCAAAATGATATTCAAAATGATATTCAAAATGATATTCAAAATGATATTCAAAATGATATTCAAAATGATATTCAAAATGATATTCAAAATGATATTCAAAATGATATTCAAAATGATATTCAAAATGATATTCAAAATGATATTCAAAATGATATTCAAAATTACATTCAAAATTACATTCAAAATTACATTCAAAATTACATTCAAAATTACATTCAAAATTACATTCAAAATTACATTCAAAATTACATTCAAAATTACATTCAAAATTACATTCAAAATTACATTCAAAATTACATTCAAAATTACGTATCTCTAGCCACCGAATAGCCGGACGACAGCAAAGCGAGGCCGTGAAGCTGCTTGAAATAAATACGAGACCGTCGGGATAAACCGCGAGCGTCAGGTCATTGTGCAGACGCGGAGGGCGCGACACCACTTCCGGGAGAGTCGGCGGTACGAACCCGGGGCGGAAGACTCTTGGACACAATCCACCTGCCCGAGAATCCGACTTTATTATCTCTCTGCTCACACGGGCGACGATACCACAATAAAATAATTTTCGCGTACAGCCAGGCGTAACGAAGATTACGTCGTCGGAAACCCTTTCAGTTTACTTCTTCATGACCAATTTTCACACGACGACTCTTCCGATTGCAGGACTGCTTTTTAAAGGTCTCGACGGACATTGGTATTTAAAAAAAGACCCCCTCCTGGACAGTATGGTCTTGCAGTACCTCCTACCTTCCCAGGTAACAAAAAGACATCTGGTAACGAAAAAGTCATCCGAATGGGTTAGATATGTCCGTCCGAATGGTAACTGTAAGCTACGTCCTACGTGCAACACTAAGTTTTTGGACGTAGGTTAGCTTATAGTTACCACTAGCAACAACGTTACTAGTTACCACTAGCAACAGCGTTACTAGTTACCACTAGCAACAGCGTTACTAGTTACCACTAGCAACAACGTTACTAGTTACCACTCGCAACAGCGTTACTAGTTACCACTAGCAACAGCGTTACTAGTTACCACTAGCAACATCGTTACTAGTTACCACTAGCAACAACGTTACTAGTTACCACTAGCAACAGCGTTACTAGTTACCACTAGCAACAGCGTTACTAGTTACCACTCGCAACAGCGTTACGAGTTACCACTCGCAACAGCGTTACGAGTTACCACTAGCAACAGCGTTACTAGTTACCACTAGCAACAGCGTTACTAGTTACCACTAGCAACAACGTTACTAGTTACCACTAGCAACAGCGTTACTAGTTACCACTAGCAATAGCGTTACTAGTTACCACTCGCAACAGCGTTACTAGTTACCACTAGCAACAGCGTTACTAGTTACCACTAGCAACAACGTTACGAGTTACCATTAGTAACAACGTTACTAGTTACCACTAGCAACAACGTTACTAGTTACCACTCGCAACAGCGTTACTAGTTACCACTAGCAACAGCGTTACTAGTTACCACTAGCAACAACGTTGCTAGTTACCACTAGTTACTAGTTACCACTAGCAACAACGTTACTAGTTACCACTAGCAACAACGTTACTAATTACCACTAGCAACAACGCGCTCGCGTCGCTCGCGCTTATTTGTTTTTTTTTAGATTAGGTGTCTCAAACTTACTATTGAAAGTTTGTGACACCTAATGTCAATGAAAGTTGGTCTTAACTTCCTAGCGTGCTTAAGATTTTTCTTAAGATCGACCTTAAGCTGCAAATCAAATTCAAGTGAAGCACGTGATGAAGTTCGGACCACAATTCGATCTTAAGTTCAAACTAACGTCTTAAAATTCGAGCCTAAGAGGGGATTCTGATGGACATATGTAACCCATTTGGATGACGTTTTCGTACCGGATGTATTTTTGCTACCTGGGTTCTCAGATAGCCAACCGTACAACCGGCATACAAGTACAATTACTTGCCGCCAAGTTTTTCTGTTTCCTTGCCTGCTTTTCGTAAAAGCACACCATAAAAATGAACGAAATGATGTCAACCCTCACATTAATCTAAGCGGCGATATATCTTTCTAAAATATGATATCCAAATCGACTAGCACTAAATGATCCTTGATATTGAATTTTTATGAGAATAGATGGAAGCACTCAAATTTGATAAGAAATCAATTTATTTTTTTAATGCGACCCAAAATAACCGTGACTCAAGCAAATAAGTCTTCGCAGTGAGATGCAAACCACCAGCAAGCTTTACCAACAATTTACTAACAATATGCTCTTAAGAATTTTCGACATTGAATGCCGGCAAAAAACGTAGGCAAACGCGGACGCACATGACGCAATATTGCAACCATCCCGTACGGACATATTCTGCCTAAGGTAAACGGCCCAGTTCCCGCCACTGTCTCAGTTACCGCCATTAATCGCAATTTATACTAATAATATATATATATAGCGGCTTATTGTGGCTCGCGCGCTTCGCGCGCTCGCACCCATTTCTGGAAGTAAACCCTTATTATTCTAAATACTTCAAAAGACGGACGGAGGGTCCCCCCTCCCTCCCGTCGATTCTTGACACGGCGGCGACGGCGGCGAAATCTTTTTATATTATAGAGATATATTAATAATAAATATGTATATAAGATTATATACATATTTAAAAAAAGGCCCTTATTATTCTAAGTCTTTTACCCCCCCTATTATTCCAAATCCCCTTCTGCTAAATGGACTTAAGCCCTTATTATTCCAAGTCCCTTCAAGCTAAATGGAGTTGAGCCCTTATTATTCCAAGCCCCTTTAAGCTAAATGGACTTAGGCCCTTATAATTCCAAGGTCCATTAAGGATGGACTTAAGCCCTTATTACTCCAGGGCCCATTAAGGATGGACTTATTATTCTCCCCCCCCCCCTTGCCCTCCCCTCGATTCTTGACACGGCGTGGACGGCGGCGGCGGCGGCGGCGGCGAAATCTTTTTATATTATAGAGAGATATATAATAGAGAGATATATAATGTATATATATAATATATACAGTATACGTTAAATACAAACGAAATTGACGGCATGTTGAAGAGCGGTTTACTCTTGATTAATGTCGCGTAACGTATATTTTTTGTGAAATTTTTCCTTTAACAATTGAAGATGGCGGAAACTGGGCTGCTTACCTTATTTGCTGGCGGGTTGTGGGAAAAATGCTATCTGGGTTCGAAAAGATTGCACACATGCTGAGGAGAGATTCGTAAATTTTTGTTCGATCATTATTCATATTTTTAAATCCATCTATTTATATCTTACATGTTCACCGCAATAATTGCCGGGTAAATGGGTTGAGCTTTGTGCGCGAGCGCTGTTATCGCAACGAAATCATTGATTAAAAAAAAGTAAAAAACAATCGTAAAAAGAAAAAAGTTCGAACATCGATACCGTGAAACGCGTCACGCGTTTCGCTCGTTATCGCGCGAAACTTGGCTCGCACTATCGGCTCCAAAGGGAAAACAGTACCGACTCGTAAATTGAAAATTCTGTAACACAGCACGGAACAAAAAATATCGTCGATTTATCGGTATAGCAAAAATCGTACGAGGGAAAACGTGGTTGTTTATTAAATGTATAAACAATTTTTTTTTCACTGTGATGCACAGTGAAGAAGCGAAAGATCCAATAACCATACGATCAGCATAACCAATCTTTGGACCACATGCGAAGAGAAACGACTCGGTCGGTAACGAAAACTGAAATGGACTTTTTTTTTAAACGATGCGGATTTTTTTTCAGTAAATCTCTCCGGCATTCGCACGCGTTTTGCGTAATCTTAAGCGCGCCTCCACAGAGTCTCAATCTCAACAGTATCGCGCTAGTTTTTTTTTTAATGCGATAGTTGTAAGTTTTCTTATGAAATGTAGGTTGAATGATGAATCGCGATGTTTATGATGCGGGTGTGTGGGCGCTAGAGGTGGGAGTTGCATCGGCGATTTTCATGGTCGTAGAGGCGATTACAATGCTGAATATGCAGTTGTGAAGCTGTCCGATGGGAAACAAGTGGGTCGACGATAACACCGGTTTGAGTCATGAGCTATGCGCTAAGGCTTCTCACCGGTGGGACCGAGCCGAAGAGTGAATGTGGAACAAACTCTGTCGGTAATAGTAGTGAATCGCGTATCTTCCCATTAACACGTGATCAATAATCAGTAAGATTCATCGATCTTATTGATTGATTTTCATGGATCTTACTGATCCATATCCATGGATTGTACTGATCCATAATCATGGATCGTACTGATCCATATATATGGATCGACTTATATATATTCAGGGATCGTACAGATCCATATTCATGGATCGTACTGATCCATGTTCATGGATCTTACTGACCCATGTCCATGAATCTTACTGATCCATATACATGGATCTTACCGATCCATATACATGGATCTTACCGATCCATGGTCATGGATCTTACTGATCCATGTTCATGGATCTTACGGATCCATGTTCATGAATTTTACTGATCCATGTCCATGAATTTTCTCAGATCCATGTTCATGAATTTTACTGATCTATGTTCATGAATTTTACTGATCCATGTTCATGAATTTTACTGATCCATGTTCATGAATTTTACCGATCCATCCTCATGAATTTTACTGACAGATGTACATGGATCTTACTGATTGATGTACATGGTCCTTACCGATCCATGCTCATGGATTTTACCGATCCATGCTCATGGATCTTTCCGATCCATGCTCATGGATCTTACCGAGCCGCAAAGCGAATGTGGAACAAACTCTGTCGGCAATAATAGCGAATTGCTTATCTTCTTATTGACACATGATCAATAATCAACAAGATCCATGAACCATGATTAAACCATTAACTGTGCGGTACGGTTTGTAACCGGTGAACAAAAAGTGTATTAATCTGTCGGTAATCGCTGCGAATCGCTTATCTTCCTATTGACACTGTGATCGATTATCAATAAGATCAACCGATTAAATAATTGCGTTTTAATGTTGCAGGGTTTGCGAGAGACAGAGGGACGTCGATCGCGACAACGAAAGGGGTGACGATGACGACGAGGACGCGCCACCACTGGGTAGATGGCCTCATCCCCTCAGTCCAGCATTGGCATGTCTCAGTTGCACGCTGGGACTCTTCAACATAAGTAGGTTCGCGACTCTCAGCATCCAGTTTGGAGGTGAGTTGGTCCAGACGTTTTGATACTTCGGTGCCGGTATCGAATTTATTTATGGTAAAGGTGGAAAATATCACTCGGTTCATACATCACTTATTTACGTGGTAATCGGAGTGGGACATATTCACAATTTTTTATCTTATGCCAATTTTTTTTTAATGATTCAGAGAACTTTTTTACTTTTTTAAAAATTGTTATATTATTTATATTATTATCCTACGGGGTATTAAAAAAAGAAGCGACTAAACGGTTGACTAAAATAGTGTTCAATTTTGTACTTTTAGCAAATTTGATTGTATACCTTCTGATATTATCGTTTAGGATAAAAGTGGGGAATACGGCCCGGTCTATACATCACGGATTCATGTGCTAATCGGGGTCGGCCATATTCACCACTTTTTACCCTATGCCAATTTTTGTTTGTCATTTAGAGATATGAAAAAATGTAATTATGCAAGTCGCAACTTTTTTTTTTAATTATTGCATTATTTATATTATTATATATGTGGTATAAAAAAGAAGCGACTAAAGTAGTGTTCTATTTTCTGCTTTCAGCTAATTTTATTGTACAGTTTCTGGTACTATCGTTGGTACTGGGTATACCACTACTGACACTGCAAGTATGTTTGGGTCAGAGGCTCGCAGCCGGTGCTGTCGACATGTGGCGAATATCGCCGATATTTCACGGCGTCGGAATCGCATTGCTCGTCGCCCAAGCCTTCATCGGTATCTACAGTATTATCGGGGTATCGTGGATGTTCGTTTACTTCAGGTAAGCTATACACACACATATATATCTTAATCAGAGCCAAGAAAATAAATTTTCGTCCTAACAGTATTATAACGTTATACCGGCGCCGTCTATTTTTTTCGTCTTAAAAGCGACACCAAAAAAAAAGAAATGATAAAACAAAAAAAAAATATAATCAAATATATTACTTAGAAAATTGAAATGTTATGTACAGATTGTATGTTTATGAAATTTAGTAAGTAAGTTAGATTCGAGGATTGAAGGTCGCGAACAAGCTCTGTAAGGGCTTATGCGGACAGCTGAAGAATACGGCATTTATGAATAATTTTTAAATAAAGCAACTATATGACGTTATATATTATATTTTTTGTGTAAAAAGAAAAAAATACAAAGCAATGTACACATTTGAGCAGCCATAAAAAATATTATTATTATTATCTATTATTATCTATTATTATATAATAAAAAATCATTTATAACATTATTTTCCCCGCAGGGACTCGTTCATCACGAAGCAGGACAGGTATCGTTGGGCCGAGCCCTTCTTACTCTACCGGGAGGACACAAGAATGTTGCACAACACGAGCGTGTACAAGCTTCACGAGACGGTGCCCGATTACTTCAGCGGCGTGGTACTTCAGAGGCATCATCTTAACGAGTCCGACTCCGGAGTCGTCACCCTCAAGTTCCAAGTTGCTTTCAACCTCGCCGTTGTTTGGATGATCGTTTTCGTCTCGTTGAGCAAAGGTATTGGAGAAAAAAGCTTTTAATGCGCGACTTAAAGAAAAAAGTTAACGTTATTATCATCAATTAACACTACGACCAGCGAAATCTTCTAAACGCAATTCAGAGAGACCGAATGAATTATACGCGAAAAAAGGATCGTACAAAAACTTATTTTTAAAAATATTTAATCAAAGACATTGATGGCATGTATTTTATACCGAAATCTTATTGAACCACAAACTTAAAAAAACAAAATAAACAAACAAAAAATTAACTCACAAACTTTCAAAAAATTTCGGTGCAAAAGGTGTCTTTATATTGAAGTCGAGACATCGAATTTATGTTAAGAACAGTTGTAAAGATTAACGTGTTTTTATCGCAGGTCTCAGATCGTACGGAAAGGTCGTTTACGTGTTCACACTGGTTCCTGTATTCGGCACACTGATACTGTGCACAAAGCTTCTAGGCCTGACGCCGCCGGGGTCGATACATCAATTGTTTCCGTCGACGATCTGGAGCGAATTCTTCATCAACAGCAAATCATGGGTGGCCGCGTCTTCCGAGGTCTTTCTCACGTGGGGCCTCCTCGGCGCTGCAGCCATGCAGGTACTGCAACTTTTTGTGCATCGGAATGCGCCTCGAACTCAAGGAGTTCGAGGAGAGTCGGGAATAGGCATCGATAAAATACAGTCGGCTCCAGAACCGATGATGCCACGTCCTGGAACATCGCACAGGCTCGAGAAAAAAAAATGATCATACACGATTATATATGAACGATCAGATATGATTGAACAAGAAATAACCGGTCAGATCCGATCATATGGAGTTATATCCGACCCGATATGGTCATATTTGTCCGGTCGTTTTTCCGGTGAAAACTTTGCTATAGATTTATTTTTTATTTTTTGTTCTGCTTGCAATACTTCCAGGCCTAAAATTAATGCCGCACATGCTCGAGAAAAAACATGATCACATCCGATTATATATCGCACTCCTAAAAGAAGAGTGTAACATCTCTTATGAGATTATCATACAAGTTTTTACACTGTTGTTCTAGGCGTGCGATAAGGTGAACGGCCCAATTATTGACCGTAGCCCAATTACAGTCTGTTAATCATATTATCTAGGATAAAAAATTCTACGTATGTCCGGCATACTGACGTTTTTTTGTACATCTTATATATTGTGCATCATGTGATTGAGTAAGCATCGAGACAAAATATTATAAAATCGTCTACTTTCAGAGTTTTATCTGTGAACCTGCCAGAAATAAGCTCCTGCTGGCCAGTTTCTTGGCAAGTTCGTTAAGCGGTTACGTTTCTAAAATTGGTTCGTTTTTTTTATCAGAAGCGAATAAAATGATGAATCCTAGTTGTACTACGTGATTAAGGGTCAATTCAAACAGTAGTACGCGAGAAAAAAGAATGAGAAATTACAAGTTCGCCGCAAAATACGTGCTTCAGAATTAAGTCTATAAAGACGGTGTATGCGCCCATTATTGTCCTAGTATGACAAAATTGTAGGTCAGTGATTAGGCCTTAGATACATCACTACTTGGGTATATGACAAAATTGTGGGACACTAATCCGGTTATTTATATAACCCGAAAAAAAATAATAAGATAATACTTGTTTTAGTTAATTAAGATTTATTTATTTAAACTTTTCTGTAATACCAGTTTTTTCAATAGTTCTACTATTTTTAACAATCTTCTTTCATTTTCGTGCGGACCTTAGTTGTCAGTAATTGGTTCGATCACCTTATGATCCATTTGAAATGGTCAGATATGATCATCATCTGACAATATGAAAATATTGTCAGAAATGATCATACGGTGTCGTAAACGACCAGAAGACATGGTCGTATTTGCCGAGGCGTCTTTTCCGACGAAATCTTCGCTGTACATTTAGTTTTATTTTTCTTGTAATACTTCCCACGGCTAAAATTGATCGAATGCATCTTTGCAGATTGCTGCTCACAACAAGCACAAGCATCTACTGCAACGAGACACAACTCTCGTCGTAGTCCTGACGTTGGTCGTACTACTCCTCTCTGCCTTTTTGGCGAACACATGCGTACAGATATTGCGGCATTACGGATATACTTATACAACGAGCTCTTTCGGTACGTATTATATTTAGAATAAATATAATATAATGTTTTTAATAATGTTTAATAATGTGTAAATCTTTACTATAGCGATATTGAAATATTGAACAATATTGGAATATAGAACAATATTGAAATATTTAAATATTTAAATATTGAGCAATATAGCAATTTTGTAATATTGTGTAATAAGTTTATTAAGGCTTATTAACAATTATGCTAATACGGGAATTTTGCTTTATCTTGGGGACGCAGAAAAAATAGCGGGATACACGTTCATGCGGCACGTCAATCAACCAGCACCGTCGGGATACAGCAACACACCGGAGAGATTCATGTCTCATGCCTCGTTTCTTCTTGGTCAACGTGTGGTCAGACCCGGCGCTGATATCAGTGCAGAGTCCGGTTACCAAGTGCTCAGATTCTCGACCGAACTGGTGCCGGCCACACTCGCAATTCTCGGAACCGAACAGGTCTCACCCTTTTGGGCCGTTCTATTCTACTTCATACTGATACTCTTTGGAATAGCTCAGCAGGTGAGATACGTCGATTTTCAATTAAATTATTTTTTTTAAATAAAATATTCTATACAATTTGCCCTGCACCTTCGCCATATGAAACGTAGCTTACGTATTCAATGTTCGAATTAATTAATTAATCTTTTCTGGTACTTCACCTTATTGCAAAAAAAATGATGAAAATAAAAAACGTCGTCATAAGGTATACTTGGTCCGCAACCAAGTGTACTTTTATTATTGTCCAGCTAAAAATGTGTAATCTCGGTATTAATAATTTATACATCTTTTCTGATGCTTCACCTTACTGCAAAACAAATTATGAACATTTTTCAAAAATCGTCATAAAAGTCGAAATCGTCATAATACGTTTTGAATTTACGAATGAGTTAACTCATTTTTTCTGGTGCTTCACATTAAATGCCCAAAAAATTTTTAAAAAATCATGATAAAAGTATACTTGGTCTACAGCCGAATTGCATCCAGGCAGCAAGCAAAGAATTTTTCTCCAGCAAAAAAATGTGCATGGAGGTAGATACGAATCTTGTTGTTTATTTCCAGTTGGCGATATGGCACTGCGTGATAACCGGGATAATGGCAATCAACACGAAAATGATGAAACTGTGGGAAACTACGATAACGTTCTTCAGCTGTGCATGCGCCTATATACTGGGACTTCCTATGGCAACCGAGGTGAGCATTCGTTTCGTAATTCTTTCGTTATTATTGTTCATCGAATTCCACCGCTGATTTTCATTCCGCGTCCGTGATATTATCACGCGGCGCTCCTAGTAGAATCGATTGACTGGCGAAGCGTATCTATATCTTATCTTTAAAAAATCGTCAGGTGATCTCTCGTACATCCAGAGCCACCTTATCGCAACTAATAATTTTACGCTGGCGGTGGGGCGGATCTAAGAATAACCAGTGCTTTCGTAGTATTAAAAAAATGAGTTTGAGTCACACAGCAAAACGCCTCCATAAGTATATATCACGCTCGTGCGCGAGATAGTGGAACCGCTCGTTCAGTCGACGATCGAACAACGAGTGAATCCGAGCCACAAACTATCAACTGTGCGCGAATAAAAATAATCGGTTTGTCATTTAATCCGCGAGTATATTTAATACGACGACGAATAATCGAATCTTCGATCTACGCCTCGTAGCGAATCGAAGTTCCCAAACTATATTATTTTGTCGAAATTATTAATTATATTTTCTCGAAGTTATTCATTATATTTTCTCGAAATTATTCATTTTATTTTCTCGAAATTATTCATCATTTCCGGGTATTATCATTGCAGCACTAAAAATTATCTGGTAATTTATTTGTGTCAACGAAAAACGGGAAGATCGGTCGTCGCAGAAATTTTCCAGGAAACGATCACGAGCAACGAGATAGAACCGTCCGTTCCGCCAACGATCGAACAATGAGTGAATCTGTGCCACAAAGTATCAACAGTGCGCGAATAATAATTTAATACGACGAATAATCGAATCTTCGATCGACACCTCGCAGCCAATCAAGCTTTATAAACTATATTATTTCCTCGAAATTATTAATTTTTTTGTAATTATTATTGCAGTAACAAAAAGTTATTCGGCAATTTATTCTGCAAAAGGAAAACCGGAAGATTGTGAATACGACGACGAATAATCGAATCTTTCATTATTTTTGACCATCAATCAACGAGTGTAACCGAGCTACAAAGTATCAACAGTGCGCCAAATAAAATAATCGATTTACCATATTTAACACGACACCTCGCAGCGACTCACTCTCCAAAAACTATATTATTTACTCAAAATGATTAATCATCCGTTATTATCGTTGCAGCAATAAGAAATAAACTGGCAATTTTTTTCCGCGAAGGGAAAACCGAAAGATCGATCGTCGAAGAATTTTTCCAGTAACCGATTGAGTCTCGATCTCGATCGACTTCCGGTCGGTGATCGAGGAGCACGAGCGACCACGATGAATCCCTCTCATTCGCCGACGAGTCCCTGTTACTTCTGCAACGACTCCGTCGACGTGAGATTGATGCCCGAGCACGTGCAGCATTGCGGGGCCGTTTTGGAGGAGTGTCCGGAAAAATGCGGGTCTTACGTTCCGCGGCGAGGATTGAAGTCTCACCTTCGACACTGCGTGAAGGCCTTGAACGCCGGTTCGAGTAAACCCCAGTCGAGCAACAGCCTTCACCTCGCGCCCGCGAAGAGCGAAGTCACCTGGAGGGACACCGTCTTCGCCGCCCTGAATCTGCTGCGCTCGTCCGTCGCGGATGGCGAGCGTGACCGACAGTCGATAAAGCAGAGTCTCTCGATAAACGCGGATCGCTTGAACGCGTACGAGAAACGTCTGGAGTCGCTCGGACAATCGACGATGCACGGACTACGAGAAATTCATCAGCGCAGCCTCGCGACCGAGCGGGCGCTCGGCAGTCTCGACGGAGCTTCGAGCGAACTCGAGGAGCGAATCGGCTCGAGTCTGACCGACTTGGCCTACCGACTGGAGAGCCTCGAGCGCGAGCTCGACGAGGAGAGGACGGCGAAGACGATAACGGCGACGAATCAGGAGGCGGAGCTGCGAGATCTTAAAAAATTCGTAGCCAGGGAGAGCGCTGTCGTCGGTGATCTTTGGGACGGTCAGTCGAAGCGGCTGAACGACTTGAAGCTGGAGCTGGAGATAAGATGCAAAATATCGAGGGAGCTGGAGAACAAGCAGGACTCGCTGGCGGAGAAAATTGACACGATGGTGGACGAGATGAGAAGCCACGGGGAGGAGCTAAGAAGGCAGGGTGAGAGCTTGAGGAAAATGAAATCCAAGATCAAGGAAGTTTTGGCTCTGCTGGAGGAGCTCGTCGACGGGGATTTCAATCGGGAGACTCCGCCAGTCGGGCTGTGCGTCTGCGGAGAGGGAAACGCTTCCGGCTCGACGAACGGGAGACTCTTGTGGCGAATTGATCGTTACAAGGAAAAAATGACCGAGGCCAAGGAGAAGGACAGCGTTCTGTGCAGCCCTGTGTTTTACAACAAGGATTACGGATACGCTCTGAGAATGGAGTTGCTTCTGAACGGACGCGGCCAGTGGAAGGGCCGACACGTGATCGGACGTCTCGGGGTCGTGGAAGGTCCGTGGGATCCGCTGCTCGATTGGCCCTGCGTCCTTCGCGCCTCGGTCACCCTCAGGGATCAGGAAAATCCGGCTAACGATATTAGGAAAATCGTTAAAACTGCGGCGAGGCGATTGGACGGGAGCGAGAGTCTCGAGAAAAATTGCGGACTGGACATGTTCATTCCGCACACGAGTCTCACCCGCTACGACGGGTTCACCAAGCACGACGCTCTTTTTATCGACATAAGAGTCACAGAGTCGGAGGGAAGCTCGTCGAGATCGTCACTCGTCGCGTAGGAAATTATGCTCTCACCTCGCAGCTTAGGTGTAAGAGTGTGTCGGACGGTGATTGAATTACTTGCAGTAGTATTTTTATTCCGTGCAGACCCTCTGGGGCCTATACAGATCCCCTCCCTTACACAGTTATATCCCCTTAGTACTCGTGTTCATAACGGTATCGTTGCAATAGTTATAATACTTATTTTAACTAGAAATTCTCGATGCCGAGTTATATCCAACGCATAAACCCACAAAAATATCCCAGTCCATCGAAACATTCACACTCACAATACACGTTCAAGTATTTCCATTCACACATTCCACATTTGTTTCTTTCGCGTTCTTCACTAGTTTTTCGAATTTTCGAATTACTCATCATTCGAATTTTCGGCTTCCGTAGAAATGGAAGTTACGGGAATTGTTCACTTCGACTTGAGGCGTGTCTGGATGTTTCTTGACGGATGTTTCACGCCGGAGAAAAATCTATGGGTGGATTGGATAGGGTGGATTAATATATTCATGTATTAAAACGACCGAAAAATCGCGGAGAAAGGAAGATAATAATGAGGAAATAAATTATTTTTTGCTTACCTTATTCACTGCTAATTTTCGCTGAAATTGGGATAACTTTTAGTTATTCCAATATATATTGGATAAACTCGTTCCGATGATTGTTGCGGTAAATTAAATTGATTTCAAACCAAATAATTCACGAAAAGATACAAAACGAAGTTGCCTAGGGACAAACATTTATCACTTATTTATTCTGGGGCAGTGAATTTATTTATTCATTTTTTTGTTGTTTTTTCATTTTTATTGCAGTTCGGCATTTATGTTGTTTATTACCTGGACTATACCGTTGGCGGAGCGTGGTGGATAATGATACTGTACCTCGTTCAAGTGGGGGCGGTGTTCGCTGTACGGGGACGTCCTCACACCGGCGAAACAGTCGTCGCCGAATTGTTTCCACCGACCGGAAGATGCATGCGACACTGGGCTGGACCCCTTCTGTCCTTCACGTGGAACGTCGTTTTGCCAGTTGCACTGATGGTAATTATTCACAAGGATTTTATATCCAAAGTGGGAATATATTCCTAATACAAATGTCTATAGATTTTGGAAAGTTAATTGTTTGTTTGTTTGTTCGTTTAACAAAATATACAAAAATCCAGGAGACGTGAAATTCGCATTTTTCAACCGGAAGTCACGTATCTTGGGTATGACATTACTTCCGGTCGAAAAAATAAATTCTCAAACTCGAAGTAATACGTTACTTCCGATATGACGTCGCTTCCAGTAGAAAAACGGGACTTCGAAACCGAAAGTGATGTATTTTCAAATATGTCTTCACTTCCGATAAAAAAAAATCAATTCTTAAACCCGAAAGTGACGTATTTCCGGTATGACGTCACTGCCGGTCGAAAAAATGAGAAAAAATGAGGGCGCGAGGCACCCGAGCAACAAAAACCTGCTACTATACGTATATTTTTATATTTTTCAGGTTCTCAGTATCACGGTATTCAAGAGCAGCAGTTTCCGGGAGCTGTACATTTACCGAAAAACAAGTCGGGATTACTGGCCCGTGTGGGCACGGCAATTGGGCGCAGCGATTCAGCTGACGCCGATCCTTGTAATTCCAGGAGTGGCCATAATCCAGACATGCCGCTACTTGAACAGCGGTCCACCAGATATATTCGATGTAAGGGTCCGAGTGAGTTCGTTGAAATTTGAGTTTATCGAGAACAAAAAAAATTTGACCAAAAATATTTTGGTACCAAAAATCTTCTCTCTCTGTTGTGCTATCCCAAGACCGACGAGGTGGAAGTAAATTGTAGCCATTGCGAGCAATGCAATGCAAATGTAAGTTCCGCGACATGGCCATAAGTACTTTAAATCGTAGTGTCATTATAAAAAAAATATATTAATATTTTTAAAAGTGTTCAACCTTTTCAATCTCCAATTTTACTGCGTTGTAAAAATGTTATTAGTTATCGAAAATGTAAAAAAGCTGTTTTTACTTTCTAAAAACATTCCATAAAAACCGCTCTTTAAGGTAATCCGAGCGGTAAATTCCCGCCAAACGTGAGTTTTAGGGAAAAATTCAAACATTTCTTGATGGGATAAAAATCTGAAAAAAATCAACCATATGGGAGGTGTTGCAAATACTGCTTTTATGTAATACTAGTGCAATAATAATTCCAAAATGTTATTCACTAATTAGCGATAAAAATAATTGTTCAAAAAATTACCCGGCGACTTACCTATTTTTGTCCATAAAATACGTGTGAATTTTTTCAGAACTTTTTGTAATCCTTGAAAGTTGCGTTTTTTCCATGTTCAAACTTCGAAAAAACGCAATTTTCAAAGATCACAAAAAAATTCTGAAAAAAATTCA